>BNCP01000048.1:0-600000 GCA_019650235.1 Volvox reticuliferus
CTTCCGGGGCCCCTTCCTCGTTATCCCCTCCCTTTCCAGCAGCCCCTACTCCTCATCCAACACTACATAGGCCCTCGATGCCTTCCGTGTCCCAATACGGACGACCGCCTAACATTCCATTTCCGTCCCCTGCACCTGCATCACGCTATCCACCGCCGATATCTCCCTCGTGCAACTCGACATTGTGCAGCCCAAAAAGGTTCCCACTGGCCCCGCCCTTGACGAGCATGCCGACCCTGCCTCCGCTCCACGAGCTCAATTCAGAGGGTATTCCTTCACAGCCTGCGCGCTTCAACTGTTCCCTTGCCGTAGCTCAGGCCAGCTTCGCAATACCTTCCGTGTCCCGCGGTAGTTTCTACATAGTTCTTTCAGTTCCCGAAGCCGGATCAGCGTACTGCATGTTCTGTGGCTGCAGTGTGATGTACACGGTTCTGGAGCGTGGCGTATCATACCTATATTCCGTACATGAGAAGTACGAAAGACAAGTGGACAGCAATACTACTATGACTGCTGCTGCAGTAGTTTCCCCTCCTTCCCATCCGCCGCCACCAACGACACATCCTTTGGGCAGTCCCGGCGGCCGCAGCAGCAGCGGAGGTAGCAACAGCGGTGATAATAATATTAGTAATGGTGGTGATGGCACGACAGGCGCAAACGCTGACAGTAGCTTATTAGCTGGAAGTATAGGTATGCACGGCAATGAGAGCACTATGTTTCTAAATACAATCTTACCGCAGAATCAGCATGCTGGGCAAAACGTTTCCAAGTCTTTCCTGCCCTCCCTGGAGGATCTCGTATTGCGAGGAGCCAGTGCGCCTGGATGGGGCCGAGGAACCCTGGAGGTAGGGGATGGAGGTTTGCAAGCAAGAGGGACCATCATTTGCATTCTTAAGTATGTAAATCTAGCTCCTGGAGTCCTGTTCTCTCAGCCCTGCCTTACAAACACCTAGGCGTCTCTCTCCCTATATAAAGATACATGTCTGTGTGTGTGTGTGTGTGTGTGTAACCAAATGGATCCTGCCGCTGTATCTTTGTTATATCCGCCAGAGGTATTACATACATATATTCTGATGATGTCCCAGATACTACTACCCGTAGACACTTACCCCAGGATGAGCATCACCCCCCTGCACGCTTCACGTATTACAGGAAATAGATGTTCTTACAGGGAGAACGTTGTGGTCGCCACCACATAACTCCGTAAACGCAACGGTAATCGGCAACAGCAGCGGGGGTAGTGATGGTGCTAGTGGAACCGGGTAATGCAGTACATACACGATGGGGGCCATTGGTGCAGCCTGGCGTATGGATCCTGGATCCAGTGGCGACCATCTTTTCCGAATCCAGGTCAGGAATATTTTGTTTTCACAGGATACTGTTATACAAATCAGATATACAGACATGTATCAACAGACGCACATTATGTACAAAAATATATATTCTTTGCAGGGCGAGTCGCCCACAACAGTATATATATATATATATATAACAACCCCTTAATATTCTATATATAGTATATAGTGTAATAATACAAACATATTCGAATATTATTAATATTATATATTAACTAATAAAATAATCCTGTAATAGATAAATAGGTAGGTAGGATAGGTAGATAGAAAGATTGAAGAGAGCGAGAGGGATACAGGAAGGGAGAGGGAAAGGGGGAAGTTAAGTGCTCGACGCCGACCTTAAGAAGCATGCATTTCAAGCAAGACATACGGCTGCGTGCGTAGAACCGAGCGAGGCACGGCACCGCAACTGACTTCATTACGCAATATTGTTATGGGTGGACAGTGCGTGGAAAATTCTGAGCTGAGATAGATGGGTCTGCATGTGTTTGAGGTCCGCTTAAATGAAACAATCCATACATGCAGGAACGAAGCAAATCCCATTTCGGGGCCACAGGGGGAATATTGTAAGTAGATAGACCATTGCTTAGTTGATGATAATCGACGGTTAGTTATTAACGTGAAGGCATATGCATGCAATAGTTCCATACACACCATCAAGTATGCAGCGGCGGCAGCGGGGCGCCAAAGAAACCGTTTAATGGACAATATAACGTGGACACGTCTTCCAAATGGAGTCAGAGCTAGGGGTACAATTTGTGAATATTGCCTCTAATTCGTCCAGCAGCAGGTCGGGTCCGGGGCCAGCAGCCTGTAAACCCTAATAACCCACCCCAAAGCAGAAGTAGCATCATGCGATGGCATGGAGGTTGCTTGGTGGTATCGGGCCAAGGTACACAATGGTATGGTAGGTCCTACATGGCGCCATCTGGATTTAGGTATACATCCCCCAGCCAGCAGCTAGCTATTCCCTCGAGACATTTAAGCTTCATTCCTCTGCTGCATGCACGCCCGTTCTTGTTAACCCCCCGCTGCACTGGCCCCGCCCATCCGTTTTCCACCGTTAAACCTCCTCTGCCTGCCCGTACGTACATCTTCGGAAAAACAAGGTTGGTGAACGTGTATGGTACCGCTGGGTGGTGGTGGATATCGAACCACCCTTCGTGTCTGGACGGCTCTTCATTCCAACGACACAATAGCTGTGCCGGGGCTTGTTACTGGTGGCAGCGGTGGCAGCAACAACGCTTTGTTCCAGCAATTTATCGTCCAAGTCGACGTATCAGAGCCCGTGCAACAGCTGGATCCCACATCCATATTAAGTGTCAGCGGAAGCGCGACGTTTGTAGGCGCCAAGTGTTTTGCGTCTGCAGCTGACGCATCGGTGATGGTGTCAGGGCGGGTGGTGGCGACGGCGGGGATGAGGCCCCTTGCGGATGCAGCGGAGCATACGCCGACACCAACGCAAGTTCCAGAAATCAACTTGCGTGATTTTCCTGCTGAAGGCAATAATACGGATGAAGCTCTGGCGTCTGGCTTGCCATATGTGCGTTCATGTGTGGCGGTGATGTACGTCCTGGATGGGAGTGGTCTGTTCGTCACCCTGCCTGCAGGTGCTATAAAAGATTTTGCTGGTAACTCAAATGAAAAGTAAGTCTAGGATACGGAAGCCCCGCGCTGGGGACAGTGGCCGGGCGGCTTTCAAAGGCATGTGTGTAAAAGTAAGGGGCATGTGGACATCCACCCATGGATGAATCGTGGTGGCCTAACTTCATTCTGACCGCCAATGTTGGATTGTTGATTATTAGCTACCAAGCACATATGCATGCGAGCTTATATTTTTGTTTATTCGCATAAATAGGCCGGTGCTTCTGAACGCCAATCTGATGGATCCAGCCCTGGCGTCTGCATACGCCATTGCTGGGACGACAACATCTGCACTGGTAGGCAGCATCTTCGCGGGCGCCACCCTCTCCAGCACGTCCGCCTCCTTCCTCACGTCCGTTACAACCCGCACTCCTATGTTACAGAACGCATGCCATTTACAGGTATGTACGTAAAGGCGATGAAATAGATATGTTAATGAATTTTGATATGGATGGATACATGGATTGGTGGTTCGATTGTTACTTGCGGTGACTTGATGAGGCCCGTATGTTGGTGCATGCACCTATCATATTTACCAAGAAGGGTAGCACCTATCGTCTGGGAACCTCACTCTGCCGCTGCGCGTGCTTTCGAAGAACATCTATCATCATGGCTTGCTTGTAGTAATGTGGCATTGAGTTTGGGTTGGATCGTTTGCGTGCTAGCCTATCCTCACCTCATCGGGGGTTGAGCCAGCCTATTTCAGCTAGCAGCGCAATCCAATATATCGATCGCCTACCATACCTGTAGTAGTTGAGTCCTACAAGGCCTCTCGAGATGTTGACAGGTAGTGTGCTTCTTGCACCACCACCTTCTTGCACATATAATGTGATAGTGTATGCCGTACAACTACGACTACTACCATACCACTGATGTACGTCCCGTTAACACCTACCTCAATATTTCAATCACAGATGGTTTTCCCAAGTTGTGTTGATATAAAGTCACATCGATGGTTGCTGTGCATGCATGGGCTGTGCATGCATGGGCAGCAGCAGCTACCATCTCGCTCCCGACGGAATAATCCTGCCTGATGCAACCTTGCTTTCCTCTATCTTCGTCCATCCAGTACGCATTCCATCCCGGCTTCTACTTTCTTGTTTGAACCTGCCTTATTATATTCATTCTCACCTCCCGCTGCCGACGTTCTGGTCATGCATATGTTCCCAGATGTTGGCCATGACTGCAAATATCGCCTCGCCAGGTATCAGCTACACCTATCGCCGCATTGCCAAGTATCTACGCTGGTCACTCTTAGGCGTGAAGGGCAATATCCCCATACTGGACAACGCTTTCAGCAGAAACGCATCGTCTGCTTATTTCTTCCCGGTGAACCTACACCTGGGACTCACCCATGCCTCCAGCAGGGAGCAATAATATGACCGTGCGGCTACGGCCACGTCCTCCACCAGTAAATACTATTATTGAATCGAGACCGAACGCAGCTCCACCACCATCATCACATCAACCACCACCACTGACTCCATCATTATTGTATCCGCCCATGTACACATCAGCTAAACGAACGTCAACTTACCAACCAATACATACAGCAACAGATATGCAAACATATAACCACACATACATGTCAGTACGGGCATCACGGATTCTATCTGGACTGCAAAGGGTAATAGCTGCCATCATGGTGACATCACCACCGGTTAAGGAGCCGCAAATGGAGCGACCACTCTCGCATGGATCGACAACTGTGCCGCCATCACGACCAACAGCAGCAAGAAATGCATCGCACAGCAGGCAGATGATCGCTGTGCCTTTTCTGTATCCACCTACCTTAAGTCCTCTCCATCGACAGCGCGCCCTGGCATCGGCCGCCGTGCCACCTGGATCATTCTTGCCGTCACCACCATTGCCTCCGAGCAATTCACAATCCATATTCTCAAAACTGAACCCCGGACGAGATGCACTGCTTGCCTGGCTGCGAAATTTCGCGGACTTCCGTGCCAATATCACTAAAAGTGTCACAAGTAGCAATGAAAGTGACAAGCCCGGGTCCGGCTTCAGCCTTGATGCGTATGTATTGGGTGGTGCTGCAGCTGCTGGTGAAAATGAAGTCATAGGTGTCGATGCTACAGGTCAGGTGTTGGAGAGCACGGATGGCAGCCATAACTCGCCCCCAGCGGCCCCTCCAGTGGGATACAACACAGCAGGTCAGAGGTACACTATTCCGACTGCCGAGATACAGGATTTGCCGTACACACTGGCGATTGCTGGTCTGCTGATGGCTGGGTTGGTGTGCATCCACACCCTCATAATTATGCTTTATAAGTGGTTCATTGACGAAGAATTGGCACCCTTCCTTCGATTTCCAAGGATGGAGGTCAGGATTGCAGGTACAGCAGGCAGGGGAGCGAGGTTCACTACGATGTCGCCGTTGAATGTAATGGGCATGTGGATAGGTGGAGCGGGAGAAATGCAGATAATTAACAGGGTTCACTGGATAGGAAGTCAGGATTGAATGTGAGCTGGGTAAGGTAAAATGGTAAAACGTTCGTTTAAATGTATTATGTGATCGATGTGGTTGAACCAGAGCTACGATATATATATATATATATATATATATATATGTGATTTGGTAGTTTAAAGTGAAGGCCCGCCTTAGAAACCAGTAGAAACCTATTAAAAAACGTAGATAGTACGACTACTACAAGTATTGATCCTAGCCAAACAAAATGAATTTCCCTTTTAAACACTCCCTTTGCGTAGGGTCACTGCTTATGGCAGTTACTTTCTTTTCGTCCATGACTTTGGTCAATGGGAGAACGCCCGCGTCCTGGCCGTGCTGGTCTTAACCCTTTTGGTGCTGCCATACTTTCTACTGCTTTGGTGGCTGACGATGTGCCGATGGTACCTATGTGAGCAGGTGAGATGTTTGTCTTAAGGCCCCGTCACCAAAGTGCCGTTATTAGCTAGGACGGCTAGCTGCCGGGAAGGAGGGGCCGCACTTGCCGCCGCCGTGCTTGATTGCATGCTTGGCGAGGTATACTTACTGAGTCACGTTTGTTTCCCCAAGAATAGGTTGCTTGTACGTTACAAAGTCATGCTGTATTGATACGTTTTCATTTCCTTAAAGTGAGCCTGACGATGAGGCAAGGGGAGGAGGTACAATAGTCCTTCCCGCCCCATACATACCAAACTGTTTGGTGTACGTAGCTTCCATTGATTTCCGAGTTCCCGTTAAACGGAAGCCCAATCCAAACCGGCGGCCTATCCTCGACCCCGGACGTGCAGCCAATCCAAGATGCCTTCTATTCATTGAGCTCCAACTGGAATGGATTATATAGGGCCTCACAAGCATCCCAAGGCGTTCCTGAAATTGCTGGCATGTCACCGGGATCTGCCAATGATGGCGGGTGGCCGTTTGGTGATGGGATGAAACCTCTGCCGGAGGAACCAAGGCCAGACATAACAGTAGATACCGGGAACACATTGGAGGGAGACAACGCCGCCTTAAGAAAACACTCTGTAGCTATGCTTGGACCGCACTGGGCACTGGCCCGTCCTGGTGGGTGTTTCTTATAATAAGGTGGGACTTAAAAATGGATTATTCCCTATGAAGTTATTAGATTGCATGAGTCGTAAGAGGGTCTACCCAGGCACATATTATTGCCACTACTGGTGCGTTAATTCTTCGATCAACTGATGATGAACAGTCTTTCTTGCCATGTGCAACAGTCTTTCTTGCCATGTACCTGGCAATCATGCCAGGCACCATGCCAGAGCATGGTCATCTCCGTCATGGCCACACAACTCTAATGCCCTCCCTGGTTTGACCATCCGCCGTACGTACCCCTCTTGTTTCCGAAAACCAGCTTTAGCTGCGAGCTCAGCCATGACATCACGAGAGGTTCCAGGCTTCAGCAATACCGGTGACATCACCACTACGGGCAGGAACTTTGTGGGTAGAAATGACCTTCTACTGTCTGTGCGGTGTCAGGGGGATGACGACACGGGGAGGGAAGCTCCAGCAGCAGGAGAGGATAGCCTAATAAGCAGTAAAAGCTTACTAAAAAGGCCCAGGTCTACACCTGCAACAGATCCGCCAAGCTGCAGGGGTACACTTTTGAGGTCACCAGCTCGAAGCCGTGCATATCTCACTGAATCGAGCTCCTTATTCCTTGACAATGAGCTTGAAGTAGGAGAGGGACGTGGCCTTCGCACATCTGAACTTCATGGTGACCACCGGGCATCACCTGGTGGGATTACATGCCAGTTATCTGTTGAGCAGCAGCAGCAGCAGCAGCAGCAGCAGCATGGCTATGAGATCGTACCGGCAGGGGCGCAGATGGAAGGAAATCTCTCCAGGGGAGCGTGTCAGCAATTGACATCCCTGCAGCAAAATGTCAAGGAGAGCGAGGAGGGTTTGGGCATGACACTGCCTACTAATGAATATCATCTGCCAGCTATAGCCAGACCTTTGCAGCAGCATCCCTTCGGCAGGGGAGTAGGCTCTGAAATTCGTCGCAGCCATGAAGGCACTGAGCCTGACGGAACCAAAGATCGGACAAAGCACCTAAAACGGATCTTCCAGGAGGGTGATAATAAGGAAGCAGCTGATGATGGACCCATGCTTGGTGCCGTCAGCAGTAGCAAACCGTGTACTGAGATTGAGGAGAAGAGTGCTGCATCTGATACGGGAACGTTGATGAAGTGCCGTGAAAGTGCAAGACATTTAGTCAACTGCACCGATTCCAGCATAATAAGGGATAATAATACCCAAAGGACACAGGACAATCCACCCACACTACTGCCATCTAGCTCGAAAGAGGCAACCTCAACAGCCATCGATTTCCCCCAGGGCCAGATTGACGCACAACAAGAAGTTAAGAAAGAAGAGGATCAGCTGGTGCACGTTCGACCCTATAATAAGCCACCACCACTTCGTAAAAAGAACCAAATTACTGTCAAGTTCATGACAAATGGCTTAAGTCGTGGTGGCATCCATTGTGAGGGTAGTGGTAGTGGCAGCCTCGGTGACAATGCATCTGATGATTCGGGACAAATGGAAGCCACCAGTAGGGTCATGGGGCCCCCATTAAAGCTACAGCTGTTTCGGCCCATTTCGTCCCTAGCCACCAGCCTTCGGTCTATGGTGGTGTCGTCGTCCAGAAGCGCGTCACACCACCAGGCACGGTCGGAGCATGGTAAAGAACCAGAAAGAAGGGTTTCATCTTTTTCTTGGCGTCCGGAAAAGGCCGAGGCGACCATTTCGGAGGATGTCTGCAGCCCATTCTCGACCAGCCATGCTCAAGAGCCTGTGCTAGGTGTTCAGCGGCAACTGAGCCCAAGGATAAACCCCACTTTGGGGCTGGGTAGAACCGCGGAGCGTATGGCTCTCAGCCCGATGGTTGTGCCACGGGAGTCGGTGATGCAGCGGCCAGATGTGGCAAATGCCGTTCGTGAAACTCAAGGTGAGCAGGTAACCAGGAGGAGTATTAACTTAACACTCTGGTTATCTTGAGTAATGATAGAGACTTTCATTTAGATGATGTCTAGGTTATTAGTTGCCTGCAAATCTCACAAACCTGTGTCTATATTAATTATGCATATCTGTACTTGCTTAGCAGCTATCCGCCGTGATGAATGGTGTTGGTTCAGCAAGAGACGCTAGCAGGTTTCAGATTAGATGGTATGTGTAGTCATCGTACATGTATGGCACACACTATCACAATATAAGGTGCAAGAAGCACCCTGTCAACATCTACATTTAACTACTACAGGATGCGCGTCTATGAAAACAGTCGTGCAGACCATGCACACACTTATATATGAATAATACTTATCTATCTGCCATGCCACCTACGGTCAGATTAAGACATTTTTACGTATGTATCTGATCCACCTGTATGTACATTTCATTTCTGCACCCACGCAAACTAAAACCTGATTAAAACCCGATTGCCTAGGATGTATTGATCATACACAAGGGAGCATGCCTAAATGTGTGGTATGTTATCCTATGCACGGGACATTGTATGACCGCATGCAGGATCAGCCACCATGAGGCGACCCCGGAGGCCAAGATTAACAAATGGGACCATGGGCGCTGCTGGATTCAACAGCATGGGCTTAGAGACATCACCATCAGGTCAATACATAGCAAGGCCGTGGAAATCCAGCAATAACAGACCACTCACAGTGGCTACGGGGATTAGCACCAACGGACGGAGCAATCTGCTGCCCAACCATGGATCCAGCTCAACGGAAGAGGATGATCCAGCGGCAGAAGCAGAACCAGTTGCAGCCAGCTCTGTGCAAGGACCGCTGGCGATACGGAGTGTGGAGGCCAGAGTCAGGCCAACGCAATTACAAAAGGTATCACTCTCTGATCCACCATTGCCATTTCTACACGCACAGCATCGACCGGCCACCGTCATCAACCAACCCGGCAACAATAATAATCTTCCAAGCCGATATTCGTTACCGATGGAGCAGCCGGATGAAATGACGTCGTTGAGTAGGTGGCGGTTGAATTCCGGTACCTTCAGGGAAAGCACCAATCCGAGAGGGGCGAAGCAAATGGTACGCCATGTTCCCGTGCCTGTGCTGCGTGCGTGTATGTCTGTATCCCTATCATTAACAGGAACTATATAGCACGTCGGGATATATAAGGGATCCTGTAGTAGTCGTACACCTACGACACACACTATCACAATGTAAGGTGCAAGAAGCACCCTGTCAACATCTCGAGAGGCCTTTGCGGCAATCAACTACTACAGACCCTGCCTAAAACGTAAACTATGAAAGAGACGTTGTGTACTAATAATTCTTTCCGTCTTTGTGAAAATTCAACCGTTTTATATATTTTAATATATATGTGCCCTCTATCTGCTGCCATCCCTATGGGATACCTCATATATATATGTGGCCATGCTACCCCTGCCCTTCTTCATTCCCCGATGTCTGCTGAATTATATACAGCCGGATCATGCCCATTCGGCGTTCTTCCTCCCCTCGTCGGCATCAGCTCGCGAGCCCATCAAGACCGGTAGTAATGCAACGCTTAGCAACCTATCCCGTGCGCTTCTTCAGCGCTTCATGTCCATTCCTAAGCACTCAACCGAAGAGGGTGCAGGCAGCATTATTATTGACGATGACGGAGGACCTCATAGCAGCAGCTTTAGGAGGTTTTTACAGAGATCATCGCTTAGCGAATTACCTAATCCCAGGGCGTCTCCCAGAAGCCGCCAATTGGCTTGGAATGACAGCCTGGAGCCCACGGGATTACAATACATGGAAAGCTTCTCACAGATGTCTGCTCATCCGCCAGCCAGCAGCGCCAAATCCGATCGGAGTTCTGGGCTGGTGGGCTCGGTCCTTGAATCACGTCAGCCTAGTATCCTGATGATGCCCCTACCTGCGGCGGCCTTCGTTGGTTGGGGGCCCACAATCCGTTATCAGGAAGAAACTTCGGACGACGAGGACGACGGCAAATTTCACGGAGGCAACCGGGAATTTGCAGCCAGCAGCAGACGGAGGCGAGGTCGTCCTGTGGCGGAGGCAACAGAGGGCCTGGAAAGGATAAACGCACCGGGGCTTTCACGTTTCGAGAGCGGCTGCCTATGTGGTGTTGAAATTCACGACCCGGACGCCCCAGTGGCTTTTGGATCATCACGGCCTACAGTTGCAGCCACCAGCAGGTCTGTGATGAAAATCTTTAGCCCAATTTTCTGTAACCAGAATCACAGCGATGGTCAGCAGTCCCGTATGCAATTATTCTCCATGCAAAAACATGCAAAAGCTGAAGCAACAATGGCGGACACATCACCTCGGCCATCCTCTCTGCTGGACTGTGCTACAGCGAGGAACAATGTCAGCGGAAGCGGAGGCAGTAGTATTAGTTGGTGGAAGGATACTGGAGTTGCTTCACTGTGGTGGGAAAGTGTGCGTTTCTCATGGGCACGTGCCCGTGGGCATGAGTCTAGGCGACGGGCTTTGGGTGAAGGAGATGAACAGGGCCTACAGACGCGTGATAGCTATGACACCCTAATAATGGGGGCACCACGAGGGGTGGACACACGGCTGCTCCGCAATTATCCTGGTAAGAGCGGAGGCATATATGTAATATAGGGTTTTATAGTTTCTAGCTGGTGCCATAGAAGGGTTTTTAAACACAACGAATGAAATCTGTGTGCACGGAATGTATCATGGTCACCGTGCATGTATTGTATTGTAGTATTCCCATACATATGACGAAGCGTTTATTGCGCTTAATTTTGTTATCCTCATGTATGGTTGCTGGCTAGGGGTGCCATAAGTGTACTGTTCGTTCGTTGTCGGTATTATTACAGGGCAGTAAATTCCACCACCAGTGGCCCAATGACCTGGGTGGAGCACTGATACTCCCTGTGAAGGGGGCACCCTCATACCTTGATTATGTCAATGAATTTTAGCATCAGTGTTTGATGGGTTGGGCACTCACCAACGGTGACTATGAACTCTGCTAGCTGCCGGTCATCAACTCGCAAGCTGCTATTATAATCACGCTGTACATGATCCACGCAGTGACTTGGGGCTGACCACTCCAAACCCCAATGCTGACTTCTCAGGGGTAGGTAGGAAGAAATGAACCTAGAACTTCAGGGGCCATCAGTCATGCCATAATTACTGCCTTCGCTCATCAATCCTCCCTGCTTTTGTTGTATGATGGCATGATAAGGAATACTTGCTGTTAATACTGAACACACTTAAATTATAACACATACATGCCTTTGCAGGTAAGGAATTACCCATGTACCGGCTGCATTACGAGCCAGGCTGCTGGATGGTCCGACTTGGGATCACACCGCCGGTATACGTGTTGGCGTGGTTTGAGTTCCTCTTTGAAGATGCAGTAGGGGTAAGAGCTTTATTTACAGGTTGCTTGGGAGGGTTAAGCTGCTACATCATATATAATATATATATATATATATGTGTGTGTGTGTGTGTGTGTGTATATGATACTTGCTTTAGGCACGTGATGGGAATTATATACATTTAAGTAAAACCAAAGATTCTTGCATATATATCAGAGTTTTCTCTATCTAGGTTCTTGTCAGTCCTCGCTCCCATATATATTCCTGCGTATCAACGTATTTAATATATATGTATTTCTTGACCTCAGTACTTAAACACTTTTAATAACCGTACGTAAATACGTACGGCATCTCGACTTCTAGTAAAGCCTTGACGCCGCCAATATTATCTCCATATCGGCTGCCTCATGACCTGTTAGTTGCAGTACAATCATTCGCCAAAACCCGAAGTGCCTAAGTTATTACCATACCAGCAGTGACCAGCAGTATATGCATCACACCGGAGCCGGTCTAGTAAGTGCCTGAAACCCGGGTGTCTTAATTTTGCGGTTTAGTATGCTAAGGGGTGTGTGGATGGGCACTTGCCGCCCGTGCTGCCCTTGCCCATTATCCATTATCGCAGAACCAAAATGTCAAATAGAAGGTGTGTTTATCTATTTCTGATGCCTTAACGGTGGATGCCGCTCAGAGCTCAGGCGAAGCCTAATACGACTTAAACTGAAGTACGGCGTTACCGTGCTTATCGTCCAAAGAACTAGCTTCTCTCAGAATACAAGTATGTGCACCAGTGCATGGCCTTGCCAGCCGTCAGTAGTCATTACCCCCAGAACGCCCCCAGACCTGTTTATTTTACCTAAACGGCTCACCACCACACCGAACTCGAAAACAATAATGTTCCAATGTTCCATGGATTATTGAAAGAGGGAAAGTACCCAACAATTTAAAAGGTTGATGGTTTCAACTTAACCTGCGCTTGCCAGCTCCATCCAAACAGTATCAATAATGATCTATATATATCAGATTATCAGTAGTGTTCAGCATTGCCATGCATCCGTATGTTGTGCTGTTCCCCCCACAAATCCACGCACATCATACGTCGCCCGTCCGTGCTTCAGGAGAACAAGATGCAGCTCGGCCGGGAGACCAAGATCATTCTGAGTGTTTGGTCCCTGAACATGACCCACAAGGCGCTATGTGCCGCCATCTTGGGTGCCCTAGGTCAGCGCACACGCAGCGCACTGCAGATATGGCTGCTGCTCATCCTTCAGGGCTCCATGCTGTTGTACTTAATCCTGTGTCGACCATACGTGGAGCGATTTGTGCTCGTGGTGGAGCTTGGTTGCCACGCAGCAATGATGGTGATACTAGGTTGTGGGGCTGGGCTGCTGAACTCTACACCGAATAATCAAGCTCCTTCTACATATGTGATGATTGGTAAGATGGCTGGGGATGTTAGAATAAATTGCCTGTGCTATCTAGAATCATGCTGGGAACGAAATCTTGATTTGGTACCCGTTCGATTGATGGGATCGATGGAATTCATCGTGCCTATGCAATCGACAGATTCTGATCTATCATTACCAAGGTTTGACAGTGTAGTCATCCTACAGCCGTAGGGCCAAAATCAAAGGTGCAAATATGATGAGGTGCAATTAAAGGTGCAAATATGATGAGGTGTCATTGTAGCTTTGAACCTGGCAACTAGAAATAACAAATGATACATACATGGCCTGTCTATACATGTGCAGATTACACCCCCCTCCTTTAATGTATGCAGCAGAGCACGGTGATTGCCACATACATACAATCAACTAACGAACATGCATGGGGAGGCAGAGGGCGCGCAACTAATAATAACATACATGGCGTTGTACAACGTTGGCTTTATTTGGTTGCTCAATTTAGTCATACGTCATTTGTGGTTGTTCAAGCAGCGAACGAGGCATTTACGTATATATGTAGTAAACCAATCCCGTACGTGTATTCCTGTTTCCAAGCAGGAACAAACGTACTCAATATATAGCACGGCGAGTTCGTCTTGCTATATATTGAATGATAGCCGCCGGTTAATAACCATAATGCGTGCGTACTAATACGTACCGGTGGGCTCGCGCACCCTTTCCAATTTGCAGTGTGCTTCTTCCTCATCGCATTCCTTATCATCTTGGTTGGTCTGCGGGTCATGTGGCTCACCATTAAAGGCTGCTGGAACTTGCGACGCAACAAAATTAAACACCCGCATACAATAAAGCGTGACAGCCAGCCCACAATAGGAAATGTAGTCGAAGACGGTGATGACGACACTGGTTCAGCCACTGCTGCCAGAAACTCAATAGATAGTACAGTGGCTTCCGAATGCGTCGGAAGTGGTGCTGCTGATAGCAATTACTTGGCAGCAGCTATCAACCATCCTTCTGACACCGCTGTCACGCCTGCGAATAATGAATCGTGCCTATTGGAAGCTATTCCAGAATTGCCGGAAATCCAGTCCGCCATTTTGACGACGAGCGAGGACCACGTCTATCGTAATCACGAACAGCGCAGCCGCCGCAATCAGTTAGCGGCATTGACCCTCACTTAATCGAGGCAGGTGGCATCGCCAAACCGAATGCAAGGAAAAACTGTCACATGCAGGTTGTTTGCTAGCTAGGTGGGCTTTCGGAAAGTGAGCTGCTGGAGAGTGAAGGAATGCATGCGGGTATTGAAGGTCGGTGATTAGATAGTACATATGATATATATCATATATATCATATTATACATATACATATATATGTATTACATCTACGTAGTATGCACAAGCACAACGTGACTGTGTATTCTCACTTGACGCTGGCTGGGGGGGGGTATTTATTTAGGTTCCGACCAGGTCGTGCAGTAGGTGTCTGATGTGCTTTTATATGAGGCGAGTTAACGAAGTGTTTAGCTCATTGGACAGGCATCTGGGTCATATATATACATACATATACATATATATATATATATCGCTGGCGGCTGAAGTTAGCAAGTGTATGTATGTGGCGACGACGCAATATGACGATGCAATATAATTGGAAAACCGGGATCACCACATGTGCTCTTATTCTAGAATGTTTTAAGAATAATCTGCATGCTGGTGATAGTTAGGAATGCTGCGCTAACTGGTTTCAGCAATCAATGGTCGATCGGACGAGGTTGCCCAACCTTACTTTAATTATCTACCGTTTTAGCATGAATAAACAAGCGCAGCTGGTCTCTCAATTTCAATATCAATATATAAATATAATATAATAATTATAAAAATAGTCAAGGTTTTTCAAAATGAATATCCAGCGAATATGAAACGCGCAAAGAATATATGGAACGATATCTTGCGGTACGTATTTCACTTGGTATAAAGAGAAAGTGTTTGAGTTGATTGAAGTAATAAGGCTGGTAAATCAAATAAGCCCAACATTGACGAAGGAAAGGAATAAGGGCACGCGTTAGGTCCGAAAGGGTTATGTTATGGACGGCGGCGATGAAATTATTACCTCGAATATTAAACGGTACATTATTTATTACGCCACATGCATTGTTACGTACATAGCAACCGAGACTACAAGCAATACTGCTATAGCTAGCACAACTGAAATGCACACGCCAGCTGCGCAGCCATGGCGCGAAAATAATTGCATGTAGGTCATCCAGACAGATACCATTTCAATAATATAGTTATGAACATTACGCAGCAGCCAAGCAACCAGGTTTATTAGGACCCATCCTGGTTTATTTGTACCCGCCCGCCCTTCGTACTACTTCGATGAGCCGTCGCTGATGCCACTAGATAGCTGGAATATATATAATATAATATAATATGAAAGGGTGTTACACTGTGGGCGACTCGCCCTACAAGTATATATACTCGCCCTACAATATACTATATATACTCGCCCTACAATATAATATATATATATATATATATTATGTTGGCCATACATGTGTATAGTAGAATTGATCGGGGCAATTCCGGCGGGCCTGCCATGAAAAGTAATGACAGTAGCACGCATGTGGTCCGTCCAAGTAAAACAACAGGCAAACGTACGTCTTGTCGTCACCTATCATTATTAACGACGATATGATGATCACGCCGGCAGTACTTACGCATCTAGCTATTCGGTCAGCAGTGCGTAGATACCATTATTGCTAATTAACAAGTTACTGTTCAACTAACAGTTTTCTTAGGAATCTTGAACTTAATAATCCTTTTTTCATGACAGCAATTTATAATATTAACTAGGTTAATCAACGACGATGTGTTTTTTTACTAGACACAAAGCACGGCTAGCTAGATAAAAACCGTCACATGCATGAGGTCATTTCGACATACTTGCGCATGTAGAAAGTGCGGCATTGCCATTAAATGATGTCCGAGCATTTATTTTGTTTGAATGCTGTTTTTTAACTTAAGTAACTCTTACAATATTGCTCCTTGCCGCGAAGCGACAATCGTAAGGGAAGGCTAGGAGTCGGAACTAACCGCAGAAAAAAAGTGGATGGCAATTCACCTCTTAACACCATCATGCATGCATATGTATTCTATTTATCATGTCGAACTATTTTATGTTACATATCCACGTTTCTTGCGTCACCGAAACGGAATGATGAACGAGAACTGATATACCAAACATGCATGTGAAATAACATGAAAATTATGTACCACGGACTATATTTAGGAAATGAATTCTGTAAGTATATTTCATTTACTTCTTAAAATGGGCCGGGGCCTTTGACGCCGGTAAGGAAGAACGCCAAGCTAAAAGGATGGCGCCGTGCAATATGATGACAAAATATTCTCGTTTGAAATTGTAATTTTTATGTAATTAAATGTTATTTTGGTGAAGGAAACCTATACGTAATTACACATGTAACTTGCTCGCTCACGATGCATGTATATATGGCTTATTCTTCAACGTACACTTTTTGGTTCATCGCTCGCATTGCAGGGAATTAAATAGAGAATATTTCTTAAAAGGTTTGCGGCACAGGCAATTCGTACAGCAGGCCTACTTGCTGCGCTGGACATCTGGTGGCATGGCATCGTTGGTGACAAACTACGGCAGTAAATTCAGCTGAAACATCCCCCGGAAGCAATGGAGTCTAGTATCTTTTATAAGCAGTGGGCACGGCTTAGTGCCATTTTGCTCCTACTCTACTGCCTGCTGCTGGCAGCAGCAGGTATCTGTCGCAGTGCGGGAGCCAGCGGGAGCTCGTACGGGCCCTGGAATCCGTTGGAAGATTTAAACGAACAACGTAAGAAGGGCGGATGATAAACATCATACATATGCAGAGGTTTTGAGATATTCTGATTATTGATGGGGTTTACCGTTGAACATGTGTGCAGATAAGGCAGTTCTCCGCTTTATCCTCAGCGGCGACACCAGCTTCTGGAGCCGACCTGCGGTGGCCTACCGCATCGGCTTCGGGACCGCACCCTGGCGCTGCATCAGCCGCTGCCAAGCGCAGTACTATGCCTCAGCGGCGGAGTGCGCCCCCGACTGCACCACACAGACCTACTGCGAGCCCGGAGGTGATTTCCTTAGCAAGAGCCTTCCCCATTGCTTTTTGAATGTTTTCTTGTCCTCAGGACGCACGTTACACTTCTATTAACTAACCATATGTACGTGGTATATTTAACTGCCATCTCATCCTGCGCAGATGCCGCCCTCAGCGACTCCGACACTACCTGCTGTGCACTCAGCCTCCTGGACCAGTCCTACAGCTTCAGTCACCCGCCTAACGCCACCACACCGGACTGGTGCAGCACCTACCCGTCATGGTTAGTGCTCCAAGAACTTTATCCCGGCCTGCCTTACCGACGCCCCGAGCGCTATGGGAGCCCGCTAAGGGATCACGGAAAGCCCTTATTACCCTGACTGGCTGCATGCAGGGGCCCCAGCGCACGACCAAGCGTGTGCGATTTCAATGTGTACGCGGCCCGCGGGGCCGCCCCTCCACATGGAGCCGGTGACCCCTTCCTAGCTGTGTCGTGTAAGCGAGTTACGGACACAGCCACATTCCATGTGACCGGCACACAGTACCGCAACGACACCGCCAAGAGGATCGTATACGACAACAACATCAGTCGTGCAAACGCCACTCGAAACGTTGTCAGCCGCATGTACGTGCCTTGGGTAGGACAGCCGTGGGTTGATAATAGTTGACATGTCATCCTACCTGAACCTAATTATGCGAAGGAACATGAAAAAGCTGGAATGGTGAGGTTGAGTATTATATATATGCCACCAATCATTGCATCATCCTTTCTTAAATATTCTGTGTATCAAGGCGGTGCACATATATATATATATATATATATGTGTGTGTGTGCACATGTGTATATATGCATATATGTGCATATATATATATGTCCCACCGCGCACCAAGTAGCAACTGGTACCCCTATTGTATGACTGTACCCCGCCGTCCTCACCTCATAATTCACAATTCCCTGATTCAATCTTTGCATCAGCTCTCTCCGCCACACGGCCGCATGGCACCACCCCTCCATCAACATCAACGAGCCTCCACAGTTCAGTCTGGTGGATGAGCTGGTGTGCCTGCCGCTGGAGGAAATGTGAGTGCGCATTGCATCATTTGAATAATGTATAGCTAGGATAGTGTGCACATAGATAGGCGACGTGTATGCATGCATGAGTCCATGAGCTATGTTTGCTGTTGCATACATGAAAACAGTGTAACACCCGCCCCTTAAATGAAAACGGAAAGGAATGTACGGCGGAAGAGTGTACGCCGAGGCTGACGGGGCCATTATATACTATATACAACATATATATATATATATGTGGGGTGTTACACTGTGGGCGACTCGCCCTACAAGGGCGAGCACCAAGGGGCCTGACCGGACCGAGCCACAGTGCAGGGGAGGGGCACGTGGCTTTGTCTGTCTGTCCTGCCACGTGCTCCCCCTCTCACTAAGACCAGCTAGAGCAAAGAAAGACTCTGAGGCTCTAGCCTGGCCACTAACAGAGCACTGAGGAGCACCACGAAAACGAGGAGGGAACAAAAGAAAACAGTGTATTAACAGTAATTACAGTGTATTAACAGTACTTATTTATTAACAGTGTAGCACCCCATTAGTATATATATATATATATATATATATATATTGTCATCAGTCATTTCATTCAGCTCACTGCTGAATTTAGACTATCAGCAGTTCTATCTCCCATCCAATTTATTCATACATACAGAGAAAACTTATTATTAGTGCACATGCTATTAATAAATATATACGTTCATGATACATGCCACAAGTTCTATCTTGTTGTTCAAAACGGCCCAAATAGTGCATAGACATCATCAATCCCCATCCTTACCTTGCAACTTGTTGACCACGACATGATTGGCGAAGGTGGTAATTATCTGAGCAATCAACTGGAACCAGTGTATGTAGCTGCGTGCTGCTGTTATTAACAATCAACGTCTTTTTGCAGGTGAGAAATAAAGTGTTGGTCTGCACCAACCCTGCCTTGCGATCGATGCAGTTTCTTCGAGGACGTGTACATGCGACCAGAGCACGAGGTGCTGGCCGTCCTTCCAGATCGGACAGGTCCAAACGGCACCACCTTTGATCTGTAAGAGAGATGTACATATGTATCCTGGATGGGGAATGCATTCTTTTGAAATGGGGAGTCTATTCTCCGTAAAATACGGTGGCTATGGTGATTTCCATAAATGCTCGAGTTATTAACGAAATCGATTTCCATAGAACGTTTCCAGCCACGCACATACACCGGTTTTTTTCCCGGTGTATGTGCATATTACGGAAGAGTGGATGGATGACAGCGGATCAACCTGTTTCGTGTATAGTATGTGTATGTTGCGGGGGGGGGATGGCTTTGCCGCTTGTCGAGAGAGCAAATATATATATATATATTACTTATATATTGTCATCACGGGCAGATAGATTGAGTCC
Organism: Volvox reticuliferus; assembly: GCA_019650235.1. NCBI lineage: Eukaryota > Viridiplantae > Chlorophyta > Chlorophyceae > Chlamydomonadales > Volvocaceae > Volvox > Volvox reticuliferus. The sequence continues at coordinate 19,764 of BNCP01000048.1, forward strand.
AAGGAAATCTGTTGAACCATTCATCATTTCCATTTTAAGTCAGTTGCAGGACTCAAATATCATAATGTCATATAATTTGTATAATATTAATACCATTATCCATCTATCCAACTAAGGGAGGTTTTCAAAACCAGTTTACGGGATGGAGATTCGGCGGGCGATCTAACCTCAGTCTGCGCTCATTTCCATCCAGACCGAATAATAGAATATCATTACTATAACTACTGGTATTTTCTATAGAATATTCATATTATCATGAGGTATCCGGCTGGATACCTACATGCAGGTTCGATCCCACGACGTGGATATGCGATCGTATGGACGGACAGGAGATTGACTTGGCAGACTTTGGATTCCCGGGGGAAACGGCGTACAATGTGGCACCAAGCTACTTCGCCATGATGCTCGGTAACGAAGATAGACTAAGAAGACGATAGGCCTGATTATGAATTTGAAATAATGTTGCCTGCTGCATGCATGCCGTGCATGCGAAATAAAGATATTTTGAAAGGGTCCCAATAGGAATGCATGCGTACGTGCCTTTATTTATATATAACGCAGGGTGCAATAGCGTGTCATACCGGGGTGCGAATTCCCTCGTTCCTGCCTTCATCATCATGCATGTAAAATGAACAAACGTGCGTGCTAAAACGCGCATCATCAACCAAATGGGTGCGTGGTGAGCTACGTATGGCTCGCTAATAACGTCAAATGATGAAGTAAGGGACTCTAACTGGATTTGGGTCTTGATAAGCGTCCCCCCGTCTATCTGTGCGGCGACACTCGATATTCGTTCAGACCAGCTCCGTCCACTGAGGGAATTCGCACCTCGCTCAGCAGCATGCGATATTATTGCAACCTTTATTTGTTATACAGGTTGCCTGAACAATGCATTCGTACGTACCGTACCACCGGGAAGCTGCGTGAAGCTCCAGAACCCCGTGCCTGCAGGCGCCCTGTATCTAATATATACCCCCCCATTCTGCTATGTATAGCTGGTTGGTTGGTTTGTTGGAAACAAATGGCAAAAAAGGGAGGGTGGGTAGGTGTGCGCCAGCCAAAGGACGTGTAATGCTTAGCACGGTACCAAGTCTGTGAGGATCGATAAAGGTTCGGCAAACAAAGAATGAGAACCAGGAAGCCTGCAGTGAGTTTGGGAGACCGTTCGGCCCATCGAACCCTCCCATGTAAGCAACAAGAGACCGAAACAAAACAAACGGCTTCGTTCACCTTAACCGCCCTTTTTATAACATAGCCTGGACTTGCATCTATCTTCACCTAAAATAACCCATTATTTTCGACATATATGCAATTAAAGGATCCAACATAAAACAGTCCTGATGCTGTGAATGTTCGCACACGTAATAAGGGTGAAATGCGAACGTGCCCTGGCATCACGCGGTATTGCACCCTGTGCGTGTTACAACACCTGGCCACGCACGTAGGTGTGTGGATCCTGGCTGTAATGTGTGTAGATCATTTCCATCCATATAATGTAATAATTTGTTATGCGGATAACCATGACCATTGAGCATGACCGACACATGCATAAATTAGTCAGAGATGAGAATGTGTAGAGGGTCGCCGGGCGCTTTCCTTGTTTTCTAATAATAACCCATTCTCCCGTTCGCTCATCCAACAACGAACAGATCCCTGTGGTGTGGGCCGAGCTCTGGTTCAGCCAAACATGACCAGCCTCAATCCCAACCTGGCGCTGCGGAATGTCGCTTTGGACAAGTGCCTGTTCTCGCCCTTCACAGAGCTCAACGCCATGAGGTGAGGACTTGTCCTATGTCGTAAGGCCTGACCTTTAATTATATATTGCTTGCATGGACACGAACGGATATGGGTGTTCCGTCATGCAGAGATTTTTGCTAATTGTCAACGAACATTCCTTACTTGAATGTTTTGTCCTTACGAACATTTGGTATGCATGAGCTCGACTGCTGCGGATGCGGGCATTGCAAGTTACGAATTACATAATCGGGTTAAGGATGAATAGTCGGGATAAATAGATCCTCCAAGTAAGCCCTGCATGCCCGCCTCTCTCCCTGCATGTTGCCGTCTCCTCCCACGGTGCAGATGGTCCGGTCGAGCACGCATTGAGTGGAGTGAACAGCTTCGCAAATCCCTTGAACTTGTCCAGTACGGTAATCAGACGCTGATTAGAGGTTCCTTGCCGCCGGCGGCGCCTGACCCCGTTGCCGCTCGGCCCTTCCTGCCTGACACACTCAAGCGGCTCACCATAAAGCGAACGAATGACGGCAGCCACCCGTCAACGGCATGGCATGGCAAGCCAGTGATAAAGGGCTTCCTGCCCTCGGAATGGGCGCTGCTGAGCAACCTGGAGTACATGTGAGTATTTCGTATGTCTCTGCCATAATTCCGTATGCCTTAATAATGGTTTGTTCCTGATTGCTTGCTTGCCAGACAGACATTCCATAGCCGTGCGGGCGCATGGCCTTCGCGCTTATGGGTTCTGGGACGTGCGTGGGTTACAAGTCGTGAGCCTCACGCACGGCGGATACCCATGGATGTATGTTCGAGCTAGAAACCTAGATGGGTATACACTGCAGGTGTCATTTTAGGCCGGCATGGCATAGACCCCCAAATTGAAGCCAGTTTTCCACGACAGCAGGGCCTCCGATACCACTGCTGATTGTTGTGCGGTCTATTTTGTTGCAGGGATTTGAGTGATGATATGGGTCAAGGTCTCATCGAGGGTCCCATTCCGAGTACCTGGCTGATGATGACCAAGTTGAGGACAATGTAAGGCTGGAGACGAGTATGTACATACGTATGATCGATTAACAAATGCATGTCTCTAAATATATGACTTGGACATGTTCAAATATTTTTTCGATTAAACACGCACGATTCCTTGGCATGAAGGCTTTCTTAAGGAGGTAGAGCGAGGTAAGGAGTCAAGCGGAATGCATGATAGTCATGCAGTGTATACCTGCCCTGATAACAAGCCTCCCACGTGTCCTTGCTCCCTCTCTCCTTTTGTTTTCTCCCTTTCGTACAAAGCAACTTGACTGGTCACCCAAACTTCTGCAAAGACTGGCATCGGTAAGTAATAAGGCAGGATCTGCTAGTAGCTAGTATAGTGCGTTAGATTAAATGGATTAACCTATAGATGAACGAATTCCTGATGAGTGATTATGTTTAAGTGTCTATTCTACTTCGATCATGTATACACATGTACTGTGCTAATGCAGCATCTTTGTTACATACATATCGGTCCGGTCAGGACCCCTGGTGCTCGTCTTTGCAGGGCGAGTCGCCCACAGCATTGTGACGCCCTTTATTACGTATCTCTATGATATATACATACATATGGGCCCCGTGATCTGTAGCAAGCTAAGCTTTCGTATGTGCGTGTTTTTTATCCCCTGGCAGGATTGTGTCTTTCCAGATGCAGTCTTACATATCCCGAACACCGTACGGTGCGGTTTGGGGACTTCCTAAGCGCTACTATGGCCCAATTGACTTTGAGAACAAAGGGCACCAATGGAACGTGACGGTCTTCAACCTGGATGGCCTTGGCTGGCAGTGGTACGACTCCGGTACCAGAGAAGGTGAAGAACAGTGTATACGAAACCATCCATGCATTTAAGCACTAGCTAGCTAGCTAGCCGGCAGATTTCAACCCCATTTGTAAGGAGGTAGCTCGTAATTCAGAAACTAATTCAGCGATATTGCAGCTTGTGCTCCAACGCGGAAGACTTTCACATACGACTTGCTAGTCATCTCAGGCATCATGTATCTGCATGCCGTCTCTTTGATCATTATGACTGATCCACTGCAGCTGGCTACACCAACATCATCGCCCCGGACGGCAAGTGCTGCTGGGACACATTCAGTGACCAGTTCGCTGCCCGCAATTACACTCTCGAGGGGCCCTCTGGAACCAGCGGCCCCTGGGACTACTACGGACTGTCCTATGAGCGAGAGCAGCTATGTGAGAGGAGTGCGCCTTACATGCCGCCATCAGCAACGAAACCGCCTGCACCGCCTGTGGCACCGATGCCACCAGATGTCCCGTCTGCCCCTCCAATTCCACCAGCAGCAGAATCAGTGATGACCACCACCTCTCCTCCACGACCACCTCTATTCCCACATCTACCGGGCATATCGCCACTGCGGCCGTATGCTCCACCGCAGGCATTACATCCTCCTAGCATGCCAGGGAAATGGGACGGTGCCTGGTCGTGGAGACCAAATCGCCTTTTTCAATCGCCGGCATCTCAGTCACGACCCCCACTTCTATCCGAAGCTGTCGGATCACCAGCAATCCAATTGAATCCCCCTCAACCACCGATCGAGTGCAGTAGTCAGGCCGTTTTCGCACTCCCCGCCATTTCAAGGGGGATGTTTTATGTTGCAATCGCCGTCCCAGAGGCCGCATATCTATATTGCAAGTATTGCGGGTGCGTTGTGGAGTACATTGCCCTTCAGCAGGGATCATCATCTTATTACAAAGAGCTCACAGCAGAGGCCCCAAAGCAGCAGGTGAACAGCAGCAGCACATCAGCTGGAAAAACAGGAGGGCGTGTTAAGAGGACCGACACCATTGTTGGTAATGCTTACAGCAATCCAACACCTTCTCAACCGAGTATGAACTATTCGGTGGAAGCAATTCTTTCACAGGGCTTTACCCTAACCCGTGGAGCACTGAAGGTAGAGACGTAGCAGAGGGATAGATTATTACTTCGGCGGTCGGTCGATGCATGTAGACAGTCATACCAATCCTATCTAGATATATAGTCGTTGAGTTCCTCGATTTATCCTAGCTGGCCATATGCCGCGCTGTATGTGCTTCAATTATTTTGATCATTTTCATTCGGCTTCCTTAACTTATCTTCCATTTACCTAGATTCTTTCATTTGACAAGGAACTAACGTGTTTGTGCCAGAAGGGTTCGTTCACATTCCATGGAACATCGATGTCTGGCCTCCTGCACATACGCACGTTATCATGCATGAACTCATCACATGCATGCGCTGTGGCCTTGAATTGACCTTGGATTGGTACCATCGTACCCGTTTCAGGAAATAAATACCAATCCAACACCATTACCACCAAGGGCCAATGACAGTGAATTGCTACGCACGGGGCCGGGTCTTGGAGCGGCCTGGAGCCTGGATCCCGCATTAAATGGTGACTACCTCTTTAAAATTCAGGTATTTGCTCTGTTATTATCCCCTCCCTGTTAGCTCCTCTGTTCGCACCATCTATCTACATACCATTCACTTCTTCTCTCTTCATCATACCATGATACATATATAGTAACTTCACTTCAACGTTTGCTTTTTAAAAGTACTAATTTTCATTATGTCGGCAAACCACATTTCGTTAGCTAGCTTTTTCCGCTGCTTCAAAAACCCTAAATAAACCCTGACTGCAAGTGCAGTAATTTATACAAATACAAATTTATAGCAGTAATATCTCCTATGCTAACTATGCGTGAATATTACCAAGTTTCATGTTGATCTGGTCGTCAGCAACCCAACCAAGCACTAATGCCTTGTGCTTGCTTGCCAGGTTGGGGCAAGTGTCTGGTACCGCTGGGTTCTAGTGGATATCGACCCGCCCTTCGTGTCTGGGGCCCTTCTCGTCCTGAAAAAGAAAGCGACCTTTGAAGACTCCACCACAGCCGAGATCAGAAAGGGTCGTTCGCAGTACTTGCTTGTCGTTCTCAACATGTCTGAGCCCGTACGGAACTTTGACCTTGCAGAAGCTCTGCAGCTCAATAATTCAGCCACTCTCATTAGGTCAGACTGTTTCGAATCTCTCGATACTGCTGCCATCAAGGCTGCCTCTGCTGCCTACATAATGATGGCTGCTGAAGGCTTGCAGGAAAATTCTAGGTCCGCCTTGCCCAGACAGGAAACCACACTTTCAGATTATTATGTCGCGGCTGCATATGGCCGCCGTTATGTGCGGTCATGCTTGGCAGTGCTTTACGCCATGGAGGGCAGCAGGCCATCCATTACCCTGCCCCGGGGTGCCGTAGTGGATCTTACTGGCAATCCCAGTGTCACGTGAGTTAAGCGTATGGGAAAAAAGTTGAACCTAGGTTGAGGGGCGGGCCTACCTCATGAAAAGCCCCCGAAGATTGACTTGCTTCGCTGTTGGACACCATGCACTTTTTACCTTTTTCTAGATGCTTATGAAAAGAAGGTTTAAAAGTTGGATGATGATCAGATAATATATAGCTTTAAATATTCGTAGTGGCTTGCTTTACACGCCTCCCTAGCTAGCTAGCCGAAAATAGGTTGGTTTAAGGAGGATGCGCGGCGGGTCCGGATTATATACATTGTTTGTTGAGCATTGTTGAGTCTATCTGTGTGTATGTGTCTGTCCTGTCTTGCCTGTAAATCTTATCGGGAAGCACTAGCTCTGCTATGTTTGGAAGACATGTATGTATGTATGTACAATCAATAACTGTTCCCTCACTGCTTCAGGGGTGTTACACTGTGGGCGACTCCCCCTGCAATGACGAGCACCGGAGGTTCTGACCTGACACTGTTGTATGTACTCAATGTATGCACGTATGTTTGCAGGTCGTTGTTTCTCCAAACCTATTTGAAGGACTCGTTAATGGCTTCAGCAGACAACCTGGCTACTGCCACGTCAGCCATTATAGGAAGCATCTATGCCAGTTCAGCTGTCATAACTACAACATCCAGCTATTTTTCTTCCGTACCCAGTCAGTCCGCCATGCTGCAGAGTGCCTATCACATCCAGGTGAGTGTGTATATCATATATATATATGTATATATATGCCTCCAGTGGACGACGTTGCAAGTGCAACAACAAAATATTTTAAGTAGTGACGGATAGATACATTATAATCTGCTGTTACATCAATAAAGTAGATTCCTAGCATCTACGGGCACTGCCCGCCCGGTTGAGTGGGGCAAACCAAATATGGTTTTGCCACTCAACGAATGAAGTAACAAATAAATGAATGCATGGCCATGCAATCGATGGAAGGCATTGAGCAATAATTAATAAAGCTTTTTATTTGTCGAACCATCCGTCCTATACATTTATGTATGTTGCTGCGATGTATGTAAATGCAATGATGAGATCTTCGACATATATAAATATATTTTTTTCCTATCCTACCCTATAAACCGTATCCATCCCATGTACATGCTTTCAGATGCTCGCAATGTCAGCTAATCTGGCATCCCGGGGCATAAGTGAGCTTTATGAGAGGCTAGCCAAGCTCCTGCGGTGGTCGCTCATGGGCACTCAGGGCAACCTCCCAGCTCTGGATCACGTGCTTAGCAGTGGACCAACCAGCGCAGCGGACAGTATTTCCAAAGCCCTAGGACTGGATATGGCAACCCAGCATCCACCGCCGCCAGGGTCAATTGCCCCATCCCGCAACGTAAGCCGTCTGCTCATAACGGATGCAAATACATCGCTCGTGAATTCGCCACAGGGACCGACTCTGTCGCCAAATCTGACTCAGCCACAACAACCAGTTATGTTGCAGCAAGCAACAGCCACTACTCCTATTCCGCCGCCGCCACCGCTTGACCTAATGGCTGTTGCACAGAACATGCTTATTGCATGGATTCAAAATATGTCGGCAATAGATAGTTCATACTTTAACAACCGCAGTGAAGAGAGTAGTAGCATACAGCAGCCGGCGGGAAGCAGCACACAGCAGCAGAGTGGTAGAGTCAGCAAGAATGCGTCAGAAAGCAGCGGCCTGAATTCATACATCATTGGAAGTGGTGCGGACACCAACGATGTGAGTATTGATGCTGGCGGGCGTGTGATAAACGTCAGTTGGATTGCACCTACAGAGTTGCCAAGAAACAAGTCTTCTATTAACACATCTGCAACCCCAGAAGATGGAACACAGCGGCTTACCTACACTTTAGCCATCGCTGGGCTGGTCATCGGCTCATTGGTATTAGGACATTTCATTTTAATACTCCTACATAAACGATTTGTGGACGGTAAGCTGAATCCGATGCTGGAGTTCCCAAGAGTGGAGGTTGATACGGCAGGTAGGTTCGGGAAAAAAGACACGGTGAGCTGACACAAGAGGAATATATATATGATAACAAGCAAGGTTGCTTACAACGAACGGACGACCGATTAACAATTCAAATGTATGCCATATGTTATATATGTCGTTGTGAGGTATGTAGGCGGACAAAGTGATGCGTGGAAAGGTGGCCAACGATGCAAAGGTTTGACTCGTTCCGGCCAGCGGGAACACACTAGAGAAGAAAAATAAGATGACTTACAAAAGTAGAATGAATACTATTTATATTTATTGAAAGTTAGCATATAATCAAGAAATGGTATGAAAGATTAAAGAGCATGAGCTAGGCTTAGCTGTGACTGCTGCATGCCTATTAAGTGACTGCTCGTTCACCTTCTGCCGTACACAAACAGCATGAGTCATTAATACATGTAGCAGTCAATTTGTAGCCGAATTTGGTAGATATAATTGCGTGCTATTCATTGTACTGTTGTGCAACCCCGTGCGACGAATTTGGTGATGCACCCCTCGCAAACGAGGCCTGTTTCAGAAGCCAAAAATCTCTGTAGGCGTCGGTGATTTTTTGTTAACCGTTGCTGCAAGTTTGGAGGTGAAAAACGTACACAGCGCTACAAAAATCGCGTCTTCGGAGCTAATACGGAAACAGAATCCACGTTTACAGTGACACAGTGGTCAGCTTAATAAAGGAAGACCTCTATCGATCTGTTGCTGTCTGCTGATTGGAGGTATTATTATTATATATGGGAGCTGTTCTGACATACATATGGATCGGGGGAAAAGATTTTGGGTATATTTTAGGATTGTTATTTGTGTTTTTATTCGACGATGCGGACATTCATGGGAAAGCATGCTTCGGAGGGAATTTGGAGTCCACCATTATTAATAATCCATCAAGTCAATAATCATAGATGTATTTTAAGGGGTGTTTACACTGTGGCGGTGTTACACTGTGGGCGACGCGCTCTACATGTATGTATGTTGTACTATCCTGGGGTATCTACGGGTAGTATGTATCCGAGGTGACACTTGGTCATCTTTCGATTGAGCCTTTGCTGTAGGCTGATATAACAGAGATACAACATATGTGCATACCCTGCATGCATGCCGCCAGATGATATATAGCCATAATGAAGACGCAACAAATTGGATATTTTTATCATATATGATGATGGACATACACATACACCTGGGGTTGGATTGCAGGAATGGAGGATCAATGGCAATAATGGTTGTATCTCCCCTTAAAACGATCAGCTTCTATTTCCCACGCATATCGCCACCACCTTCACTTTTACAGACGTCATTTTCTCGCATTTACTCCTAGTGGGTTAGTACTACCGTACTGATGAAGAGCTGCAATATGAAATACACTTAAACCTGCTAATATAAAAGGTAAAGTATAGTGTTAGCTATAGAAGCGGTTTAAAGTTGGATTGTCTACACTAAAACCACCCCAAAGCCAGTACATAATATGCTTGCCAACAACTGGAATAGCTGTAGTAGTTGAGAGCCGCAAAGGCCTCTCGAGATGTTAATGGCGTGTTATCTGCACATCTATATTGTGCTAGAGTGTGTACGACTACTACAATAGCGGTTCAGCCTCGATAGATATGGCTGCCACCGCGTTCTATTTCAATGCAGGTCTTATTTTCATTGCCCTTACCTTCTACTCTTGTTGTACTTTCGGAGCATTGATGGACACTGGCAGAAGGACCAAATACTAGGGTAACCGTGCTGCTGCTCATCGTGGTTCCATATTTGCTGTTGCTTTGGTGGATAACTGTCTGTCGATGGTATCTGGAAGAAACGGTAAGGATGCTTTATTTCCTATAATATGAGTGATGATTATGTTTTAATTAAAAAATCTTTCATTTGCGTGCGTATGTGCTGCATCTTGTCGAGAATGGTCGAGATGCATGTGCATGTGAGATGCAGTGATATGTATATAAACATACATAATATCAAACGTCTTATATATTTTTATTTATTAAGGGGTGGTACACTGTGGCCGACTCGCCCTGCAAAGGCAAGCACCGGGGGCCCCATTGGCCGAGCCACAGTGCAGGAGAGGAACACGCGGTTTCATCTTCTGTCCGCATGCTCCCCCGCAATATTTACGTATTCCATATATTATTTGTATAATGTTATAAACATATGTAATACATTTTACATATTCCATATATTTACTTAGTAAAAATTCATGCATATACGTATTATTATGTTGTATTATATGTAACATAACACACATATATATATATATATATATATATACGATTGCCTGCGAGTCTTTCATCAGGTCTTTCTGTTGTTGGCGACCCGACCATGACGATTTCAAACACTTTACTGCTGTCGCAGCCACCTAGTTTACGTTGCCGAGCACCTTACTGGGAAGAAGGGCGCGCACAGCCACAGCAGATGGGTTCCGATATCCTGCCGATGGTGGCCCCTGACACTATACGAGCCTCTGACCAGAGGGCGAAGGACGAAGTGGAAGGTAATAAGAATGACCTTGAATGTCGGCGAGCTAGCATACCGCTGTTATAAATATGTTAAATTTGATGAAATTTAAGGCATGGAATAACACGGATATTGGGATGGTTCGAGCAACCTAAACGAAACTCGTTGCCTATATTATTTTGTATGATATACAGCATTCATGTTATCATAAGACGTAGTACGTAGTTGGCATGGCTGATTGATGAGGCCATGATATGAACACTTCATTCGTTGTATACCGCCGTCGTCACTATTTTTGGTTGCACAATTTCTTTTTTAAACTGCAATCTTATCCAGCCAAACAGATGTGCATGTAGCTAGTGATACAATACTTACTTACTGTTATTAATGTTACAACGATTCTGATCATGCATGCCTGGATGAAGACTGAATGAAAGACTGAATGAAAATGAAAGCGCGCGACATAGATATGATGTCACTACATTATTATTGTGAGTAGTTAAATATGAAAGGGTGTTACATTGTGGCGACTCGCCCTGCAAAGACGAGCACCGGGACCCTGACTCAGCCGAGGCACAGCACAGGCCCCGGGGGAGGGACACGCGGTTTCGTTCGTCTGTCCTGCCGCGCGCTTCGCCCCTCACTCAGCCCAGCAGGAGCACACAACATAAACACAGAAGCCTAGCCTGCTGGCTGCTAAAGAGCACATACATGGCTACACCAAAACTCCTCAAAGGAACCCATGAGAAGAAGGGGGGAACCTAGCGGCTCAAAACGCAAGAACCAATTTCTCCTACACCACTAACCTAACCTGGCAAGATAGAGCCTGGCTCTCACACCAAGGCACCCTCAACGGAGAGACAGAAAACACTCCCACACACCCCAGCTGAAAAGCAGGACCAAACAGCATATGGGGGAGATAAATATTAAATATATATCTAGTTATTATAGTTAATATATAATATTATAAATATAAATATTATATATACACACATATATATATATATATTACACAGACATACACGCATGCACTGTGCGTGCTTGGCGATACCAACATACAGGTGCTTAAATATTTCCCTCCCCGTCGTCCACTCCCCTTCCAACTGGCCATACAATAATGGCACGTAAATTTAACTAAAGTGATCAACTTTGGCACCGATGGGAACCCAGTTGTTTCACATTCCATAAGATCGCAGAGCAGCAGCGATGCACAAATGCCTGCACGTGCTGCTACAGCACGCTGTGCTGGGAAGAACTCGCGTTTCTTACCCATGCTATTCAACAAGAACGTGTTTAAGAATCTTCGGATAATCCAAGGCTTTCAACAGCCAGCGGCCAGTCAAGGGGTTCAACAGATTGTCCAAGCTTCAGTAGACGGATCTGACGGTCCGGCCTACCAGCCAAGTCGAACAGCACGCAGCAGCAACTCACGACGAGGGCCAGTGCCGAATGATAAGGGATCCAGTTCAATTGACGGCCAGGATCTCGTGCCAGTTGCTGAATCAGTTTTAAGAGAGCGGGAAGCACCGTTGATCCAGCAGCAGCAAGGCCTTTCAAGTTGTCTCCGCGCTATGCGTTTAATGATACACGTTCTTTGCGTCCGAGCATACGAAAACAATTTATTTCTGATGCCGCCGAACAAAATGATGGTGATGGTGACGCGTTCCATTTTCCAAAGCGTCCAATTATCCCTGCCGGGCGCAACCGCAGCAGGCGCCAGGATGAGTGTTGTCCTCTGTCAAATCAGAGCCAGCAGGATAATGATGCACAAGATGACCGCTGTGGCACGAGTGAAATATGCGACGACTATACGATAGTGAACCAGCCACCCAGCTACGTGTCGTCGGCGCCGTTCAATCTGTGCACTTCGATACTCGCCCAGGGGTGTTAACTGAGGATTACATGACCACCACTAACAATAATATTGCGACAACATTACTGAAGGTTAATTGGCAGACGGATCTCGTTGAGCAGGGCTACAGTCGTGCTGCACAGATGCAAGGAAACGCCATTCGGCGTCCTGCTGCTGGGGACCCAGTTGGTGGTTTATTATGTGTGGCGCCAGGTGGTGTGGTTCACACAGTACAACCAGTTCAACCAGTTGCTCACGAGCCTCTGCTAAGGACCCACGTGAAATTCCATTCTTTACTAAGTCTATATCGGCAGCTCTGATGGATGGTGGTGGCCGAACGTTTTCGGCAACCTGTAGCAGAGGGCTTGCACCAACCGAGGTGTAGCATGGAATAATGCAATGCTGGTGCCAGGAGAGTCAGACAAACGACTTGACGTGGTAAATGCTATCCACTCCCGCTCCCGGTATGTATGATAATTCCTAATGCTGTATCATGTGCATCATAACTTGGTTGATTTTCCGCAATTTTGGAGCATGTGTATGAAGTATGTGGAGGAGGAAACAAATATTGGAATGTCTGGGACGCCGGCCCCAGCCTACCTAGCTAGCCTGATTGAATATATATATATATATATATATATATGTGTGTGTGTGTGTGTAATATTATATAGTATGTGTGTGTGTGTAATATTATATAGTGTATCTATTCAACATTATATGATTCGATCGTTTTTGGTGTTTAACGTTTTAAATTTATTTAATAAAAATCGCAGGATAATATATATTTATCAATGGCGTTTAGGAATACAGTAGCGCTTAGGCCCCCAGCTTGTACTAGGCAAGTACACAAATATGCTGGCCTGTATGTATTGGGGCGTTACACTGTGGGCGACTCGCCCTACAAGGGCGAGCACCAAGGGCCTGACCGGACCGAGCCACAGCGCAGGGGAGGGGCGCATGGCTGTATGTATGTATTGAGTGATGCAACTCCCAACATATAACAAGTGGAGACTATGTTGCCTATGCAAGCAGTCTCTATCCTCGCCTGATTCCCGCTTCATGTCTCCGTGTATTTTTGATATGTACGGTACGGTAGGAACTGCAAAAGGTTCAGGGGTGGCATCGCCATCCTTAGCCAGCATTAGAGATCGAGACGAACCACGGCTGTGGAATCCAGCGAGCGTTAATGCAAACCCAAGTGGGTCGACACCGCTTGATGGAAATCGAGGATCAAAGCCTGCAAACTGGAGGCTGGCTGAGCCCCAGACAGTGTTATCATCCATGACGCAGTGGCCGGTTCAGGTTCAGGATGAACAGCAGCAGCAGATGCAGCAGCAAGTTGTAGCACAGCAGCAGCTCGGCTTACAGTTGCCAGCAGCTACCACAATCAGCAAATTGCCAGCTGCTGCATTACTACGGATGGAAACGGTAGGCATGGGCTCATTAGAGCTCCTTATTCGCCATATGTGTTCCTGGTATAATTGTTTGATATGGTAGCATCTATCCCCATCCATGTTGAAACTGTGAGCCAATCAGTCCGCTGAACCATGATGACCATCACTTCCTTGTAATCCCAAACAGAGTTACAACAACTTAACACCTGAGGGGGATGATGGCTGCAACCACCGCAGTCGACAATCCAGACCTCCGTCGCTGCTGCGGCCAGTCATAAGCGGCCAGATGGATGCGTCACAGCTTCGGAGCTTTTCCAACATTAGGTCTACCCATGCAAGCATCAGTCGTTACCCAAAGTTACAAGTGCGGCTCCAGGGTCCATGAGGCTTGGACTCAAAGTGCAGCAGCTACATGACAACGATAACGGGGAGCAGCTTGATAACAGCAGGAGCAACAGAAAGAATGCTCTAACGGCTGGGCCGATGGTAGAGGCAATAGAAGTTGCAAAACGTAATGAAGCACTACAGGCTATCGGCGGAGACCCTCGTCTTCCACTGAGAGCACCTCACGACATTTAGCGCATCGGCATCCCAACAGGATGAGGTTGCCATCACATTGCCATCCTAGACGCCACAGTTTCAGCCATAGCCGTGCCAGGGCTACACGCCAATGCCAACCATTTTTGCGTCATCCTGCCACTGTTAGAACACCTGGCATGGCTATAATAGCTGGGGACGTCACACCTACCAGGTCAGGCTTTCAACAGAGTCCCCTCCAAGCCAATTTTCAAATTGATTCATCGACACAGGGGTTCCTGTTCGGTGGACATATTGTGGCCGGTACCTTCAGTGAGCATTCAGACATGGTTCGGGAACAGGGCTGTGCTGGCACGGAAATGATTAATGTCCATGGCAACACAAATAGCAGTGGAAATGGTCTGGACAAAGTCGTCTATGAGGGCGAGGGTGATATGTTATGGTGGCCATCACTGACACAGCGAATGCAGGGGATGGATTCACACACACGACCAGTGGTTGAGGGCCTTGATGAGATGCCCACCATACGGCCGCATGATGATTCATTTATGCCCGATAATCAGCCGACGACTGTAGACAAACGGCTTCTAGCTCTATACCCAGGTGAGTTCGATTCTGTCTTAAGCAAGCAAGGTCACTGCAACGATTTGTATCGCATGCATACGTATCTATGGGATGACGCACTGTACACATGGCCATGATGTGCGTAGTATATGGCACATGTTCGTCATTTAAGGCAATTGTTTATACTTAATTATGCACTTATGGTTGGGGTGTTGCACTGTGGGCGACTCGCCCTACAAAGACGAGCACCGGGGGGCCCGATCAGACCGCGCCACAGCGCAGGGCAGGGGCACGTGGCTTTGTCTGTCTGTCCTGCCATGTGCTCGCCCCTCACTCGGACCAGCTAGAGCAAAGAAAGACTCAGAGGCTCTAGCCTAGCCTTATGATGTCTATCTTCCATGTACATAGATATCTTATGTATGTGTGTACAATTAAGCTCGACGGTGCACAGGCCCGCCCGAGAAGGCAGCATCCAACCACCACAAACACAGAAACACACGAAAAATTACTTACTGAAGTTGCGGCTTACTTAGTGGCAGCCTCCCCCTGTACGGCAAAACGGCATGCACACTGGGTGCCGGACGAGGGCCACCCAACGAGAAGGCCATCAGTCTACAGGCACCCTATATTGAATGGTGGCAGTGGTGTGCTCGCAGGCGCCGTGCATTGAACACCCGCCTGCAAATAGCCATCCCCGGCTGTACCACATCCCTCAATCCGCAAAACCAGCCACGCAAACTCACAGCAAATAGAACAACCAAGAAGGGACGAGGATGGAGGGGGAAACCCAAAAAGCACTAAGCTGAAGCACCAATACAAAAACTAAACAAGCAATCAAGAAACCAACCACACGCTACCAGCCGACCAAGCAATACGAGTCCTGAAAGCTGGCAGGCCCCTACAACCAAACTGACAAGCGACAACCATTTGGCATCTGCAGTCCTTGCGCGTCCTTCTTAAAACCTATTTTTGCCTGGTGTAAAACCTGCGGCCAAATTATACTAGCCATATATATGTATATCGCGCACAGTACATGTATCATAGTGAAATGTATATTATTTGATGCTGGCTGCCAAAGGGTTCATCTGTAACCTTAGACCTACAGGGTTTCTTTCATCCATGTATGCCCATCCATGTAAACATCCATCTGTGAACCCATCACAGGCAAGCTGGTGCCGATGTACTTGCTGCGCTACAATCCAGACTGCTGGCCTTTGCGCTTTCGCATTGCTCCACCGATCTACTTCCTGGCACGGTTCGAGTTCATATTTGAGGACGCCATTTCAGTAGGTGTTGATGATGGGGGCATAAAACGCACAACAGATAGATAGATACATAAACAACAAGAGAAAACATAAGCAAGGGGATAACTAAAGACTTCAATGCCACTGACGTGAATTTCTAAACCTTAAATTGCATGAAATGTACAATGACGTGTACCTTCTGTGATCTATATATGCAGATGGGTGGGCTGCAGCAGCTTGGGAGAGAGACCAAGATGATCCTGTCCATCAACGCTACAAACATAACGCATAAAACTCTCTGTGCGGCAGCCTTCGGCCTCCTTGGGGTATACACCCGCAGTGTGCTGCAAATCGCGTTACTCATTGTCCTACAAAGCGCTATAACATTGCAGCTACTGGCCTGGCGACCTTTCATAAATCCTGCTCAGCTACTATTGGAAGTTGTCTGCCATATGAGCGTGATGGGGTTGTTCCTATGCGCGGCTGCATTGCTGAATAAAGAACCAGACAACCATGCACCCCGACCTGGATTTGGTTGGTAAGTCCCTGTCCAAGTGCGCTTTTGATCACTACCCCCCCAAGTACAATTGGAGCCAGTGCCTGTAACACAGATTCAATAACTCATGATGCCGGGTCGGGCGAATTCCCCCCTTACAGTGCCCCTTATATATATACGGGGTTACACTGTGGGCGACTCGCCCTGCGAAGACGAGCACCAAGGGGCCTGACCGGACCGAGCCACAGCGCAGGGGAGGGGCACGTGCCTTTGTCTGTCTGTCCTGCTCCCATATATATATTATAATAATTAATATATATATATATATATATGGGGCGTTACACTGTGGGCGGCTCGCCCTGCAAAGACGAGCACCAGGGGCCCTGAGGGCCATATATGTTGTGTATGTGTATTTGCACCCGTGTTGCAAAATGTGCATCCCTTACATGGAGCTGCCAGCCTCTTAAGCAAGTACTTAAATATTTAATCCGCTGATAGATTACGCTTTAAAAAAAGGCCCGTGGGTGTGCAAAAGACCATTATAGACTTCATATAAATTGTCTTTTAAGAATCAGTACTTCTTTCCACACACATCCATGTTTTCATCACCTCGTTCATCACGCATGCACCGACAGGCTGTTTTATGATAACCGCGGGTTCAGTCATCGTTTACACCGCGTACACCATGTGGAAGAGTCTCCAATCCATTACAAGAACGGCACTCAAATGGCTCAAAAAACAGATTCGGAAGAGCTCGCGCAGCATCATTAACAGTTAACCGCTTAGCGATCAACAACATTGCCGACACTGACATAAGCGGGGCAGCTCTACTGAAAATGCTGGCGAAGAAATCAGTGCGCACCGATCAAATCCAATTACATGAGCTGCGTCACCCATGCATGGGCCCCGGCGGAAGGCCCTAATGCCCTGATGCAAGCACCAACCTTAAGCCGCGTCATGAAGCTCGAAACAAATGGAAGCATCGGTATTGAGGGTATCGCCGCCGAGACAGCCAGCGATCAGCGGTGTGCTTGCAGGCAGCCGAGATCGTGATGGTAATGGCAGTAGTGTGATTGCAGGCAGCAGCCGAGATGGAGGTGGAAGTGGTGTGCTTGCAGGCAGCAGCCAAGATGGTCGTGGTACTGGTGTGCTTGCTGGCAGCCGAGATCGCGGTGGTGGTGGCAGTAGTAGAGCGCTTGCAGGCAGCAGCCGAGATGGCGGTGGAAGTGGTGGCTTGCAGGCAGCAGCCAAGATGGTCGTGGTACTGGTTTGCTTGCTGGCAGCCGAGATCGCGGTGGTGGTGGCAGTAGTAAGCGCTTGCAGGCAGCAGCAGCCGAGATGGGAGGATGCTTGCAGGCAGGCCGAGATGAGTGGTGTGTGCTTGCAGGCGGCCAGATGGTCGTGTTAGTGGTGTGCTTGTTGGCAGCCGAGATCGCGGTGTGGTGGCAGTAGAAGAGCGCTTGCAGGCAGCAGCCGAGATGGAGGTGGTAGTGGTGCTCGCAAGCGACCAAGATGTTGGTGGAAGTGGTGTTGTTACAGAGAGACGAGATGATGGTGGTCGCGGTGTGCTCACAGCAGAAATCATAAATCGTAATAGCAAAAGCGGCAGCCCCCAGGGGGCAAGCAATCCGGAGATTATTAGGCAGAAGACTGGAAGCCATTGCTGTCAAGGATACAGCGTCATAATATCTTGAGGCTCAAATAAAAATGAAGTGGTGCCGAGCACGCAAACAAATGAATGAATGCCAGTTGTTTGGATAGGTAGATGGTAAGTGGCTTGGCGACATGTCGTACGTATGTAGTAAAAATCTATCTTATTACACAACCATCAATTCATGCAACAACCCTCAAGAATGATTGATCATTAGTTATGTGCATCATCATCCTTTTACGACATATTTGTGCTGCTGCGGGTGTCCACTCCCGCTGCATGCGAATCGGTTGCCAGTCGTGAGATTTCGGATGTAAGCAATCATTATGGCATTAATTTATTGTGAAATCAGGCTTGGGAAGGCAGTAAAGGCTCTGACTTCAGAGTATATGGGTGTTACACAGTGGGCGACTCGCCCTACAAAGGCGAGCACCGGTTTGTGCATGCACGCATGAAATGGCCTGGCTTAAATGGGTAGGGTGTCGATAATGCTAGTCTACGTTCATGCTGCGTGCTGTGCCTGCTGTATGTATGTGTCCATGCATGCCACTACTTGTTCACCTAAGACTCCCAACACCTATGACGTGCGCGTATATTTGTGCATGCACGATTTACATATACTATGTTTTGTGGAAGGTGGGTTATTAGCAATAGTAAATTATTAATGTTCATAGCCACCTTTAGCTATGAGCTTGCTGTTAACTAACGGGATAGATGACTGTTGAAGTAGTACTGCTGACTAGTATTCGTCAAATGAAAGGTAGATGTTGTAATCTGGGCTGTATCTACTATGCCAGAACTATCACAACTTGCCTGCATGACTAAAGAATGCATATGAATTGCACTATGGTGGATGCCTGGGCTGATGCTTAACCAGGACAACTCTTGTATGTATGTAAATAACACTTATCAGTATACACACTTTCAATTTATTAGGATAACATGCTATACTGATAGAATGACAATACATATGATACATATACAAGCCATGTGCCCTCCCCTGCACGTGGCTCGGTCCGGTCGGGCCCCCGGTGCTCGTCTTATAGGGTGAGTCACCCAGGGTTCTTCAGGGGGTAGCTGTTTTTCCGGGGCTCCCCGGAGCCCAAAAATTCTTTCCGGGGTGTCCCCCGGAACCTACCTGGCAAGGCCCTAAAATGTTCCGTGGATGCCCGGAACCCACGAAAAAGTTTCCCGGGGTCACAAATGCTTGTGTATTATAGGGAAACAATTTTTTTTACTCAAACTTCATAAGGAATAATTTTGGGGTTAATGTAAGGTAGGGCTCTGTCTTTACATGCTACCCAAAGCCCAGTGCAAGCAGCTTCCCCTCCACCACCATCTCTTCCTCTGAAGGTACTTGTATGTAACCATAGTAAGCTTGATTGGAAGTCTCATTTAATAATATGGTTAAAACAATATAGAGGTTTTCTTGAGAATTTTATGTTATTCTAGCATCTTCTATAGTCAACTCCAAATGGTTCTGGCGCCAGTAGTGTCCCCGTAACTGACCCAACTTTTGGCAAAAATTTCCGGGTAAACCCGGAAAAAAACTTCTTTCACGGGGGCATTTTTTTTCCACCCGGAAAAATCGCGCGGCTAAATATTTCCGGGATCCCGGAGCGGGCCCACCACTTTACGGGCATTTTCTAAAAATGCAAAATTTCCGGGCCCTGTCCGGGGTGAAGAACGCTTGAGGGTGAGTCGCCCACAGTGTAACACCCCTTAAATTTAAGGGGTGTTACACTGTGGGCGTGTTACCCTTAAATATATAAAATACATTACTTGCTAGCTAGCTGATGATGAGATGCTGAGGGACCCAAAATATAACTACATACAGATCACCACAAATACCTAAGAGAAAAATCAGGGGAAAATATCTAAGGGGAAATATCTAGGGCAAAATTACAATATGAATTATTGCTACCGCTTTTATTAGCTAGCCTAGTCATTTTTAGTTGCTTGTAGTTTATTTAGTTATTTTTTAACTTTAGTTGCTTTTGGTTTTTTATGTCGTTTAGTTTTCGTTATTTTCGTTTTCGTGTCGTACATTCAGCCCCTGTAAGGAGTGCTAGTCATTAAGGCCCTCGGGAATTTATGCAGTCGCGAGGTAAATGCACTGATTTTTGATGGGCAATTTCTAGGCTAGTAAAAGCATTTTCTTACCTCTTTACCTAGGTTTTCTTTTTCTCTTGTTCACGTAGTTACCAATGTATCCTGCAGGGCACTGGCCAGCCCCTGCAGGATTCATGCTCTAAAGCTTTAATGCTCTAGATTATATTTGCTACCGCTGTATAGCTGGTCTAGTATCGTTATTAGTTAGGTATTTATTTATTTTTAGGTAGTTGTTCGTTTTAGATTATTTTAGGAAGTTTAGTTTAGCAGATTTCCTCTGTCGTACTGTCACGCCTATTACCGAGTCCTAGTAGTGTAAGGCCCTCGGGAATTTTGGCCGTCGCCGCCAAAACATGATTTTTGTTCGTGAAATCTTCTTGTATTTAGCTGGTATAGAACTCCTAGATGCTATCTTTAGCTTAAATTGCTACTTTTCCTCCTTGGGTCAGTTCAACAAACTTTTGCCTTGTCGTACTGTCACCCCTATTACCGAGTCCTAGTAGTGTAAGGCCCCCGGGAATTTTGGCCGTCGCCGCCAAAACGTATTTACTTGCATTGATTTCTGTTTTATTTAGCTGATCTCGAAATCCTAGATGCTATCTTTTAGCTGTGATCTTTTCCTCTTTTAGTCAGTTCAGCAAACTTTTGTCTGTCTTACCTTCACGTCTTTTACTGTAGATGAATTTTTAACTATGATGTTTTAATTTATTTCTCCTTGTATTACTTTAGCAATATTACTCTGACGCTGATGCCAGACGAGGATATGTTGGGGAAGGGAAGGACAAGGCAAGGCCATGATGAGGGACAGGAAAAGGGGAGGGATCTCAGAGAGATATTAGTCAGGACGGTGGGAGTGCAGGGGAGTGGGGTAGCAGACCCCAAAAGCTGCACGACCACCGTAACTTTCAGGACAGAAAGCGGTAGGCCCCATGCATAATTAAAAGTATGATATTACATAACAATGGCTCCCTCTTTGTTTTCTCTTATCATAACTAAGTTTTTACCTAAATATATATAGGGGCCATGTTGTACTGTAGTAAAGGCATGGGATCTCCTCGCATCTGTTACAGTTAATAAGGTCATCACTTAATCTAGCTTTGATGGGAAAGCACGAAGATGGATCATCTGTGCATCCGCACTGTAGACTTGGCTGCATACAAGTTATGCTACGTATATATTAGCCCTGCTGCTTTCTTGCACCCAAGGTATATATACAATACCTAAGACGATCGATCCTTAATAATAATACCATGTATGTGGATTTCAGGATTTGTTATTATTGCCTTCCACATTGCTCATTCCTACGACACATCAACCCCGCTTTACATAGATATGTATATATATATATATGGACATTTAACCCACCACCACCCGTACGTAACCAATGACATCTGGTCATTTGATCGGTAATCGGAAGTACATATGTAGGGCCTACATATCCTGGCTACGGCAACATGACATGTATGATAAAACTAACAGCTAGGCCAACCCAAAACGGATAATATAATCCACAACCTTGCACAGCATAATCATCAGATGCATACCATTTTCCATGCTAACAGCTCTAGATAGAGAAGCCCTGTCATAGAGAGTGATGCAGCATGAGTTGATGCCTCTGCTATTGTAGGCACATGCAATGATACATAGGTGAAATCATACATGTATATACATTCACATAACTGTACACATATTTACACACATGCATATGTATCCCCAGCACTACTGTGGCTCGGTACAGTCAGGGCCCCCGGTGCTCGTCTTTGCAGGGCGAGTCGACCACAGTGCAACACCCCTTAATATGTTC
Source organism: Volvox reticuliferus (assembly GCA_019650235.1). Taxonomy (NCBI): domain Eukaryota; kingdom Viridiplantae; phylum Chlorophyta; class Chlorophyceae; order Chlamydomonadales; family Volvocaceae; genus Volvox; species Volvox reticuliferus. The sequence goes on from BNCP01000048.1 coordinate 41,913, forward strand.
TATGTACTCACTACAATACATGCATGGCGTCGCAATATGCAAGCCTACTACTGCATATATGTGCAACACACATGCAGTTTGGACCTGCCCTCCATTATGGATTGGCACAATCATGGAACTGCTAAGCAAGGATATGAGCTGCAGCGTACTGCTGTGGTTTCGGGTTCTTGGCAGCAGCTGTGGGGTCATCACAATCACCATCGCTTCCACACTCCATATCCACGCTGTCTGCTCGTGATTTGCTGGTATTACTTGTGGCCAGTTGCTTCTCCGAATCATCATATAGACATCCCCATCCTTGAAGCTGTCGTTTGAGCTTTATCCAAATCGCAAGTGATTTTTGTACAGCCAAATCGTGGTACTTTTTCGCAAGTCTGATGATGACACGTACGATGATCCATATCCCGTAGATGACGACCACTAGAGAAACAATAAGGAAACAGACTGCGCGGGGAAGGGATTCCATTCGTTTGTGCATATATGGATTGGATTTTTGTTCGTCAGATGGATGAGGGACGCGTGACGGAATCATATCAAGCAGGGTCATTATGTTCATCTAGAGTTTGCAAGGATATCTTCTATGCATTGCCTCATGAGCTGAATGCTGCTGCTGGCAGGTTAGGAAATTCCAAATAAAGCATGCATGAAATAAATCGAGGAGGCACGACATCAAGCACTTGACACTGGCAACTAGTATGGCGACAAAACAAGTCAGCAGATGTACGCACCAATCATTAAGTAATTAGTCGGTGCATGGTTGTCTGGCTTGGCATTCAGCAACACGATAGCACATACGAACAAGACCATCTCCAGACCATGGGCTACCAGTTCGACGATTTGCCTCAGCCGCTCAAAGAACGGGTGGCATACAGCCAGGTAAATCAACACGAGAACCTGCAGAACACAGAGGAGCACCAGCTGTAGCACGCTGCGTACGTGCATACCAAGCATCCCAAAGGCAGCCGCGCACAAAATCTTGTGTGTCAGATTTGCGGGCCCCACAGAAATGTTGAATTTGGTCTCATGGCGTTTCTGCTGATCGTCCTCCTGTAAAATGAGTCAAGGAAAACGTACCGCCAGCAAAAGTCAGGGGCTATGTACGTACCGCATGCAGCGGAGCATGCATGTTGTATGTTGTACGTAGTCGTAGGTGATAAGATACTGAGTAGCTAGGGAACTGATCAAAACAATTTGGTTTAAAGGGCGAAAAAAGGATCAGGGAGGAACGTGGGGTAACAGCATCATGCATGGAGGACCATGGAACAAGTTGTATATATGTGGAGATAAATAAATAAAGATCGGCCAGCCGCCATGCATAAAGATCGGCCAGCCAGCAACACCCACAACGATCTGTTTGCAGCTAGCTGCATGCAATGCTTGCTCCCACTTAATCACTCACCCCAATTCCTTCGGTAAACAGAAATTCAAAACGTGCGAGGAACTGAACTGTTGGTGTTACACCAAGTCGGCGTGGCCAGCAACCTGGTTTGAAATGCAGCTTGTACATGGGCACTTGCTTGCCTGCGTTGTGATCCACTGGCAGTACTTAGTGACATGAAACACAACATACATAAAACTGGATAAACAGGGACACACATACACATTATATATATTGGGGTTTAAAGGTTTTATAATATAATGGCCTTGAGAGCAAATGAAGCGCATCTACCCTCTTATTATCTTACTCCTTAAAGCTTTCTACTGCCCAGCTGCAGGCTTTTTCCACCGGTTGATTGGTTTTCATTCCCTAACTCGCCATATCAGCAATGAATACAGAAATAATAGTAATAGCACTAAACTAGATCGGATAACCACAATCGAATTTTCATCACAATCGTTTACCTGGATACATGGGCTGTAGTTCTTCATCCAAATCAGATTGCATGGAACTCTCCATCGCATTTTCCTCACTGGGCACATACGTGGAACTCTGATCCCCTCCTGAAAGCACCATATCCGACTCCGGCTGCTGGGTTGGAACCTCAGACATGGTCTTTATCCCGTCAACCTTGTTACCAACAGTGGTGTCCACAATTTCCTTTTTATCAACAGCGTGCGATGTTAGGCCTCCCCTCACATGAAACCTGTGTGCATCCATGTGCTGAAGCTGAGACACGCACGGCTTAGCATGGGACATGGGAGGAATAGGCAAGCCATCCAATGATGGCCTTTCTTGACCAGCAGCAAGCACGTTGTAGTGCATGAAGTAATCTTGCATCCCCCTCCAGGTTCCAACACGATCGTTGCTCTTACTGTTACTAATGTTGTTGGGGCCCCTGCTGACACTGAAACTGGCGCTTCTGTGCTGAAGCTCCAACTGGTCTGCAATATTGTTGTGCAAATTGTTGCTGGTGCTGTTGACACTCATGCTGCTGCCATTCCTGTGTTGGATCTCAAGCTGGTTCGCAAGAGTGTCATGCATTGGTGATGGCGGTGCAACCCTGGGTGGGTCCTCTCGGTGAAGCAATGAAGGATCGGACTCAGTTTCAGGCACACGGCCTGACTTCTCCGTCGCCTCTCCCACAGGTCCCGTCAGGTTCTGACGGCCCTGCTGCCGACCTTTGCTGGCGGGTGGGACTGGCGCCGTTCGCAGCACTGCCTGCAAAGCTGCCTGCTTAACTGGCCAATTATTAGGCCCACGGTTCTTGGCCCCAGTAGGTTCTGTAAATGGTGCCTGTAAAGAGCCTTGATCATTTAAGCTGTGGTGAGGGGGTTGCTTTTTTGAGGAAATAAAGCTTAGGAAATGCTGCTGCTGCTGTTGGAATGAGAAGAGGAAATGGAGGTAACCCTTGTTGCTGACCTTGCTGTCATTATCCTTTTTCACAAACACGTGAATGGGTATTATATTGCACGGCGGATGAAAGGCACCGCATGCATTATTATTAGGAAATACGAATAATGCCAAGCACACACAGTGAGTATATACATATATATATGTGTGTGTGTGTGTCTGTGTAAATATTGGATGGAGGTCCTACATATATATGCTGAGGTGGAGTCATCAGCCACCGCTGTGAAATGGCGTTGGGGACCTTGTGTTGTATCAACCTCACCTAGTGGTAGTGATAACTACTGGTTGATTGGAAAAGCAGAGCATAGGTATCTTGAGCTCCGTACAACAAGCCACCATAAAGAGCTGTAATCTCTAAGGAAGAGAAAAGATCGCTATACATTATGGAAATACATTTTGCACCTCTGTTATATCCGCCTACAGCAAAGATGTAGTTTATCAGAACTAGGAAAAATATGTTTTCATTAAATAGTAATGATCAAAGGCCAGTGAGATGTTATTTTAGCATGTGTGGATCATTATCGATTAAAGCAATTGAATGCTCGAAGACTTAATGGTGCACAATTAATGTTTTTATTTTGGCAAAGCCAAACCCCAATCAAGATGATATAAATATCATGCTTTTAAATATGCATTTCACTACCGCTTTCAAAGCTGCTAACACCCAGAAGTGTACGGTGGTTGTGCGGGGACTGGGGCCTGCCGCCCCAGTTCCCCGCACCTCCACCGTCTTGGTGTACTGGGGTCCCAAGTATATTCATTGCCCCAGTTCCCCACACTTCCACCGTCTTGGTGTTCTGGGGTCCAAAATAGATTCTTGTTGAGACAAGTAAAGGCAGAATAGTATATTATTTATTAAAATCCCTAAGTAAAGACAGGCAGTTGTAATATAGTCCATATTATTAATTAACCACTAGATATTTCCTCCTATGTGCGCCTCTGATTTTCCTCTTAGATATTTGTGGTGGTCTCTATGTAGTTAATATGTTTTGGTCCCATTCATCAGCTAGCTAGCAAGGAATTTAAGGGGTGTTACACTGTGGGCGACTAAATCCTCTGTGAAGCTCCATAAAATTGCTGAAGATGCAAAGAAGTATGTATCTATAGATATTACAGGTAGCTATAACAGCTGAAAATCATTGCTGTACAATACAGATGTGGCCGTGGCAGCACACTGCAGCAGCAGCACGCGGCAGCAGCACAGTGCGGCAGCCACAGCACGTGGCAGTGGCCGCACACAGCAGCAGCAGCACTGCATGGCAACTGCACTATGCAGCAGCAGCGACAGTGTGTGGCAGCGGCACTGTGCAGCAGCAGCAGGACGCAGCAGTGCGTGGCAATATGTGACAGTGGCAGTGCATGGCAGCGGCAGTGAGTGGCAATGGCAGGGCACGGCAGCAGCAGCATGCGGCAGAGGTGGCAGTGCGCAGTAGTGACACCAAGCGGCAGCTAGCAGCAGTGCATGGCAGCTGCACTATGCGGCAGCAGCGGCAGTGCATGGCAGCTGCACTATGCGGCAGCAGTGGCAGTGCACGGCAGCGGCACCGTGCAGCAGCAGCAGCAGCACATGGCAGTGGCAGCACGCGGCAATGGCAGTGCATGGCACCGGCAACATGCATGTGGCAGCTGCAACACGCGGCAGCAGCAGCGTTCTGAAATCACATTTAGAATTATATTATTATTATTGTTATTATTATTATTGTTATTATTTGGAGACTTACCTGAGCGAGTAATGCTTACCCTTCACGAGCAGAATGGCAAAGGCGACGTTGGCAAGATCCAACAAATCAGTTTGGTAGCCAAAATGCTTAATATCTATACAAATTGCCGGCTATAGATGAAACGGTAGCTATAATAGCGGACAATCATTGCTGTTCGATACAGATTAACTGTAAACTGAATGGTGTAAGGATATTTCTTGCTAGACCCATTAGCAGGCCATTGACTAGGAACTTTTTATATTTTAAACAAAAATAAAACCTTTAGAGCATGAATCTTGCAGGGCTGGCCAGTGCCCTGCAGGATACATAGCTACTACATGCAACAAAAGACTGAAAACACCTAGCTAAAGAGGTCAGGAAATGGATTTAATAGCCTAGAAATTGCCCAACAGAAATGATTGCATTTTTGTCGTGACGGCATAAATTCCCGAGGGCCTTACACTACTAGGACTCCTTACAGGGGCGGACAACTGTAAAAAATCCCAAGGGCTTTACATAACCGACAAAAACTAACATAATAAAAAATAAGTAAACTAAATAAACAAACTAAAAATAACTAAAAAATACTAGACTGGCTAATAAAAGCGGTAGCAATAATACCTTTAGATTATGAATCCTGCAGGGCTGGCCAATGCCCTGCAGGATACATTGCTACTACACGAAACGAAACACTGAAAAAACCTAGCTAAAGAGTTCAAAAATGCTTTTAATAGCCTAGAATTTGCCTCAAAAGTCAGTGCATTTCCCTCGCGATGGCAAAAATTCCCGAGGGCCATACATGGCTGGCACTCCTTACAGGGACGGCTGAATGTACAACAATTAACTAAATAAACTAAAAACAACGAAAAAATAAACTAAAAGCAACTAAAAATGACTAGGCTAGCTAATAAAAGCGGTAGCAACTAGGCTAGCTAATAAAAGCAGTAGCAAATAACAAGGTTTTACCAGAGCAAAATGTGAATATTGATGGTGTGAGGTGGCCGGCCATTACATACCATTCTTACTCTATCTGCAAAGGGAAGCAATTAAATGACACAAGGGTAGTTCAGCCTATGCCATTTGATTGCCTTTGCAGTGGTAATGATAAAGCAACATGCCAAGATGCGGTGAACACTACCTGAATGGGGTGTTTTATTGCTGTATGGGGTGTTTTATTGCTGTGTACCATAACTCCAGCATGGTTGATAGATAGCCTAGCACGTGCTCCATATGTGCCACCCCCATTCAAATGAGGGGAGGGTTATATAATTGTTAAATTATACTAAGCTCTCAAGATATAGAGTTCTACTGCGGTAGCTATGAATGCGGACTGTGTGGGTTCAGATCCCGCTCCCTGCATGAACTAAATTTTCCTTTTGGGCGGTCAGGCAACGCGTGCGACGACACGCGACGATGTGCGACAACGCGCGCGGTTCAGTGCACGAGTACCACTACTGTGCGAGTACCAAACCGAACGAATCATTTCCTATATAACTAAATCTTTATTATGCTTAAAACGTTGGCCATGATGCTTACCTTTAGCAAGATTGCTTGGCGGCGGTGGCTTGGTAATCATCTTCCAGAAAGGTCCAGCAATAGTTCAGCTTCAATATGTACTAGCCAAAAAAGTAGCTGACTATACAATTTGCAGGCTACAATAGCAGATTAATGCTGTACGACTAAGATTAACTGTCAACGAGCATTGTGAGGATAATTCTTGATTGGCCAGGCTGGAAGCGTTTGCCTAAAATTTTTCATATTCTATACCATTATATATCCTTTAAGCATGAATCCTGCAGGGCTGGCCAGTGCCCTGCAGGAAACATGGTGACTGCATGAAACAAAAGACTGAGCAAACCTAGCTAAAGAGCTCAGAAAATGCTTTTAAAAGCCTAGAAATTGCCTAACAGAAATCAGTGCATTTACCTCGCGATGGTATAAATTCCCGAGGGCCTTACACTACTAGGACTCCTTACAGGGGCGGACGACTGTAAAAATTCCCAGGGGCCTTACACTACTAGGACTCCTTACAGGGGCGGACGACTGAAAAAATTCCCAGGGGCCTTACATAAATATACGACCAAAACTAAAATAACTAAAACGAAATAAACTATATAACTAAACTAAAAACAACTAAAAAATACTAGACTAGCTAATAAAAGCGGTAGCAATTACGAAAATTAAAACCCTTTGGTAAATATTACAATTTCTTACATTAGGTTTTAAACATGATTCTAGAGAGTTAAGACAATTATTTAATGTTTTGGCATACAAATAAACGGCATTATTCCAGAAGGCGGAATTGTATTTTTAAAACTTGTTGAAATTTTTCCACAAGCATGCTATAATTTTGTGCCTTATTGTAAAGGTGGAGTCTTTATTCAACTGATCAACACACGCGTCCTTTTCCAAACAGCTTATTTTTCATGTTATATTATATTAATGTAAACAATCCTCAATGTTAATGGGTGTTACACTGTGGGTGACTCGCCCTGCAAAGATGAGCACCGAGGACCCCGACCGGACCGAGCCACAGCAGCACAGGGGAGTAGTATTCGTAGATGTACGGCATACACTATTACAATATAAGGTGCAAGAAGCTGTCAACATCTCGAGGGGTCTTTTCGGCACTCAACTACTACCGGAGGGGCACGCGGAAAGCACAATACTTGCTTTAACACCGTAGATGATCCAGATGACTTCCATGCCTTATTAGCGTATATGTCTATGCCTTGTATGTACCTATTGCCAGGTTCACATGCCTGGCAAAATTTTCTTATAGAAAAATAATTCTGACTGCGCGTCTATCTGAGTTTATTATTTGCTATATTATCAGTTCTTGGGCATTATTTAGGTTAAAGCGTTTTAGCAGGCCATTTCCAAGTTTTGCAGGCCTTGAAATTTGTTAATCGGTGTCTAGACAGACTGCTGGACATGTATACGTTCTCTGTGCTTTCGTTTGGAGTTTGGTGAATGCAGTCATCCGGCACGCGATAGATCAAAGTCCAGCCTCACCGGACCAAACGGCATCTTTAATGCAGGCGTGTTCTTGGTACTGTTGCGCTCGTGCAGCCATCCAGCGTGTCTGATGAGCTGCTGTTGCGGGCGATCCGGGAGCTCTTGTGGCTGGGTGCTGTCTTCGGTTGCAATTTCCACGTTGGTATTTTTAATTGGAGTATTCGTCTGCTTTTGGCTCGTCGTCTGTGCGAACCGAGATAAGCTGCTGTAATTAGAAGCTGCGAAGTTGTGTACCTGAGGCTCTGTGCCACCCATTTTGTTAGTTGATGCTGGCGCTGCTGGTCTGTCATGTTCTTGTGACCCTCTGCTGGGCGAAAGGGAATCGCGGCTTCCAGGTTTTAGTGTGTGCAGCTTGGGATGTGCAAGATCATTATTAAGGTATGAACCCGTCGACCGGCGTCTGGGATAGATCACACCTGAGTCCCTGCTGTCAGCGCCAGCCATGCCTTGCAACTGCTGCAATGAGCTGCGCCTGGTCGTCAGAACTGCATGCACGGCAGAACCGAATACAAAATCATGGAACGAACTGTATTCTGCAATGCTGGGCTCTATGCAGCATGTTACGCTGGAGCTTCTCCTTTGAAATATCCTAGTACAAACCAAGATAAACAATATTTTTATAGGTTTGTGTGTATGTGACCCTGTGTAGCCTAATGAACAGGTGTTTCAATTGCATTTTCCGGCAACGTACGCAAAAGAAAGAGATCAGATAATGATGAATAATAATGTCATATTATGGTCGGCGGTGCTATGACGTCGGTGGTGCGCGGTCGGTGTGTGTCATGAAGGCTCAATCGAGGCTGGTCAGAACAAGATTATAAACGTTATACATCGAAAATTATGTGGCCTTCCTTTCAGTTCTGTAATAACGTCGACATAATAGTTATAATGTACTTATTTCTCACTGTATGTATGAAAAGGTGATCTCGATATGCCACATATAATAAGTGTATCTAGTTCATCATTCTAAGCTATATATGTGCAACCCCTTTAATTTTGCTTGAAGTTTACGTACATAATCCTTTTACTATCCATTATGTACATAAGTTTGCTTGCTATCTACCTAGATGAAATGCATGCATGCCGCGACCAAGCTAATAATGTAATCATGCATGATGCCGCTGATCATTTAATCATGACTATCAATGTCTATCATGCTCCGGAAGTCTATTAATACGTCATCCTAACGACATGTCCAGCCATCAACAAGTATAATTGAATGCATTCATCAGCACACTAACGAAGACACAAAGTAAACTCATATTAACGCACCTCGGCTTGAAAAAAACGACTTGGCAAGGTCATTTTCTCCGAGCACTGAATCCCTTGGCATCACCTCTGGGGCGGCATAGGGAATGGGTGCCCAATCCTTCATATTATTGTTCATATCCGCAGCGGCCATTGTACTCGGTGCCTCCTGTAGCAAAACCCCTCCAGCGGAATCGACTGCTGGCAAGAAAGACCCTTCCGCCTCCATTGCGTGCTTTCCAGGTCCATCCCTCAAGGAATCTTCCTTCCAGCGGCCCGAAATGCTATTATCTAACGTCCGTGCATCCTTTGGTAGCATTTTCTTGCCAGCTCGTCCGACGGCATGCTTCAAGGGTGGCATGCCTACCACCCCTTGCCCTGCAGCTTGTCCATCAGTGGCTTTGGAAAAGGGATTTGAGTGATCGACCATGGTGATTAGCACCCTGTCTTTTGTTGGTGTAGCGGACCCATGTTTCTTGGCTTTCACGTGCAGCGTATTCACGTCCTCAATTTGGCACTCCGACTCGTCCATGGTAGGCTGTGGCAGACCAGTAACCTTATCCTTACATCTAAATCCATGTTGAGCAAAAGATTCATTAGTAGTATCGACTGTTAACAAAAGCTCAGGTTGAGGGTCCAGCCGTGTAATGTTGTCCTCTCCTGACACACGCATGGCTCGCTGACTTAAATTTGCACATGCGCCTTGACTCACACTTGGAATTCGAGTGTTATCATCTGCAGCAGCTGCTCCTGGTGAGGATGTGCCCTCAGTCATTCCTTGCCCTGGGTGTCGACTGGCCACACCTGCAGCTTTTGGCAAGGCACTCCGCAACCCTTGCTGGTCACTGTCCGGTTTTGTGCTACCCAGAGGCGGGGAGAACTTCACATGCTGCCCATTATCAGCACCCATTGTACTGGTAGCACCTGACACCTCGCGGTGTGTTTCTAGTGCTCCTGATGACTGCACCATATCTCTGAAAGAACCCACCAGAAGTGATAGGTCAGCGGCCCCTGAGTTTTGCTGATGCCTGCCCTGGTATGTGCTGTCTTGTGCCATCCCAGCCTCACTGAAGCTGTCATCCTTACGCGGGATCACTTGCTGATGCGACTCAACCTCATGAAAAGCATTTCTGTGCTCCTCGCAAAGGATAATTCCTTCAGGTGTCAGTCCACATACGTCGGGTCTGCTCCTTCTTATATCTGCTATGGCAGAAGTACTCTCACGTGGGCGAGCCGATAGGAGTCGTATGCTACGCCCAACAAGTAGCGCTGCACGGGCGCGGGTTGGGCTTACTGTGCGGTAGAGACCCAATTTCCATTCGCCATTAGCGCTATGCATGGAATCTTAGATTCCAAGGGATGAAACGGTTAGGAAAGGCCATTTTGGGAGGATATCGTCAGATAACATGTAACAGAAAGGAACAGAATGACGCATCGTCCTAGTTGTTGCAGTGTAAAACATAACTTTCAGGGGCAAGCAAGCACGCACGGTGTCTACTATGCATTTGCAGCAGGCCGTGCGTGGCATACACTTAAAGCGCATTTCCAAATCCAACAATAACCCTCAGTTACAATTTAATCTTTACCACTGATAAATTATAAATTATGTATTTAGCCGCAGGCAAAAATAGGTTTTAAAGAGGCCGTGCATGGGAACTAGCGCGCTTCATTCGTCAGTTTGGCTGTTATTATTAGGCCGCCCTGTTTTCTGGTCCATAACGTGTTGGACGGATTGTTTGTGTTAGTATCTTTTCCTTTGGTTCTTGTTCCCTTCTTAGCTACGTAGCTGTTGCGTCCTATCATGTTTCTGTGGTTTGTGCTTCCTCCATTCGATCATGTTGGTTAGTTGCCGTGGGTGAGGTTGGTGGGTGGAGAGGTTGAGGCGATGTTGCCCAGCCCAGCCCAGTTAGGCTGCGTGTGTGTGGTAGGTGCTTAACGCGGGGTGCCTTCAAACTCGGGGCCTCTTATTTTCGCGGTGGTAGCCCTCATTCGGCAAGTGGTGTGTCTGTTGAGCTTTGCAGCGCAGGAAGGGGCTGTCGCCTAGCGACAATTCCAGTTAGCATCCCCAGCTTGTAACTAGCACGTTAGTAAGCCTTCCCTTGCACTTGTCGAGCCTAGAATGGGGGACTAACTAGCTGTATAATAATAGTAGCAATAGTTGCAAATATGTAATTAACAAAATAATATCAGTAATCCAAAACTATTAAGTACTGGACGCAGAGCACGACTGGAAAAACTACCCGGATAGATGGGTATCACGCACCCTAGATCCCGGTAGAAAACCCTGTCGGGATTCTTTTAACGCATACCACATTTTCCGCCAAGGCCGTGAGAACACTCATCGCATTTCACCCCTAGTGTAGCCGCCTCATACTTATGCTACACCTGTCAGTGCCCACTTTTCACTAGATCTACGACCGGACTGATGCCCACTGTGTTACAGTGTCATCTGATTGGCGTTTACTGGCCCCATGCCATCACTGACCGCACCAATTTGTCCATGGTGAAGCAGAGGTATCATGATACCGTGATACCGAGTTTGTTTTCAACATAATATATAGAAGACGCATGTTGCCCAAACCGGAACGTGAACCCGGCCACATGTTGAAGAATTTACATTCTATAATGATAATAACAGATTATGTTAAATTATAGGCATCACCTATAAAAATAGGCATCATATACATTAATAAAATTGCTTTTGTATAATTTATCATATATATGATGCCTATTTTTATAGGTGATGCCTATCTCCACGTCGACGCTTTCTGGATGATTATAACAACTAATAAATAATGATCCCTTCTTGATTCCCAATTGCTGTAACACGGGTTGGCTACATACATACGTACCATCTTCCGGTGCGACATCCCAATGTGGCCCCATGATGACGTTGCCAGGATTGGCCGGCACCTGCTGACGTAGAGGTAAAGGGTCCGTTTGACAGCAGGCAGTTCGTTTGCTACTACTGTCACCATGTCGTAATAATAGCCGATCTGTTCCAGTAGGTCGACCTTCTTGTGTACCCTGACCTCCAACATTACCGCTGCTACGCCGATCTTTACAGTTCTGCTCTGAACTCGGCTGCTGGCTGTCGACTCCCGCACCAGGTTGCATGCTGATGGCTCCAGGGAGAAGGACGGAGGTCTTTTCCATTATCTCGGATGGCTGCACATACACCCATGCATAGAAGGTCAGCTTCATTCGTACCACTACAAACGGGTGTCATTTTTTAATGTTCAGGAAAGGACAGAAGAAAAACAGGGACTGGAGTGGCAGTTACTGCATGTCGGCTCCCACGTACTGGCTATGCAAAATTATTTACTGCGGCTAGCATATTATTGCGAGGAGGAGGCTTCACATTTAGCTCTACCGTTTGCAGATGTCGACATCAGCTGCCAATTCAACTATACTAACCGCATGTAATCAACACATGAATACATACTGAGATCGTCAAGTTCACGTGGCCCCCGTGTGGATGCGCATGCTTGTGCCTAGGTGCTGAGGATGCCTAGGTGCTGGGGATGGATAGTGCACAACTCTTTCAAAGTTAGCATACTCATGCGGCAGGCCTGCCATTGCTGCAGCGCTTGGTCTATGCTTGCTACTTCAACACTGTGGGAAGCTAGCTGCAGTTCGCGCCATGCATGGGTGCGTGTTATATTCACCTATTCGGCTCTTCCCTACCTACGCACCTCTTCCCTGCTGTGTCCTCTCACCTTCTCCACCAAATACCAGCGGCATACCGTTAACCACCATACTAAGACTAAGTATGGCATAACAATACATGACATCACGAGTGCTGCTGGAGTACGACTGCTTCCCCACTGTGCAGCTGGTCCACCCAGAGCAAAGCTGGAGTAAAATGTAATGGAAACCAGGAGCAAACCTGGGATGCAGCATTATGGTGAACATGGGCAGCAGGATCGGTCGGTCGAAAATTAAAACATATGCAAGCTTCCTTTGGGTGGGAGGGGCTAATAAGCGTTTGTTGCGAGCTACGTCGCCTGGTACATCACAAGCAGGAACATCCTTCGTTCATCACTTTACTGTGCCACTCTCTCGTCGGCTGCTATCCCTACCAACTTATAGGGGGTATAACAGCTGCATAACAGCCAGCTAGAGGCTGTTTGGTGCTGTGTGGTGCTGTTTGGCACCAGTTACACCCCCTATAAGTTGGTAGGGTATGTTATTTCTTAAACCAGATGGTGCATGTGCGTGGAGTTTCAGGTGTGCATACCTCCGAAGGTCATCTCCGCACGAGGGAAGTGGAGTAGTGCAGGCAACTCGCGGCTTATAAACCGACAGTAGAGCAAGTTTACTAGGGCATGCCCTAACACCAGGCCGCCCATCAGGATTGCAGCCGTCGCAATTGTGTAGAGCAAGTCCTGCATGTCTGCCAGGATCATAATGTTCCCAGTAGAGGCGCCAGCTTGCGAAGGTGCTGGAGGCGGGCGGCCGCCATTGTCCGATGTGTTCAGCACTCTTCCACTGGAATCAACACCAACAACGGCTCTACTATTACCCGCTGCCGCCGCACCACCAATAACGTATGAATTCGTGAAGTAAAAATTGCTGCCCGTTATATTGCCATCACTATTGCATTCCGTGTTATCTTTGCTGCTGCTACTGTTGCCGCTGCTGAATTCCGACATGCTCATTAACCATGCGATCAGTACATCCCTGCCAGCAGTCAACTCGGCTGGCGGGGAAGGAGGGGAAGAAGACAGTCCTGCTGTCCCCATGGCTAATGGTGGAGCTTTCTCATTCGAGGATATTAATGTTCGAGCACGAGAGCGGCGTGGAGGACCTTCCAGCGGGTTCGGTAGATAAGGTGGCTTCGGGGATGCTGGTGGCATCGGCGGCCCTCCATTAGTGCCGTTCGCAGACTTAAGTTCTGCGCCCAGGTTTGTATTTACGATGTCCGAAACGTTGACCTCCTTAGGGTTCTTAAAGGCCTTGTCCAGGAGTGGGATGTTGCCCTTTATGCTCATGAGGGACCAGCGTAAGTAGCGAGCAACTCGGCGATAGCCAGAGCTGACACCGGGTGATGCCATATTTGCAGACATGGCTAGCATCTGGGCATGTGACAAATATTATTCCAAACGTTATGTCAGCACGGAAAGTGGGCTTGCTTGTTTGCGCACCCCAATGCGGTATACTATAGTGATAATAATCGCACCAGTTATACAACAGCAGCCGACATTATCCAACATTATGTGCCGAAAAAAATGTATTTATATATGAATACTTGTTCAAGCATGCATCCAAGGCCGCCGAGCACGCAGCCCAATTCTGCGTGCCCTACTTTATTTACGTGAACCGGGTTCCATGCACCCGATTTTTTCGTTCTCCCACTCCCATGCCCACCCGTCAATAGGTTTTCTCTTAGTGCTCGACATGACTAGACATGACCTCCTGGAAACTGCAGCAATAAACGAAGGACAGGCCACGTACTGCGGAACACATAGGCACCCACGCACCTGGATATGATATGCGCTTTGAAGGACTGACCAGCGGGAAGCTAGTACTGAAAGGAATGAGACTGACGTCAAGATTGCGCTTGCACGGGCGACAGTATCAGTTGACCCCAGTTCGGGTTTCGGAATACGGATCTGGATTGATAGCGTTCTGGATGGAATGGATTTAGGACAAAGCAAGCAAGCAGATACACGTAAGATCCTTGCATATATAGAGTAATGATACGAATTGAAAGCCCATGGAGATGATAACGTGTTACATCTTGCTATGCTATGTATGGCTTGGATCGATGGTCCTTGCATTGACCCCTCTGCTTGGGGTACGTGCGCGCGTGGAGAGACGCATGGGGATGGAAAGACGCCAGCAGATATGTATAGATGTCCATGGATGCAGGGGGGCAGGCAGGTAAAACAGATTTACTCGCGCTTGTGTCGTCTATCTTAATCCTCACAGCAACACACATGCTCATACCGGCTTGATGATATATTGGGGGATGACCATCTCCCATCCACAGAAATGTGCTGTGAATTAAGGCTTGTGCAAATACTTGAATTAATGCGTACGTAATACGTACGTGAGACTCTATAAAATGTTCCGACTCACCCAGAGCCTCTGTTGCCGCTTAGATCCTTTACAGAGCATCCTGATAAGAAAATGGATGGTTTGCTTCCCTCCGCCGCATACAGCTCTGCCAAGCATGACCGGGCAAATGGTATGCCAGATGCAGCAGCGAAATCGACGACACCTCCGCCGATGGGTTGTTGTTGCTGCTGGCTGGGAGGAGGGACAGCTGGTACTACCGGTGGAGGAGGTCCATCTGCCAGGACAGGTGACCCCGCAGTTGCCAGGGCTGCTACGCCTGCTCCCTTCATAACCTCAGCGGCAGTGTCAGCTGACTTGAAGCATTCGTACCTGAACAGACTCACGCCGCCAGAGAGCTGCAGTGCCGTCGTTAGATTGAATTCCATGACGGGCTCAGACATGTTTAAATTCAAGATCAAGTAACGAAGTGGGGATGCATTTTCGTCTTTAGCGGCAATGACGGGGCTGACGACCATCATCGGGGTCTTCGACATGAGCAGTTGACCGGAGACATGAGGGGGACTTGAATCCACAACTACCCAGCGGTACCATATCGATCCTCCAACCTGTATGTGAATAGACGGAAGGCGCGCATGCGGGCTGCTGGGCCGTGAAACGTGACAGGATCAGGGTCAGGTACGGATGGATGGGGTAAATGGGAGAGAGACGCATGTATATATGCCCCGCCATAGATTCTACACTGTTTTGCGGCATGATGATATGATATATGTATAGCCCAGTCATGCATGCTGAGGACGGCGTGAATGATGCACACATGCTCGCGTGCATTATTATTATTATTATTGTTGTTATTATTATTATTATATTATCATCATCATCATTGTATGTATATATGCAAGGATTGGCTAACATACAAACGTTGACGTAGTAATCTTTGCATTCTGGGTGACGATATTAACACTTACATACATACAGCTCCTGATTATTTTCATTCGAATTATTTCATACCGTCATCATCGGTTGTGACAATAAGGCATATAAATTAGTAAAGATGGTAAAGGCACACCCCGCCCGAAATTTTTGTTAGAGCTGGTAGTCAGCATACGGAGTCCCCTAACATTAGAGGGTTAGTACGGCCAGAAGGCACACTGGCCGTGTGTGTGTGTGTGTCTGTCTGTCTGTCTGTCTCTCTCTCTAAGTCTTTCTTTGCTCTAGCTGGTCCGAGTGAGAGGGGGAGCACGTGGCAGGACAGACAGACAAAGCCACGTGCCCCTCCCCTGCGCTGTGGCTCGGTCCGGTCAGGCCCCCCGGTGCTCGCCCTTGTAAGGCGAGTCGCCCACAGTGTAACACCCCAGTAATATATATATATATATATATATATATATATATGGTTTATGACGGGCGCTTAAAATGTTACCCGCCTGGATTCGGAACAGGTAGTCGCCATCAGATGCGGGGTCCATACGCCACCCTGCACCGAGGCTTCCCCGACTGCTCCAGCTGCTGTACGGCGCCGTGATGTTGAGCTCCTGATGTATCATAACGAAGGAACACTGTGCGTAAGACGCAATGTACTTCTGTGCGCTCGCTACACGCACGGTCTACATCGTGCCTCTAGTTACGGTGGCTTGCGTATGCTGATACAACCTACACCTACCGTGAGCACTCCTCGGCCTGGGCCTAACGCAATAAGGTCCTCCAGGGAGGGCAACGGCCCCAATGTACCAGTGGTCTGCATTAGCTGCCGTCCAGCCGAGGTAGCTGGACTGATTGTAACGTTACTGACCCAGTTATTTACTGAGGTACTGATATTGGCTAAGTTGCTGGGTGGTGGCGACAGTCCGGATGACGAGTAATACAGGGCAGAAAAACCACGCGCAAGCGCAGTGTACTGCAGTGTGCAGCCGCAAGCCTTGCAGTATAGAGACGACATATCTGGCACAGCGATCCCGATGTAGAAAGGGCCTCTAGAAACATTCGTGATTGCAAAACTGACTTGCGCTTTGGCAAGGTTGCAGTCTATTGGTGGTGGCGGGGGAAATAGAGGAGGTGATGGACTAGGTGATGGCGGTGGTGGAGATGGTGGCGGCCGTGGTGGCAGTATTGGGCGCCACGCCCATGCGCCTGTCCACTTCCCTGGAAAACTAGGTGACAATCTTGGTTGTGGTGGTGCACTGGGTCTCAGAGGCGAGATGCCAGGTAGTGGTGAAAACAAGGGGGGGCGTGGGGGAAAGCTGATGGCGCCCAAAGTAGTCGGGGTGAGGGGAGGCACTGGGGGAATCTCTGGCGGTATGGGGGCCACAGGAGGAATGGGCGGCCGTGGGCCCGTTGCTTTCGGTGGGATTGTGAACGGCGGCGCCCTCTCACAGAAATCATTTAATATGAAGAATCTGCTCATTAAGTAGTCGTTTTGATAGTCATCCCTCCAAGTAGTCGGCCCCTTTAGTCTGTAATTGTGGGCCGCAATCTGGTCGCTGTATATGTCCCAGCAGCACTTTCCATCTGGTGCGATGACATTCGTATAGCCAGCTGCGTGCGTTTGGAAAAGGGGGGGTTCTCCTAACACTGACAATGCCGTGTGCAATTCGTCATTACACATGACGAAATATATGGAAACAGGCAGGGCAAGAACGAAGACAGTTCGCGCACGTAGATATATAGACAGCTAGCTAGGGTATGTATAAATAAGGCATCGATATATGCACGCGTGCCCTTCACTACTGCTCGTGGGGTTAGTACGTACTGGGGCACGTGTACGCAGTAATAGATAGGTAAGGACTTCGAAATGACAAAGGGGCTATTGTATATATGTGCAGATGTACACGCAAGCACCCATGGATTATCGACTTGTACCGTACTGCTACCTAGCTAGCTAGCCACTAGCTACCGACATACGATACATGCATACCTTCTCCGGTACTAGGGTCGTACCACTGCCAACCATGGCCATCCAAATCGAAGATCCTTACGCTCATATTTAACTTGTTTGACGCAAATTGTTTGGAAAACAATGCAGCGGTTCCCGCGTAGTAGAAACTTGGCTGGCTGCATAACTGATCGAAGAGCGGCTTCATTTTCGCTTCAATTTGCGGGCCTTTTTGCGCAAAATGCACTTGGTAAACATACCCACAACGCACGAAGTGCTGATAAGACACAATCCTGAAAAATGGGCGTAAGATATTAGGGCGGTTATTGCTTACTTCTATCTGCTGCGAGCAGCAGTTTAAGCACGCACAGGAATACAATAAGATATATGTGAAACATGAGTGGAATCGAAAACAAAAATATAATATAATAAGCATTTCGTTGTGGGCATGCCTCGCCCACAGTGTAACATCCTTTCAGATATATATGCATATTTGCGCATCTCTTATATATACGACGCCCTCCTAGCCCTCCTAGCCCTCCTAGAAACAGTTCATCATTCCCATCATGGACGACGCGAATAACGCTTGTTCACCTGTGCCAGTCCTTACAGAAGTTCGAGTGGCCAGTTAGATTGCTGTACAATATGGATGGAATGAAGGGAAAGGTCGGTAAACGGGGGAGGGATGTAGATTCTTTTGCTGAGCAAGCATGCAATGAAAATGCAGTAGTTGCAAATTGGGCCGGGGATTTGCTCTATCTGGCGGCCGAATCGGTTGATTTTTCCTGAAAAAAATTGTCTCTCTCTAAGATATGCCACTCCAACTAGCACTACTTGATGCGTCGAAAATGTTGCAACTCACAGAACAGGACACGCACAGTAAACATTTCATTAGAATCATGACGGCATACATTTTGTACAGCGGTGCATGCGATGCGTGCCCTGCTGTCTGTTGCCACATACAGCAATGTATATATGTAGTTACATGCCGGCTTTATAATGCGCAGTCAGCTTTATCTGTGCAATGTTTCGTGCTTAGGTAGGCGAAGGTATTGATTGCGCGTGCATAAGTGTATGCCCTCTTAACTATATCTTACATCGTCCTCAACTTGGTCATCATCAGCCAGGTACTCGGAATCGGACCCTCAATAAGGCCTTGCCCCATATCATCACTCAAATCCCTGCAGTATAGGCCATCAAGCAAGTATGGCAAACACGGTCACAATTGCAAAATTAACAAGTATATATGAAATGCATAAATACAACACATGCATGCATGATGACAAAATTACGTTACATGCATATTCGTATGATCGAAATGTATATTAGCGTAAAATTTATGTGGTGAAGAGGTGAAAACAATTCATTTCAGCAAACCACCAAGAGTACGCTCTATCTCCTGACTAGATTATTCGTTCATGCAAGAGAACATATTAAAAAATGTCAAATCATATGAATCAATCACAAGAAGCAACCGGCACTTACAAGTACTCCAGTTTCTGCAGCAGCGCCCATTCCGAGGGCAGGAAGCCCTTTATCACTGGCTTGCCACGCCATGTCTTTGACGGGTGGCTGCCGTCATTCGTTCGCTTTATGGTGAGGCGCTTGAGTGTGTCAGGCAGGAAGGGCCGGGTGGCAACGGCGTCAGGTGCCAGGGCGTCCACTATCCTTGGAAGGGACTGGTTGCCATATTTTATAGACACCATTGCATTCCGGACGGCTTCACTCCACTCCTGTCGAGCTCTCCCAGACCACCTGGCACGATGAGTAAACGATATGAAACAGTGCAGCAAAGAGGGTTGGAGAAAAAAGCTAGATTCAATGCCTTTCATTATACGTATGTAAATACATGTATGGCGGATACTGACAGATACCATCACGCTGTATGTGTTTCCGTAATGGGAAAATAGGTATTAAATATTATATTATACAAAAAATAAAATATTTATTATATCAAAATGGTAATAATAATATACATTTGTATTGTATAATAAATTGTATTTAATTACACTGTAATATATGTTATATTGCTTACTCGCAAGAATAAAATTTAGTTTTGGTACGAAGCCTTGCTCACCTCATTGCATTGAGTTCTGTGAAGGGCGAGAACAGGCACTTATCCAAAGCGACATTCCGCAGCGCCAGGTTGGGATTGAGGCTGGTCTCATTGCGTTGCACCAGGGCTCTGCCAACCCCACAGGGATCTACATTCCCGCGCATGGATTTCGACGGTTAATTGTGATGGATTGCATTAATTGCCAAGGCACATTTAACAATGGACAAACGTCGAGGTGGTGCGATATCCAAATAAGTGCGTGCATTCTCCTGCTGCCTACGTACATGTAATCGAATACTTACCCCAAAGCATTTCGAAGTAGCTGAAATTAATAATCTGTGTTTGTATTTCACCTCCAAGCTCAAATCCGAAGCCGTCCAAATTATGGTAAAAATTATTTCCTATGCGTTTTCCAGCTAGGTCACATGTCCAGGTTGTGGGGTCGAACCTGCAATGGACAGGACAAAAGACATAATACGGATGCCAGTAGAAAGATACAGTCAGGAAGGGAAAACCTTAGGGGATAAGCAAAAGGCGTTGCTCAGGGTCGGAGTTTTTCGGTCTCGCTTGGGTCCTGCGCGACGGTGCACGTGGTGCATGGAAGGGTGTTACACTGTTACACTGTGGGCGACTCGCTCTGCAAAGACGTGGTAGTGTATATATATATATATATATATATATATATATATATATATATATATATAAGATATTATATGTAGGGGCTTTAACTTTATCATCTTGATAACTTTTTGCCAGGATGGTTACCCTAAATAATCGTTTGAGAACTGCAGTACAATCTCATCATCATGCAGTGCAAATATAATAATATCGACGTAATATCTAAATAATGCAATAACCGACGACGGATAGATCCAGCGTCGAACGTACTGCTAAAAAGTGCTGCCTGTATTTAATTGCAGGGTTGCAGGGAGTTTGGTTTTGCAGTTTGCTTGGAACTAACCCGGGGCGCAAGAAAACCAAAACATCTTGACGTTTCCAGCTTTGGCGCTGAAGGAAAACTATGTAGCTAGGCACATATATACAGTCGTTGGATCATTATTGTGTATCAAATCAGGGTCACGCAATACGTATGTATCTATTTAATTGCTTACAGGTCAAAAGTACTGTTGTTAGCGCCACTTCGATCTGGAAAGACGGCGAACCCCTCGTAATCAGGGCGGAAGTAGACGTCTTCAAAGTAGCTGCAAGTAAACAATAAGTGAACAAGGACGCACGGCGGGTCTGAAAGGCAACCAAACCGCGGCTTGGAGAGGCAACGGACTGGTGAACGGCAGAGGACAGCACTGAATAATTATATAGTATGTCAGCAGTGTGTACTTTAAAGCAAAACAATATCATAACCCTCGCCCATAGATAGCTCCAGCCGGTAGTGAAGCTCTACATAGTTGCGCCTTAGGGACAAAGGGCAAAGAGGACCCGCTTTTAAGCAAGAGTGCTATCTATCTAGGCTCTGGGCGAGTGACATGCATCATGCATCATGCCTGCTAAATCATGTGTTGTGTATATATGTGTGTGTGTGTGTGTGAATGGGATAGGGGTTTTGCTTCACTCCTGGCCACTACTACCTGACAGTAATTCTGGGCACCCTCATCCATTCACGCACGCGGACTTCTCCGAAATCAGTGATTTTCCCGGGTTCAGCACCCACCACCGGCATCCAGGGGAATCTTCTGGATCAACGTCAGCGTCAACTCCAATCCGGGTCAGCTCTTTAACCCGGGTCTGTCACCGTCCATCACCGTGTACGTTACCCGTGACAAAAGCGCGTATATATATAATATACATATATATACATATATATAATAATACATAATACATATACATATATATGTCATAATACATATACATAATACATAATACATATTATATGTCATAATACATATACATAATACATATAATAATATACATAATACATATACATATATATATTTTGAGGGGCCAGCTGTGGGTGGGGCCGGGAGGCTTTCTAGGGGGGCGCCAATTTGGCTCGTCATCCCCCCCTCTGTCTTTAGCTGGGTTCTTCCTCCTTGGCTGTGTTTGAGTGTGCTCTCCTGTTGGCGTCTCTCATCTGAGGGCTTCTGTGTGTCTTTTTCAGGCTCTTGCTAGTTCAGTTTTGTGTTGGAGGAGAGTAGTCCCTTTCTTTGTGCAGTTAGTCGCCCCCTGTTTTCTTTTGTTCCCTCCTCGTTTTCGTGGTGCTCCTCAGTGTTCTGTTAGTGGCCAGGCTAGAGCCTCTGAGTCTTTCTTTGCTCTAGCTGGTCTTAGTGAGAGGGGGAGCACGTGGCAGGACAGACAGACAAAGCCACGTGCCCCTCCCCTGCGCTGTGGCTCGGTCCGGTCAGGCCCCTTGGTGCTCGCCCTTGTAGGGCGAGTCGCCCACAGTGTAACACCCCAATATATGTCATGCATGTTCCCACGTGCATACACCAAATGGCGTTAGTAACATAACGGGACTAATCATATGCACTTATAATCATATTACGTACATGTTGGACGTATTAACTCACATTTCCTCCAGCGGTAGGCACACCAGGTCATCCACCAGACTAAACTGTGGAGGTTCGTTGATGTTGATGGAAGGGTGGTGCCATGCGGCCATGTGGCGGAGAGAGCTATGCGGATGGGAGGAGGGCGGCGGTTCGGAGCCAGGTATGCAACACAAATAAAGAAATAATTGCCAAACATTTATCGCCATGACCTAAACGAACACCAGGACCGATGGAAGATAGCTTCGGTCTAATAATCCTGTATGCTTTTCCAAATTGTATCTTTGTAAAAGTCTAGGCTACGGTGAATATTGCTGCATGCCATATTTTGTTCTGCTACAGTGATGCCATATATACATAAACGTTAGTTATTATAATACATATAATAACTAACGTTATCATAATATAATATATATAAGCTTGCATGCATGCATGCATGCAGCCGCTTGATTGACTGCCGCAAACCTTGCAATGGCGGTGGGCGGGGCTATGCCAACTAGCTTAACTAGCCACCTAATAATGCGAACCTGTTCAGCGGACGCCAGGGGACGCCGACCCAGCTAGAGCCTTACCGGTCATACATCATGGACTCGCACTAATACTAATCATGTAACAGCGTGAGCACTACGTTACCCTTTGGGAATTTGCTCTACTATACCAACCCACATTCGTTTAACAATATTGCGAGTAACGTTTGCCTTCCTTATGTCCTTGTCGTGAATGATTCTCCTGGCCGTGTCCTTGCGATACTGTGTGCCGTTCACATAGAATGACGTAACATTCGCTCGGCTGCACGACACAGCCAAGAATGGATCTCTGGCGCCCAAGGGTGCCTGCAACCCTCGCGCAGAATACACATTAACGTCACACACACTTGGCCTCAGCTTCATGCCCCTGCGGTCGGAGACAATCGGTGCGACAGCAGGAGTGTGACACAGGCAGGATTACGTCAACATGCTACTGACACACACACACACACAAATATATATATATATATATATATTAATGGATGTTACACTGTGGGCGACTTGCCGTGCAAAGACGAGCACCGGGGGGTACATGTATGCATGTATATATTTGTATGATGAAACAGACAGTCGTACGTCTATCACGATTGCAAATGACTGCAGCTTTAGAAAGAAACCTGCCAATCTATGTGATTTCTAAAGAGCTCATTAGTTATTGATGTCTGCTGGCAAGCAGTCGTAACCCCAGATAGATATATGCGTCTTCGTTGGGATAATTATGAAGTATAGACGGAATATTATTGACATTATTGACATGTTGTAGGATAACCATAGGCCTTCACCTTAAATTAGTTCAGTTATCTACTCACCAGGGCGGATAAGTATTACACCAACTTGGTGATACAGCGGTTGATGGGTGACTGAAGCTGTAGGACTGGTCCAGGAGGCTGAGTGCACAGCAGGTAGTGTTGGAGTCGCTGAGGGCGGCATCTGCACAGGATGAGATGGCAGTTGAATATACCACGTACATATGGTTAGTTATTAGAAGTGTAACGTGCGTCCTGAGGACAAGAAAACATTCAAAAAGCAATGGGGAAGGCTCTTGATAAGGAAATCACCTCCGGGCTCGCAGTAGGTCTGTGTGGTGCAGTCGGGGGCGCACTCCGCCGCTGAGGCATAGTACTGCGCTTGGCAGCGGCTGATGCAGCGCCAGGGTGCGGTCCCGAAGCCGATGCGGTAGGCCACCGCAGGTCGGCTCCAGAAGCTGGTGTCGCCGCTGAGGATGAAGCGGAGAACGGCCTTGTCTGCAGAAGGATGCAAAGCCCGGTTTAGTACGTTGAATGGTTGGCTTGCGTACATTACATACATGTAAGTTTAGCAGCACATGATGAGGATGATGAACTTCTTTATTCATGGCTGCAGTGACGTCACGCCATATGTAATTATCCGTCACGCACGGGGATGCGTACGCACGCACGCCATCTGTAACGTAACGGGGGACTTCGTTCGCACCCCAGCATCACGCGCTATTGCAACAGTGTTACACCATCTGCATGCCAGAGCGCGGAAGATATAAAGAGCCATAAATGGGACCCAACGCAGGTGGCAGTACTGGCGATGCACGAGTGGAGCAAACTAATAATCATACAGGGCTAATATTTCCGCAAATTGCTTGTGAGTATCTATCAATGAGAGCTCGTATGCGATGCACTTACGTTGCTCATTGAGATCTTCTGAGGCATTCCAAGGACCATAAGTAATACCCGTTGATGACGGTTGGGTGAGGGTGCTTCGCAGGAAAGCTGCCAAGCAACAGCATGCGAGTAGATAGACGCCCTGCTGATGCTGATGCCGCCATTTTGGATGCTTGGAAGTAGTAGTGCTCCGCAAGACGTGTATGCCGTCGTGCATTATTTTATGTTTGTCCTCGGTCGGAAAACAAAGGTGATGATTCAAGCCACATACAAGGCGGCTAGATTGTTCAATAAGAAAAAAATGCTTTGCTTGCACGTGCGTGTAGAGCTAGCTGCCGAGTAGCCCCCGCCTGCGTGCGTACACACCCCACTAGCTACACGCCCAAAGTCAAAGACGTTACCCAGCCAACGAGCCACCTAATAATCATCAAAATTTTATCCGTCATTATCCCATATTCGTGCCGGCTGTCGGTCATCGGACGGAGGACATATATAAAGTAGCGATGATGATCTGCTAATAAAGCAGATTTAGATTTTGAGTGGACTCAATGTACAATAAAGTTGCAAAACGTTGTATTAGTCGTGTTTTTAAGCTTTTATCGTTAGTTCTGTATTCCGTATTATAAAAGCAATGACTTCATTTTTTCTTGTTTGTTCGCCACGCACAGTATGTAGTACGTTGTCCATGAGCGACGGTCCATGCATGCAAGTAATAATTCATCGCAAGCGTGGCAAAAGCTAGCTAAGGATTATATGATATACGTAAGGGGACACATACAGCTTGTAGGGATTTTTGCAAGTTTTACCTGGTGCGTGAAGATGTTTAGGCCTTATTGTTGCTTTTCATGTTCATCTATCATGCATACAAAGCGTTCCGTACGTCGCTGGTGAAACTAAGCGACATAAAAACCTATGAGCAAGACTGCTGGAAATAAATATTAGCTTCACATATAAAACAAAATTAATATGTTTGTAATTTTATGACATATACGATAAGTTTAAGATATATATGTAATATATACGAATACAAAGAGGCGCTATGCCAATAATGGTTTACTACATATTGCGTGAGCTATTTTAACATTATGAAATTGTTTCTAATAAGGATGGGCAAGTCTAATTTATTTATCTTTCCAATATATACTTCGTCCAATAAGAAACGGCTGCGCGTGTAAGACAATCGAACGCTATCGGTAAATTACAAACGTCCTTCACGACTTCATTTACGCCGTCGGAAGGCCCACGAATGTATGCATGGCCGCCTGTAACTTGCTTGGATCCTGCGTGATGTGCAACGTAGCTACGAAGGACGTGCTTGCTTCTATCGATCCATGTATATAATATATTAAGGGGTGTACGATATGTATAATGTAAACGTATAATATACTTGCATGTGTCATCCATGCATGCACACATCGAAGGAGTTAAAGCCCGCTTGCTCCACATTATATATGCATATATATAATCAATATCCATCCATGCATTTATTTCTTATCCTCGTTTGGCATGGAAGTACATAAGTTGCTACATAATGCCGGGTTATTGTTATAATTTATTATTAATATATTAATCATGTGGGTAACCAAGTCATATATATATAAGCCATCACATGTATGTTCGCATCATATATAGCTTGAATCAGCCTCATTTAGAAACCTCATTTGGTAGCCAATATTATTACAGCATAGACAAGATGTACGCTGGTTGTGGTCTCCTACCAAACTGCTGTGTCGATGTTCCACAACGCAAAAGAACTCTTGTTCATGTCGAAGCTATGGAACTGGGATAACTTCTAAGCATGGCGTTCAAGAAAAACATCGGCAGAGCACAAGTTGTTAGGCCGGTTGCTGCGCCGTCGTCTTTCGAACAAGTAACACCACATACAAGAGCGGATATCGATATTTTAGATAGAAGAAGCTTGATAATGCATGAATAATGTAGCGCGTATTATCAATTGATCACCACCCATGCACGCACCTATCCATATAAATGGCGAAGGTGGTGCGTACCATGTATGGGGATGATGGCGTCTATAGTTATATATAGGCTGGGTAAAGTAGCACAGCTAGCCGCTGTCATGCATATAGGCATGGCCCTGCATGACATGTAGTATTAGTCGTACGTGTACTGCATACAAGAATATAATATGTTTCGAGTCTTGGGTTTAGGTAAAAGCCTTTTCGGCACTAACTACTATAAATTGGTATCAAGATTAGATCGTCATCCTACCTGAACATTAGCTACGATCCTCAGTTCGGTCCGATATATCGACTGCAGCTGTCATGGACAACTGCAAATGACGCGATCACATGAACCCTAGGTAGTTGAGGAGCAGAAGTTGATTAGGCATACATACAGGACTGATGCTGAAAAAACTGTATGTGAGAGCTTTGGCGCTTGCTATGTTGGGGCATGTTGTGACGGGGAAACTCACGTCATGATAGATCGTGTGCCAGGGGTCGTGTGCCGGGTGTCTAAAAGTAAAAGTGCAACATTCAGCCATGCGGATGTCTTCTTGTTAATCTTGCTGTTTGACTGCACTCGATGAAATCAAATAAGCATGCACATGCATAAGCATGCATGCACATGAATATCGCACATCAGTTCCATCAGTGTGGCATTGCA
This sequence comes from Volvox reticuliferus, assembly GCA_019650235.1. Lineage (NCBI taxonomy): Eukaryota > Viridiplantae > Chlorophyta > Chlorophyceae > Chlamydomonadales > Volvocaceae > Volvox > Volvox reticuliferus. Next base: position 68,906 of record BNCP01000048.1, read on the forward strand.
CGCACAGCACTGGACACAGCTGTCCTCTATCTCATAAAGCAAGGCTTACTTAGACTGGTGCTGCATATATGTACGATATTTATTCACATACACAGTTAGCTTGAATTTTCAGAAGTCCATCGCTGCGTTAGCTATATTTGAGCAACCATAATCCGAAATTCCTTTGTGTACGTAAATGGCTGGAAGGTTGTAATAACTAAGGGGTCATCGATATGATGATGGATGATGTCATGGACAGCTGCTGTGCGATGCGCGGGCTTGTTGGCCTTTCGTTAGGTTTTATTATTCTCTCGGATGGGTTCAATGGATGGCTTCATTTTTTCATGGGTCTCAAGCATGTGTATCTCTCTGTGTATGTATGAGATCCCCCAATGCGTCGTGCTGTAATGCGTGCAACATATCGACATGCATCCGTCCCTTGCTTATTTAAAATGTAATAAACCTTGCTATAGTTACGTGTATTCTGTAGCTTTTAATGCTGTCGATCAATCCAGCAGCGCTCTGTAGCTAGTGTATGTGTTGTTACCCTCTGCCGCCTGTGCGTGCTCGCTCTGTTGCCGATGCTGGGTCCGAACGCAAGGTTGCCGCTTCCGGCTGCCCCATCATGATCCCCGCCGTCCTGATAATAACTAGCTGCTATATGACAGGTTGAAACGCAAGCCAAGCCAAATCCGAGAAGTACGGTATCCAGCCCCCGAAGTACATACAGAACAGCAGGGACCCCCGGTGCTCGTCTTTGCAGGGCGAGTCGCCCACAGTGTAACACCCCAAGAACAGCAGGGATATACATAATACGCCCACTAACAAAAAATAAGAGCACCCATACAGTAAATCACGCACATGAAACCACGGCGCGTCCAGCGATCGAGTGTTGTACATCAGTGCTGATGAAGAGCAGCGTACTTAGCTACCATCCACCAGCCGACGTTCTCCAAATGTGTTTTGCACTTCTCCGCCACTCCTAGCATCTTCCAGTCACCGTTCTCCGCCTCATGTATGTATGCATCCGTCGCAATTTAGTATCAAGGAAGCCGCACCTCAGTCAGTCGTCGGTCCCTCGATTCGGACGGCTACATATGCACACACCGTGCAAGCAGCAACCTGCTTGCCTGCTGAGACACACATGAGACCTGACAATCGATCAAGACGCGCATGGATACGTAAGTAAGTGGCACCACGCTACACATACACAATCGAAACACTTCGATGACATAATTCCTCCCTTGCCCGAACAGCAGTGGCACATACACGTGCACATGCAGTAGGCGCCAGTCAGCAGTCAAGGCCAGGAAACATGGAACAACTGCATTTGTTGTCTAGAAAACAACAGATAAATATGAATGGCTGCCTATCTCGCTGCACGTACCTAACACCGCGAAAACATCGGGTATAAACATACGCCTGCATTTGCCACGTCACACGACGCGACGCCCACCCGTACGGCTACGCGCCGTGAAAGGGACCACGAATGCGAAAGCAAGGGAAGCGAATGAAAACAACGCATCAGTCAAGCATTCAGTAAATCTTGTCATACCGCGCCTCGGCCCGTAGCCGCGCGCCTCGGCTGCGCCACCATACCGCCAGGGCCACCGCCAATAGGCTGCCGGCTGGGGGCCAGAGCAATACTGTCCAATCGGTAACACCTTGGCAATTCATCTTCGCCAGCAGCGCCGACTCAACATGAAGCGCCAATCGCTCCATCGCGGACGCGTCGTGGGACAGGAGACGGGCCATACGTAGCGCATCTGTGAGGCACGCACGAGGCCCAGCCATGATGCGGCAAGGTGTGTCGGATAACAACCCAGGTGGGTTACAAATTTGGGAGGGGACAAGGTGGGGGAGGCGAAAGCGATAATCCAGAATCAGGTAAAGTGAGCATGCTGAGCACACGAAGCAAAGAACGCAACAGTCCATGTTCGCGGCGCCTGCTCCGGATTGAAATGGAATGGCAAATGGAAAATGGGGGTAACAAGCACAGAAGATCGAGGATTTCGAAATAAAAGTACTTTTAAGATCTCCATGATGATTCCCATAATTTGGCTGGGTCTTCCACAGGTGCAGCTGCCATCAACCAGTTCCCACCAGCAAAGAAACGCCCCGGCGCCCAACCCTTCAAAATGTCAACCGTTTCTTCGGAGTGCGGACTTCCAGTTGGGCCCGTGAGCGGCTGCTGCACCGAAGGTGTCTTTGTCCGGCTTCAATTTCTTTCCTTCCGTGTTTCCGTTGTTCTACGAGTACATTTTGAAGCTCCTGTAAAACCACCGCCATAGAAAGCGGTGAAGAGATACGCGACACACCTGAGTTACGTCCCTGAGATAGCGCCATCACTGCGAGTTCCATCTTGATGGCCGCCACGTTGATCCGTGCGTGCAGCCGGTTGCGGGTGTCCGTGCTGGGCACTGCCCGGTTCCACTGGCCCTTGGGCGACAAGCGAGACATACCCTGAACACAGCAGAAGTTTGGAATCGTGAGTGCAGCTCCAGAGGAATGTGGCAATGCATGTTTCTAGGTGTTTCGTGAGGAGCGGGCGAGCAAGCCCGAGCCCGAGCCCGAGCCCGAGCCCGAGCGAGAGCGAGAGTAAGAGCCAGAGAAAGCGAGCGAGCGAGCACGCGCGCGAGAGAAAGAGAGAGAGAAAAGGGAGAGACGGATGAGCTCTTATGTGGGTTTGGCTTAGGCCACGCGGCTGGGTAAAAGCTGTGGTGAAGCAGATTCTAGCCCACACCGCATTACGCCACAGCTTGGGCCCCCGCGAACAGTTATCCTCTGACGGCTTCAGCCGAACACATGTCTACTCCGGTCCAGATTTCAGAGGACTTGTCACAAAGATTTTCCTTATTCGCAAGTTTGCGCAACTCGCCCCCAACACATGATGAGACACCCCATCAGCTGCCGCCGCATGCAGACGCCTCAGGCGCCATCCGACGTCTTCAGTTTCCTCGCACCTGCAGCACTGCCGCAATCCTGCCCGCCTGACGATCTAACTCCACCACCGCCAGGTTGCGCCGCACTGTGCTGGCTGTGGCACCGCTGATCGACATCATATCCGAAAGAGGGCCGAAGGGTGTGGCGCCGATGGCCCACAGGTAGTCCCAGCCCGTGCCCGAGGCTGGGTGGTAACGCAGCGCGATGTGCGCGACACCAAAGGCTGCAGGAATCAAGAGTGAACAAAGAATCGGGACGAGGAAACGAAGCCTATCGCGCCAAGATTCGTTGGGTTAGGTTGAAGGGATGGAGGGAACGGCGAAAAATACGAAACTGCAGCGAAAGGTGGAGTGGAGGTTGGATAACTAGGCCCCTCTGCTGTACATACACCTCAAATTGCCACCTGCAAGGGCTCCGATAAATTCGACGGAACGAAAATATTTTGTTTCAACCATTCGCAATGTTAAATATGCTAAAGGGCACCGGCAAACCGAGGAGAGGAACGGCAAAAAAGAAGGCGGTTTCGGTACCACAGATTCCTGGGTAGGGACGCTCAAGGCGGCCTCCGGGGCGCGTCTTACCTGATTGCAAAATGCCGCCTAGCACCTCCCTCGTCACCTCCGACGGCTTGATATGGCGTGTGGCGTAACCGCAGCTGAAGCGTGTATGTGCCGAGTTAGCGCGTGTGGCCACTGCGACCACCATGTCAGGAAACGCTGCCGCCTGCAGATGAGCGAACAAAGGGCAAGCGAACACCAGCACGGAGCAAGTGTCAGCTACCGTAGAATATAAAGCTTACAGCGCATGAACACATACAGCATAAGATTCGTAATTAAAAAAGCGTGTCTAACAACGGATGCCGAGCATCACACAACTGGCCATTCCGTAATTCCAATTACATCGCTGAGCTGGCCCCCTGAAGCGTACTATCTATTAAAGTTACCGTAGCTGTAAGGTGAGGAAGAGACAACAGGAAAGCGCTCGGATGTCGAGTGTTGACCACCCAAGGCAACTTAGGGGTTTAGGGGTGTATTGCAGGCGGCCCCTATGCTAAGGCGTAATGGTGTAATGGCTCGCAGTAGGCGTACATTTACTAGCATTTACAGTACAAAACGATGGGCCACTTCCTCTCTGCCTTTTTCTCGCCCCATTACCCCTTTCCCTTTGCCTCAACCCCTCCTCTCTCTCCCCCGCACCTGCAATGCACCATCCAGAAGCAGCGCCTCGTCTTTCATGGAGAGGTCGAACAAGAACACGGGCAGTGTATCGTGGGTTTCGTGCACGCCCGCGTACGCCAAAATAATCTGTTTCATGTGGGTCGGATAGGACAGCGGTCAAAGCAGTGCACGTTGCGCCGGAAGGATTGACGAGGCGGCACATGGTGGAGGAGACCCCAACGCGTGGCCAAGGGGCATGCATACATGCATGCATGCATGCATGCATGCATGCAGGGGACGGCAGGGAAGATCTCTCGAGATGATACCGGACGAGATGAGACCAAAGAACAAGGAGGCGATGCAGAGTCATCCTCAGGACAGGTCGGTCTTCACATGGAAACGTGAATATGGATGAAACTCCCAAGCAGCCCCGTGTGCATCTCCCGTACTCCCCCGACCCCTACGCCGAGAAGAACATATCCCAACCCAGCATAACCCAATCCGGTCCAATCCATCCAGTCCGGAGCTCCGGAACCCAACAAATGCTCACGTCCGAATACTGTGACAGCGTCTGGTGAAGCGCCAGCCGGTCCAGGATCTGACCGCTGGTGGCCACCACGGCGCTGCCTTCCCGCCGCTGGGTCCGCACACGAAGAGCACTGCGCGCCAGGCGTACAAGGGGAGCGAAGGTACGAACTCAGAGAAGCCAATAACCAAAGCTAGTGCCGGAATGGAAGGTGAAGGCCATAGTTATTGTAGGAAGGAATGCGTTTCACAGCGGCACCGTGTGCTCGGTACAACAGCAGCGGTGGCGGCAGCACCAGTCATGGGTCCCGGGAGAAGGTGTGGGTGTAGATGCAGTCCCACCAGAAGAAACGGCCATGGCGGGATGGCGGCGTATCGGGCATTGCATGTCCATGTCGGAAGGGTGAAGAAGCAAGAGCGCTACCGAACCGGCCTGCATTAGGCGCGGATCAGCGCCGCCGATAGAACCCCGTTCTCTGAGCCCCAGCCTCCCAGCTATGGGTACGAGGCGCCCGACAGGGCCTCTTGAGTTCCACAGCGTACCTCGTCCTCCTTCACACGTCCTACTTTACCCCATCCTCCTCCATCCCATCAGCGGTTTTGTAAAATCGAATATTGCGGCGCGTCTTGAGGAGTGCCAGGGGCCCCGGGCTGGAGTAAACTAGGTGACGCTGTGCATGCATAGTAGCAGTAGCCGTGATTCAACTGCAGCGGGCCTGATTTACCAGGCTGTGTTACCCGCGCACCCCGGGTGGGTTGCCCTGACTGACGTTCCAAGTGCAAATCTGTTTCCCACAGCTGGGGCCCCCCTCTCTTTGCACCCGTCCAACCTGTATCATCACCCAATTCCCACCCTCACCACAACCCGATAAGTATCCCGCAAAATCAAAAGCAAAAATAGAAACAAGAAACCCACTTGGTGTATGCGTTGACGCACAGGTCACACATGGCGAAGCTGAGGAAAGACTCCCGCACCTCCACCGTCATAGCGCTGCCTGATAGTGCGCGCTCTAGCTCTTTCTGCGGGTCCAGTAAGATCGTAATGTTGTGAAACAGGTCCACCCAAGTACATAACATGTGTGTGTGTGTGTCTCCTAAGTAAAGAACTTAGATGACGGAGACCGACGAAAAGAACACAAGCAAGAGTGTCTGCTTGTGTGTCACAACCGTCTTGGCGCTATGAGGACGCACCCTATCGTATCTTCAGGCACTGCACATCTAACAGAATTCGGCTAACAACTCCAAGGCGTTCACATGATGCAATTAAGCATCCGCACGTAGTCAACACGTAGTCAACACTGGCACATCGGGGCAATTGTAGTGTCCCAGCTTGCAGCCTCATATCAGTATGTATGTGCGATTAGTATGTATCGATATATGTGCGATCAGTATGTATGTGCGATTAGCTGCCCTAAGCGCGCAACAGCTTGTTCCTAACAACTGCTCCGGGAAGAGCACCAGCGCCGTCCATGGGCGCAACACAACCTATGGATAAGCAGCAACGTATCCACTGACCCATGGGTCACTACATGGATGACGGAGGGAAGGGACGGCAAGGGAAGGTTGAGCTGTTCTGGTAAGCGCGATGAACGTACCTGAATCACGAGTCGCTGAAGGCTCTGTGGAGGTATGGCCAGCGTGTCGTGGATGTGGACCACCTGGGGGGGGGCCGAAGAATCATAGATCCCAGAATAGAAATCGATTCGCCGTACGGCTAATTTAAATTCCATAAGTTGCACCTACGGACTATGTTGTCGGTTATACATGGACGAAGCCTCGTGACAGAGGCCGTTGACACAAAGAAGCCATCAACGTGTGCCATGCATGCGAGGCTATTATTATATAGCCTGTTGTTATTCCAGGTCACAACTTTTTTCATCTGTCGTATGCTTTTTAAATGCTCCTATTAAATGCCCCAATGTCCCTTCACCAAACCGCGCCATCCAGCTTTTCTGCCCGATGGACCGCCATCAATACACTTGATGACCAGCTAGCCAGCCGAATGTGACCAATCAAGGTTCACAATGTCACAGATGTACACGCACCTGCACCACCAGCGAGCTGGCACCCGACGGCCGCGGCAGCGCTAGTTTGGCGTGCTGTAACGGCGGCCAGACGAGGTGACGTATGGCAGAGGCCGCCGTCGCCGCCAAGTCGGGCAGTATGGCCAGGCTGGCGACATTCGGCTGATAGTTGGCCGCATGGGGGAGACTGTGTGGAAAGACCTGGGCGGAGGTGGGACCACGATGTACGCCAAGGGGAGTGCGGCATGGGGAACATAGAGCAGCTTGGAAGGCTAGCTTGTGTTGTGTTGTAACAGCACAACCAGAGGACGGAGGTATGTTCATGCGGCATTCGGAGGTATGCAGGAGGTGGAATTTGCGGCAACGGGGGCTTCAGACAAAGCAAGTGAATGGAGAGGGGGATGGAGTGGGCCCCGGGGAACGTGCAGAAGGCCCCCTAAGGGGGGCGGGCAGACCCACCACATGCCGTAAGACCCTTCGTACAGGATGATGAGATCCCTCCCACGAACGGCAAAGGACGCGAGATGCCGACCCAGTTCCCAAACCCATGACATCGTCACTGCCAAAGAACCCGATTTGATCCTGGGATGTTGAGCTGTGGGTTTGAAGAGCCCTCGCCAAAGAAGCCGTCCCAAGCTACCTAAGCTACCAAAGCAGCCATGCTGCTATGAGAAAGGCAAGCCCCAGCAAGTTGCTGAGCAGGCCACTCTCCCTGCCTCCACGCCACGCCAGTTCCTCCACTACGCCACGCTACGCCAGAAGACCGCACATACCATTATTTTGTGACACAGACGTACCTGGCCCTGATTTCCCCGCAATGGCCCGTACGAGTACGGCGCAGCACCCATATCCACCCACGCAAATCCAGCTCCGCTGGTGGTCTGGTCCGAGGCGTACAGCAAGCCGGGACAGCTCCCGAACTCCGACCTGCAGCACGAAGGACATCGTAGGGGAAAGCACGCATTAACCCATGGTGATGGATTCCATCCGGCGCCCAGGGGAACCGTGGCGGGAACTGGCCCCTTTTAAGCCCTACATCCTAATTAAGCACCTAGATGAAAATGGGCAATATAAATCAGGGGAGTCAACCAGCCAGGAGGCCGGCCAGCTAGCTAGCCACAGGTCCATTCAGCAAGGCCGACAAACAGGCAAACAGACGGGCAGACAACAAGCCGAGACGGACCTCCAATATTCTAAGTCAACCAAATCCAAATCCAATGCAAAGCATCGCAATGCAGTGATCTCCTGCACCACGTGCTGCACATACATGCCCCTTCCTGAAACTGACCCCCCCCACTCCTCATTCGGCCAGGGATCAAACTTCACTGTGTGACACATTCCACACGGGATGTGCACCAAGGTCCATCCGGAATGAAGCTACGCCATTAACCCTTTCTCGGCCCGCTGTGATCCAATCCTTCCTTTTCTCGGCCACGCATCCCCGATCCGGGTGGGTTTGTCGAGTCACGGCGTGCCAGAGTCGATGCTGGCCAGGGAGGCGCACTCGCTTGCCAGCAGCCAGTAGTCGTATCATAGATCAGCCAATCTGATCTGATCTGATCTGATCTTCTTCTGTGTCATCGCCAATCTTCAGTCCCCGTTTGTCGCTCTTTGCCGCCAGCAGCTACAACGATACATCTATATGGCAGCTTCCATCACTTTTAACTGTCCGTTCATCACTTTCCTAGCCGCTAGATGGCGTACGTTGTGTATGGCTAACAATTTTCTTCGCTCGCATGGTCGACTTAGTACTGTAGACGCAAACAGGCGCCCATGCACCTCGCCACCGACCAACGGCATCTCAACCCTCTTTACTCTAATAAATTACGACCCTGCCCCTCAGCTGCCCTTCAGCTGCCCCTCAGGTTTCCTCGCCTTCCCCTTAATTCCTCGTACACACCCCAAACCTCTCCGTAAGAGCACAAGGCAGCGCCTGTGGGTTTCTGTAACTTTGTTCGATTGCTTTCCTCACACAAGCGCCCAGGCGCATCCAGGCCCTTGGCGCCACCCCTCGCATACCAGTTGCCGGCCGCGACCAGATTAGGGTCCTCTCGGTACGTGTACAGGTAGTCGGTATTGCTGGGGGGCTCCAGATTCAAGAAATAGAGGGTGAAGGAGGGCGTAGAGCCGTGACCGGGGCTGCCAGCAGCAGCCTGTTCGCGCTCCTCCGCAGCCAAAATATCATCCACGACCGTGTGCGGCACATAGGTAACCACATTTGCGCCCTTGCCTGGTCCATGCGAGAAATAATCAGAGGAAGGTAACGAGAGAGAGAGACACACACGCACACACAGGGGGGAAGGAAGGGTACAGACGCACGTGATCTATGTATGGTGCTACGACAAAACGTTACTGAACATGACCATACGCGGGTGAGCTTAGGTCTTAGGATGATAAATATGTATGGAGTGAATGCTGTTGGTAAATTTGCACTGGCGGCAGATCTATTTGCGGAACACTGGAGAATGATCCCATGACCCACATCACCACATGGCAATCGCCTACCAATAAGTGACCTGTGCAGCGAAGGGGGCAATACGGACTCATCCCGTCATGTGCGAGCAGGACGGGCCATCACCAGGTAAAGAGGTAATTTCGTGTTCAGGATTTGGACGATTTGGATTTGGATCAGGATTTGTTTTGGGCACCAGAAATCGGCACCCGCTGCTTACTTCAGACAGATAATATCCGATATCAGTGACTGAGAGGAAAATCATGAGGTAAAGTGGCCTACGCGCGCGCCTAAGCACGCAGCGGAGCTTTCCTTTGACGCTGAACTCATTCTATTGCTTGATACATCTGTGTTCATGTTCTGATCTGGGTTCGACGTTTTTCGCGAACTTTCACCGTTGAGCTCATCCCAGCGCCCGATAGATCTAGAGCCTGCTAGAGCCATACGTGCAATCGAAACGCTAGGTTGCAGAATCCCACTTTGTACCGGGTCCCGCACCCAGCAGCAACCCATCCACCCCAAAGACTTGGGCCAGCCTTCCCGCCGTACCGGTGCGTGCGGCGAAAGAGGCTGACGTCAGCGCGCCCGCTAGCTTATGCGTGAGTGCAGTGGGTGCCTTGCTGATCTGGAAATGTAAGCGGGGCTGAATGGCCTGCAAAGCGTGCGGGGATAAGGGGAGTCGCCACGTAAGCCTCTCGGACAGCAATATCGCATTTCCTGCGTTGCCGCCTATCGACCCCACATGCGAGAAACGTGCGCCCTAGAAAATAAGCAGCCAGGGGGGTGGAGGAGTCCGCGGAAGCGATATGCAAGCACATGTGCTAGTAGGTGTGCATTAATGCATGTGTATCCCTAAGCCCCTGAGTTCGTGATGTCAACATAGAGAGGAGATGCGGCAGAGGATTGCGGCTGTGCTCTCACGGCTGCTTGTGCGGAAGATTCCTTCAAGCTGTCCACAAGCTGTGAGTGCTGCTGCGGTACCTGGTAGGGGGCAGCTAGCCACCACCCATCACCACACTACACTAGCCGCTGTGGCGTCATTTCCTCCAGGAGCTACAAAAAAAACGCCTCCAAACCCATGCATATCATGCATGGGCCAATTAGCGCGAAATGTACCGTGTGCCTAAGCGGCAGCTGTGCCGAATGAACGAACGTGGGATAACGCCTACGCTGAGACCCAGCTGCCCGACCACTTGAAATCCTTCAATTTGCCAAATGGGCCCCTCACCACGATACGGCAAATGAATTTCAGTTCACCTTGCCTCATCCCCGCAGCCAACTCACGAGGTTTCGGAGCTCCGGCTCTAGCGCTGGCGTGTGCATGTCTAGGTGCAGGCCATGCAGGTACCGTAAAAAATCGGCCTCTTTGACCTTGACGTTATTGATCCTGTGTAGCGGTGCATCGGGACCCATCGGTGGCGCTCTCAGAGGATCAAGACAACGGGGGAATCTTTGGAAACTGCGCTGTGTGCACTTCGCTAAACATCCGTCTGTGCATGCGCATATCGACCACTTCTGAATTACGAACTCGTATGCGGACTCGGATGCGTGCCAGCTGTAACAAACGACAAACGATACGATATGGTGGCCCCAACAAGGGCTTGCTCATTTGACAGGCGCAGGCAGCGGCAAGAACTCCTGGGCCCCTGCACTCTTGCCGCCAAGACCTGATGCACCAGATGTCCATGCCAGATCATAGAAAGGGTTGAGAACGTGCTCTTGCACCAAGGATGCCGTATACACGTGAACTGGAGGGTGGGAAAATGCTAGGTGTTGCCGACTACAGGGCCTTGCGCCTGATGGACCGCCAATCTTTGGAGGCACGCATTCCCCGGACAAACCCTGGGACCAAGCTGCACCGAACGTGTGCTTCATAACACTTGTGCCCGGTCGCACGATCCCCAGTGCGGAATAACTTGGGGGCTGGTAATGGTGTGCGTCAAGTCAGTGCGATTTGTGCCAGGCGCGCAGAGTCGCGCCCCTCGCCCTTGACACGTTGGAGCCGGATGCGCGTGCAACATGTTAGAGAGCCCTTACCCATCCCTATCACATACACGCACCCATCGCCGTCGAAGCCGATGAGCTTGATGGCGACCGTGATATCCACGGGGATGGCCGTGAAGGACTGCAGGGTTTCGTTGATACTGCGACCGTCATGGTGCTCCCATAGGTGGCGCTGTGCCTTCGGCACGTGCGCAAGCACGTCTCTGTCCGCCGGCGCGGTTCGTAATTCCTGAATGAAGTCAGTTGTCGGCCCGTGCCGGCGTAAACTTGAAGCTTTGTCAAAATGACGGGAAGTAAGTGCCGTTGAAAGCTTTACTTGCCTCGATCAGCATAAGTCTGACAGAGTTATTCCCATGGCAAGCGGGAATTAGCACATGAAGCATCGACGCCAGCGCCAAAACGAGCGCATACAACCCCCGTCGGCCCATTGTGCCTGATCTCAAATAATCTTGGTAACAATCTAAAATCTCATAATCTTAGTATGACCCCAAGATCAACAGCGCACAAGCGCACAAACAATAGATGATCAGAAATTCGAATGTCGCAGCGTAACAAGCTCAAGTCACCAAGAGGTACACTCGTTCTTTTTTGCCATACATTTGACAGATAGATCATTGCTTTGGAATCAATTACCCACGGAGAAGTTTGCTCACGTCAGTGTCGCTTGTCGTGCAACATCTACTTTTCCTATAGGAAATCATTCCCCTAGAACACTTTTATTCTTGTTAATACTAATGCATGTTGGGTTTAACATTTAGTCGTGGGAACGTTCGCTACGCAACCTCACACGTTAACTTTAACCAGTGAGAAAGCGTTCATTTTGACAAACCCAGTTCCTGTAATAATCATTGTACTTTTAATTCTAGAGACCCCAAGGCGTCTTCTTGGGGCCCATGGACGCCAGGCTTTATGGTTTCTGCGCTGTGGTCAGCTTCTGGCTTTTTGCCTTTTGTCATGGATTTCAAGAGGAGAAACTAATTGGATGGAAGGGCGAAACTTATAATGTGGAGGCTTTGTGGGACCCCTTGCACCCAAACATTGTCGATGGCTTACCCCTACCTGGTAAGGCACCTTGGTTGTCTCTCGCGCGGGCGTTCATGCTCCTGTGACTTCACATAACGGTTGGGTTTCTCCGGTCGTTAGGCTTTCACCCCATTCCCAACGTTCGCACGCAAGGGCGTGCACTGCGTGGCCTAAAGCTGCCCAGACTCGTCACCCATTAGTCGCGGCACCACGGCATGCTTAAGTCAGGAATGCACGTGCACGCTAGACCCTGTACATGCTCAACGTTTACATGTGACAAAGGCCCATGGGCTGTAAATATCTGAAACCCATTCGTGCCTTACGCAGCATCCAAGTCATGGATTGAGCACGTGGCCTGGAAGCCCAGGGTGTTTATTTATCACAACTTCATTACCGACCTAGAGGCCAAGCACTTGATAGAGCTGGCTGCGCCGCAGGTAGGATGATGACAAACATGTCAGCGTGTCACACTGGCCATGGCCGGGGCCAGGGTGGGTTTTTGCGGCAAAAGCCATACTCATGTGCGAACTGAAACACACGCATCGAAGTTCTTTGTCATCAGATTCCTCCTTCTGTGGCTGGGGCCAAGGAGTCATTTTAGATCAGGCTGCTTGCCATGCTGTATGGCAACTGCAGTAATATAGCTCTGTCACGTTGCTGATGAGGCAACAGCTGCTTACGTGCGTTAGTTTCCTAACTAGGACATCTCTGATATTCTTCGCTACTCTTACTCTCATCCGGAATTTAACTGTCCTCCTAACCCTCATACTGATCCTGATCTGGATCCCCCGTCCACTCCTGATTCGGCGCCTTCAGATGAAGCGCTCAACTGTCGTTGGGGCAGGCGGCCAAAGCGTGGAGGACAACTACCGCACGGTGGGCCCAACATCACTTGGGCATGGAAGGGGATTAAATCATGCGATGCCTTCGCTACGTCGGAAGTTTATACTACCGTGCTGCATGTTTCCACAATAGCATCAGACGGGGGCCAAGCAGCGGGGGCCTGCGCGTCACCGCAAAGGCATACACACTAGACATGTTTTGGGGATAGAGGAGGATTAAAGCGCTGTGCCGTATCGAATTGTCTTTATTTGGGTTCGATGATGGTCATGTTGGTGCGTATCACGTACCTTCGCATCCCATTGCCCGGGATAACGCTCGCTACAATGCACGTGTAGTTAAGAGCCTGGGTCGACCACCTGAACTCGCTGTATTTAAGTAAGATAGGGCTGGGCGAGATGCACGGCCCTTCGAGCAATGCTACCGTAACGGACCGGACCACAGCCCGAATGGCGCCCTAAATTGCCGCGTCCGTTTGCTCCGCCCCGCATCCTCTAGAAAAAAGCTTATCTGTTCGTACGGGTATCAACATTATCAGAATCTGACTTAATGCATATGGCCTACCTTGTGTTCGTGTGAGATTCACGCAAGTAACCCTTCCCCGCTGCCGCTACACCGCTACGCTCTCGCACTACGGCTTTTGTGGACCGCTCATCTCCGGCACCGCCGCCACCGCCACCACTGCTACCGCCACCACTGCCACGCCGCCGCTGCCGCCGCCGTTTTGGCTACAGAGCTACGGAACCTTTCTCAAACGGTAGGTGGAGATAAGCATACACACACATACGTATACGCATATACGCAAGGATTGCGTCCCCGTGCCTGTCCGTCATTGCCCTGTATTGCTTTCTGCTGGAATAACGTGCAGCCCTACTCACAATGTCCGGATGTTGGACCTGTGTATGTTCAGGTACCAAGATGAGATCGTGGGGAGGATAGAAAACAGAGTGGCGGCTTGGACGCAAGTTCCGGTGGTGCACCAGGAGGATACGCAGGTGTGATTCCGGTTATGGCAACCCTGTGGTGACTTGGTCCCTTGGCCTGGGTGTTGGGTCCAGAGTAACGTTCCGTCGTTGCATGGGGACAAAGTCCTTTTTCTCATCTCAACTATGTTGGTGGTTGATAAACGTCGAAACGTGTCTCAGTCCCAGTCCAATGGCACATGAGGATCGGTAGAAACGATCTCAGTGGCGGTGAACGCACGCGGGTCCCGCTGTCCCCAAGTGCCTGGTCGCCAACCCGCTGCGACTGCGCCGTGGCTGCGACACCTCACAGAGACCTGTTTTTGCTGCTTGGGGACCTGGAACCAAATACGCAGATTCTACGATACGGCCTTGGTCAGCAGTACAAGGTTCACGCAGACACCTTGAGAGACGACGAAGCAGGCGTGCGTGTGGCCACGGTACGTGGTGTAAAGGGGGCCTTTGGGGGCCGGATCTATGCGCAGGAACATTAATGTGTAGTGTTAGACTTCATTATTAAAATCCTTGCGGTGATCAGTTGAATGGCAGGCCATGCGAAGTCGCCTAGTAAAACAACATTTTGGAGTCCATGGGGCTGACTGGGGGCCGACTGGGGGCCTACACATGGCCGGGCGGTCCCTACGCAAAGGGCCATCCGAAGGACCCGCCTCGGCCTCGGCTTATACCCCTTATACGCAGCATGGGCGCACGGTCCTTACCTAGCATATAACGCTTCTTGCGCCTGGCAACTCTCTACGGGAGAGCGTAGCGTTTTACCAGAGCACCTTACCTTGCGCTCGCCTGTGTCTCAACTGGCTGGCTTTCCACTTAAGCTTTGTGTAGTCGTAATATATGGGTTGTCCTTGAAGACGGGTGTATCAGCTCCTGTGTACTGCTGGCACGGCTGTGGATTGCCTGCAGGTGTTGATTTACCTAAATGAGCCGGAGGAGGGCGGGGAGACGGCGTTCCCGGACAGCCAATGGGTTAATCCAGAGCTCGCGAAGACGTAAGTGGCGCCGTAGCTGAGAACTTCCCGGCCGGGGCGCTGGTAATATTTTGGGTTAACGAGTGAGACTGCGATGATCAGACGGCGGCACGCATGCGTCGGGGTGCCCATGCATGCGTTTATCATGGCTGGTCAGCGGTTGGTAGTCGTTTTGGATACCGTTACCGTGGACCATGCATGCAACTTTAGGACCATGTCTTTAGGCCCATCTCCATCCTATACTTACCTAATTTCTGAACCGAATCCGGTGTCGGCAAGCCTGACCATGCTGATGCATTAACCGAATCAAACCTAACGGAACACAATATCATGTCCTGCCGCCTGTCCAATTACCCGCCTGTCCGCCTATCCATCTCTACACCCACCCGCGTGTCTGGCCGGGGCCCCTCTTTGCAGGCTCGGTGCCAACTTCTCCGCATGCGCTAAGAACCATGTGGCCTTTGCACCCAAGCGAGGTGATGCCCTGCTGTTCTGGAGCATCGGCCCGGACGGGACGACCGAGGACGTACACGCGTCCCACACGGGCTGCCCAGTGCTGGCGGGGGTCAAGTGGACGGCGACGAAGTGGATTCACGCGCGGCCTTTCCGGCCCCATGAGATGACGGATTCCCATCCAAAGCAGCCCTACGTACGTGACCCGGGCGTCTGCTACGATGAGAATCCCAACTGCGCGGACTGGGCGGCCCGTGGGGACTGTGAGAAGGTGAGCAGCCCTTGGGGACTGTATGAGATGGTGAGCGGCATGGCACGGTGTTGTGTGTACGTGCACAACTTATATATACTAATACTTTGCAGCGCAGTTTTGGTTTCGGCCCTTGCCATCCGTTTGCAAGGAATTTTCATGTTCCGTCCCTCCTGTTTCTCTTCCTGTTCCTTCAGAATCATGACTTCATGGTGGTAAACGCGGTATCACCTGGTGTGTGCCGCAAGTCGTGTAACGCCTGCAAGGTGTGCGCCGACAACGACACCGAATGCTACAACCAGAATCGCCTGAATGTAGGCTTCCTCATCTACAACGCCTCCGAGCTGGCACCCTTCCGAAACATCGTCTGACACTGTTTTCCTTGCACCCTTTTATCATGAGCTGGGAGATTTAGGTAGGCGCGGAGTGTGAGGGCGACGGGTCCGACAGTCCTGTTGTGACGATCTTAGATGGAAGCTGCGGATGGATGGAGCGCTGATGGGGGCTTATGAATAAAACTGCCGGAGAGCTTGTTTGCACTATGCCTGATGGCCAGCGTCATGCATGGGAAGGTGTCCCCGCGGTTTATATGGCATGAGGGTATACTTAACTAATATACCCTGGACAACCCGTACGCAGGGCCCACTCAGGCATGGATTCGGCAGCAGGACATAATCCGTCCCTAAACGTCGAGGGGGATTGGCCGTGCATAATAGATGATAGACGACCCCGGACCCCTGCACAGCTGCTCGCCGCTGAGATATAGCCAGAGGAACAGAAAAGGCAAATGACTGAAACTGAAGGGAGCACGTTGCGAAACGTCCGTCATGCTGCTGTGGATGCAATGTTTTCGAGCGCACAGAGCAGGGAAGTGCCATGGTCTGTTTGTTATATATACATATGTGGGGGCGTCCGGAGGTTAATCCTCGCACTGTCCCCCATCACTTGCTGAGACGGTGTTTGGAAACAAATAACGCGTGTCAAGCTCGACGGTTAGTTACGGGATGTCGTCGCAGTTGCAGCTGTAACTGTTGGAGTTGCAGCCGTCACATGTCAGGTTATGGAACATGCGTAGGTTAAGAACGGAACAGGTTTGCAAATCTAACGGTACGCATATATACCAAGGTGAATGATCCCAAGGCCTTACGTGCTCGCTCCTGTAACTTTGGCGGCAGCTCCCTTAGGGTTTATTCTCTTCTTCTGACAGGTTTGCGGAGGTCTGAGGGGCCCTGCGGTGGGTAGGCCACGCGCTAAAAACACCTTCCTGCTGCATTGGATCTTGAGGTTCGGGATGATTTCTTCGCCACAATACGGTGATTAATGTCCCCGGGCTCGCTATATCATGCATGCTCTTGAGGCGCGTTCAAAGCAGATGAGTCCGCGCCTTGTTATCCCACGACGTAACTGTGTGTTTGGTGGTTTTAAGATATTGTGTGAGGGCATGAGGACGTCTGCAGGCACATCTGTTTGATGGTTATGTTGCATGGTAAGCATGCTGTGTATTGCTAGCTAGCTAGCCACGTATTAACGGCGGGTCATTCGTCAGACTCGTCTCAGCTTCATTTTCATCTTGGTGCTTTGTCTGCGTTGGATGTGAATCGAGTTAACGACGGAAGATCGCTCAAGGAAGCAATAATGTGAATTGGTCTATCGTTATGGTCAGGTGATGGTGTTGTTGTGCTACAAGCTCGCAAGAGCTCTTGAGGCCTAAATAAGCCAGTGGGCCCAAATGACTAATGAGGGTGAGGTCAAGTAAGAGAGAGGAGAAAGGCAAACATGACGCTATCCCAAAAAATTAAGATTGCATCCCCGCAATCAGCAAGCTGCTGGAGGCCTCTATTAACTACCAGCCAGCTGGTTGAGCCCTTCCTTGAGACGGTTTTCGGTGTCTTCCTAAGATATAAGAAGCTTACATTGCATCTAGAGTCTTACGTGGAGACTTGGACAGGTAAGCCGTACACACACCTGAGCAGGCCGACACCATTGTTGTACGGCAGCCTTGTTTAGCCTATGTGTAACGGATGCTAGGCTGATCACCTAGACATCTCTAACATAACTATAACTATAATAATAACAACTATATAATTAACCTAAACCTATACAACTTAATTAACTAACTAACTTCGGAGCACCACATAACGGTCTCTGAAGGGTCGCCGCCCATATGGGTGCTCCAGGGAGTGAGAGCGGAGGTCTGGAGACTAAAGGCGTTCAAGGGAACTCACAACCAGCTTAACTTTAACTTTCTAAGTGACGGAAATCCCGTCACAGTTGGTATCGAGGGATTTTCGATCCTTCAAATTTATCTTTTCGCGTTTTACTCGCACCATCGAACACTATGGACTCCCCAATGGATGATCCTGGTGCTTATTTAGCCGAACAATTCTCATCTATCGAACACAAACTCTTACAATTTAGCAAACAATTAGAGCAACAACAACTCGCTTCTCGTGCCGAAATCGCCGCTAGCGAGGCCCGGACTCAAGCTCAAATGGCCGCTTTTTCGGATGCTTTCCAACGCTTGGAGTCTCTTTTGCAGCCTTCGCACCTAGGCTATTTTTCCGCTGGAGACTCGTATGCTGGAGCAATCCCTGTTGACCGGCAGTCAACGCCGGTCATCGCTCCACCTTTCACTAGCACCGCTCCACAGTCGAATGTTAACCCGACTGTGGCAGCTGAAATGCGACGTCAGTATGATGTCGCCATTAATTCGTGGTACGCGGACCGTACCTTAGCCATTCGTCGCTTCATCTGCAACGCAAAACTAGACTACCCGACGGAATGGTTTGTTAACTTAGACGCAATTAACGCGTCTCCAGAAGAACTTACTCGCGTCCACGATTACATGGAAGCGAATGGGTTCCCAGCGCCGCCTAAGCCACAGCCACCATTTCAACAACCGCCAGGCAATCCCACTCCTCCTCCTATTCCAACATATTTTCCTAATGGGCGATTATCTTCTATATCACCTGCGTTGGCGCTGTCACATCCATCATCTTCCTATAACGTTCCGGCAAGTAACGCCGCGAACCCTCAGGCAAGTCAGAAACCTCGCTGGGGTCCTTGTCCTACTTTTAACAATGACGATAAAATATCAGTTCGGGAATGGTTAAGGGTTATGTATGATAATGCGCAAGCCCAGGGCATCGGCTCCCATCTCCCGACTGACCAACGTGACTCAGAAATAATAACTTGGGCACAAACTTATTTAAAAGCTGGTAATATAACCCAGCGATGGCATGCAGAACGGAGTGCTTTAGAACGCCGTAACATTTTTCTTTGCACTTGGTCGGACTTTGCTAAAAACTTTGCGCGCGTTTTCGGTGCACCCGACCCTGAAACGGACGCACGCCAAGCAATTTATCGGCCACAAGGATCCCGTCCTATTAACGAATGGGCCGATTTACTGTATGATAAATTTGCTGAGCTTGATAACCTCAATAAACCCATTGACGAAGCATCTAAACTCTTCGTCCTGCAACGATTCATGGACCGTGACCTTTATGATAAAATTGTCACGTGTCAACCCTCTAAGAAATTTAACTCTTATAGGGATATTTTAGAAGATGCTAAAGAGTATGTTATCCGTGTCCGTGATAACCACGGCACCTTACTCAAAAAGCGTTACAAACCCCACTCCAACACCCCCTCTAAACAACCCCGCCTCCAGGCTACAAGTAACGTAGCGCACGAAGTACGGGACATGCGAAACCTCCTCAACGCTTTCCTTAACAAGCGGCCGAAAATCAACCCGACCGCCAAACCATCCGCTAAACTCCCCGCCAAACCAGCGGGTAATCTGGATGCGTCAACCAGCTCCGCCGGTGCTACGCCGGAGGAGCACATCAAGGCAATCGGCAGGACTCTTAACCTGAAGATTACCAAGGATGCAACTTTCCCTGCATCTGCCCACAACCTCTCGGCAGCGGAACTCAAAACGCTGTACGAGTACTACAGGGGAGGTCCACGCAGATTCTGCTGGACCTGCGAGAATAAAAAACTACTTCCCCAATTTCATGATCCCGAGGTTTGCCCCCTAAAGGCAAAATAGGTAGACTGCACTTCATCAGAACAAGCAGTGATGAAGACGCACCCACCAATCAGTCGGACGCATTTAACTCGTCCCCTGATCCCTAAAGACTTTGCGCATTTATCGCTTAGTCAGTTTCGGCAGCGTCGTGCTTCGAAGGTTGTTGTCCCAGCTCAGACGGTACAGACTTTAATTTGTGCGTCACGGATGCGTAAGAAGTTGAGCCAATGTGTAGCTCGTGAGGAGTTTGAACGGTTGCAAACTTTAACTGGCAAAACGTTTTCCCTCGATGCCATGGCTGATGAGAGTGGTAATAATGCTTTATGTACTCAATACTGCCATAAAGCCAACTCTTTTCTTAAATTTAATGCATCCGGACATCATGTGTGGATTAACCCACCTTATTGTCTGCTGGACACTTTTCTTAAACATTATCTCAAATGTAAACGAACACGACCATCCGACACTTCTGCTTGTATCGTTGTCCCTGCATGGCCCGGCAAGTTCCGTAAGCACCTGCATGGTATGACACTCCTACAGGAATACCCTGTTGGTACTAACCTATTTAACTCCATTAACCCCTCTGGTACACAAAAGCAAACTAAACCGCTTCAGTACCCCGTGCAAGTCTGGTATGATGCCCCAGGTCCTAAACCCTTAACCCCAACCTTGCATCATACTAGTGGCCACATCACAATGCATGTGTCGGGCCACATTAATGGATGCCCTGCACGCATCCTCGTAGACAGTGGTGCCTCCACCTCTTTCATTAACACTAACTTTGCACTTAAACATAACCTGAATATCCATCCAGCTTCCTTAGATACGGTTCAAATGGCTAATGGTAACTGCCAGAAACCATTAGGTTATCTGCATGGTACCATCACAGCCCAGGCGTTTAAATGTCCTGTGTATCTAACAGCTATGGATTTAACCGATGCTTATGATGTCATTCTTGGTGATGACTGGTGTACGCAATATAAGGCTTGTTTGGACTACGCTACCTGTAGTATTCGGGTCCAAACTTCTAACCGAAAGTACACCTTACGAACTAACTTAACTAACCCTTCAACTAACCCCCTTATGAGTGCAACCCAACTCATTAAAAGTTTACATAACGAGGAAGACCAAGTCTTCCTAGCTATAATTAAACCCCTCTCGGGCGACTCAGCCCCCACGCTTCCGCCTAACCCAAACCTCATCCCAAATCAACCCTTACTTAACCTTCTCGATGAATACAAAGATGTATTCGCTCCTTTAACCGGCCTTCCCCCTGAACGGGATGTCAGCCACACGATCCCACTAACGGATCCTAACATTAAACCACCTTACCGACCTCCATATCGTCTAAGCCCCCGTGAAATGGAAGAGGCACGGACCCAAATCGATGACCTTCTTGCAAAAGGCTACATCGTTCCATCCACCTCACCTTATGGTGCCCCAATTTTGTTTGTTAAAAAACCACGCTCTGACAAATTACGCATGTGCATTGACTTTCGTGCCCTTAACCGGATAACAATTAAAAACCGTTATCCTCTACCTCGTATTGATGACCTCCTGGATCGCCTCCATGGAGCCACCATCTTCTCTAGCCTTGACCTACAATCTGGCTATCATCAAATCCGACTCTCACCGGAAGATCAACACCGGTGTGCGTTTACCTCACCTTTTGGACACTATGAAATGCGTGTCTTAGCTTTTGGTCTTGCTAATGCTCCTGCGACCTTTCAATCCTTAATGAATAACATCTTTAAGGATAAAATTAACAAATACACGTTGGTCTACCTTGACGACCTCCTTGTGTTTTCCAAAACCCCTGAAGAACATCTCATTCACCTACGTGATGTTCTCGAAACCCTGCGACAACATAAACTGTTCGCATCCCCTGAAAAATCTACCTTTAACAAACCCGAATTATTATTTTTGGGTCATATTATCAGTCAGGACGGCATTAAAGTCGACCCTGCCAAAACCAAGGCCATCACAGATTGGCCGACCCCAACTAACCTAACCCAATTAAGGTCTTTCTTAGGCCTTGCCAACTATTTTCGGCGTTTTCTTGAAAAATACTCCGTTATGGCTAAACCCTTAACTGACCTAACGAAACTTAATACACCATGGGCATGGTCACCCCTTTGTGAGGAAGCTTTCAATAAAATTAAGCAAGCACTTGTAACAGCACCCGTCTTAACAGCCCCAGATTACAGTGATGGTGCTCCACCATTTTCTATTATCTGTGATGCTAGTTGTGCTGGAATAGGTGCTGTTCTCCTACAAGGACACCGCCCCATTGCTTATGAAAGTCGGAAATTAACTCCGGCTGAAGTTAACTATACAACCACTGAGCAAGAAATGCTCTCTGTCATACACGCCCTACATACATGGCGTTGTTATGTTGAAGGTATCCCCTTCACGATCCACACGGATCATTGCCCTAACACCTTCTTTAGTACTCAACCTACTCTATCCCGCCGTCAAGCCCGGTGGTCAGAGTTTTTACAACAATTTAACTTTGAGTGGGTTTATAAACCTGGTCCTCAAAACACCGTCGCTGATGCCCTCAGCAGACAACCAATCCTCGCATCTATATACAATACCTCCACAACCCTTAACCAACCTTTACTCAACACATTACTTAGTGTTACCCAGCAACCTATCGCCGCACGTCCACCAATTCAATGGTGTGTACAGCATGAACGTTTTAAATTTGATTGGGCTTATCACCCCCATCGAACTTTAACCCCCGCTCATACAATTGCTGTCTTAACCCGACACCGTACACGTATGCTCTCAGAAGATCCGGCTCAGGCTGGTCTACCACCAGCTCAGGCTCCGGTGGTTGAACGTGTTGAGGGGCGTCGAGTTCAGGCTCCTCACCCATCACCGCGCTCATCTGAAAGTATCCGTCCCCCTAACCTTAACCATAATAACATTAACCTCTCTCTTCGGGAACGAGTTCTTCAACTGAATTCCTCCCCATCGACACAAGCCTTTTATCAAAAGACTTGTCACAACCCACGTTTTGAATTTTCAGATAACCTTTACTGGCGAAAATCCGATAAACACCGCCTTTTGGTTATCCCTGACGACCCCGCCACAAGGCAATATGCCTTACAAATGGCCCATGACCCCCCATTCAGTGGACATGGAGGTCGTAACCGAACTCTTAAAAACCTCCAACTTATTTGTTGGTGGCCTCACATGCACAGTGATGTTAACAATTACGTTGCATCCTGTCCAGATTGTCAACGTAACAAACCCTCTAATAAGCACCCACAAGGGTTGCTTCAACCTTTACCTATCCCAGGCCGAAGGTGGGAGAGCGTGAGTATGGACCTCATTACTCAACTACCCAAGACCCGGCATAACCATGACGCAATCCTGGTATTTGTGGACCGACTCTCTAAAATGGTCCACTTTGCCCCAACAACCACTAACTGCACAGCTGAAGACGTAGCTAACCTCTTCACTGAGCACGTGTGGAAACATCATGGTCTTCCTAAAACTTTAATCACAGACCGTGATGTTCGCTTTACCTCCACCTTTGCGAAGGAGCTATGCCGCCTAACTGGCATTCAACAATTAACCTCAACCGCGTTCCACCCTCAAACTGATGGACAAACGGAACGAGCTAACCGCGTTCTAGAAGAATACTTACGACATTACATTAACCCCACCCAAGATAACTGGGATACCCTATTGGTAGCTGCTGAATTCGCAATTAACAATAGCTACCAGGAGTCTATTAAAACGACCCCATTTATGCTTAACTATGGCCAACATCCACTTACTCCTTTAAGTGTGGATATCCCAACCCCTAACTTAACCGCTCATAACTTTAACCAACGTCTTAAGGAAGCCGTACGTAAAGCAAAACACTGTCTTGCGGAGGCTCAGGCCAAGCAGAAAAGATTTGCAGACCGCACCCGTACTGATGCTACTTACAGACCGGGAGACCTCGTGCTCCTAAATACTAAAAACCTGAAGAATTTACTACATTCTTCTGGTACCCGCAAGTTCCTTCCCCGATGGGTTGGTCCCTTTTCCGTAATGGAACAAATTGGTGCAGCTGCCTTTAAGTTGCAACTACCACCATCCTGGCAGATTCATCCCGTATTCCACGTCTCCTTACTAAGGACATGGAAGGATGATGGGCGTACCCCTGCTCCACCCCCGCCAGAACTCATTAACAATAACCTTGAACATGAAGTTCAATCGATCTTGGATCATAAACCCAAGAAACAGGGCAAGAAACCCTCCCACTACCTAATTAAATGGATGGGATACGGTGTTGAATGTAACACCTGGGAACCAGCTCGCAATCTAACAAATTGCTCGCAAGCCCTTGCTGAATATTGGGCTGTCAGACAGAACGCAGACCCTTGACGGAGAGGTGTTTCTGTCTGAACATCCAAGACTTAACTCTTAAACTTCTTGTGATGCTGCCAAACCGATGTGGCCAGTACCCAACCATTAACCTTAAATGCCCCAGTATGTGTACACGACCGGGTAGTATCTTGCCGATTACGATACTCGCTACCGTCAAGCGCTTAACTTTCCCTATTTACCCCGCTGCCGGGACGTCAGCAGCTAAAGGGGGGGAGTGTAACGGATGCTAGGCTGATCACCTAGACATCTCTAACATAACTATAACTATAATAATAACAACTATATAATTAACCTAAACCTATACAACTTAATTAACTAACTAACTTCGGAGCACCACATAACGGTCTCTGAAGGGTCGCCGCCCATATGGGTGCTCCAGGGAGTGAGAGCGGAGGTCTGGAGACTAAAGGCGTTCAAGGGAACTCACAACCAGCTTAACTTTAACTTTCTAAGTGACGGAAATCCCGTCACACTATGCTTTACGCCTGCGTATTGACCATGTACAAGTTCAACTAAGAAATCATTGTTATAGTTTATTCCTAAACACCAAGGCGTTCATCCTGACACCGTTTGGAGGCGTAAGCAATAGGCCTACGCAAGGCTGCTGAGTAATGCTGGTGCCGCTGCCTTGTGGAATCCTCCGAACGACGTACGGCCAAGTGGTTCGGTTCCTCCAGCCATTATTCCGTGCATGCAGCTCACTATCTCTAAACTGTTCTGAAGGTCTTGCTTTGAAGTCCTTTGTCCGGACCCCATATCTGTGATGAAAGCATGCGAAAGGAAAGGTAATAAACTGCATGCAATCATATCATATTCCTATATATTACCTATGGAGAATGGGTGTTGCAGATGGCTACAAGCCTCTACAAGGGACGACTACTACTCCCCGCACGCAGCCTGCCTCGAATTTTGCAGTGAATGCGGTTGTGTTACAGGGGGTCACATGCACACCATACACGCATCCTCATGTGATGGTTCCCGTTGCGGTTCATATTTGCGTTGGCCCATTGGCCCTATCATACCGATCTGGGGCCCGCTACAATGTATACGACTACGTCAGATGCATCATTGCCACATAGCCATATAAAGACATCGTTTCAGCTCTCGTTCAAAAAGCAAGATGTCAAGCTCCCCCAAAAGTTACGACAATGCAGGCCGGGACTAGTTTCCAACCTGCGAAATGGCACCAAGATTCTTGGATAAACTGGTGAAGATCCCCTTTCCGCCCCTACTGCCCCTACTGCGTTTGACGGCACTGCAAATGCCGCGAATGCAACTCTCCATCTTAGCCATCAGGATTCCTGCTATTTCATACGCTATGTCCCCACCTACCGTTATTGTTTTTGAAGGCCCGCAGCATTAACTCATCGTAACGCAGGCGTCAAAATTAAAAACATAGCCATGCCATCTCTTACGTCATCACAGTTCCACCCGGAACACCCCGGAGGGACACACGTGAAAATTGGTGCCAAAGATGCGAACGCAATGCCGTGCCGAGCA
This sequence comes from Volvox reticuliferus, assembly GCA_019650235.1. Taxonomy (NCBI): domain Eukaryota; kingdom Viridiplantae; phylum Chlorophyta; class Chlorophyceae; order Chlamydomonadales; family Volvocaceae; genus Volvox; species Volvox reticuliferus. The sequence goes on from BNCP01000048.1 coordinate 94,423, forward strand.
ATGGCGTCCTAACAAAGGCGGGTCCCCAAGGCAAATCAGCGGAGCGCTCCCGCGCTGCAGCCACTGGCGGGGCCTAGGCCACCCTAGTTATACCGGCAGCAGCAGTAGCAGCAGTAGCAGCAGCAGTAGCAGTAGCGTTAGCGTTGGCAACGGAACGGAAGCCATGGACGGGAGATATCGCTGGCTCGACTCAGTCCGCCACAAGATAAGCGGGAAACTCTTATGAATGAGCAAAATGCGTTGCCACTCTCTCAAATATTCAGCGCAATCCAACAAGCTCCAACATTCCATTATTAGCATAGTCTCTAAGTAGCGCCCCAACCATACCACAGCGACTGCAATGCGTGAACAGAAGGTCGCATGATCTGGATGTGCTTTTCTGTGTCGCGCAAACAAAGCACTTCGATTTGTCGCACAGTTCCTGAATTCCGTGTCGTACGAACATGGTAACACATTTCCCGTACATTCTCCATGTGCATCCTGCACGGATGTGCCATGAGCTGGCTGAGAAACCAGCATTTCTTCAGTCATGATCATGACACAGCTTCTCGCATTGGGTAATCGCACCAATCTGTACACCATGTAACTGACAAACCGATGGCGTTGTCCCCCCAGCGCGGCATGCAGGCAGCTGCGATGCGACGCCATGATATCTGCAAACCCACAGAACATGCGCCTGGGCTGATGCTAGAATCTCAAAATGTGTTTTGGTTGTGCGCCCTGTGCTGACAAACATAGCCCGCCACCAGGGAGGAGTTCAGAGCTAATGTAGTGTGAAACTACGCTCCACATACGCGTAACGTTAGGAAGGATGGATGAGTCCCCAGTGGTTGCACCCACCAGCACCATCACTGCTGCGGCGACTCTTACGACGACCAATGCGCAACCAGCGTTGGGGCTTCAGCTTGAGGGCGAGTCGGGACACGGGCCGCAGGGAGTTGAGCAAGCGATCCATGGGTCGCCCTTTCTCGTCCGCGGCGGCTGAAATTGAGACCGTAGTTACTCCTTCCCCCCCCCCCGGGTTGCTGTGCCCGTGCCGACAGTAGCTGCAGCGCCGGTTGTTGCAGCATTTAAAAGGTCATCATCATCGGGATGGCCAATGCCACTGGGCCCCGTCGCCATCGCCATGGTGCCCTCAAGCGCCGCCCTCTAACGGAAATCGTTTCAAGTCCCCTCCTGCACTCTCGCTGCCATCATCTCTGCCGGCACCAATCCGCCTCCTTTTCCCTCTGGTGGCTGCAAGTCCGGACAAATATCTGCTCGTCGAATTTTTCATGTGACCAAAACCTGGTGCATATCGCCCACCTGCTGAAGGCGTGGTCGCTGCTCCTGACACGGTGCCACCTGCCGTTGCTGCTGCTGCTGCCATTGCTGCTGCTGCATCCCCGCCTGCCGCCTGCCTTGACTGCTACTGGAGCCATGGCATCCCTTCGCATCCCTTCCGTCGAAGCTACCGCCGCCTCAGCCACAGCCATAGATGCAGTCGGAACATCGGCGTAAGGGGCGGAAGCTATAGCCGCGGGCAACTGCATGGTTGTGAAGCTGTAGCCGCCATCGAATGCCAACCCGATGGCGATGCAGCATGCACTGCTAAGAGCCTCGGGAACTTTGGGGACCTCCCTCGTCAAGGTTGTAGCTTTTCCCAAACAGTTGCAGCAGCTTGGCAGCAGCAGCAGCAGCGACAGTAGCAACCGTGACGTCAGCAGGTGCATTCATTCTGACGCCGCCGTTGACGATTCAATCTTTGTCGCAGCGCTGGAATCGCAGCGCATCTAAGACAAAGGACTCAGGCCAAGGCAGTTCGCACAATCCGGCTAGTTGGGGCCGTTTAATGGATGAAGATCCCGCCACCGCCGCCGCCCCTGCCCCTCCAAAACCACCATACTGTATGGCCAGCATTCCAGCCGCGGTGTCAATCGACCCGGCGTTCCTGATATCGCCGACACCTACCCCGTCACCGTTTACTGCACCGCGTGCCAGTAGTCCCTGGAAGGCGGTGGGTGCTACTGAGGCCGCTGGGGCTACTGCAAACGTTGTCACATGTATTGGAGCTACGACAGCAAGACCTGGGATAGCTGCAGCCATCGTTGTCTGCGGCTGTTGTAGCAGAGGGTGCTTTCGGGGCCGACCCCGGCGTCGCTTAGGTGGCGCTGGTTCCGCCATCGGTGGCGTGGCCGCCATGGGCGAGACCACGGCTATGCCAGCGGCGGTGTGGCCTCCCGTACCTGTTAAAAGATGCTTCGGCGGCCGACCACGCCGCCTTAAACCAGGCGGCGCAACATGCAGGACTGCATTCCCGGTAGCGCCACCGCTGCCAGCAAGATCATCCACCGCCTGGTTTGCAACAACAGCAGATGCGGCGAAATCCGCACCGGCGGCGGCTCCAGCAGCTGCAGTGGCGGCCCTTGGCGGCAGGCCGCGACCAAGCGGCGTTGACGCAACGACTGCACTGGGGCCGCAGCAGCCGCCATCCTGCATAATGCACTGCCGCTTGGCATCGGGTACCGTTGCCGCAGCCGCAGTGTCCACCATTCCCGCCCCAATATCGGCCGGGAAAGGTCGCTTGCGCGGCCGGCCACGGCGCCGTGGTGGAGCCAACGCCGCTGCAGCCACGCCCTCGTCCGCAAGGCTCGTCACAGCCCCCCCCATAGCGCATCTGCCACCAGTACGGTGAGGACCTAGGTGACCATTCCAATTGGAGGGCCGCTCTGTCACCTCCTCCCCCACCTCCTCCCCAACTCCCTCCTCTTCGCTGCTTGTATCCTGGAAGATGGACGGCGGCAGCAACCATGCGGGCACCAGGTCCCTGCACCACATGTTGCGATGTGTGAATATTAGTCCCCGGTGCAACGTGTGAGTTGTTCACAACACGTCAAAAAGCACATGGCTGTATGTCCGGCACGGCGGAGAGAGGCACAGCCTTGCAGGCTGTGGAGGAAGGAACCGACGATCCCCGCCGCGATTGCCGCTGATGGCGACAGGCGTTTTAAACACGTCGAGTTGTGAAAACTAAAAAGCATCCCCCGGCTGCAATGACGACAACGTGGACAGGCACCTAACCTCGCCAGCCCACACCGACCAACCGCTTTCACAACTATCCACCCAGTGCGCCTTGCCTGAACAGGCGCATGTCAATGGTGACACTGTCCGGGTTGCATTTGCACACCGCCGCCGCCGCCCCCAGCGGCACCCAGCGCCGTGTGCCGAAGTTGACGGACTCTGCGCAGTTGTAGCCGCAGTTGTAGCCCGCATGATACGCGCCTGTGACCAAGGAGATGCTTTCACTGGAGCCTCGTAGGGGGCAAGTCTCAAGTGCAGCTCACTGACGCGACAGCGACGGCTGGCTCGGGTCACCCGAGAGCGAGGGCCACAAAACAAAACGCAAACAGCAATGGAAATGGAATGCGCGTGCCCGCCAACACCCTTAGCGCCACTTAACCATGGGGTCTTACGAAGCGTGGAGCCGGGCGCAGGAGAGACTGTGGCAAGTTTTCACTGGGGTGGACAAGGAGCCGCAAATCACGGATTGACGGCAGATCCGCCGGGCATACAGCGTTAAGCCGCATTCCGCATCACACCTTACGTACGACCAATTTTCGTACATATCGGTACTACGTCCTCTCACTTATATTTGGGCATCATCGATGCTCAAAATAAACCAAAAAAATGGCGAACGATGGCCGTTTCGTGTCGAGGTGTCGTATTATGCAGGGGGATATATATCTATATTAGAAGGCTGGGGGGAGCTCTTCAAGGGGGACGGCGCTGTTTCAAAACTGCCGCGGACGTGTCGCGCACCTGGGAAGTTGATGATAAACTCGCCTGGCTCCTGTATGGCCTTAATGTACGGAATTGCGAAAGTGTCCAGAAGCTGCGGGCTGATGATGAGCTCCTGAGGGACGTTCCACGTGTATGACGGATGGGGAGGGAGAGAGATGGGGAGAGGGAACAGCAGAGGAATCGTACGTTCGTCCGAACCCGACGGCAGGAGGATAAAGCAGCTCTGGACAGTTCAGTGGTGACGTGGGCAGCAGAGGGCAGAGGCAGCTTGCACAGGCTAACAGGCATGGCCTTCCCTCCGTTCCCCGGGGAAAGGTGGATGCCGGGTTGGGCAGCGGCGCGGGCATGAGCGGACGCGATGAGGATAAAAGCCAAGGGTTATGTCTTAAACAGGCCTGCAGGGCCGGAAAATACGAATCTGTCCAAAGTAAGTGCACGTCAGGAACAAACTGCGCTGTGACCTTGTGTCGACACGGTCCCTCACCTTATGCCGGAAGAATTCCGGACACGCCTTGAATATGTCCGGTAGCATCCCTTTGACCAGCCCCTCAAACCGCTTGCGGCTGGCAGGCGGGATGCAGTACCATTGCTTGGGCGCCCCGAAGTGCAGGTAGTTGACGGAATACAGGTCCAAGTCCTCAGTATGCCTGTGGGAGTTGGGAGTTAGTTGGGAGTTGGTACGATCAGAGCAACGTGCGACATATGACAGACGATGGGAGGTTGGAAGTGCTGCGAGTCGTTGACGTGACGCTGAATCAGCTTTGTTGAGCCACAGGTCGGATGCTGCAAGGAAGAGTATTAGGGAGAGATAAGCAGGAGAGCGCATTCGATTACTAATGCCACGGCGTGAATGACCGGGCCGCCATAATACACATACACATACACATACACAACAATGCGCACGTAAGGACAGCTGTTGTAGTCGGGACCCTAAAATAGCCTGACGTTCAGTAGCAATTAATCAACGCTAATAAAGTCTCAGGACGGGTACGACCCGCCAAGCACGGGCTTTCAGGACAGAGTTCCGTTCTAGGTTCAGGTCCGTAGGCTCTGTCTGCCCGACTCCCCTCCGGGATGTTCTTATATCCTCTGTTTCGTAGAGAGCTGAAACGACTTCTGTTGGCTGTTTCTAAAGCATTCGACATATCCCTGGAGTGACGGCTGAGCTGAGCCGTTACTAACAGGGTCAGTGGGTCATCAGGAGGTTACGGATATTCAATCGTAATGGAATTGCGACGAATTCCTCTTCTAATCATGCCTGAATCTTTCTCTTTTAATTTCTTTTAGTTCCCTTATAGTTAAAGGTACGCTTGTGCGTGATTCTAGAGCTGTTATTTCGTCCTAAGATCGTCGCGGACCTCTAACGCAAATAACTGTTTCAGTCGATTGGGAACTTCTATTAGGGAATGCTACTTAGCACATTTCTATTTGAGTTCAATTGCGATGTTTCCGCTTTATAGCTTATTAAATCATCCGAATTAAATAGAGCTATGCTACAACAACAGCACTGCGAAACACGGCACGCGCACACATGAAGTCATGCACACCGGTAAACTACACACTTTCTTTTGCTGCGCCTTAGCAGGAAAACCGAATTATCATTGGCACTCCCTGGGTACGTCTAGGATTGCAAAGCTACCTAAAATCACGCAAAGTCCGCGAGTCCTTCCCTACGAGGGACCCTTTTAAATCCCACACGGACACAAGCTTCTTCAGCGCAGCAATCCCCCCTCGGGGAATCACACCCCGCCCCCTGTCACGGCGCACCAGGCAAAGGTGCTCCTCCACATGCCGAAGTACAGGTACGGCTCGCTAACCCCCGGCAGGGAGTGTCCCGCTTCGTGCAGCACCCGGCTCAAGACCGTGTCCAAACGCCGCAGGTTCCAGCCCTTGTCGTAGTCAGGAAGCCACGTTGAGGAGGTGGATGTCGGATGAACAGAAGATAAGGGTAACGAAAGGTCAAAAGGAAAATCTCGAAGCTGTTTTGCGAATTGCAAGTCTCATAACATAAGAGGGCGTATTTTGTTATATGGCGTAATATATATATATATATATATATAAGAGTGTGTGTGTGTGTGTGTGCTGTCCCGAAGCGATTTTCGCGAGGTGAAATAGAGGATTGCTTTTCTGAAAAGCATACGAAGACCTAAAAGGGCTCGACCTGAGAGATTTCTGACCTCCGAGCCTCTGCGCGTCCGTGTTATCATGTGCCGATGCTGTCGAGCAAGTCGGTCAGCGTTCTGAGGTCGTCTCGGGGGCCGCTCACATTGGGAGTGCCTGATCGCTGCCACGTTCCCCGCCACAAAACGAACAACCCATCCACCTGCCCACTCGCACAGACAACCAAATAACCAGACACCCAAAGCTCGCTGGAGCGTGGAGGGCTGCATCCCTACGCCCCTGGGCCACCTACCGAGCAATCCTCGTCAAAGAGGGATCCAAGTATATCGGCTCCGTACAGCGGCGGCCGCAGCGTCACGTTCTTCCAGAACTTGCGCTCGAGGTCCCGTGGGTCAGTCGCGGGCGGCGGCTGGTTCTCCGCGGCCAGCGCCTGTTGCAGTGGAGGACAAACGGAGTGCATGGGGGGGGGCATTCCTTGTGATGAGCACTTCACGAACGAATCTGGGCGGGATCTGGGCGGGATCTGGGCGGGATCTGGGCGGGATCTGGGCGGGATCTGGGCGGGATCTGGGCGGGATCTGGGCGGGATCTGGGCGGGATCTGGGCGGGATCTGGGCGGGATCTGGGCGGGGAAACGGCCATGAGGAGATCGTGGTTAGGTGGTGTACGTTGCGGTGATTGTCTCCAGTGACTCCAGTAAATTGCTGCATCGGCTGCGGTAGGCGCGGTCGTGTTGTCCACCGTAACCCCTTATCCCGAGGGTCCGCCACGAAGCGGCACGCGCTTATGCCCTTGATATGTCGATATTTTGCATATTTTAGATATTTCGATTGCGGCCAATCTCACCTGGGGTCTGAAGCCCCTTCGCAGGCTGAGCGGCGCCTCTTCAATGTACAATCCGCGGTACAGCCCCCGGCTGCCCGTGGCGTGCTGCCTAATGGGGCGCTCGATGAGGAAGTCCAGATCATCGGAATAGCCCTGCGGCGGAGCGACCCGTGGTAAACCAAGGTAACAGATCTCCGGATCTGAGATATTGATCTAGATCTTAACACAAGTAAAGAAACGTGGAACGAAAGCCACGAAATGGCCAGGGAAACGCAGTTTGCACGGTAGTGAGAATACTACCCGTATCCGGTGAGATGGGAGCTCAATTAGAGTTATATACCGGTACGGTCGTACGGTAGTACGAGGGCGCGCAGAGCGTTGAGGACAAGGGTCGGACAAAAGGTCATGGTCATGGTCATGGCAGCTTTCCCGGCAAGGAAAAGTGAAAGCCGAGTTGGGGCATGGTGGGCCGCTGGCCGGAATGTGACGGTGCCTGGGTTTAAGCAGACGTGATGCCGTCCGTGTGCGTTTGCACCAACAGCTTGCGTCTCCCCGAACCCTTAATCCTCCCCACTGCGGCACCGACATGCGACATGGCCTGTGCGGACGAAGCGGCACTCGAGTATGGATCGTGCACAAGCAACCTTTGATCTTTGATCACGTAATTTTGCCGCTGGATTGGCCACGTCGCTGTGGCACAAGGTCGCTGAGGGTTGACGTGTGCGCATGCGCCGTACAAATGGTTAGACCAAGGACGATGGCATGTAACGGGCAGACCTGGAGTAGGGGTAGCTGAGGGCGCTGTTGGACTGTGCATAGTGAGAAAGGCTGCGATGCGAAAAGGATAACTTGGAGGATATTTTAGTGATGATGTGAGTGATTCCACTGAGGGCTAGTTACTGACGACGGCAGAAAAACGCATATGGGCATAAATGGAGCTCCTAAACCTCAACGTTCCCATAGCACAGGACCTTAATGTCCATATGCAGTTTTCAGTCAGATGTTGATAGATCCGCGCATTACAGACTTTTGCCTAATAAGCTTGAAGGGGTGTGGTAAATGACTGGGTGGGTGTCAGCGCCCGTCTTACTATATGGCTTAACGACTGTGCAGCCGTTACGGCGCCCAGCACCACTAGCAGATTTACTAAAGAATAACCGTAGAAATATGTTACGTTGCATAGTAAATTATAACATCAGTGGCGAGCTTTCGCACTCGACGTTGTATCCGTGTTTCGACAGCACACGTCGCTGTGAATAAAGACGGGGGTCTTGGCGCTGAATTAATAATTCTGTCCTCTAAATTCTCGGCTCAATACCCAGGAACGCCGTTTTATGTATTACCGCACCTGTCGTCGTGGTGACCATCCGTCCGGCGCCACAATCTTCGCTATTCCCGCCTGAGCTATTTTAGTCTCATGTTTTTCAATGAATGCCTCGAATGGCTTTTGGATATCATCAAGCGTAGCGTGAAGTACCGGGCATTCCCTCATGGAAGCGGCCGCGTATTACAAATGAACAGCCAAAATTTTAAAAAGTAACAAAATGGTAAGGAAGTTATTGGTGTCTGCATGCCACGCACGTCCAAAATAACTTGCGAACTGCCGCCGGTGCAGGTTTAAATTTAATTGACATTGTAAGGTTTATCTTTCGGTATGAATATAAATTCGTGATATCGACATTTTCAGCTGCTTACCTTAGTCAGAGATGAAGAACAGTTGCTTAGCAGTTGCGATTCGTACCGTACTCGTCATTATGTGCCCGAATCGTAGCGTACACATTGTGGCCATGAAGTTATCTCGAAGGCTGCAATCAATATTTAACTTGCCTGACCAGGCGATGTCTTTGTTGTCCCAGTGCCAGCAAACTCGCCCGATGCGCAACCTACTTCCTAAGCCTTTCGGCCTGTTCCTTTTTATTGTGGCATACCAGTTTGCATATGCTGATTGGGATGCTAGCGACATACTTCGAAAGGTGTTGCAACGCCTCGAGTCTCAGTCCGACAGGTACTATAGGACCAAGGACAACCAGAATGTACCTTCCGACGTTGGGCTCGTGTGCTATTCAGGGGCTCCGCACATGTATAATCGTGCCGCACGGATTTCACACTCTCGGATGTTGTGGCACATCCGGATTGTTACATCACATCAGTCCTCCTCGAGGGGAACGGCTCCTCATCGAGCGTCCCTCCTCCCGTCGCAATTAAGTCGCAAAACCCCTTAGGATATTTCAGTTCCGATCTTGCCGGCAGGCCCTACCTATTGCACCTTCCCTGTCAGGGGTCTCTGTCTGTACCTTTACCGCCCACCCCGGGCTACGGCTGCTCCTAGCGCCCGTATGCAGTCTATCCTTCCATATCCCGTCGGTTGGTGGTTGGCCGTTTGTTCGATCCCAACCTCAGCGGTTTCTTATCCGAATCTTCGCGCGTTCTGCCGAACGTCTCCAGCTGGCTTGGCTGTTTTCTATCAGGATCCGCACCATCTGCAGCGGCAGCATTACGCGCATTGAGTACATCACGGTCGCGGTTCGGCTCGCGCGTTTCCACATTAGGAAATACATGACAAACGTGAAGATTGGAAACAAACCTGTCCCCTAGCTGGTATAGAGGCTCGGTTTGATGCAGATGTTGCTACTCTGACAGGTACGACAAGGACCTGGCCGAGCTCGTACGTTTCCCGTCCGTGTCGGCCCTCCCCCAACACGAGGGTGACGTGCTGGCCGCGGCGAAGTGGCTGTCGGAGAGGCTGCGGGCGGCCGGGCTTCAGGTGCGATAAAGTGTGTCGCAAGGACGGACGCGTTCACGGACCAGGAAAATGGGTGTCAAAGGCTGCAGATCGATCAAGACCTGGCAAAGCATAAGATCAAAGAGGAAGTTGAAAAGGACCGGAACCCTCACCCCGCGGTATCTTCACGTCTCCGGTGTGCGTCATTGCGGATCTTTCAACTGCATAACTGTGTCACTATTGTGTCCTCCCTTCACTGGGCTTTCATCGATCAGGTCTTCGCGCTGGTGTGTGTGTGTGTGTGTATCTGTATGCGTATGTATGCTCTGGGTTCTTCCTGCCGTACACCGTGTACGTTCCCACTGCCCGCCTGCACTTCCCACAACAGAACGTGGAGATATTGCCTACAGACGGGGCACAACCCGTTGTGTACGGCGAGTGGCTGGGCGCCACCGACCCGCACGCGCCAACCGTACTTGTGTACGGGCACTATGATGTACAGCCCGTAGATCCACTCGACGCGTGGGAGTCTCCGCCGTTTGAGGTGGGTTGAGTCTCTGGCCTTCATCCCTTCCCACCTATGCCCTGTCCTGCCCCAAATACCGAACGCACCTTTCCTGTTGGTTTTCGCAAGCCAGGTTGTCGGCATTGCTTCATAACACCAGTCCGTCGGGCCATGTCCCCACGTCAGCTGCCGGACACATAAGGAGCCACCCGCCCGTTAGCTACAACCCATAACTATCAACTAATAATTAGCAACTGGTAACCGCCAGCTGGTCACGTTAACAATTCTTGCGTTTCAGGTGTCCAAGCGGAATGGTTACTATTACGGCCGCGGAGTGGACGATGACAAGGGCGGCCTGCTGCAGGCGGTGCAGGTGGGCCCACTTCGGGGAGGAGTTTGCCACTGCGGTTTGGAGGCAGGTCGTGAAGAGCTCTTACATGCCAAGGAGACAACAGGCGAGCTGTCCGTTCTGCCATCCAGGTTGCCAGTTCAGGCAATTTCCGCCTCTGTCGGAAAACTATGGACCTCACAGGGAAACCCCCGCTCGCTCCCACGATCAGTTCACGACTTGTTGACTTCTGGGTTCAACTGCACAGGCGGTCGAGGCATGGCTTCAGGAGACTGGTGCCGTACCCGTCAATGTCAAGTTCATCTTGGAGGTTGGTGGTTAGGGTTCGGTTGGGCGTTGGATTGGAGCTGGTAGTAGGAAATTAACCCGCAGCTAGCGTTTGGGGAGCTGTGTGGTTCTGTGGGCTGTCGTGCGGCTAGGATTGACTGGCCCTTTACGGAATACAAACTGGGCAGACCATCCGGTCTGGGGCTTTTGCTGCCATGCAAAACTCATACCTTCTCACCCCTTGTGAGGCCCTTGTTTAATTCAGCGGTTACTTCGCGTCTTGGTTTGCGGTTTACGTGCGGTGATAATTGTCAATCTCGTGCTCCCTGCCTTCGGCAGCCTGTTGCCCCTCTGGGTTTTCTGGCCAGTGGTGCGCGGAGGGCAGCGCTGGAGTAGCAAACATCATGTGCCCTATTTCCTTCACTTCGTAGCACCGCATCGCTGCTCTGTCCTGTAAACATCTGTTGCGGTTATTCGACATGTTGCGGTTTTTAATGACGCCTCCGACCTCCGACCTCCGACCTCCGAACTTGGAACCCTCGGACCCCCCTCCGGCCCCCCCGCTCAGGGCCAGGAAGAAGTCATGTCGCCCCATCTGACGACCTTTCTTCAGCGGCACGCGGGCCGCCTGGTGGCTGACCTGGCGCTCTCAGCAGATGGGGGACAGCCTGCAGCGGACCGGGGAGGCATCTCGCTGGGGCTTCGGTGCGGAAGGGGAGAGTGGGCAGCTTGTTTATGGGCTTTTGAGGATGTCTGTCTTGAAGGAAATGTATGCGCGGCCATGCAGCGGTGAAGAGCTTAGCGACCCATAGCACCCACGCCTGTTGTTTCTTCGTGCACACGTGCATCCCCCCCTTTGCACACGCACGTAAACGCAAAGGCACGAAAAACCTGCCGTCGCGCGGCTCCGTCTTGTATCACGACGCCTCGCCTCCTGTTCCGTACATCCGTACAGTGGCGTGGTGAGTCTGCAGGTGGATGTGGTAACAGCGGGTACCGACATGCACAGCGGCATGAAGGGAGGTTCCTCAGCCAATCCCAACCACGTGCTGGCGGTACTGCTGGCGGGGATGAGAGACCCCGGCACGCAGGCTGTGACAGTGAACGGCTTCTATGACGTAAGTGCTCGTACTATCAATGCAGGCGAAAACAAACCAAAGGGAAAACAAAGGGCCTAGCAGCGGGAATCCATAGGCAGAGACATGCCCAATCTATCGAAAAGGGGACGGGGATGCATGCGGCTGGTCCATCCGCGGTGGTGGTGGCGGTGCCGATAATGGTGGCGGTGCTGCTGCGGCGATGCTGCAACTGCTATTGTGCTGACCTGCGATGCCATGGGCGGCGGATCCGGATGTTCGTACACTTCGCTTTACACTGCGACGCGGCAGAAGAGGTGAAGATAGCGGCAGCAGGACGTGCAGATGACACTGGTGCTATTATATATGGTGAATTTTAAGTTTGCCACTGCCGTCCCAACACGCAGGATGTTGCGCCCATCACAGATCTGGATCGAAGGGATATTGAGACGTACGACTTCGATCCAGAAAAGGTCGTACGGGGCTGGATGACGAGGATTGTCGGGAGGTGGGGAGGTTTGTCCTCCAAGGGATTCTGACGGTGGCTGGAAACGAGAGAGGTGTCCAAAGGCCTCAAACGGTTAAAGGTCTCAAACGGTTAGAGGTGGCATCATGGTGGGGTTAGGCGGCCTCATCGGGTCCTGCAGCGTGTCCGTTCGAATTCTCATCTTAAAGCTTAGCCAAGTTTTGGCAGTCGACCCTTCTTGTTTAAGATTAGCTTTCCGGCTTATCAACTGTCAGTTATCAATTAGTTACCATTTTAAACTTTCGCTTATTATTTTTATGATTTCAAGTGCCGAACAGTGTGAATTTCAGCTAGTTTGGCTTGGCCAGCAACCGTCTAGCGCTGATGATTTGCCCGTACACGCCGTCGGTGCCCGCTGTCACACCTGCATTAATCTATGCCGTACAACCCGTTATCATTATGTCGTACTCTTGTTGCCTGCGCAGGAGGCAGTGGAGCTGGGACTGCTAGGTTACGTCGGCGAGCAGGGATACAGCATACTGGAGCAAAGGTACGGACTGAACTGACTAGGGACTGAGCTGAACCATTTGTCGCTTTACTGACACCAGGGGCCACCAGGGGCCACCTGCCGTGATTGTGATGTGGTCAATGGTGGCAGCAACGGCGGGCGCCCCGCCACCCCTGCCAATGGTATGAAGGTTCCGGCCGGCGGGTCCCACGGGGGCCCCCCCCCCCAAAAGTTCTTTGCGGTGCCGGGCGTTCTGCTCTCCAGTGATCCATGACGCGGCCCACTTAACGTAAAAAAACGTCATTACTTTTGCCGCTCTGCTACTATTGCTGGCGGCGCTTAGCGGCCGCTGCGGCCGCCCCACTACATCTCGCCCTTTCTTCTTTACATTTATTGGTTTTTGGTTGCATGTATGGACTTAACCTTTTCGATCAGCAAGGCTCCCACGTCCCGATTGCACCAGCCCTGGTCCGCTGACCCATGGGTCACTATTGCCCCTACGGTTACATCCACAGGTGGCTCCGGCCGACGCTGGAGGTGGTGGGTATGACGGGCGGCTTCACCGGCGAGGGCATCAAGACCGTCATTCCCCGCTCCGCCATGGCAAAGATCAGCTGCCGCCTGGTGCCGCGACAGACACCCCAGGACATCCTCGAAAAGGTGTGTACGGTATACCTCTCTTAAGGACAAGGCCCATCATTATTGAGAACTGCCGTACGTCGGGGGTCGACACTTCTTGCAAGGCGTTTCGGAAGTAGGACGGGCTGCTATGAAATCTGAATTCACACGCGATCCTTTCTTGGCAAGGTTTCTTGAAGCGGAAGAGGGTTCGAAAACCGAAAATCGAAAGATTAGGGTTTGCCGTACACATCTGTATGTCCGCGAGCTCACGAGCTTGAATATCGTACGGGTACCAGTCAGCACTTGCGACACCGTACGTACAGGTAGCTCGTCATATCGTGATGAACTGCCCGCCGTATGCGCGCTGCAACGTGACGGCGTTGGGCGGTGGCGCTTTTCCCTTCGCCAATCCCCGCAACTCACCGGGTAACGCCGCAGCGGCTGTCGTGCACGCCGCCCTGAACGACAAGCCGCCGTTGTACCTGAGGTGGGTGTGCATCGCACTACCGCCATACGGCATCGGTATCGGCGTGACGACGGTATCAGTAAGACGGTGGCACGGGACAGGAGGAGGGCTCAGGTCAAAACGTAGGTAGGCTAGGGCCGGGCGCTGGCAATAACGGGTACCAGTGACCGGGCAGTTGAAGAGTAGCAGCCGTACGAGAACAACCCAATATTCACAGGAAGCCAAGGGGGCCTGCGCGGGGGGCTGCGGGACGGTGTGAAGCCTGCAATCAACGTGGTGTGGACTGGGACTCGCGACTTGCCGGAGCACTTCTTAACCAAGAGGAAAGGCTTTGGCATCGAAAAAGAGACCCTAAAGTTCGTGGCTCGTGTTAATAATCCTCCTACCCGCCTTGCTCACAACTACGACATGAAGGGACGGCGCCACCATCCCCGCACTGGCGGCCTTCCAACAAGTCTTGAATGTCGACACCACCAAGTTCGGTTGGGGCCTCAGCGAGCGGATTCACGCACCCAACGAACGCCTTCAAGTGGATATGTACGTTAAGGGCCGTCGGGCGTGGGCCATGCTCCTGGAGGAGCTGCCGCGGCATTTTGCGGCGTCGGCGTCGGCGTCGGTGGTGGAGGCGACCGAGTCCTCTCACGGTGATGCATCCAGACAGGGGGCATTGGAGACGGACACGGCGAAGATGGGGCGGGATGCTCAAGGCAGGGAGGGCCCCTTGCACGAGGAGCTTTGACCCCAGGGGTTTAACCGTGTGTGAGCCACGCGTGCCCGCTGTTGAGATGTGAACTTGCCTTTTGAGGATGAGCGTAGGTGGCCCAGACGTAGGGCATGTGGCGGGAGGGCGTGCCGGTTTGGCAAGCAACAGACACAGTCAAAGGAACCCACGGGCGCAGCACACTTCGGGTTAAAAAGGCGCGGACGGGACGGGAGGCAACTCGGGTAAAGCGGGCGGTGTAAGGATTGGGGCAGAGACAGCAGCGAGGGGCTCCCAGGTGCCCTGCTGGAGAGGTCTCCTTCCGATGGTCGGAATCACCGCAGGAGCCGGCCAGCCACGGCGGCCGAAATTTGTAAGTAAGAACATAAAGATTGTTGGCATGTTGCATCAAAAGGAGGATACACTGTGTTGCATGATGGGTTGCGATAAGACCGGGCGGCTGGGATGGGCTGGGATGTGGGCAGGTGCTGGCTGTGCTGTATGTTTGTTTTGTTGGTTATCGATCATCCATTAGGTGGACACTAACACCGGAGTTCGAGGGAATTTGGGTCGGGCCAAACGGAAGGATGGTCCAGAGGCCGCTCCAGAGGCCTCCATATGCGGCTGGCATCCCCTGCAGGGAAGCAGCTGGGCCCCAACCATGCGTCCCATTAGCGCCTGGAGCCTGCCGGCGCATGGATGCGAGCAAGGCCGAGCAAGCGAGCAAGGCCCCATGGTCATGTTGTAAGGCAGCCTTGCTTCGGCCTTGCTCAGGCCCTTAACCGTCGTTTGAAAAACGCAGCAAGAGGTCGCTGCTCCGTGGGTCAGAAGCAAGGCGAGCAAGGTCACTACTGAAAGCGTAGACCCCGTGGACAACTAACTTTGCTTGGGCCCACATGTAATTTCAGGAGGTGGTTGAACGAACAGTAGGTGGGTATAAATGCACGTATCTTGGCTTGCACGTCTTCAGTGAGTCGGATGGTATCACAAGCTCGCCGCATCTCGCATCTAGGGGGGAAGGGTAGCTGGCCGGCATCTAGCTTGCAGCCGCATCTAGATACTGCTCGCTCCAGTCGTATCTGGATACCCTAAGTCCTCCCCCCCCTTCTTCACATCTAGATGCCGTCCCAGCCGCATCTAGATACCTTAGTACCCCTTTTTACTTGCATCTAGATATCCACATGCTGCTGTACTCATGCATGCTCCATGGCTCAAGTACCTAAAGTAAAAGCTAGGGCTAAATATGAACATCATGAAATACTATGTTATTTTTATTATTGAAATTAGCAACAAGTTGGCAATCTGATCACAACCACCACACGCACCACTGGTGCAGAAGCACTCCTAGTGAGTCTGGCAACGGGAAATGGCGACGGGAACGGCAACGCTATGAATAGTCACCGTGCATGGTTGAAATTTTACCCTTTACATATGAAGCAAAGTCCTGCTGTTTTTTTTTCTGTACCAACCACGGTCAATCAGGGACATTGCTGATGAATGTATGTTTTATACGTCAATCACGATATATGGGTCTCTGTCATGTGACTGTTGCGGCTGCTGCTAATTCTGCCCTAACGATATCTCATGTAAATATCTGAAGCTATAACATATTAGAACCTGTGAAGCCACAGCTTCGGCGCTAAATAACATACACGCACGTCGGATTTTCGGTTTTAATCAATATGAATAAATGCGACGTCTTAAGCAAGGAGGACCATAATGGAGTTATTATTGTTGCTATTTTTATAGGAGTTATGCGTGCTAGAACATGCATGGCTGTTAGGTAAACATTTTGGGCCAAGCATAGTACCTGTGGTATTGGTAGGATTTCTCAATCAATATTATTAGGGCTGACATTATACCTGCTTTACAGTGTTCTGCAGTCCGCGCCCCGCCTCGACGATAGGTAGGGTGCCAAACGTGTGTGATCGTAAAACGAAAGTATAGTTTATTTTGGAAACATGTTAGGAAGAAATACGTAAGGTTCGTCACTGTGTTTACGTGCATCATCATATCTCAAGAAGCTTGATGGCATAAATAAATGCGTGCAGCTTTTTGAATTCGATCGAATCGTGTCCGCGCAAAACGTATCTAATGGATGGATGGGTTCATCCACGCTCATCTAGTTGCAATGTTCCCGGGAAATGTGCTTGGAAAACCACGGAAGCCGGACTGAAGTTTGCTTGCCGTTGTTCGCACAGGGAAAAACTAATAACCGTGACAAACAAAGTGTCAAGGGAAGACCTTTCAGAGCGTTTCATCACAACTAACGCACCTGCCCTACGTATGTAACCCGCCTGCCTCCTGGCATCGCACGCATTCTTTTGACCAGGACGGCGCGAGCTAGGACGCGGTCATGACGCTAGATAATAATTTTCGAATGGACGTCAACTACTGCACGCCACGCACCTACCGTCGTCGTCGAAGGATGCAACGAACTTACGGCTCATCACAAAAAAGCTAACACGCAATACGACGCAATATGTCATGCATAAACTAATTGTTCGCAATAATAATCCTGCGTTGCTTGACCAACTATTCACCTATACCTGCTGTGCAGGGCTATGCTATCTGGCTGGTATGCATGTCTTTGAGGTGTTTGCTGCGCGTGACGATAGATCGTCCAAGTAATGCGATGTCTGTATCCAGCAGGACGAGCGACGTGAAGGGAATGAATGTGAGAAGCATCATATATATGTTGGGGTTGCTTCATCAATGGGCTGCTGCTGCTGGTCAATCCATAATCCATCAGTATCGGCCATCCTCGGCGATCGATAGATGCAGCCCCGCCCGTTGCCTCTCTTTGCAAACATTTTGAATGACCTGTCACAATCACATACATACTGGTGTAAGTGATTAATTATAAAAGCTGTTGCCGAGGAGCTGCTGTCCTGCCGTGCGAGCCGAGGCTGGCCGAGGTGCTTAAATGGACTACCTGGCACCTTTTCCTTGCTTCTACCTCGCTGCTGTGGACGACTGCTGCTCTGCTGTCCCAGCCAAATAGTAAGTGAACAAGCGTGCGTGTACTTCTTTATTCCCCGCCCCGTTGCGCAGGTCAAGCGACGGAGTAACTTCACTTTTCCTCTTGGTCGGCTGGGGTCGGCTGCTGCACCGTCGCTGCACAACCTTTCGTCACCTTTACATACGTTTTGTTAATTCATTACCTTTTAACATTGCAGCAGCGCTCGCTGGGGTGCGTGGCATCATCAGCTTCCTCTACTAAACTAACCTGCATGCTGCACTAAACCGGTATCACTGTGGGGCCCAAATAATGGAAACTGCTGACAGCTGTATGCGCAATGGCCACAACATGCGTATATGTATATTTGGTGACAACTATAAAATGCAAGGCCGCAAAGTCTCCCTTAAGGGCGACAAGCCATTATGCTGCCATTATGTCGTCCTTACTTTTTCAGCAGGACCCTGCAGGAACATTTTTGGCTTATCACTGTACTCACGGCTTTCCATGACCGGCGCTATGCATGTGTGCATGGCCGAGAAGGTTTTCCATCTATCAACTGCTCGCTCTGTCCGATCGTTCCGCTTCGTTCATGCATACGTGGAACCGGAATATTTTACGTCCTCCGGAGAGTCCAAATCAAATGGCAGAATGCGTACAACGCTCCATTTAACCTTCTATTATTCACATGCATGCTCGTCAACCAATGACGACTTTGTCGTACCTGGCCGAGCAATCGTTTCCAATGTTTTGGGCCCTACGACCATTACTCACTCATCGGCCATCCTCAATGATCTTATTATTACAAATTCCATTCCACATACCTACGAGCAAAAGCATGTTTTTCTTTTCGGCCAAGATTGTTGTGGGCGTCGGGACATACAACCCCAAGTAAGGCCCTATAATAAGGCCCTATAATAAGGCTTACGGGTGCCGTGGACGGCTGATGGGAAACTTCTGCACGACCATCTTCCGGGGAGAGTAGCTTCCGAATGCGTCTAGGGGCTTGACCACATAGATGTGAATGGCAGCATATGTGGTCAAGCCCCTAGACGCATTCGGAAGCTACTCTCCCCGGAAGATGGTCGTGCAGAAGTTTCCCATCAGCCGTCCACGGCACCCGTAAGCCTTATTATAGGGCCTTACTTGGGGTTGTGTGTTAGCTAGGATGCACTGGCCATGTGGGCGGCTTAGGATGCACGCCAAAAGCGAGTTGCAGCATGCCGTAAGCGAAGGAGACTTCGGATGGAGGATTTGAGACCAGCGGATGACTGGGCGGCAGTCCCAAA
Organism: Volvox reticuliferus; assembly: GCA_019650235.1. Taxonomy (NCBI): domain Eukaryota; kingdom Viridiplantae; phylum Chlorophyta; class Chlorophyceae; order Chlamydomonadales; family Volvocaceae; genus Volvox; species Volvox reticuliferus. The sequence continues at coordinate 113,077 of BNCP01000048.1, forward strand.
GGAGAGCCCCAGCAACGGGATACTATCTATTCAAGGCAGGGCCGCAGGATAGGTATATTAAGTCCGAACAGGGACCCAAGGGCTGAGGATGGCTCTAACCGGGAAATAGAGATGGATGCCTTGTTAAAGGAAAAAGAGCGTAATACCCTCGCCAGAAACGATGTGTGGCCTCCTTAGAACCTCACGCAGGAAGCAAGGATGTCGGTGGACCCGGATGCTGCACTCCGATGTAACACCCGTGCCATCGAGACTAGCTATCATGAGCTAAGCATATAAAAATTGGGAGCCCTAATATTTTCGTTCCTGCCCTGCGCATGATTTGTGCTCCAGGGCGACCATAGATTGGGAGCTGGGTGCCACACCTTCCTTGTGTACGGTACATGTATACCGCCTGTGCCGACGGATCACTTTAGCTTATGCAACTTTAATTGAGCTTGTGCAAATTTACATTATATATGCAACCGAAGCATTTAAAAATAGTGTCAAGGAGGAACATGACTGGCTGTACCAACTGTACCGTTGCGACCTCGATAATTGCGGCTTGTCCAAGTATCTGCCGTCGTCGCGGAGGCCTTAAGTTTCTGACATAACTTTCATTTTTACATTTACGAATTTAGAATTCAAGCATCTGAGGAAGAACCTACGAACAGAATCCATACTTCAATGTAACGCATTTTCAAAGATCGTTACGAAAGGTTTTTGTCGTAAACATGAAGTTACCGGACGATTGCATCATTTTAAGATTTAATTTACCTCTCAACTTAGTTCTGGATCAATAACCATTAAAATGAAAGAGGAAGCGTGATTCCTGCAACGGATGCTAGCTAATTTACATGCATCTTTAGTTCATGAACTATTTCTGATAACAAAAAAATAAAAGTAAAAAATGTCGTGTTTTCAGGTTTTGGGGGGAGCTCAAACGTTGTCATCTCTGCACTACGTACAGCATTTTGCGATAACGCTTCTTGCGGAAGAAGGCACTGTGACGCGCCTCAAACGCAATTATATTGATTTAACCGAAGATACTGCTACTTATGACCACATATAAAGGCAGTGCGCCGCTTCCTTTGTATCCTTTCGTAAAGTCGTTGTTGCACCTGATAACCCATATCAACTAGAAACGTCAACAGTGGTGCATATCAACGAATATTTGTTTTTTTTATCAAATCAGATTTCATTCTCACTATATTCCATCAATCCAGTGCTCGCACGTGGCCGAGTGCGCTGTCGTCTTTAACAACTTCCCAGGCCTTTATTTATTCATACGGCATATCTGATACCGTATCAGGGCCTTAACAAGTACACTGCCTTCCTGTGTGCTAGTGGCCTGCTAAGGCATCCAGCCGGGAGCGGAGCGCCAGGAGCGCTAAAATTCGCAGGTGTCAGCATAAGACATATAACTCGCCACCAAGATAGGCGCCCTTATCATAATATGGATAACCACGTCTAGAAGATAGGTAATCGTGCCGGATGCTGGCCAGGCTACCCTCTTGCTTTGGGGGATGCTTTCAATTTGGCGGGCGTCAAGATGCGGATGACAGTGACGACAATCGGGGCCACGCTTTGGGGTCAAGGTTGGCAGGACACCGTGATACAGCATACTCGCGTGCCGTGTCCCATCGCCACCGATCTTTCGTGATTCCATACGTGAACGCGAAGCACCAGTGCTTTGGAGGTCAAGATCCTGCTCTTCTGCTCGTGATCTCCAAAGATTGCACCGGGATGGACAATGGCCGTAGCGGCGTGCACGTCTTCGGTAACCATCCAGCTGAGGCACGATTTTTGGATATCGACGCTCAACGTCCCAACCCAACACCTTCGCACGAACTCCTCAATTTCTTTCAGGAACGGGAGCCGCGATTAATTTCAGAACTCCTCGCACAATTGGGACGTGTGGCCGTCGAGGCTGACACTCGTAGCAGCTGCAGCACCACAAACAGCATGAAGAAGGAGAAGAAGAAGAAGAATTTCAAGTATGCAGCAAGTAGCAGCGCCATCTTCTCCGGCTTACCGCTATACCTTGCCGCGGAAACCTTTGGAGCAGCAGGCGGTGAGGACCAGTCCATGGGCCTGCCCACGCCATGGAAATATGTTGTGGCACAGCCGTGCAGCCTCCGAACACCAAGCTGGGCGATGAAGGATTTCTCTGGTACCTCACTCAGGCCTTCAGGAAATTTGGTACCACCTCGGGACCATCAAGATGGGCCCCAGGGCCCGGAGCCAACGGATCATCCTGTTTACCCCCGACAGTCACGTCCGCCACTCACTGCATGTCGACTACCATCATCACAAGCCTCACTTTATGCGCCTCCGTACCATGAGGGCGGCGATGTGGTGGACTTGCCAGCATTGCTCGTCCGGTTCGTACTGCAAAGCACCGGGGACAACACCCGCCGCACTTCATCCATGCAAGCGTGGGCAGAATCCCAGCGAACGCGACAGCAGAAGCAGGCGCTATACGGCAGTAGGCGCATCGCAAGTTCACTGATGGCCATAACGCCGGACTGCAGCGTTTCCGCGGAGGATCCGTTGCGAGCCCGGCGGCCATCGGTTGGATCTACGCTCGTGTGCATGGAGGCAATCCTGTCGGGGTTAGCATGCGCAGTTACAGCCATCGACGTCAACTCAGGGCAAGCCCTGTACCAAAACGCTGCCAGCGTCGCGTTTTGGGGTGATCAAGTCGCACGTGAAGCAGCTGACGCTGAAGCCGAGTGGAATGGGACCGTCTTAATGGAGGCGGCTGCAGCAGCATCCGTAGCTGCTACAGATCCGGCAGCGGATGCAGCATCAGCCACCGCAGCTGCAGTGAAATCGGTGTCTCCCGCACAGTTCGCCGACGTGAAGCATGCAGTTACGGGTGGGTTAGAAGCCGGCAGCCAAGGCCAAAAATCCGCCTGCAGTGCCATTCGGGGTGGCGCTGTGGCGGTGGCAACGGCGGCAGCCCATCTCGGTGCAAAGGCATTGCATGGCGCAATGCAACGCTGTGCGGCAGAGACCGCCGCACAGGAACCGCCTTGTTACTGCGGGAGCAGGGGTAGCTGTACGAGAGGTAGTCCGTGCACCTGGCCAGCCTTCGAGCCGCTGCAGCATTTATTTCAGTTGGAGCCCAGCAAGCTTGAACGTATGTTTCATGATACATGCATTGAGGGACGCGCGTGGCGAGGTAAGTGGCTTTCGACCGAAAACATCGATGACCTGCTGCTTCAAAAGATGGAAGGGACCCATATTTCAGGGGTTTCAGAGATTGTCGGTGCTGGACCGGCAAGGTTGGGGCTTACTGTTTTCCGGATATATTGAGTGTGGGATAGGGGGGTTTGGCTCCTATCCCATGGCTCCTGCCTGCCAGTCCCTACCTCCCCCAGTATCTCGAGGCACCCGCATCCGTTCGTCCATGCTGATTTCTCTTCCCGGGTTCGGAGCCCTGATTTAATATGTTGTCTGTATTGGCTATATGGCCATATACAGTACGTATGCATATATATTATATGTGTGTGTACGTATTCTATGGCACGGAAAGCCATTAAACCCGCGCAATTCAGGCAATGTGCTCTGTGCTCACACAGGCGGGTGCTCAGGCACGGTATTTGAAGTTAGGACCGGGAGGATTCACTGCCTGGGGCCAAATACCTTTACGTGCCGCGCGTTGCATGGTGGGGTCGCCACCGGCTTATCATCCCCGCATCCAGGGCAAAAGCGGTCTCCGCCTTCTTTGGCTGACGGGTTGTAGCTAATTGCCAATGTGTGGCTGTTTATGTGACTTCTCTCTGCCTGCCTGCCTATCTCTGTGCGAACTCCAGGAATCGTGCGTGTTCCAGCAACCCCGGGGCCATTACGTCCTGGCGGCGCCATGGACGATACCAACATGGCGGGGATGGAGGCAACCCTGCAGGCGGGCAACATCCAGAGGCTCCTCAGCAGTGTTCCAGGTGGCGCAACCAGAACCAGCACCGGAAGAGATCATGTCGACAGCCAGGTATCTGCGTGCACGGGAATCTTGGAGACGATGCTGGTCAGGTCATCCATTCCACAGCTGCGGCCACCCGAGGTCAATGCTGACGCTGGGGCCAGACGATCATCGACTTGGCCACATGATCGTTCCTCTACTGGAGCGTACCCATACCGGAGTAGCTGCGGTGGTGAGCAGCCCTTCCGCCTGATCCTCTCCGGCGACACCAATGTAGCCCGCAGGAGCTGTGCTGATATCGCAGCGGACAACAGTAATGCCAACGGAGGCACTGTCGCGGGACGGTGGGGCGACGGCGAAGGGGCTTTACATGTAAGTGAAACAGCAGCGGTGGCGCCGCCGACGGCAGAAGCGGACACTGGAGATTATATTAGAGCAAGCGCTGGTGACTACAATGTGACAGCAGTGACAACAGCTGCTGCTACTGCGGCTACCACCTTGGCATCTACGTTTACGACATCTACGGTAACGATGGGGACTATGCCCTCTAATCGCAACGCCACCAGCCATAAGGCCTCATTTGCTGAGCTTGATGCTGATCCACTGGCTACTAGTGTGTGGGGTGTGTTAGGGGAGGTGACAAGCGAACAGTGCGCACTGGGTGCGGGATCGTCCTCTCGGCACCTGATGGCGGCTGCTGGCGGCCGCCTATCGCCTGCAAAAATGGACAATATCGACCATCTCGCTGGGTGCGATGGGGCCAATATCGCTGTTGATTATCACCATTATCAACATCATGTCAGGACCGATGACAAGGGCCAGAGCAGTCCCCAGCCGCCGCTGACAACCACGGAGCTGTTTCCTCGAGATCCGGCCGGGACGGAGCCCCATCTGTTGTCTTCGGGGTTCGCCACAAGTTTCCCCGCGGATGGTACCGTGGTGCAGACATTGGAGACCCAGCGCAACGTGTTATCGTCCCCCCCACGAAATTTGCATTTATTAGACAACATGAAGGGTGCGCTCCAACATGATCGGCTGCTGGATATGAGGAGTCTGGGATCATCACCGCTGCCCCAACCGCCATTGCAGCAGCAGCGACAACCAATACCACCGTTACTGCAGCAGGCACAGCAGGCACCGACGCAGTCTCAGTCCCAGTTATCGCAGTCACCGCAGTCCGCAGCATCGCCGCACGGATTATCTCAGACATTGCAGATGGTGGCTCCCTGGGCATGTTCCACCACGGCCAGTGGTGCAGCAGCATCTTACCGGCTACGGCAGGGCCTGAGAGGCAGGTCCCTGCTGCGCCAAACAACGGGCAGGTACGGTTCGATCGCATAGGTCCACGGGCGTCTTAGGTATTTGTTGTCCGAGAGCTGTGTTGTCTGGATACCTGTATGTGCAGGTAGGTTGGGTCCTCGACACGTCGGCCCCTGTACACCAACACCTGTATGGCGCACCCACCATTCCCCCTCTCTGGACAAACTATTCATTCTGCGGACCAACTAACCCGTCCTACAGGAGCACCTACACTGGTAACACGGTCAGCGGGATCAGAAGACCCGGAGAACTCCTCCGAATGCTGTCGGAAGCCCGGAAGATGAGTGATCTTACTGCTATGGCCTCGCCCATGTCCGTTCCTGCCAGCAACCCTTCGGCAACGTCACCCCGGACGGCATTAAGCTCCAACACGTTCGGCCTCGGCTCCGGACTGGGGCTATTGGATAATTATGGCCACAGCTCACCCTCCAGCTGCTACAACGGCACGCAGATGGTACACAGTGAGGTGGATATGGCTTTCACCGGCAACGGCGGTGGCTGCGGTGGTGCACCCATGATAACGAACTCCAAGAGCTTCTCTACCCGGCCCATACGCGCCGCAAAGAGCTTCTTCGTACCGCCGCGGGCTCCCAGCTCGCCCGTGTTGCCAAGAGTTGTGACCTTCGCGTCGTCCCTAAAGCATGCGCCACAACCAGTGCAGCAGGTTATGCAAATCGCTCGACAGACTTCTATGAGCCTGGAATCCTCGGCACAAACCCCCATCGTTAGCAGCATGGCAGGCGGAGGCGGGGGACGCCCCAGCAGCTTTATCCGGGCCGCCAGCAGCAGTGCAATACCCTCCGGTGTGTCTGCTCTTATTCAAATGTCATCCAGCGTGAAGGTGAAACCAATGGTGATGCCAACGGTGTCATCAGGCATAAGGCAGCCGAGCCAGCGCCCCACGGTGTATGGTCCTAGTGTGGACGGACGGATGACTCCTGCTCAAGCACCTGCTGTCCTGCGTCCCTCTGCGTCGAGGAGCGCCACCGAGGCGGTGGCAGCGGCGGCAGCAGCGGCGGCGGCGGTGCAGAGCCGCGACAGCATGCACTCGACATGCCCACCGAACGGTGGTGACGGCGACAATCGTAACTCCGTAGATCCTTGCATGGGAATGCTGTCACTCACATTCAGCCGTCGAAATCAATGCGGAGTTCTGGTGGCCACGGCGAGACGCAGTCAGCCACGCTTGGGATCACCAGGCCCGCACCGGCTAATGGCAGGCCCATCAGCGGCATTGACGGAGGAGGATGAAGTGGTAGTGGCGCTCGAGGATGCTGTGGAAGACGAAGTCGGACCAATAGCGGCTGCAAGGCTGGGTGAAGAAGGCGTGGCCGAGAAGGCGCATATTCCAGCGGGGGGAGATTGCTGGCACGAGGTAGTGACAACACGACATGTGGACCCAAAGACCGGAAGGGTGATTTTGTTGCTGATGCAGGTGCGTATCGCGACTGGTTGGGTCCAGATCGAAGTTTTCTAGCGACCGACACGAGTAGGTGTTTGCTTCGTGGGGCCGCCGGAGGTTGCCGTGCGCCAAACCAGGGATGTAAAGAGTGCACGCCGTACGGTGCTAGGCATGGCATGGCATGGCATGGCATGACATGGCATGACATGGCAAGGTTGGAAACATGCGGTTAGGTCTGGAGCGAGCGAGTGATTCTCGAAAGGAACTTAGTGATGACAACGCTGCTCGAACACCATGCTGCGGGTGCCTCATCCATATATTATTAGGTGCGATCAAGGTGGCTCGCCAACATAAGCGGGGCCGCGGCCGCCGGTGATATGGTCCCAACACCCTTAGGATAGTTGATACGTCAAGTATTGATGTATAGCATGAACTGTATTAATAGAGATGCCGGCAGCAATACGTGCCACGCCGCGGCTCGTATCCCATCTGCACAACTTGCCTAAGCGGTTTGCTGCACCACGAAGAGGCACCATGAATCTCCTTTCCTCAACCCCAAAGCTGATCGACACATATAAGGTTCTAGAAAGGGAAAGAACTAATACGGTATAGCCCGGTAGGGGGCTGGGCGCTCTTCTTTTCGACACCAAAAACCCAGAAAATTTTCGGCAACGTCTCTTTAAGTTACCTGCCGCAATTTTCCATGAATAACGGTTGGTGCCTCTGTGCTCCAATCCTTTCTTGCATCACTAGACCGATGTAACTGTGAAGGTTTCTGCGGAGCGTCACATCGCATTGGTCTCGGAAACGGAGCATCGATTGCTGGAGCAGGTGAGGAGAGCGCCCCAAATTCGGTACCCGGTTTGAGTGGCCAGCGCGAAATGTGCTTGCGCGGGGCTTCCCAGGTTAATGTGATAGATGTTGCAGCTATTTGAAATGACATGTCCATGCTAGCATTTGAAGGCTTACTAATCTTCGGGGATGCTTGTCGGGAAGGAAATACTTAAGATGACATTCCTTACGTGTATTCAGACATTATAACAATAATTATAACAATTAATGGTATGCAGAGGTACTCGGTATCGATCGGCGAAACCAATATGTTACCACGGTACTGAGTTTGTTAGTTCGCTAACCGAAGCTCGTTGGTCGAGATCTCGAGAAAAGGCTATCATAAGCATATGTCTCATCTAGTATAGATAAAACATAATAAATATCACATCCAGTTACAGATTAGGCAGGCAAAATGCGATATGGAGGAGACCTAAGGTTTTATTGTTCGTTCGTCACTTGCTTGACCACTCCTCCCGTCCCGGTAACGCAGATCTTCCCTCGTCACGTGCTGGCCTATATGACGGAAGAGGGCGGGCCCTGGGACGCTCCTACAAAGCCAGACTTGAACCGCTGGAGACCCATGGTTCGCGACATCAACAAGCTGGCTACTTCCCACGATGAGGTGGGGTCTGCATCGGAGAGAACTTGTGCTTTGAACGGTAAACGTGGCTTCTGAACATTCATGTCGCTTGTTTGATATTTCTTTAGCCTAATAGCATTGAAGTTCAGTGCAGCGGGTGAATCCGAGAGGTCCAGTAATTCATTATCCACCTATCTATCCACCTAGTATCTGTCTATCTATCTACCTATCTACCTATTTGTCTATCCAGATTAATAACGCTGCACCATCGCAATCCATCTGGCGCCAGAAGTGCACCTACACAAAATCGCTGTACCTAGGCTCCAACGCATCGCAGCTACTGCGCCCCAAGGAGACAGCTATATTTCATATTAATATGGGCCCACTCCATTCCGGAATGAACAGTCAGTGATTTTCCCGGGTTCAGCACCCACTACTGGCATCCAGTAGAATGCACCGGACCTATACCGGCGTCATTTCCAGTCCTGGCACATTTACCCTCTACCGATGGAGGGTGCCATCGATGCCATCCCCATACTCGAACTGAAATCTCGACATATGGATATGTGTGTGTGAGTGTGTGTGTGAGTGTGAGTGTGTGTGTGAGTGTGAGTGTGAGTGTGTGTGTGTGTGTGTGTGTGTGTGTGTGAGAGAGAGAGAGAGAGAGAGAGATTGTGAGGGTGTGGGCTGGCAGCTATTTTTGCTCCTGTATTTTAAGGCTACCTACACATTTACGCCGTTTACAACAGAATAGGACGGCGTTCCCTGAAGAGGTCGGCATTCCCTGAGACGATTTCACCCCAACACAAATTTGAATATGCGACTTCGCGGTCACTAAACTAGGGTGAATAAGTACATTTTATGATTCTGTCAGGATGGTCCATACTGACCAGATTGTCCGGGCACCGTTCACTGCCTGGCCAATAAGTTGGTCCTCCTCCCAGTGACGGATTTGGGGAGTGATAGGATAATACTCAAAACTCGTATCTCCCCCCACGTGCACGGACACGTGTACGTGTACGTGCCCAACCACTTATTGCAGGTGACATTACTGTTCGCCGACATACAAGGTCAGTTGGATGTCGGTGGCTTCGGTTTGAATGCGGGAAGGCCGCCGTTACGCAGGTCGTTTCCTTGCAGTCGGGTGGGTCGTCACTGCTGTGCACAGCGAAGCTTGTTCTGAACCCACTGAGATCTGGAGGCGCACCTGCCCAGCTCTCAAGCCGCACGATGGTTGCCATACAGGAAGGCTGATACGAACATGTTCTGAGTCCCCCTTCCCTCTTCTTCTCCTTCCCCCCTCCTCTATGTTGCGCCGCTCTCAGGCTTCACGCCCATGTGCAAGGTTCTGGAGCCGCGTGTGGTGATGGCCTTCCTCAACGACCTCTTCACGAGATTCGACCGCCGACTGGACGAGTTTGGCGTGTACAAGGTGTGTCTGTGGGTGCAGGGCACAGTCATGTCATGTCCAGGGCACAGGAAAACAACGGACCCGGTCATAAGGCATAGGATTAGGACGTGCGACCTCGTAGCCGTCGGGTCCTTCGGTCCTACGTGGCGTACCCTGTTCAGGTAATCGTCCACAATTAAGTGCCAGCTCCGCCATGTACGCTCTTTAGTGCTGAAGTGCTTCACCGTGGAGGACTCACGGGTCCCGCTGAACTCGCTGCTCCTACCTGCCCCGTACAACCATGTCGCCATTCGACCTCAGGTTGAGACCATCGGCGACTGCTACATGGTGGCTGGGGGCCTTGTTCATGAGGACGAGGACGGCATGGTGGCGGTGCGGAACGGCGCGGGCCACAAGGACAAGCTGCATGCGGAACGGATATTCATGTTTGCTAAGGTGGGGCTGGGGCTGGGGCTGGGGCTGGGGCTGGGGCTGGGGCTGGGGCTGGGGCTGGGGCTGGGGCTGGGGCTGGGGCTGGGGCTGGGGCTGGGGCTGGGGCTGGGGCTGGGGCTGGGGCTGGGGCTGGGGCTGGGGCTGGGGCTGGGGCTGGGGCTGGGGCTGGGGCTGGGGCTGGGGCTGGGGCTGGGGCTGGGGCTGGGGCTGGGGCTGGGGCTGGGGATGGGATTTAAGATGATTGGGTTTAAGGGGTAGATCGGCATGTGGGACAGTTAGGAAAACAACGGACACAATTTACAGGTCTGTATGGGGGATGCAGCGTACCCAAAAGCGAGGGGCGGGTTGCACGAAGCACTGACCCCAGCAGCGTGGGGACAAGCGCAGCGTGCACACATTTGCGACGTGCGCTTTCGTGCGTTTCAAACTTCATCCTGGGCAATCGATGTTCGCTTTGGATTTTCACCCGAGGCTGGATAGCTCTTCCTTGTAGCTTCAGGTATTCTTCCTTCAGCTTGGACCGTGCGTCCCCCGCGGGTAGTTACTCTCTGCGAGTTTCCCCCCATGGTCATGCCGTTCATTGCTTGTGGAACCCCACGATGCACATAAACCCCACATGCATAGGCATTTACATCCACACGCGGGCCGGCGAAGCAATTTTTGTACGTTTGAAAACCTCCCCTCCCACGCTCCGATACCAGGCGATGTTATCCGCTGCGTCCCGTGTGTCTCTGCCCACCACTGGCGGCCCGGTCAAGATGCGTATCGGCATCCACAGCGGCCCCGTGGTCAGCGGCGTGGTGGGGCAGCGGATGCCCAGGTTTTGCCTCTTCGGTGAGCGGGTGAAGAAGCAAGAAGAGGGCTGGATGGGGTGGTGGGCGTGAGGTGTGCTGGTCCGGTATGAGGGGGAAGACGGCTAGATGTGGTGGTTATTCCTTATTGCGGTTGATCAACACCTGCACAAGCTCCCCTCCGGCAATCGTTGCCTGTCCGTTGGCTCGTATCTTCAAGGGCAGTTAGGAAAATCCAGGGTAACGAATGCACATGCTATGGATTTGCGTCGGGATTTAATTTAGCGTCGCTTTGTCTCCTCACGGTAACCCGTTCGGCCAAGCAGATTGATCTCGTCCTCCATGACCCACATGCTATTCTTGTCCTGGAACTCTGCCTGGTCTGCCGTACTTGCTTGCCAACCGTCTGGGATGCTACGTACGAGCAGGCGACACGGTTAACACGTAAGGAGGTCCCACGCTCCGACACGTGTAGAAGGCAAATAGGGAGCTTTGCTGTTGACGATGTAGAGTCCCTGCTTGGGAGGGCAGGGAATGAGTTGCATTTAAGAAGCGTCATGGCATGGTTGATCGTTCCTTGAACAGTTGGGGTCACGCAGCCGCCGCGGAGGGATGTCCTGATGTGGTGTGATGCAATGTTGTGCTTTCGAGGCCCCAGTGAACGGGACCCGCAAGCGAGGCCCCAATCTGCACACACACACAGACACACACACACTCTCTCTCTTACTTCTCTCCTTTCCATATGCATGCATGCATTTCTTTTCCCCTGTACCTTAGCATAAATTTGCGACCAAAGTAGAAGGCAGTAGATGAGCCGCTCTTCAGCTGGGCGATCCCTTCCCAGTGCTCCAGGGTTGGGCTAATCCCCATGCGTGCATCACCGCGCCTTGCACCCTGGCGCGGCATCTGCTGCCCACGTGCGCAACGCGCTTCCTGAGCTCGTAAAGTTGATTGGGGTGTCCCGATAACCCTTCACGCAGTGCCTCCCGCATGGAGAGCACGGGGGTCCCGGGTTGCATCCACGCCTCGGAGACGGCTCGAGCCCTGCTGCGAAATGAAGCCTGGGTGCCCACTGGCGGAATCGAGGTATGTACGCAATGAAGGCGCGAAGGAGGAACGGGGTTATACATGTATGTATATATATATATATTTATATATAGGGGGGTTAGGGGATGAATAGGGATGGGTAATGCAGTGTGGGGGACCGCAGGTGGAGATGCTGCTGCTACCATGCTCTGAGGGGTCTGATGAAGCCGGGGTAATGGTATAAAACGCTATGGATCCGGCAGCACATTTTCCAATCATCCACTTTCATGTGTCATTTACGTGCCACCTGCCTGTCGCCCATGAACCCAACTCAGGTCAAGGGCCGGGGCCTTATGCAGACCTACCTCTGGTCCCCGCCCGATGCCGGCGTGGTAGAAGGGGAGGCGACCAGCATGGTGTCGCTTGACTGGGAGGCGACCACCAGCAGTACCGGAAACCCGCATGGTTGGGAGCAGCGCTGGAGCCAGAGGCAGTCGCAGCGCCCTTCCCACCGGATACGGAAGGCCCAAGCCCAGGCGCGCGCGCCGGGGCTCACGAACTTGCAGACTTCGCACTCCTGTTCGTGCTCGTTCGCGCAACATCCACACACACAAGGGCAACCACGATCGCAATTCCAATCACAGTCTCATCTTGGGAGAGTGTCGAGACGGCATGGGCACAGCAGCTGCCATGTTGGCGCCAACGGCAGCACCCTTGGTGGCGGCGACGCCGCGGCTTCCGCAACCGAAGCCGTCGTCATTACCAATGCCGATCCTTCAAGGAACATGGGGGCACAACCGCCGGCACCGTTGTCGCCGGCACCGTTACCGTCGTCTTGTTGGGGCCGCGGCGGTGCCGCCGCAGCCGGCGCCAGTAGCAGCGGCGGCGGCGATGACGGTGACAATGACGGTGACGACGGTGACTGCGTTTCCTCCGCGGGCCAGAGCTGTGTAGCATTGGCGGCGCTGCTTCTGGAGAGCGGCATACCTCAAGGTTCATCCCGGGCGCCGGTGGTGCCTCAGGCAGGCAGGCTTGCGGCTGCTTGAGCCGATGGCCACAATCTATGATGGTAAATTAATTGTATGCAAGCGCCGGAGTGCATTAGCGCGGTTGCACGAGCTTATTATCTACGTAGTAATTCATGGAGGCAGATCAGCATCACCAGCGTTTGCGTTTGGTGCTTATGCACTGGGTGGGTGTAGTAGCCGTACATATACGGCACACACAAGCACGATATAAGGTGCAGAAAGCACCACCTCAGCATCTCGAGAGGCCTTTTCGGCACTCAACTACTACACTGGGAGTGAACGTGCACCAGTGCCAGTGGCTTGGTGACGCAGCGAGATCTCGAGTGTGGATCGCATTTGGATCGAGCACCGGGAGATCTGCGCTTACGGCTTTGTTCTAACACCGGATGGATCCAGGATCCGCAAGTGGGCCAGCCAGTGGTAATGCGATATTCCATTGCTTAAGCCGTGGGTGCATTTACAAGAAGTGATCTAACCAATTCAAACATTTTATTTTGGTAGTTTCGAACCTTTACCGCATTTTGGTGTCGTGTTTCAATTGCATATATGCTTGTGCCCCCGATTGAATGGGGAATTGATCTTATTGGTCTTATAGTTGACTAGAGCTCTGGGAGGAAGGCGGTATAGCGCGACAGGCATTTGCGTACAGCCCGGTTTATGTTTGGGGAAGAGGCGAACGTCAAGAGGTTGGAAAGTAGTAAGAGAAAGAGTACGTGGGGGAGGCGGGCGGGACGATGGTTGATAAGGGAAAGTTAAAACCCGAAAACCCGAAAACCCGAATATGTTCTACTGCCAAAGCATATTAGTTTTGGGAGCTGACATCGATTTGGAGTCCTTATGAAGAACTGCGGCAGCACTGATGATTGGCTGTGCATGCTATGTTGGATGGAAGCGTATCCGAAGCCCTGCTGGACATGTGGCTTAATAGAGCGATTAAGGTGCATATCGCTTACGTAGAGCACATCGGTCCTTTCGTTTATCGCTGGCGCCGCATGATCTCTATATTATATTTACTGTTGCTGCTGCAGCTACTGCCGTGCGGTGCAAGCTCGCACGCGTCATCCCCAAAGATAAGAGGCACAAGTGAAAGCCACGTTGGTGCCTAAGAATGCTAATTTTCGCGCCGCAAGGACGCCAGGATGTACCTCAGTTAAATGTTACTAACTTTGATATAGGGTATCTCATTAGTTCTAGTTATTCTTAAAGCGGGGTCGGAGACTTTAAGACGGCGAAGCTGCTAGCTAGTTAATCTGATGTTGATGCTGAGACCAGGGCTCTGGCTCCTGGCGGAGACTGCCATCGCGCTGTGATGTCCCGTTGGGGTTGAGGTCCAGGGAGGTCCGCACTTTACGGCCATGAGTGGGCGCGCGGTGGTCAACCTGGATCAACTGTACGGCCAGGAAATAGATGGACAAAGTAGCATGTTGCAAAATGCGTTTATGTCGACATGCCTGTATGGGGGTGCTCTTAGGTAACGTGGATTACATACATTTCCGGAGTGGTAGAACGGTACATATTGTTTTGGAGGTAGCAGGCTGACTAACGGAATGCCGCCGGTTTCCAATTGAAGAGGTAAACTCGGGATGTTTGGGAATGCCAGTTCATTTGGCACGAATGGATAGATGATGGATAGATGAACGCACGCATGTACGGTACGCGCGTCGTTTCCGATACGGCCCGCCGTGCACGGTAAAGTCTGCAATGAGGATAGACTATTTAAAGAGGTCAACCGTGTATCATTATGCGGTGAAGCAATTATTGCGAAGTATTTGCCGGTAGTTCCGTGAGGTCTGGCGGACCGCGGATTAACGATGATAAAACAGTCATAGTTTAATTTTAAACCATATAAAATAGTGTGGCAAACACGGCATTTTGACGCTCACAAGGAAATGGAGGATAAGGTAGTAAGCGATGATATAAAAAACCTGTAAAGCACAGCATTGGCTGCGTCGAAATGTGCATTCAGGTAGCCGATTGCACGGATACGTCGTCCTCTGAGTTTTGCGCTTCGCTTTTGGCGTTCAGAGGAGTTCCCCTGTATGTTCTAGGATCTTTTATTCATGATGGAGGGGCGCTGCAGAGGGGCCTTTCATTACATAATGGTTGTTAAGATAAATTACGGTTGACTCTTAAAGTATCGCCGGATTGTTGATTTTGCTTGTGGCTCTTGTCGGGGGTTACGGTGCTGGGAGTATGGTAGTGTCTTGTAGACAGAATATGGGGCGACCTCGGGCGTCCAAAAGGCTGTGGCAGTTTCCTGGGGTTGGGGCTTTCATTTCTAGTCTTTGGCATGAGTCTGCAATCGCAACGGCTTCAATTTGCGGGCGAGCTTCGCGTGGTTGTAGGGTGGACAATCCCATGATGGCACTACGCGGTGGAGGGATAAGGGTCAAGAACCGTGTAGCCAAACCTAAAATGAACATGAATACGATGATTGAAGTATTGCTTTGCGTTTATCAAATGCAAATTCAAAAGCAGTACGAGCGTATTCAATATTATTGAGTGTCGCAAAGTTTATATTTCTGTATGGAAGCGGCGATAGGGGCATATAGGGGTTTTCAGACGACGCTCGTGATGCATTGCAACACGTGGCGAATATCGCTGACGATACTTTAATATATGGCATCCAAGATCATATCCGGATTCCGGAACATCTAAGGGTTAGCTCGCAGCAGCTCGCAGGTAGGCGCCAGTAAGCGCGATCGGATCGAGGGCGTGATCATAATCGGCGCCCTCCAAATATTTGATGGCATGCATGTGCGATGCCTGTAAGAGGACATCGTCATCGTACTTATTCTGAGTGTGGCGATTGCGCATGACGCTGATGGGACTGACGGGAAGATAAGCACGCGGCACCCCGTAGCACAACTGCGACTACATATCCTCCACTACGGAGGGACAGAGAATACAGCGGTGATCCCTCTGGGGTCCGGATACATGCACCGATGTGTTTCGTCGGTTCTGGCCCCCGGCTGTAAGAAAGCAGTGTGTGGATCCCTGACCCCTGCCTGACGCTGCCTGCCACCATGTATGTTGAGGCATGAACGAATAAAATAAAAAAGATAAGAAGCAAAAAACTGATTGCCCGTCAACTGTTCTTCTATGGTTAACGCAATACGCACGCGTTGCTTTTGGTGTGCCTAGCAAGGCATAGGAAGTCGCACCGACGCGCCACGTGAATGCAGTTTGTTTCGGTGTGTTTCGGACGTGTTGGCCCAGCGAGAAACGCTTGCCTATGTGTGGCAGGCCTGAGGTCATACCGTTCCGTGCGTGATAGGCGTGACGTGATCACATACCCATTGCACGAATATAGTGGACGGTCTCTTGTTAAACTCTTCTCCTATAATTTAACATTTGCTGCGGGTCCACTCTTTGCAACCGGGGATGTACTTCAAAACATGCGCGATTCCTCAGTTTCTGTTATTGGTTGGTGTTTTCGATGCTGGCTGCTACCGGCTGGAGGATATCTCATATCGAGCGCCCACGGAGTCTTGCGTCCCTTCACCCACGTTCTTGTTTCTCGGGCTGCGGCTAGACTGGGGCAGCACCTCCACGGCAACCGACAAGGCAGCCCGTCCGTACTTTCGAAATATGACCCTGTCAACAGTCCCCATGCTTCAATGGCCACCTGACCGCATTTCCCATATACTATATCCAAGTGCCTGTAGAAAGGAAAGGCACGCAGTCGCCAGTTATAAGGCATTTCCTATGATGATATACACAAGCAAGGTGCTGGTGCTTGCAAGTTTGCACGTGACTGCCAGGTACGCCTCAGGTTCCCCACGCGCCGATATTCAACATTTGCGTCTTAGCAGGCCAATATAAGACAATATTAGCACTAAATGGAGGGAGGATAATAACACGTGATAGGCGATGTCGAAATATGCGGACGTCTTGTCCCGTGTCCCAACACTGTGTTATAATAGCTCCAAATTCATTTAAATCCGCGCCCCCTGGCATGCCGTCGCTTCTGCCACTGTGACCGTATGATCGCCTTGAAGCTTCCGCCTCTCGCCCTGCTGCGGTCGAAAAGTCCCATCCTACGATGTAGTGCATAGATAAATTATACACACCTCTGGCTCGCGTGTGACCTACAAGCTAGCACCATACACACATCGTCATGACCCACCCACTCCCACCGGTTGACCGAAGGTGAGGCTTTAATTTCCGAGCCTCTGTCGCGCAGTGCCGTATCGTACTGCCAGCCACCTCATCTGATATCAGCCCCCACCGCGTTCCTAGGTTCCCCACAGTGCAGATTCGCGTATGCGACCCCGACGCCAAGATGCTATAAAAGAACCACCAGGTCGCACTCATGCTGACATCCTTTAAAACATGAGCGAGCCACAACATCTTCCCTTGCCTCGCCGCCATCCGGATCTGGATTCGGTGGCCACTTGCGGCGCACCTTGGGTTTCGGCACCCTGGATCCCTCTGCCGCTAGGCTTCAGCGGGAACTTCCTGAAGAATCCGGCCCCATAATAAGAATCCTTTGGCACTCGTACTTGTGGGACATGCCTCAGGACACTGGCCCCCTTGGCACCAATGCTGCTTCGCGAGCTAATGGATCAAAGTTGCATTCCTGATCCGTGTCGTCGTCATTGTCTGCGCAAACGTCCGCCCGCCCAACTGGGCTGTGACCTTGCAGCAGCTGCCACCTACCCGTATCCATGGTCTGCGCAGCGCCTCACATTGACGGCCCCATCCTCTGCCTTTGAGGACCTAGGACCCTAAGTGCCCTTGGAATAGCGCACCACCCTTCCCTACCCAAGCTCCTATCCCAGGCAACCATCCGCGTATCTACCTAGCTGGCTAGCCTATCGCGTAGCAGCTTGTAGCCAAGCCTCATTCCTTTACATATTCTACACATGTTGGCCTCCGGCCATGGCACTACCCTACCAGCAGCCCAGTGCACGGCCCTCTGTACGGCGGTCCCTGTGGCGCCGGAGCCTGGCAGCGCCTGCTGGCCATCGGCCCGGCAGTAATCCGCCCTGCTACTGCATGTTCTCGATGGTGGTCTTCTTGCGCAGATGCAATTCCATGGGTTTTGTGGGCTTCCCCTGTCGCCGGTACTCTTCAATGCACTCCGCCGCGTACTTTAGGAAGATCTCCTCCTCCTCCTGCACGCTCAGCGCCAACTGCGCCGCTTCCTGCAGCTCTGCAATACGCGCCTCCGCCATCTTCCGCGCCTTAATTGCCGCCTGGCGCAGCTGGAATGCAGCCAGCTGTTTGCCCACTGCGAGCCGCTTGAGCTTTTCCTCATCCTCCTCCTGCTGTAGCTGTGAGGAACGGTTGCGCCAGGAGGCAACGTACTCAGCCTCCTCCGCTTTCTCTGCCGCCTTAGCGGCGGCCTTAGCGCGCAGCTGCGCCTGGCGTGAGGTGTCGATCGCCGCAGCCAAGTCTGCAGCTTTCTTGCGGCGCGCCTCGGCATCGGCAGCGGCCTTGGCGTCCGCCTCTGCCACGTCGCGCGCCACTCGAGCCTCCTCCTTGGCGTTCCACTGCCGGTAATTGTCCTATGGTAATTTGAAATAGAGTTCGCAGGTGATTTGGGTTCTACTGAACCGAACGACGATTCTAGAGGAAATTGTATTTTGCAGGTTCGAAGGTTTGCGATTCATGGGGTAAACTGAGATCCCGAACGGGGTCAGGAACGATTCTAAACCATTACGTGAAATTGCCGAACAGGAAAACCCCTTCACCCTCCATGCCGGCCGGGCGCAACGAACCTCCGCCTGCCCCAGCGTAATCTGTCCTCGGCCCTACAATCGGGCATTATCGCCACTGTTCCTCATCCCAATCCGTTTCACCTCCATAGTGTCGGCCAGCCGCTTTCGCTCCGCCTCCTTCGCAGCGCGCTTCTCTGCCTCCCTCCGTGCACGCTCCTCCGCAACTTCAGCCTTCTTTTTGGCGTAGGCTGTGCAAATACCAGTACAAGGAGAGAATGAGGCAAGGATCATAACACCATAAAAGTTCCTCGGAGGGTCACAGCAGAATCCCTCGGACAGGCATACGTAAGGGACAACCTCAATCCCTCGTGTACACCGTTCGCGTCAGCTTCAAGGGCCTCACCGTCCCGCCGCCCGCAACCCAATTTTGGCCAGCGCCGCTAAGTGCTCAGTTCCATCTATTCTTCCATACCTCCGTGGGCCAAAAACAACCCTTCCATTGTCACGTACCCTCAATCGCAAGCTCCTGCTCTTTTGATCGCTCCGCCTCTTTGAGCCTGAAGGCCTGCAGCGCCGCGTTAGCTGCCTTAGTCTCCCCTGCTAGCTGCCGGGCCTTGGCCGCCCGTGCCGCCTCCTTCGCACGAAGCTCCTCCGCCTGCGGGGCCGCCCAGGCGCCGGAAGGCAGCAGATTTCCCACCATAGGCATGCAGGCAGCAAGACATATCGGTATACTGAAACAATATTTGGCGCCTGAACGCAACTCTCGGCAACCAGCCAATCCCAGCTAACCCCGAAGATCCTCGCACCGGTCCGACGGCCATTCCTTTTCCCGTCTAATAGCCAACCGACCATATCAACCCACCTGACGTCACCACAACGCCCCGAACGCGTCCAGGCTCCCTAGAGTCCTACCTCCGCTGCATTTCACAGACTTACGGTGTCGCGCGTCCTTAGCCCTAATCGCAGCTCCGCAGCTATAATCAGCTTCACATCAACCCTTTCACAACCCCATACATGGCCACTCGTTTTTGCCTGTTAACGGCTTCGCCCTATAGGTATCGTCCAGCCCCCAAAATCCGTCCCACGCGGACCTGCTGAGCATCCCGGCCGGCACCAGCCCCACCCCGCCCCCAATTGGTCGCACCTCCTCCTGAGCCTTTTGCTTCAGCAACTCTCCTTCCCGCTTATCCAATGCCCGCTCCGCCAAAATTTTCGTCTTTAGGTCCTCCAACTGCGAAAGCTGCGTTTCTCGCTGTGCAATGGCACGCCGCCGGGCCTCCTCAAGCTTCTTCAACTCTGCGGCCTCAGCGGCCTGCCGAATGGTATGTCAGCGAGGGGTAAGGCCATAGGACGCTTTAATGGCGTTGCTCATAAGAGCGTAGGTCACAGACGCCGCCTGAGTGATACCGGGAATGGCATTGCGCTATGCCAACGTTGGCTGGGTCCCTGGCCCAGCCAGGGAGACTGTTTTTTTCATATTGCGGTCATGCGATATCGTGGTACAGGCAACAGCGCGCTTGGGGGAAGGCCATTGAACGCGTTGCTATACTGCAGCCGCTCCGGCTGCGATCGACTTTGAATCCTTGCCTCATCACCAAATCTGTCGACGTGCAACGACTAGGTAAATCTCACGTGTCTGTCTTTTTGACTGTCTTTCTGTCTGTCTGTCTAGCCTATATGCTTAACCTCTATGTAAGTTTTGAGATGCAGCAACTTAGCGGCCCAGGCTGCTGCCGATCAGGTGAACCCTTTTACCGACTCGATGCTGGTAGCACAAGCTGTCGTTCGCCATGTGTGTGCCCTCCGAACGTGATGATCATACAGCTCCGCCACCATCAATATGTGCGAACTGCAGACTTTAAGCGACAAAGACCGTACCTCCTACTCTCCCCATGCGGGCGTGTCGCTGCTGTTCCACCAGACCCGCCATAGTGCAGCGCTGGGCACCACCACAGCCTCTAATCCCACCCATTCGCGTTCGTCTCAAAAAACAACTTACCTCTAATGCCTGACGCTGCTGCTCCACAAACGCTTGCTCCTGCGCTTTTTTAAGCACTTCGATTTGCCGCTTGACCTCCATGAGTTGCTCGTTCTCGTGGAGCACATCACTGAGGAGCATTTTGCCGTGGAACGCTTTGACCCGGTCTGTCTCATCAAAGAGGATTTTGTTAGCGCGTTCAATCTGTATGCGTCGCTGCTCTGCCCGCAATTCTGCTTCTTGTCGATCGAGCTGTGCGGGGAAAGGGAGTGGGAAACATTGTAAGGGCTATACACATCGCCATGGCCAAAGATACGATGCACCACAAATCACAGTTCGCGCCCCAGTATTCCAAAAATATTGCCCCTAACAGCTTCCGTGCACGATGCAAGATAATAAGACCATGCTCCGGCGTGTGACCCACCTCTACACGCTCTGCCTCCTCAGCTGCTAGACGTTCCTGCCTCGTCTTTTCCTTCCGAGCACGTTGTGCCTGATATGGGAAAGGTGTCTTGAGTAACGCAAGGCAAATCGTGTAAGACCGCGGCCCCGTTGCCATGCCCACCACTTACCGACAACGTATTTGGCCATTGCGCAGACCGTGCATCACTGAGCTCTTTTAGTCGTTTACGTTCTTCTGTAGCAACATCCGGGCTGGGTGAGGCTACCTGTGAGGGGTTGCATGGCATAACACTTTCGTCAATGAATTCATCGTATGACTATACAACGAAACGTAAAATGCAAGCCGGCTACCTTTTCTCTAATTTTGTCTAATTGGGCTTTGCTGATGACTGAATATGTTGCCATTTTTTAGGGCAGGCTTTCTAACCCCAAGAGATATAGGCTATTTTATCAGCGTATGGAGACCAAAACCATCTTTACTCCTTCCTTTCGACTGCTGCTGCCTGTCTGTTCTAAGCTGATGTACAGCTGAAACGTCGTACGACACCTGCGGGCCACAGCATCTTTGAGATGAATTACCTATTGATAATCTTTTCTACTTGAAATTAGACACACAACAAACGTTGTGCGGCAGGACGCCACAAAACAGGGTTCAGAACGGATACAATGCAGGTTCAGACTCGCCCGTCCACCGCTTTGCGCGTCGGGACGTCTCGTGTGGCTCGGCGAAACCGTATGTTCCGTGTACAAGCGATCTCGAGGTGCGCTGTGATCAAGGAAAGGATCACCGTTCCCGATCAATCACCATACGTGGCAAGCCAGTCCTTATCTCCTTGATTATATGCACCTTGGATTGGTAACATTGTACTACCGTTACCTCGTTGCCGTAACTGTGGTGAGATTGCCTGCAAATATTTTGGCGACGCGTCGACCGCACGATGCACCTGCACCGCCGACTATGTGGACACCCAAGTCCACGGACGCCACTGTCATGCACCAGTATGGCGATTTAATTTCATTATCAATTACACATTTTTATCCCAAGTATCTCTATTGTGTCCCGGGAACGTAAGGGCACGGCTTACGGCAAACGTCGGCCACTCATAACCAACTGCTCACGACACAAGAGTAGCAGGCCACCACGCTGCTCTTGGAGCTCCATCATTACCATCATTACCATCCTGCTAAATTTATGTCCGTACAGTCAACGATTTATCTCGTCTTGAGTTCCTCGTTTCCTCCCTTCCCGGCCTTTCCACGTACCCTTTCTGGGGCCCTGCAGGCCCGAAGCTGCTCTGTCCGATGACGGTGCAGCGGGTCCCAGCCGCCGCAGCCTGATCGCTATGGCTGCTAGCGCCTTGCTGGTGGGCGTGGCCTCTACCTCTCGCCCAGCCCACGGTGCGGTGCCAAACATGTCTACGCATTTCGAACTGTCCCTGGAATCTCCTCGATGCCGAGATCTCCTCTCATGCCGCTTGCTGGTGACATTTAGGCACTCTGTCAGCTGTCCTTACTTTAGAAATGTATGCTCCCTTGCGATGTTGAGCGTTGACCATTCGGCACCTGTCAGTGCCGGAGTTATTGCAATACGCGGGAAGAAGTAGCGGGCGCTTATGATACGCTTAAGAGTCCATTCGCAGTCTGGGCCCTGCATAAGGCCGTCTGCAAAGTCAGACGTTTAAACGGAACTGAATGCAAATTAAGTTAGACCTTAACGAACCATGAACCCAATGCAGCCCTAACGTGCGCGTCGGAAACGAAAACGGAGGATGACGATGCCGCCTGCCGCCGTGCTGTCCTCAGGTGGGGTTACCAATGCTTATCATCGTGTTGTGCCCCAGGCTGATTGTTCAAGCCATGCTTGACAAGTACAGCATAGATATGGGTACCCGCGCTCTTCATTGCGTATACCGGGTGTGCTTCCACGCGATTATGGATGTTGGTCGGCTGGCTTCCGCCACAAATGCACACATCATGGAATGTATGCAGGAAAGACGCCTACGCTGCCCCTGTGAACTCCTGGACGCGGCTTACCATTAATTTGTCGTGCTTGCTGTTTCCCGTGCAGCAACGATCTCGGCGATGTACAAAAGGCTGAAGCGAACTACAAATCGCTCGCGGAGAAGAAATTTAGTGAGTGAGAAGGGGAGGACGGGAGGGATTTGCCTCGGGAAGTGGCGATTCGGTATTTCAAGACGGTCTCGGCTTGTAGTTTGGGGTAGAAGGGCGGGGCGGCGTTTGAGAGCTTATACAGTCCTGGGTTCTTGCATGTAGCTGGCCGGGTCAAGGAACAGAAAGTAGGTCTGGGCTGGCTCGACAATGGGGCCTGGGCTGGAACACGAGTCAGCCGGGGCATCCATTGGTGCCGGCCGGCTTTCAGGCTGACTGCGCGTCTGCTGGGCCCTGTGATGATGGTGTTAGCCTGCGTCGTGGCAGCCCGCGTCCAAAACCTGGACCAATGCAGTCATCCCCTATCATTAAGGATATCATAGTGGAAGGCTGCTTGAATGGAGGTGTGCAGGGCTGCATCTGAGGGGGTTTGCCTTGTGTTGGTACAGTGGGGCCCCCGCCTGGTGTGTTGATGGTTGGATCCCACCTGGCCCCAGCATTGCACCAAGAACTTTGTTCTCGGCCTCGCTTCGGCTCACATCCTTTTGCAGCTGCCGTCAATGGCGTACCCGTTGCCATTCTGGACAGCGAGTATGTCCGCAGTACGCTGAAGCTGCGCGAGGACATAATTAACTATGCAACCCTGGTGAGGCGGGATCCACGTAATTATTCATTTGACGTGAAACAAGGACTATTGCGCAGTATTAGCGAATTTACTGAAGGGCTCCTTTACAGGACACAATCCCTGGTGACATTGGACGGGTCAGGGTGGTCTGAAAGCGCTCAGGGGCCGAACAACGCATGCTTTTTTGCTTGCCAAGCTTCTCGCTGTGGACTTGGCTTTGTCATCTGACTGCTAGCGCGGTTGTCACTACCGCGCCTATTGTATTGTTGCACCATGCTCCTCGATGTCGCTATTGGTTCTGTAACTGCACCATCTATTGCTGCTTTTCTTTCAGTATTTCGACTCATCCTTCTCCTTTGCGTGCTCTGATCCATCTCAGGATGTCAACAACTACCAGGTCCGCGTGCCACTGATTAAGACGCTGCGGGCTGAAGGCGCCGATTGGGTCTCAAAGTACGCCCGCGGCGGCAGTGCCCGCACAGATAGCGCCCGCCGAATGTACATTGCTGTGGACGCCCTTATTGGTCATCTGGCATCCAATGGGTAGGTGTAGTTCCGGATGGAGGTCGTGGGCTGAGTCACCAAGGGCAACTGATGCTGCAGTGTATCTTGAAATGGCAGACTGGATGCTGAGGGCTGGAATAGCTGTCATTGCTTTGGGGCTAACCTGCTCTTTATTCGCCACTAATACGTGGAGCATGTTGCATCACGGGCAACGAAAGTCAGGGACACGGAGCCCACGGCAGCACTGCTAGGTAAATGTGCGCATCTGTCCTGCTGGATATTGCGCGACTCACCCACCCTTATGTGCCGCATTAGAAGAGAATATAGGACCATCCGAGGACACTGTTGTCGGCCCGCTGTGTTCTGTAGGTACGCACCCATGCCGAAACCTAAGCTTAAGGTCGTCCTGTCCAACATTGACCAGGCCAAGGCTTTCCTGGAGGAGGGCAAGTAACTATAAAAGGGGGCTTGCGATATGACGCCGTAACGAGCACAGGAATCGGTCGGACGACCTTCGGGTCAATTTTTGAAGCCGAATGTTTTCGTTGTTCTCGCAGCTGTTGCCTGATTGCATTGGCCTCATTACAGGCATACGATGGGGTGTTGGGTTGCAATTGTGGTTTGATCCATCGTCGGGGTCGGTTACCTTCTGCATGGCCCATGCCTCCGATGGTACGGCTTGTAAGGAGAGGACCGAAAATTTGCGACAGTGCGCGGACGTGGCAGCCACCACGATAGCGATGTTCTGCAGTTTACTACGGCGAATATTCCAACGTAAACGATTATGCGACCGCGGTGGAGTAAATGCAAGCGCTTGCGGGTTGCTTTGCAATTTGAAGCGATCCCAGTGTTTCCGTAAACCGCACGCTTGAAATGGCTTGACGGTTAAGGATGTAAATGGTTTACCCCTTGATGAGGTCAGCCCGCCTGCCACAACCTAGGAGCGTTTTCATGTAAACACCTCGTTCTCTATTAGAGGTCCCATATCCGTAGCACAAACAGATCCCTTGGTCCCCGGACGAAGCTATGCTCCCACCAAGGAATCCCAATTATAGGTTGGTGGTGTTGAAAAACACCGTGTGTTGCTGATATATGAGGACCTCAGCGCAGGTCTTTCTTGCTTAACCGCCGAAGCCATAAAGCGTACGGCCCTGGCGCTTCAAAGCATACACAACGTCCATCGCTGTGACAGTTTTACGGCGAGCGTGCTCGGTGTAAGTTACGGAGTCTCGGATGACATTCTCCAGGAAGGCCTTTAATACAGTGCGGGTCTCCTCGTAGATGAGGCCGCTGATGCGTTTCACACCGCCACGACGAGCCAAACGGCGGATAGCAGGCTTAGTAATGCCCTGGATGTTATCACGGAGTACCTTGCGATGACGCTTGGCTCCGCCCTTGCCCAGACCCTTTCCTCCCTTGCCTCGTCCGGACATTGTGTGTATATCTGAAGTGTAGAAACTCTCACGATGACTCTATTATGTTAATTAATTTTGAAACTTTTGCGTTTATATTAACTTTTGGTACGTCGTTCATCCAATCCTTCGTCGGCTCCTCTGCGGCTCCGGGTCGGCTCACCGGGGCATCGTACAACAGTAATCGCGCAACTACCTGCGCAAAGTTGAATAAGAAAGCTGGTGCCTGCTAAATGGTATTATCAAAAACACGTCATTATTGTCCGAGAACTCGCAAGATGGCCCGTACGAAGCAAACCGCTCGCAAGTCAACTGGCGGCAAGGCGCCCCGCAAGCAGCTGGCCACCAAGGCAGCTCGCAAAACTCCTGCCACAGGCGGTGTCAAGAAGCCACATCGCTACCGCCCAGGCACGGTAAGCAGTTCTGCTCGAAACCACTGGCCTGGTCCGTAAACCGGTGTTTACCTTGCTTAGCCTCGTCAATTGTCTTTATGCCCTGTAATCAGGTCGCCCTGCGTGAGATCCGCAAGTACCAGAAGAGCACTGAGCTTCTGATTCGCAAGCTGCCGTTCCAACGTCTGGTCCGTGAGATTGCCCAGGACTTCAAGACCGACCTTCGCTTCCAGAGCCAGGCCGTACTAGCTTTGCAGGAGGCTGCGGAGGCATACTTGGTCGGTCTGTTCGAGGATACCAATCTGTGCGCTATCCATGCCAAGCGCGTGACCATTATGCCCAAGGACATTCAGTTGGCCCGTCGCATCCGCGGCGAGCGCGCTTAAGCGCGTCATTGGCGGCGATGATATGGGGGAAATATCCTAAGTTAAAATTCGGTGTTTATCAACACCACCATGCTCGGGAGCGGAAAAAGGTATTATATAACAAGGCATACATACAAGCAAGGTTTTAGTGGACTGTGGTAAGTGCCAAACGGTAGAGATGCAATTATCTACGAATGTGTGGCTAAATACTGTCGAATGATATTATCATTCATCGTTTGGGATAGATGCAACCGGGGGGACTTTATGGTTTTTGTTGATGTTAACCCTCTGTGACTCGCTCGAAGCTACGAAGCATCGAGGCACGGAGGGTCTTTAGAGCGGTTCTGGCTGGTAACCCTGCTTCCAACATGGGCGAGCATCAGGTAGCTACCCTCTCTGCCCAGCTGAGACACAGGGACCCCATAACATAGTGATATGTAAAATATACATACCGATGCTTGTAGGGTGAGTCGCCCACAGTGTAACACCCCAATACCGATGCACCTTTCAAAAACCTAACGCATGATTCAGTTATCTTTGTGCTTAGGGAGCTACTGCTGCTCATGATTGTGCCGCCGTTATTCTGGGACAGTGCCAGTGCTGCCCTTGGTGGTGCCGCTGCCCCTCCCGAAGAGAAGAATGGCCACATCGCTATGAAAGCGTTCATGCCCCAAGCATCCTCCGTCTGCACTTTTCTGCTTAATGCATCCTGCATCTGCCCGGCCAAATCTTAAGTGCATCCTGCCCGGCCACCGTTTTCCTTACATCACGATCCAAATCCTCTCTGCTGCCTTCTCATCTCATTGATTCCGTGTGGATCACGATTGATGTCTTTGCCCGGTTGCCGTAGCCAGTCCCATTCCCTTCTCAAGGCATCGTAAAGCCCGGTCACACCACCCCAAAGCTGGCGCATGCACTATGGTCTTGCCGTCAGCAGTTGTTGGACATCATCAGCTGCGGGTGCATCATGGGCTGTGAACCGGCGGCACTCAGGGCGGTCTCATGTGATATTACATCAAGTGTGAGACGGGACGGCAGCATGATAATGGGAGCAGCATGACAACAGCGTCATCACACTGCCCTTTGCCAGACGCGAGACTTATATGCTGTAATCCGTACTATATCTGGCCTCCCAAACCTTCGTAGCGTTGTGGCTGCCAACCCAGGTTTATATGCTGAACAGCGACTGAATTCATTTGCTGCGTTGGTGTCTGACATCCTAATTGAGCTAACAGTCACACGAAAGCCTCAAGAGACAAGGGCAAAAATCTGATTAGTTTTCTGAAGCGTAGCGAAGAAAACTACGGTTTTCTGCTACACTCGAGGTACGAACGGTTGTGGTTCTGGAGCAGCAGGGGAGGTTTGTAGGCGGCGGTGTGTCATTGGTGTTACTTTTCGAGTTGCGTACGTACGTAGTCATCGGTGTAGGTGCTGGGCCTTTGGCTGGCCATTCTTCGTCGCATCTGCATCGGTGTTCCCTTTCGGCTCGACCCATCCCTTTGTTTATTACCCCACTGGGGACAATAGTGTGTAACGAGATTTAGCAGAAAACTCAAGCTATATAACGTTAAGACCTTACAAAGTAGCTGAAGCAACCCCCACAATGGGGTTACTGGCAGCAAGCGGCTGCCATACCAACATACAACAGCGCGCCAAAATTATCAGGGGATTCTGGATCCCAGCCTGGAACTAAGCTAACAGCTTCAACCGCAGATGCGAGAAAAAAAGTCTGGCCTAAAACAACATTAAGGACGGGTGGCACGGAACTAAGAGGGTGAAGCGGCGCTGTGTATCGCCACGGTCGCCGGAAGGCATCCTGGGTACATGGTGCTGTAAGCGTCTACAAATGGCCGAAGTCATCACATCACAAACCGCGTGTTGTCATGTAGTTTTGCCTCGCTGTGTTTGACACATGAGGCCACTACTACTGCCACTTGATAGGAAACACAGAGTAATGTACACCTGCTACCCTCCAATGCATAGTCCTAGTGAATTCTCAAGCTGAAGGTCTACGGTAGGTGCACACATAGCATGCATGTCATATGGCAAATTTCCTTGCTCACATGTATGTAGTTCATATCTGAGCCGTGTGTCATCCCAGTGCACTAAGGAGTTATATGTCGGCTCAGTGCGCCTTCGCTTATTTCGATTTTCAGGATAAGAGCAATGCCTATGGGGAGGCCCATATAGTCCGTCGTGGTTCGTCCTGTTCCGCTGCCGCACCACCACCCTGAAGGATGTTGGTGACAGCTAGAATGATGGCACAACAAAGACGAAGCGAGATCTATGAACATCAAAAAGGAAAGTTATATATAGTAAAAAAGATAGCGAAAACGATATATAACTGATGAAACAAGGTGAAGTCCTGCCAACATACGACACGCGTCTTTCTTTGATGGATACTATGATTAACCCGAGTAAGGCGTAATTGATCCTGCATTGACATAATCTGAAGCATAGTCGAGCGAGCCTTGTCCCATTCCTCGCTAGGCTGGCAAAATCGGCACGGATTTCATCATAGGCAGGACATTCCAGCATCACATACATGGTACTCATCTTCCACATACAGAGTCAGCATTATTGCAAACACGGCACCAGCGTTGCTCTCTTGGCCAAGCAACCATTAGGGCGGTTTACTCTGGTTTACTTCTAAAGCCCAAGCACCAGGACGAAAACAAAGCAGGGATGTGTAGACAGACAGGCATTGTTGTAGTCGTAGACGTACGACACACATTATCACAATATAAGGTGCAATAAGCACCCTGTCAACATCTCGAGAGGCCTTTGCGGCAATCAACTGCTACAGGCATTGGGATGTAGCTAGCACCATGCTGCGGCATACCCATCCAATGAGTGTGCCTACACATTTTCACGCCAGGTTTACCACCATCAGATACAAATTCACGCGGTTGGGTAAGCAGACGTGGGCGCGGGCGGGCTTAACCAATCTTCCTTGAAGCGTTCCTCCAAGGTAAACATGACAGAGCCAACACAAACCTCTCTAGAAGCCAAGAAATTCACACGACCTTCAACATCTAAGTCAACGGGAACATCTGGCCAAGTCTCAACATTTTAAGGACAAAAGAACCCCAAGTAGATCAGACAAGAGTGCAGTACGAAACACATTATAAAGGATAACATTATAGTAATTATATATTAGTAACTGGTTTTCATTTCTTAAAGTTGCCGTAGACGGTCGCTTGGATCTAGTTCCCATGCATTCGCAACAAGGGGCAGATGTCAGCGCACCTGCGATGTCGACATGACAGCGTCTTTCGCACTATAGTGGTCAGTCCTACTTGCTTTTTCGATTTTATATAACATGATAATGCTTGGATCAAACGCGTAACTGCCCTAAGTTCAGAGCTACGTACGCACCAGCGTATCAAAAATCCCTTTCAGCGGTACGGTTCAGGCACATTAATCTTATGGGTTCATGAGGACTGAAATAATGAGATGTTCATCCTTAGTGGATACTTTCCTACCTGGAGGCTGTGGGTATGTTTCCGCAACTCTCCCCCGTTGACAGCGACGACTTTTAATTAAGAATAAAGCACACTTCATATGGTTTTACAGTGCGGCGTTGGATGTTTGGTCTTCCTAATCCAAACTTTGGCACTTGCACATCCAGCCAAAGGTAAGACACCAGCGCACTCATAATGCCGACATTAAAGCTTTCAATGCTATTAAAATTTGCGGCTGGAGCTATAAGTCGTACTCAATTATGAGAACCTACATGCGCGACATCAAACATGTGACCCATCCATTCAATCACCTTTGGGTCAACCTGCAGGCGTAGTTATCTTTAAAAACGCTCATGTTATATCAGGAGGTTTGTCGGCCGGTGACTGTCAGAGCGGACCTCCTCAAACATGCACGAATGGAAAAACAGCTGCAGCCGATGCATCGGATGTGGGCATTGAAAGCACCGTGGCAGCAATCAAATTGGATGTAAACCAAGTTGAAGGGGTTAGACCTAGCGGCGCCAGCAGCAGATCACCAGCAGCAGCAGCCGGTGATGCGACTTTTGTAATCCATGACGGCGCCTTGTCGGACGACGCAGGGGGATCGTCCGTCACCGCCTCCGCTATCAATGAAGGGGTTATCCGCCGCCAGCTGCTCACCAGCTCCTCCATCTCCAATGGCTCCGCGTCCGCCACCTTCCTCGACGATGCCTTTGACGTCTGGTGTGCATCTAACGCCACCTGTGCCGCTGCCGGCAGCACGCCAACGCTGTCGCTGGCCTATTACACCGACGCGTTGCCCTACACATCCATCACTCTAAATTGGCCCAACGTGTTCAGTGGCACAGGTGTGTCGTCCCTGCAGCTAGTATCCGGGGTTGTGGAGCTCCAGCTTGCAAATTACACCACAAAACAAGATCAACTCATATGCGACAGCGTCACGAATTGCACAGCCCAGATGAGCATTCCTCTGAACTCGTCGGCGGACCTTACCCAGTCGTTCGTGTGCTTGCGGCTGGAGCCTAGCGCGACAGGTAAGAGCTTCTTCCTCATGTTCATCAACTTCTGGTGGTGGTGACTGTAATGGTGGCGAGCATGCGGCGCGCGGCGCACCGACTTGCAGCCACTAGGCTAGGACATGATTGTCGCTAAATTGATTGTTTGCTTGGGTAGTTGGCGGCTTAGCGCGCCTGCCTGGGTTCGTGACAATGGCAGTTACTAGATGTTGAATCAATAGTTATTTCGATACGGCAAACACTCACTCCACCCCGAACTTGGGGTGTTACACTGTACGGTTCTATTGTTGCACACAGGCAACAGCTACCAGGCATATGGCTATCCGCCCGGCTCCTACGGCACCTCCCTGGAGTCCACCGCGGTTAATGGCGCCATGCGTTGCAACACGACCCGCTTCGGCAAACACATCATCATGCAATACACGCAGTCCGAGGTTATGCCGCCGTCGCCATCACCGCCGCCGTCGCCACCTCCATCACCGCCACTCAGCACCGTCGGGGAAGCTTACACCTGTGAGTCCATGCAATAATGTATTTTATCGCTTTGAAAGGGCTTACAATATCGATACGAGTCATCAGCTCTCATCACCCAAACATGGTTTGTGCTAACTTTAGCTCCCGGTTGTGGTTTCTCAAGGGACCACGTACGTGTCACGGGATTCAAAATAAATCATTTCAAGGTTCTTTCAGTGCAGCTAATCACCAAACATGGCTGCTGCTGCTTCACTCCTGTTGTTCACACCATGCAAGTAAATAGAATGCACCAGGTTGGGCAAGGGGCATTAGGGGAGCTGCGCGGGGCGACTCGCGGCTTGCGCGTGATATTAATCGACTGTCCCCGCAACCCAAGGCCGTTCTTCCCGAATATCTCATCTGGCTGTTGTGTCTGCACCCTCATTCCGGGTGGGCTTCTCCCGGGGGTGGTCCATAATTTCCCTGCGTACCTACCCTCCCTTTTGCCCTCTAGTGGCCGTCAGCTTGAACCATCCCACCCCCACTTCGTCCACCACTCCTTCATGCCCGCAGCGGACGTGATTCTCAAGATGACGGTGCCCATGTCGTTGGGATTTGATAGACTCGCCGCGAACGCCACACTACTGTCGGGACTTACCTCCTCCCTGGAGACCTCCCTGGCCGCATCCATCACAAGTGTCAGCACTTCCCTGCTGCAGCTTCCCGTCACCTCCAACATATCCAGCGGCATCCGGAAGATCAGCAGGGCGTCAAATCAATCCACGGTAGGTTAATGTGCTGCCGATAAGGTAGGCCGATGCGTCGGGGTGCCGATCGGGGAATACTCAGCCCCACCTGCTGGACTTTAATTTTGCCATATGGCCAAAGTTATGGGAAGGTCTAATAAGAGTACACTGGGTAAGGAGTTTGTCGACCATGAAACTAAGGAGGCTAATGCGTTGGAGGCAGCTGGTACCCGTATCACCGGGGGGGCGGGAGAGCAGATGGCTGCGATTCCCCTAGGACCACGGCGTGCATAGGGACACGTTCAGTTCATCATCCAGTGCATGCAGCTCGTTTGCGGTATTGTGGAAAGAGACAGAATGATTCGGATATCAGTCGAGCCTTAGCACTTCGAGCCGCCCTGGCGCGGTTTGGTGGCTTGCGCAAGGATGGCCACAGCGCTGTCGCTGGTCCTCCTTTACATCGTCGCCATCCCATCCACACCTAGCATCCATGGCTTGCATCGCCCAGACGATAAAAAAACACGACACTGGTTTTGCGGTATGCCAGGGAGCTTATCCCTCGTACGCACGCTGCTGTTTGAGCTCGTTCCGTATCGCAGGAGGCCGTGTCGGTTGAGTTCCGTTTGGTGGTGCCAGCGGGGGCAACAGCCGGGCAGGTGCAGGCCCTGACGCAGCTGCTGTCTACCAACACCACGGGGGTATTCAGTGGCTCACCGTACATCAGGTACGACGCCTTTATTTCTATTTGCATGGGGAATACTTCGCCGGTTAAGCAGACGAGCAAACCGCCATTTCGAGGGCATGGTCGTCCATGCGATCAGGTTGCTGTGCGAAATTATCGCGAACGCAGTCTGATCTGTAACCCGATGTCCACCGACCCCACGTCGGTGCTTTCCCGCGCATATGCCCCGCGCAGCTATTTCGCAGCGTCGGCCAACGTCTCGTATATTTCTTCAGGCTCCTCTTCTGGTCTCAGCACTCGAGCCATCATCGCCATTGCGGTGTGCTGCGCAGTGGCGACGCTGTTGCTGATTGCCGCAGTTTACGGCATATACCGTTGGCGTTCGTACGTGGCGATACTGCCCAAGGTTTGTTTAATACAGCCAAACCTCGGTTTTATGGTCCGGCTTTGGATTTGCTGTAACTTGGTTAAACGGCCCGCTCCGCCAGGTCGGGCGTCACAATACTGTGAGAGCACTTCTTGTTTGTCATGAATGCTTTACCGCACTTACTGTCCTTTCTTGCTACTGGTAGCGTGGGTGGTGCATGCTTTGGTAAATACTTACAACTTCCATGGCTGCGGGTTGTTGTAAGCCGTGGATGTATTTGAAGAGCGAACTAGGGTCTGATAAGGTCTGATTCTCTCGGCATCATTATTGCGTATGTATCAGTATTGCAGTCGCCCATACGCAAGCGGCGGTCGACTGCAGTTAGATAGCCGTAGGCTTTCAAGCTACTCGTACGGTTACTTAGTGGAAAATGCCCTGCAGAAACCGGATGAACCATGGGACGCGACAGGGGTTGCGGCAATGCCGGCCAGGACGGGCCGGCGGCGAAATAAGGTCCAAAAAGCGCAGCTGGATGCAACGCCCGACGCCGCTGTTGGCATGCAGCCGTCGCCGCTGCCGACGCCGACGCCATCACAGCTACACCCCCAGCAGGGCGGTCCCGCAGCGGAAGGCCGGTTCAAAAGTGACTTTCCCTGGGAAGGCGCAGCGGTGGGCGGGGTTGCCGGGGTTCCAGCCGCTGCCGTTCTGGCGGATAGCGGTGGCCAACGGGTCAAAAGTAAAGCTAATCTTACTCCGCCCACTAGGGACGCTTGGAGCTGATGGTACTGCTGGCGGCTGGAATCTGCGTGCCTATTCAGATGCTGAGCGGGGTCCCTGTGTATGTGGCCGCTGCGAGGCGGGGGAGCAGCCGTGATGAAAACTCGCTATTCAGGTCACTATCACATCTTAGGAATGAGTTAATCATCAGCCGGATCGGATACACACGGATGATGATGTCATCAACTACATTTGACCTAATAAAGCACGTTACATAAGCTGTGCTATTTATGTGCTCGTGTGACTTCTTATTGGCACGGAAGCAGGATGGTTCGTGACACGCACACTTAATGTGGCATGCTGGGGCCTGCCTAGAGTAGTATGATTGATCGATTATGCTGTCATTGTTGTGAATGAGATCGCGGGGAAGGGAGGATTATATCTCACACAGCAGGAGACGACCTGTATGCTCCAGGAAGGGATCGAGCAGTGGATTATTGTCATCATGTGGCGTGGCTGGGGGTGCTGCTAGCTAGCGCATGCAGGTGGCTGTGAGACGAATGGAGAGGGTCGAGCGACCAAGACGGACATCTATGTCGATTCTGACTGCAGCAGCGCGTTGTGGGATAAGTCGAGGTGGGGCGAGGCATATAGAAAGGTACCCACCGTGACGCACGACTTTCGTTTGATGGCGTAAAGGTGGGCTAGGCTTGCTTATGTCAATCATGCATAGGCAAGGCGAGAGTCGGCGGTATTGTTGTATATATAGTCCGTCCAGTTCCAGGCAAGCGTGTTCTTGAGCAAGGGCATACATCTGATGTATGGTGCCCTGTACATATGCAACGGAGCTGACGAGCTGAGCATAGGTTAGCGACCTTAAGCGGGGTTCCCTCAATAATACAAATTATCATTGTGATAGATACAGCGCGCGGATGGAGGGGCGCCACGCAGTAGGTTAGCCGGTGTTCGGTGCATGTATATTACGTGCTTGGGGCTCCAGGAGTGGGCCATTCGTTGTAAGGCCATTGGCGCGGGGGGTCTATGCTTTCAGGGGATCGCCAGCTCTCAATCTGCAAGGGTTACTCTTACGAAAACCCACGCAAGGAAAGCAAGCTACTTCCACT
Source organism: Volvox reticuliferus (assembly GCA_019650235.1). Taxonomy (NCBI): domain Eukaryota; kingdom Viridiplantae; phylum Chlorophyta; class Chlorophyceae; order Chlamydomonadales; family Volvocaceae; genus Volvox; species Volvox reticuliferus. The sequence continues at coordinate 147,827 of BNCP01000048.1, forward strand.
TCTATCTAGCAGCCGCCAACCAGCAACTAATTGTTAACTTGCGAACCTTGCATGATAGATGCCGGTTGCGGGTGCACTTCTGAGCTCTGGGAGGAGGTTACTTCCCCTAGTCTTCGCAAGTTGTAAATGCCTGTCTCTCTCCCTCCCTGCATCGCTATCTATGTCTGCACGTATATTTACGTCGTGTGCAGCTTACTTGCCTTAAAAGGTCAACAGTCATCTGCGCGCCCGGCGGACTAGCCACAACTCAGGCAGTTGCACATTATTCTTTTATTCGTCCGTGGCGTGTCGTCAGCTTCCGTGGTCGATTGCATCATTTTTCTTCCTGGTGCACGGCATCCTTAACTGATGAGGTCGAATGCCGAACAGAACGAACCTTGCTTAATTCTCTTAATTACACAAATTCATGTATGTATATATCCATCGATCACCACGAGCATCTATCAGTCCGTGCTTCTATATATGTACCATACTTGCATGCGTACTTAATAACATTCTGTCACAACTCGGTATCCTATCTATGTATTTGGGGTGTTACACTGTGGGCGACTCTCCTACAAGGGCGAGCACTGGGGGGCCTGAGCGGACCGAGCCACAGCGCAGGGGAGGGGCACGTGGCTTTGTCTGTCTGTTTGTTTGTCTATCTATGTATGTACGTCGTGGTTCCTCCGGAAAAGGCATCTTAAGATACTGGATGTACGGCGGATGGAGCTAACGGTGCTAATATCTGGAAGTTGTGTTCGTGTCTGCCGTGCTGTTCGGCCACTTAGTATTCGTGCCTGTGCGCCCGATTGCATGTTAGCTGTCAGTCAGCACGGTTATGCCTGCATGGCTGGGAATAACACATCAAGATCGACCGTGAACATCATCGTCCATATGTGTAAATCTGTGTTTCGATGTATACGACTCGGATATTCTTGACGTAAGGCAGGCAGATATTTCTCGCTGGCTACGTATTCCGCCATCCTAACGGCACTGGGTTAACATGCGCGTGCGTCCTCGATGACCACCAAGCATGTACGTGCGCCGGGTGCCGCGTGCAGATACGTAGATGAGTTACGGGGCGACATACACGGAGCCGGTGCGGGCCAGTTAGGTACGACTTGTTGTGGCGGCAAGCGCAAGCTATGCCAACAGGCTGGAGGGTGGAAACGACCTGCTCCCAAGCAACGGAACGAACTCACTATCTAAATGTATAAGGACTTCGTTGCTTGGATGTCTTATTGGTCCCATGGCCTCGGAATCATGCGAACAGATATATGAACCGCTGGCATTGAGCGCATACAGCATGGAGCCATACGCAGTCGTTCCGTACACTACGCCTAAACACCCACGTACATGCATGTCTGTCCTTCCCGCTGTAAAATAAAACGATGCATGACCAATGCATTGGAGTCCATTAGCTGGGTGGGGCAGAATATCATCAGGGGGATGAGGGGAGGGGGAATGAAACGCCTTGCTTAAGGCTACTACGATGTTCAGGATGAATGTTTGCGGAGGCTTCAACGTAAAACTTTTATCTCTATTGGCTCCTATCCGTTCCAAAAAAATCATGAAATTTGAATGCGACCCTGATGAAGCGACTATTACTACGATCACAAAATAATGCCGTCCGCCGTTCTGTACCAAGTTCTTAACAACGTTCTCCTGAAACATAGGAGCCGTGCTCGGGGTGGCGGCTCCATGCCAATTCTAAACAAGTGATGACGAACACGCAGGGGTAAGGGAGCGAAACTACGTACGTTATTGTTGATTTTTCCATTCCCCCGGCGGTATAGCAGCAGCAAACGTTCTGCCGTGGCCTGCATACCCAGGCAAATGCTTTCACTTCTAACTGTAATGCATTTCAAAGCACAATAAAGCAGGTATGTTGATCAGCGTATGTAATGCATGTTTGCAGCTATCTTTCATGCAAGGTCTATCGATCTCGGTATGTATTCGCTTTCCTACCTACATTTACTTCTGGCCATAAGAATTCATCAATAATGCATCGACATTTTTAAAATTAGCGTGTTAAAATATTATCGCCTTGCTTCTTTACGTATCCTTCATCACCTTTATTATTCCTATGTAATAAATAATAAAGGTAGCGAGGGGCTTAACAATTCGCCTTGCATGGACATACATACAGCAGCGATGCTCGTTATTTTTCACATGTATAAAATAGGATAAAATAATGCACTTGCCTCGAGCATTTTATCATGTTGTCGTACTTCTCAGGAAAAATTTGAAATGACCCCCCTTCCTCTGCGTACGTCGCCTTGCCGTTGAAGGTTTTACGTCTATACAGACATAATTACGTAAGTAAGTTGCTGTTGGACAAAGGGGTCGCAACCACGTGCCGGCGCCAGAGAGCCGTACTACGTGCACCCTACATATTGCTATGCCACGGCCTCTTCCCACACTTGTGCCGACTTCGGAGGTCCACAATCAATCCGGAGGCAACAAGTAAGGCTACAAAACTTGCAGCGACCTGCGCTGCTTGGGTAGCTAGCTGCCAGTGCGCGAGCCAACCCCATTAGGGGGTCAAGGGGGTCTTGTAGCATCTAGACATTTTTGGATGAGAATGCAGATCTCTATTAGTGCACTTGTCATTAAATAGTTGCAGCGCTTCTGCTGGCGGGAGGCTCAGGCACGCACGCCGATTATTCGTTGAGGGGAAATCAATCGGTGGCAAGCGCAGCCGGTAGTCATCAGTGGTCTATTTTACGGACAGATACCGACGGAATCGTTCTTGGAAAGAACATCTAAGACATCTTAGTTTCATCGGTAATCTGGTAAGCTGGTTCCTGAACAATGCATAATAGTAGTAGAGGGGAGGGAGGGTTTCACATTATTTTTGCCGTTGGCAACTCTGTCATCATCATCTATCATCGATAATCCTCATATCCAACCATCAAAACCGATTCCAGAATAATACAAATACAATGTGCTTGCAAATTTTGCGTATGTAATGACCTTGAAGCTGTCGTTGTTTATGGGTTGCGTGTTATGCATTCAAATGATCATCAACCATCTACATGCAGGTTTTCGGAGCGAAGACAAAGGAAAATGGGTTTCAAGACCTTCCTGTTTCTTTTTTCATCTGTATTTTCAGCCTTGACCGCAGGTCCGTAATGAAAAAGTAATTAGGGGTAGGAATGAAGTAGGAAAATTACTCGGCCGGTTCCTTCCGGAGTAATAAGCCGCCTTGGTGCGTATGTATCGGCAGTGGGAACTAGTACTATCGTCGTCCTTCATTTAAGAATAACTGTGTAGTATTCGTTAGTTCGAGCGCACGCGGTCTGTCTGGCGCCAATTGCTCGTGCATGGACCCGTATATACGAATAGGTCATCACTACTCTTTCCCCAGCATGCAGGGTGACTACAGACGCCGGCGACGAGCTACTCATGAACTTTCTAGCTTTATGGTTAGCTAAGCATTAACGCTAACTGTTGTTTCTATGCCATCCCTCCGCCCCTGTGAACACAGTTTACTGCGATCGCGGGGGGCGCGCTGCCGCATCGGAGCTGGCCGCTGCCGTAAGCGACGACATGCCTTCTAACGCCGTCACATCCAGGCGTTTCCTGACGGCTGCGACTACTACCGCTCCTGGCTTCCCTTGGTGCAATTGCCAGACGTACGACTGTAATTGCAACCCGTACACCCTGGTACCATTACAGCCTGTACAGGTGAGGGGTTGCTAGCGATGCATGACCCATTATTATGTGCATATAGAGAGACGATCCTGCTGCATGCGGCTGCACCGTACCCTACTCAGCCCTACAGCAGGGGTTTAGAAAAAAACTCTAAACCCCTACCCTACAGCAGGGCGGGCACGGCTAGGTTGTGTATGTCCACTCATTCAACCCACTGGCAGCGGTGCTTTCGGCGGTGTATCCGTCCCCGCCGCATTGTCGGCTTCCTTGCATGGAGCGAGTTTCAATAATATGGCTGGACACATGCTCGGCTCACTGCTGCTTGCTTGCCTTGCGCCTCAAAAATCTGGGAACGCCGCCTGTTACATGTATTCGTTCACATGTAATACAATGTTTGTTAATACAATTGCTATGTATGTACACCCGTTCGATATATATATTCTGAACCTTTCCTGACCGACCATGCGACCGACCATGCGACCGAACTTAATCTATCTATAAAATAATATCTTATCATATCATCGTATGCTGACTACCACCATGCATATGCGCTGTGTTGGACGCTTGGATGTGATTGCTTCTGCACGCAGCGGCCAGACTTCATCCGAAGCTGCTTCCGTGTGGCCTACGTCGGCTGCAACACGTCCCGCAGCTGCTGCCAAGGGCTCCTGAACAACATTAGCAAGCTGTCGCTCGATACCAACCCGCAGTGCGCCGATCGGGCCAACATCTACGGCCTCACGGTCAACGGTCAGTCCTACGAATCCTGGGACACGAACGTCCACGAGACGGGTACGTATGTCGTATGATGACGTGATAGATGCATGGATTGGTATGATGTACATATCTCCGGTTATATCGTGTATGTGTGCATCTGGATGGCGTAACCAAACTCATGCGTACCCCCTACAGGCTATGAGCTGAAAATCTACAATCTGCAAATGAACAATGTTACCTTCCCGGGAAGCAAAATCTGCGTCCTCGGCTATCCGGAATGCTCCTCCTGGACCGATCTCTGCAAAGGCTATCCAACACGCGGTTGCAGGTACGTACCGACGGCACTTGATTTCCGAGAGTTGTTACTTCATTCCCGTTAAGAATGATTTGGGTGATCCAACGCGCAAAGCAGTATAAATAAACAATTTCGTAATAGGTTTTGGACCCATTTACATAAATCTTCGTCTGATGAGCCCTGCCATTGTCATCTGCGTGCCTACAAACCTGCAACCGCGTACAAGCACACAACCGGCCATTCGTACGGATCTGTCCATGCGCAGTCACCATATTTTGAATCTTATTTAAGGCTCAAAATGTTTTGTCCATATTCCACACGCGAAATGCATTCAAATCGCTAACATTGACGTCTGCGCTTCCCAACTTCCCTTGTTCCAAATTAAAGGTACTCTCTTGTTGACACGACCGACTCAAACTACTGTCCGATCTGTCGATTAAACGTATCACAACCATCGCCATCGCCATGGACTCCACCATCACCGAAGAACCCAAGCCCGCAGCCACCGTCTCCTGCACCTCGCAACCCTGCACCGCTATCCCCTCGGCCGCCAAACCCTCGGCCACCGCTACCCAAGCCCCCAAGCCCCTCTCCGCCATCGCCCCAGCCGCCAAGCCCCTCGCCTCCGTCTCCTCCTCCTCCTAGCCCTGCGCCACCATCCCCTCTGCCGCCGAGTCCTGCGCCACCCACGCCCCTGCCTCCGAGCCCCTCGCCGCCATCGCCGCAGCCTCCCAGCCCAGCACCGCCTTCCCCTCTTCCTCCATCGCCCCAGCCTCCAAGCCCCTTGCCACCATCGCCCCAGCCTCCAAGCCCCTCGCCCCCGTCTCCTGCTCCGCCAAGTCCACTTCCTCCATCGCCCAAGCCCCCAAGCCCCTCTCCGCCATCGCCCCAGCCGCCAAGCCCCTCGCCTCCGTCTCCTCCTCCTCCTAGCCCTGCGCAACCATCCCCTCGGCCGCCGAGTCCTGCGCCACCCACGCCCCTGCCTCCGAGCCCCTCGCCGCCATCGCCGCAGCCTCCCAGCCCAGCACCGCCTTCCCCTCTTCCTCCATCGCCCCAGCCCCCAAGCCCCTTGCCACCATCGCCCCAGCCCCCAAGCCCCTCGCCCCCGTCTCCTGCTCCGCCAAGTCCACTTCCTCCATCGCCCCAGCCTTCAAGCCCCTCTCCGCCATCGCCCCAGCCGCCAAGCCCCTCGCCTCCGTCTCCTCCTCCTCCTAGCCCTGCGCCACCATCCCCTCTGCCGCCGAGTCCTGCGCCACCCACGCCCCTGCCTCCGAGCCCCTCGCCGCCATCGCCGCAGCCTCCCAGCCCAGCACCGCCTTCCCCTCTTCCTCCATCGCCCCAGCCTCCAAGCCCCTTGCCACCATCGCCCCAGCCTCCAAGCCCCTCGCCCCCGTCTCCTGCTCCGCCAAGTCCACTTCCTCCATCGCCCAAGCCCCCAAGCCCCTCTCCGCCATCGCCCCAGCCGCCAAGCCCCTCGCCTCCGTCTCCTCCTCCTCCTAGCCCTGCGCAACCATCCCCTCGGCCGCCGAGTCCTGCGCCACCCACGCCCCTGCCTCCGAGCCCCTCGCCGCCATCGCCGCAGCCTCCCAGCCCAGCACCGCCTTCCCCTCTTCCTCCATCGCCCCAGCCCCCAAGCCCCTTGCCACCATCGCCCCAGCCCCCAAGCCCCTCGCCCCCGTCTCCTGCTCCGCCAAGTCCACTTCCTCCATCGCCCAAGCCCCCAAGCCCCTCTCCGCCATCGCCCCAGCCGCCAAGCCCCTCGCCTCCGTCTCCTCCTCCTCCTAGCCCTGCGCCACCATCCCCTCTGCCGCCGAGTCCTGCGCCACCCACGCCCCTGCCTCCGAGCCCCTCGCCGCCATCGCCGCAGCCTCCCAGCCCAGCACCGCCTTCCCCTCTTCCTCCATCGCCCCAGCCCCCAAGCCCCTTGCCACCATCGCCCCAGCCTCCAAGCCCCTCGCCCCCGTCTCCTGCTCCGCCAAGCCCACTTCCTCCATCGCCCCAGCCTCCAAGCCCCTTGCCACCATCGCCCCAGCCGCCAAGCCCCTCGCCACCGTCTCCTCCTCCTCCTAGCCCTGCGCCACCATCCCCTCTGCCGCCGAGTCCTGCGCCACCCACGCCCCTGCCTCCGAGCCCCTCGCCGCCATCGCCGCAGCCTCCCAGCCCAGCACCGCCTTCCCCTCTTCCTCCATCGCCCCAGCCTTCAAGCCCCTCTCCGCCATCGCCCCAGCCGCCAAGCCCCTCGCCCCCGTCTCCCCCTCCTCCTAGCCCTCCGCCACCATCCCCTCTGCCGCCGAGTCCTGCGCCACCCACGCCCCTGCCTCCGAGCCCCTCGCCGCCATCGCCGCAGCCTCCCAGCCCAGCACCGCCTTCCCCTCTTCCTCCATCGCCCCAGCCCCCAAGCCCCTTGCCACCATCGCCCCAGCCTCCAAGCCCCTCGCCCCCGTCTCCTGCTCCGCCAAGTCCACTTCCTCCATCGCCCAAGCCCCCAAGCCCCTCTCCGCCATCGCCCCAGCCGCCAAGCCCCTCGCCTCCGTCTCCTCCTCCTCCTAGCCCTGCGCCACCATCCCCTCTGCCGCCGAGTCCTGCGCCACCCACGCCCCTGCCTCCGAGCCCCTCGCCGCCATCGCCGCAGCCTCCCAGCCCAGCACCGCCTTCCCCTCTTCCTCCATCGCCCCAGCCCCCAAGCCCCTCGCCTCCGTCTCCTGCTCCCCCAAGCCCAATTCCTCCATCGCCCCAGCCCCCAAGCCCCTTGCCACCATCGCCCCAGCCTCTAAGCCCCTCGCCCCCGTCTCCTGCTCCGCCAAGTCCACTTCCTCCATCGCCCAAGCCCCCAAGCCCCTCTCCGCCATCGCCCCAGCCGCCAAGCCCCTCGCCTCCGTCTCCTCCTCCTCCTAGCCCTGCGCCACCATCCCCTCTGCCGCCGAGTCCTGCGCCACCCACGCCCCTGCCTCCGAGCCCCTCGCCGCCATCGCCGCAGCCTCCCAGCCCAGCACCGCCTTCCCCTCTTCCTCCATCGCCCCAGCCCCCAAGCCCCTTGCCACCATCGCCCCAGCCTCCAAGCCCCTCACCCCCGTCTCCTGCTCCGCCAAGCCCACTTCCTCCATCGCCCCAGCCTCCAAGCCCCTTGCCACCATCGCCCCAGCCGCCAAGCCCCTCGCCACCGTCTCCTCCTCCTCCTAGCCCTGCGCCACCATCCCCTCTGCCGCCGAGTCCTGCGCCACCCACGCCCCTGCCTCCGAGCCCCTCGCCGCCATCGCCGCAGCCTCCCAGCCTAGCACCGCCTTCCCCTCTTCCTCCATCGCCCCAGCCTCCAAGCCCCTTGCCACCATCGCCCCAGCCCCCAAGCCCCTCGCCCCCGTCTCCTGCTCCGCCAAGTCCACTTCCTCCATCGCCCAAGCCCCCAAGCCCCTCTCCGCCATCGCCCCAGCCGCCAAGCCCCTCGCCTCCGTCTCCTCCTCCTCCTAGCCCTGCGCCACCATCCCCTCGGCCGCCGAGTCCTGCGCCACCCACGCCCCTGCCTCCGAGCCCCTCGCCGCCATCGCCGCAGCCTCCCAGCCCAGCACCGCCTTCCCCTCTTCCTCCATCGCCCCAGCCTCCAAGCCCCTCGCCCCCGTCTCCTGCTCCGCCAAGTCCACTTCCTCCATCGCCCAAGCCCCCAAGCCCCTCTCCGCCATCGCCCCAGCCGCCAAGCCCCTCGCCTCCGTCTCCTCCTCCTCCTAGCCCTGCGCCACCATCCCCTCTGCCGCCGAGTCCTGCGCCACCCACACCCCTGCCTCCGAGCCCCTCGCCGCCATCGCCGCAGCCTCCCAGCCCAGCACCGCCAAGCCCACTTCCTCAATCGCCCCAGCCTCCAAGCCCCTTGCCACCATCGCCCCAGCCCCCAAGCCCCTCGCCACCGTCTCCTGCTCCGCCAAGTCCCCTTCCTCCATCGCCCCAGCCCCCAAGCCCCTCTCCGCCATCGCCCCAGCCCCCAAGCCCCTCGCCCCCATCTCCTGCTCCGCCAAGCCCCCTTCCTCCATCGCCCCAGCCCCCAAGCCCCTTGCCACCATCGCCCCAGCCTCCAAGCCCCTCGCCCCCGTCTCCTGCTCCGCCAAGTCCACTTCCTCCATCGCCCCAGCCCCCAAGCCCCTCTCCGCCATCGCCCCAGCCGCCAAGCCCCTCGCCTCCGTCTCCTCCTCCTCCTAGCCCTGCGCCACCATCCCCTCGGCCGCCGAGTCCTGCGCCACCCACGCCCCTGCCTCCGAGCCCCTCGCCGCCATCGCCGCAGCCTCCCAGCCCAGCACCGCCTTCCCCTCTTCCTCCATCGCCCCAGCCTCCAAGCCCCTTGCCACCATCGCCCCAGCCTCCAAGCCCCTCGCCCCCGTCTCCTGCTCCGCCAAGTCCACTTCCTCCATCGCCCAAGCCCCCAAGCCCCTCTCCGCCATCGCCCCAGCCGCCAAGCCCCTCGCCTCCGTCTCCTCCTCCTCCTAGCCCTGCGCCACCATCCCCTCTGCCGCCGAGTCCTGCGCCACCCACGCCCCTGCCTCCGAGCCCCTCGCCGCCATCGCCGCAGCCTCCCAGCCCAGCACCGCCTTCCCCTCTTCCTCCATCGCCCCAGCCCCCAAGCCCCTCACCCCCGTCTCCTGCTCCGCCAAGCCCACTTCCTCCATCGCCCCAGCCTCCAAGCCCCTTGCCACCATCGCCCCAGCCGCCAAGCCCCTCGCCACCGTCTCCTCCTCCTCCTAGCCCTGCGCCACCATCCCCTCTGCCGCCGAGTCCTGCGCCACCCACGCCCCTGCCTCCGAGCCCCTCGCCGCCATCGCCGCAGCCTCCCAGCCCAGCACCGCCTTCCCCTCTTCCTCCATCGCCCCAGCCCCCAAGCCCCTCGCCTCCGTCTCCTGCTCCCCCAAGCCCAATTCCTCCATCGCCCCAGCCTCCAAGCCCCTTGCCACCATCGGCCCATCCCCCAAGCCCCTCGCCCCCGTCTCCTGCTCCGCCAAGCCCCCTTCCTCCATCGCCCCAGCCTCCAAGCCCCTTGCCACCATCGCCCCAGCCCCCAAGCCCCTCGCCACCGTCTCCTGCTCCGCCAAGCCCACTTCCTCCATCGCCCAAGCCCCCAAGCCCCTCTCCGCCATCGCCCCAGCCGCCAAGCCCCACGCCCCCGTCTCCTCCTCCTCCTAGCCCTGCGCCACCATCCCCTCTGCCGCCGAGTCCTGCGCCACCCACACCCCTGCCTCCGAGCCCCTCGCCGCCATCGCCGCAGCCTCCCAGCCCAGCACCGCCAAGCCCACTTCCTCAATCGCCCCAGCCTCCAAGCCCCTTGCCACCATCGCCCCAGCCCCCAAGCCCCTCGCCCCCGTCTCCTGCTCCGCCAAGTCCCCTTCCTCCATCGCCCCAGCCCCCAAGCCCCTCTCCGCCATCGCCCCAGCCCCCAAGCCCCTCGCCCCCGTCTCCTGCTCCGCCAAGCCCCCTTCCTCCATCGCCCCAGCCCCCAAGCCCCTTGCCACCATCGCCCCAGCCTCCAAGCCCCTCGCCCCCGTCTCCTGCTCCGCCAAGTCCACTTCCTCCATCGCCCAAGCCCCCAAGCCCCTCTCCGCCATCGCCCCAGCCGCCAAGCCCCTCGCCTCCGTCTCCTCCTCCTCCTAGCCCTGCGCCACCATCCCCTCGGCCGCCGAGTCCTGCGCCACCCACGCCCCTGCCTCCGAGCCCCTCGCCGCCATCGCCGCAGCCTCCCAGCCCAGCACCGCCTTCCCCTCTTCCTCCATCGCCCCAGCCTCCAAGCCCCTTGCCACCATCGCCCCAGCCTCCAAGCCCCTCGCCCCCGTCTCCTGCTCCGCCAAGTCCACTTCCTCCATCGCCCAAGCCCCCAAGCCCCTCTCCGCCATCGCCCCAGCCGCCAAGCCCCTCGCCTCCGTCTCCTCCTCCTCCTAGCCCTGCGCAACCATCCCCTCTGCCGCCGAGTCCTGCGCCACCCACGCCCCTGCCTCCGAGCCCCTCGCCGCCATCGCCGCAGCCTCCCAGCCCAGCACCGCCTTCCCCTCTTCCTCCATCGCCCCAGCCTCCAAGCCCCTTGCCACCATCGCCCCAGCCCCCAAGCCCCTCGCCCCCGTCTCCTTCGCCACCATCCTCTCTGCCGCCGAGTCTTGCGCCATCATCTCCTCTGCCGCCTAGCCCTTCGCCATCCACGCCCCTGCCCCCAAGCCACTTGCCACCATCGCCCCAGCCACGAAGCCCCTCGTCTCCCAGCCCAGCACCGCCTTCCCCTCTTCCTCCATCGCCCCAGCCTCCAAGCCCCTCGCCTTTGTCTCCTGCAGCGCCAAGCCCTCTTCCTCCATCGCCCCAGCCCCCAAGCCCCTCTACCCCATCGTCCCAGCCCCCAAGCCCCTCGTCCCCATCTTCTCCTCCTCCTAGCCCTGCGCCACCATCCCCTCTGCCACCGAGTCCTGCGCCACCATCCCCTCTGCCGCCTAGCCCTTCGCCATCCACGCCCCTGCCCCCAAGCCACTTGCCACCATCGCCCCAGCCACGAAGCCCCTCGTCTCCCAGCCCAGCACCGCCTTCCCGTCTTCCTCAATCGCCCCAGCCGCCAAGTCTCTCTCCGCCATCGGCCCAGCCCCCAAGCCCCTCTCCGCCATTGCCGCAGCCTTCAAGCCCAGCATCACCTTCCCTTCTTCCTCCATCGCCACAGCCTCCAAGCTCCTCGCCTCTGTCTCCTCCAGCAAGCCCTTCAAAAAGCCCATCATCGCCGTCCTCTCCTCCTCCAGGCCCAGCATCGTCTTCCCCTCTGCCGCCATCGCCGCAACTTCTAAGCCCCGCGCCACCATCGCCCCACCCAGCACCACCTTCCACTCAGCCGCCATCACCCCAAGCCCCAAGCCCCTTGCCACCATCGCCCCAGCCTCTGAGCCCCTCGCCACCGTCTCCCCTTCCTCCCAGCCCAGCACCCCCTTCCCCTCTGTCCCCGTCGCTACAACCCCCAAGCCCCTCGCCACCGTCCGGTCTTCCCCCGAGCCCTGCGCCGCCATCCACCCTGCCGCTAAGCCCTGCGCCGCCCTTGCCCCAGCCTCCGAGCCTCTTGCCACCATCGCCCCAGCCTTCCAGCCCCCTACCTCCGTCTCCTTCACCTAGCCCTATACCGCCGAGCCCTTTGCTGCCGTCGCCCCAGGCCCAAATTCCCTTTCCACCGTCTCCTGCTCCCCCCAGCCCTACGCCGCCATTCGCTCTGCCCCCGAGCCCTGTGCCACCGTCGCCCCAATTTTTTAGCCCTTTGTCACCGTACCCCCAGCCCCCAAGCCCCTCGCCACCATCCCCTCCTTCTAGCCCTGCGCCGCCATCCCCGCTGCCGCCCAGCCCTTCATCTCAGTCCCCTCAGCCCCCCAGCCCCTTCTCATTATCTCCACCTTATCCTAGCCCTGCGCCCCTCGTAAATATCCCTCCGAGCCCACCGTCACATTCGCCGACGACTCCTCTTTCACCGTCGCCTTATTCTTACGGCCCTGCACCGCCGTCACCACCGACCCCCAAGCCTCCCCAGCCGCCTCCCTCGCAGTGCGCAACTTGTGTCTACATATCCATTATTCCCCCATCAAATTTCAACTTCAGCAACAACGGTAGCGATTTGTTCACTTTTGGGAACGGTGCCAATTGTACCTTCATCGAGAACCTTGTCGTCTCTGACCTTGTCATCGCAGCTGCTGATTTTAACATAACAATTTCTGCGCCCTTTACGGAAATGGAATGCTCGTCCATTTTCAATGTTGATGATCAAATTTACCCCCTTTTAAAAATTTGTGGGTCATTCTTAAAAGATGGTGCCGGCGATTTCGAGGGCCTGCAAGCGCGGATTGCGGACGATCAGGGGGTATTGCAATCTTGGGTACTGGCCCTCACCGATGGCGTCTGCCCTGATAGCCTTAAGGGATATTCATTCGTCGGCGACATAGTAGCACTCGAAGAACAATCCGAAGTGTGCCTCGCCGGGCACTTCACGGAGAGTTGCTCGCCAGCAGCAGATCCTTCTCCACCGTCACCAGCACCGTCACCGCCATTTCAGCCACCGATTTCGCAGCCACCCAAACAACCAACTCCTTTACCACCGCCACCACCGCCACCACCGCCACCACCACCGCCACCAGCGCCTTCGCTGCCACCCCCGCCGCCGCCACCCCCGCCACCGCCGCCACCGTTTCCCCCACCCCCACCAGCACCCACGCCGCCTCCAACCCCCCCGCCACCACCACCTCCACCACCTGCACCTCCGCCTCCTCCACCTCCTCCACCTCCGCCACCACCACCTCCACCTCCACCACTTCCACCTCCACCTCCGCCACCACCTCCTACACCACCACCGCCACCTGCTCCACCGCCGCCACCGCCGCCTCCTTCGCCCCCATTGTCTCCTCCACCATCGCCTTCTCATCCGTCATCTCCACCACCACCACCACCGCCGCCGCCGCCGCCTCCAACCCCGCCCCCGCCGCCGCCGCCTCCCGGACCACCGTTACTGCCACCACCTCCACCACCACCACCGCCCTTTCCGCCCGTTCCTCCACCACCACCACCTCCACCACCTCCACCACCACCACCACCACCACCACCGGCCCCTCCACCGCCGCCGCCACCACCACCACCACCGCCACATCCTATTCCTCCCCCACCGCCTCCACCATCGCCACCTCCACCGCCGCCGCCGCCGCCGCCACCACCGTCCCCTCCGCCACCGCCACCGCCGCCGCCGCCTCCGCCACCGCCGTCATCACCGCCTCCTCCTCCTCCACCACCAACTCCATCGCATCCGCCGCCACCACCGCCACCGCCACCTCCACCGCCGCCACCTCCCACACCCCCACCGCCCCCGGCACCCCCGCCACTCCCACCACCTCCACCTCCTCCACCACCTCCACCGCCGCCACCCCCACCGCCGCCGTTACCGCCACCACATCCTATCCCTCCGCCACCCCCACCGCCTCCACCCCCACCGCCTCCGCCGCCACCGCCTCCACCCCCACCGCCTCCGCCGCCACCGCCTCCGCCGCCACCGCCTCCGCCGCCACCGCCGCCACCACCCCCTCCGCCGCCACCGCCTCCACCACCACCGCCTCCGCCGCCACCGCCTCCACCACCACCGCCTCCGCCGCCACCGCCTCCACCACCCCCTCCGCCGCCACCGCCTCCACCACCACCGCCTCCGCCCCCACCGCCTCCACCACCACCGCCTCCGCCGCCACCGCCTCCACCACCACCGCCTCCGCCCCCACCGCCTCCACCACCACCGCCTCCGCCGCCACCGCCTCCACCACCCCCTCCGCCGCCACCGCCTCCACCACCACCGCCTCCGCCCCCACCGCCTCCACCACCGCCTCCGCCCCCACCGCCTCCACCACCGCCACCGCCCCCACCACCTCCACCACCACCACCGCCGCCTCCGCCGCCTGCTCCACCATTACCTCCGCCGCCTCCACCACCACCACCGCCACCACCACCGCCGCCTCCGCCGCCTGCTCCACCATTGCCACCGCCGCCTCCACCACCACCACCGCCACCACCACCGCCGCCTCCGCCGCCTGCTCCACCATTGCCACCGCCGCCACCACCTCCGTTGCCTCCGCCTCCCCCTCCTCCGCCACCTCCGCCACCGCCGTTGCCGCCCTGGACGCCGCCTCCTTCTCCATCGCCATTGCAACGGGGACCATCTCCACCCATGCCACCTGCGCCACCGCGGCCACCGCCGAAGCCACCGACGCCGGTCGTCCGGACGCACACGGCCTGTGCACAGGGTACAAAACAGGTCCCATACGCTCTCGGCAACCTCACCTCCTCCACAACAATTGACGGCTTGGGTCTCCCCGCAGTTGCGTTGTGTTTCTCGGTGGCCTCGCAGACATGTGATACCAAATACCCGTGCTGCCGCATGCAATTTGCCAAGGTGCGAGGGGGCCGGTACAGGGTTTTGTGCGATTGAGTGATTTCTGGCTGGGAGGAATTGTATTCCCGTCGTGCGTGGGTCCCCATATGTACCTATTGCAGGCCGGCATGTGCTTCTGTTGCTTGCATAGTTGTGGTATCATCATCTTGGTAATGAGAATCATTGAGATTCCTGGACTGTCGTTAACTCTCGAGCCCTTCCCTTGCTTGCTATTAAGGGCATACAACAATAAATATGATATGCCGACTGCCATCTATCCGGACTTCCCTCCTTTTGCCTCTCCGTCCTGCCTAATTATTCGCACCTTATCATATTATCGCACCTTCCGGACGCAGGTTGAGATTCCAATCAGCAATGCATGCAAGCCTGCAGTCCGCCAAGTCCGGGTTGACAGCGACAAGGTGTCGTACAGCTGGGGTAAGATTTGTTCTCATCGCACGCAGGCAGCAGCTATCTTTTTTCTAGGTTATCTAATTTTCATGCGACTATTTCGTACGCTGCTGCTGTCAAGACGACCAATGTAATACTCGGTGAACATGTGTGGAGAAGCGGCACCAGTCATTGCCCACGCACCCAGCGAGCCAGCGAGCATGTATGACGTATGCCTCCCTATTGCCTTTCCTCCTCGCAGCGTTCTACAGCCAGTTCACCACGCTCAAGATCCCGGGACTTGTCAAGTAAGCGGGGTGTCAGGTTTCATGATGATGTTGAGGCTGACATGCATATGTGCTCTCTATGTCCTTTCTTCAGCTAGCAGGCGGCACTGCTGCACGGTCGGACGAAAACTTGCAACGCACGCTCGTACCATCACGGCGCGTAAATGCTTCAAAGTAGCCTAACCGGTTACCGCAGGGCTCGACATCACCTGCACGTCGTCTTCAATTTATTCACCGACATACGCATGCATACCGTCCGCAGCAGATTGCTGATTGATGATCTACTTGGCGCGACACTGAACTTTCACACCGAATCCTCACACGCCCTCCACGTGAACACTGACTGGATATATATCCGCGGACGCGGGCGGGCTTACTGTTCTTTCAATCCATCTGTAACCGACGGGCTTGCCTTATTGCACATACAGGGCCCTGCCTCAACCCGTTGGATCTCAGATTTGTTGGGTGGTAGCGCCTGGCGCGTGTGCAAATCCCGCCAATTTCTGCTTGTATGGAAGATGCCAGGTGCGCAGAGAATGTGATTCACCCTTATCCTCCAGGAAAGCCCAATCCTCCAGGGCTAAAATCTTCCCCTGCAGTTCCACCTGCTGTGCATAGGACATGCCGTAGAGGTGGGGTTTGGGATGCCTGGGTTGAGCCAAGGATAAGCCCAAGGGCCCATCCTATGGCTGGGGTACAAGGACCGCCTAATGAAGGTAGATGCATGTCGGGATGGGCGGCGGCCGCTCTCGTTACGTTCGTTCATTGTCGCATCCTGGCCCGGAGCCCAAACATGCATGACGAATGAACGGAGCGGACTTATTAAATACCTTTCAACTCGGCATTGCAGGTGAACGTGTACTCGTCGGATAACAACTGCTGCCCAGCGACTTTCATCTCATAATCCAGCCGGAGTAGCTGCTGGTGGAATGTGCGGTAAACACGCAGATGACGACGTACGATGACGACGACCGCAGATGCATGCTGCCCGTGCTGCCCAACCTCCGCTCCATCCGTTTTCGCTCCGGCCCTCGTATCGTATGTCATGGCTTTCGTTATTAAGCAACATCCGGTGATATGCGAAAATTATCCAACGCCGGGTTGCGTTGCTCAAGAGCGCAACGCAGCACATTGCTGCAATACATCCGGGCATAGTGTTTGTCATGCCTGTATGTTAATATATGCACACGTTTGGGACGTGTTGCCCGCTTCTGTACGCAGAAATATATTTCCTTATTGTGAGGACGGGATACCACACATCGGATGGCTCTTGCTAGGTATCCATGAATCCTTACCTTCGTAGCTGAAATGAGTTGATGTATATGCATGTAGGGTTCGATGATGAGTCTGTGCGTGTGGTTTGCGAATGCCACGTTTTACGCCTCAATCGGGTAACGGTTAGTTGGTAACGCAATAGCGAGCGCCTCTCAGCAGTGCATTCAATGTGGCGCGCTGCACGCACCTCGCGTGCCTTTGCGTGAACGTGGTGTGGCAGCTTCGCTGACTTGAGGGCGAATGCAGGTTGACCTTCACATGAACATGGCTGTCTATATGTACAGCAGCAGCTAACATGTCGACTGGCTTGGTGCATTGACAAATTTGATCTGGTTGGTATATATGTAGGATTTGTTTGCGCCTGGCAAGTAGTGACGAGAAAAAGTGTAGCGGCGGTTTATGGCTAGCATAGCTAGATAAATGATGATCATTTTTCGTCCTAATGGTTTTGCCTTTTTCAATCTTGACTTTTTGTAGTGACGTCAAGCCTTGGGCTTGTGCGCTGTGACTCACTCAGTCTACGCGTTTCTGGTTGCGTGAGTTGATTTGAGCCAGCCCTAAGGGCAGGATTGGTGCGTTAGTTGCTGACTAGAGTCTGTTGTTGGTTATATAATCGAGAGCCGTCAATGAAGACATATACAGTAGTGCAAGGCGGATAGGGTATGTTCTGATAGGATATGGTTAGAGCAGATACAGAGCGAGCCAACTGCTCCGTTCATGTTCCAGAGGGCATGCAGCCCACAAGTACGGTTGATGACTCTAACGCCGACGGTTCATTCCGAGGCGCCTTGTAATGGCCGAGACTTACTTTTTCGTGTGCTTTGCCTCTTCCAGTTCCGGTCCTGCCCTTACTTCCCCTCTTTTTCCTGACTCCACGCAACCGACTACGGGGAAATCAGGATAGCAAAAGTTGTTCAGCAACGTGATATAGCTAAGCATTTGTTCCCTGTGTTCAGCTTTTTTCGCAGAATTGTTCTAGCCAAATTATAACAACTTTTTGCTATTCGGACTTGTCCGTAGTCGGTTGCTTGGATCTAGTTCCCGGGGTCAGGCGTTCGCAGGACGGGGGGAAGGGTAGGGAAGGGCGTTCCCACCACAAATATATAATGAGTGCTGCACAATAACTTACACGTTTGCAGTAGGCCCCAACGCCACTATCCTTGTCCAACGTTGGCAGTCTACAAATCATTAGCAACGCATTAGCAGCGTGATAGGCTGCTTGCATCCAAAGTCAATAAATACAATAATTATAACACTTCGAAATGTTAAAAGTAATGTCTTTAGTCGCCCATGCCCTGCATGCTCCATGGAAAAATGGGCATGAGCGACTTGTGGGGCGATGGAAATGGCGTGGAGTCGTGTACCATGACATCAGCCTATTTCTCTCTACAATACCCAGCCCTGCATTTCAAACCCCGCGATAAAATGGGTCGCAAGATAGCAGCAGCTCCTAACAATGCCATTTGCTGTCCCCGCTCCAAACACCGCCACCACCACCACAGCTAACAAACAACTGCGACAACTGACATGACATGTATATTTAGCTCGGGCACTGTACGAAATGGTTGCATGTATCCGGCACATACGCTCCCTTTAAGCGCGTCTCCTTAAGCGCGTCACAGGCAATACCGCCAGCCAGCGCTGCCGCGAAAAGCAAAAAACGCCATTCCTGACCCACGGGTCGCCGAGGACAGGGACGGCACCCGCCTGGGCTGCCTATGTGCATTACTGCGCGCCAGATTGCAGTCACTACAGCTACTGCTGCAACTATTCCCAGGACCTCCGCGCAGCGCAAGCAAGGGCGGCATCAGCCGCCTTAAGTCCCGGATCAGTGGCTGCAGAGACGATCCAACCCTGTAGTTGCAACCAGTTGAGCTTTAGCTGATGTACCGGCAGGAGAAGAAACTACCGTAGCCCTTCTGCAGCACACCCGGAGGCCAGCCCCTGACACCGCGGCACTTTCCCAAGCCCAAGCCACAATCCGCGCAGCTCCGAGATGCAGCACAAGCCGGCCGTAAGGTACCACTAATCAATGTAGTCCGGACGAACCTTCGAATGTCCCGCTGCGCCAGCAGCGCTTGTATTCGCGGTTGTCGACGTGCCGTGGCCGGCGCCATCATCTCTGCAGAAGGAACAAACATCCCGGCACCCGAAAAGGTTAACGCAGCAGCACCGCCCAGTTTGATGCCCCGGCTGGGGGAGATAGAAGCGGGGGATCCTCCTTGCGATGCCGGCAGCATGCTTGCAATGCACTCGCCGCCGACGTCAGAGAGGTACGCGTCCACCTCTATAGGCTCCCAATGTAGCTGCTGCACACAAAAGCTGCGGAAGGCCTCGAGGGTATGGGCTGCCGACGTCGTCGTTGCCTCCACGCCGGCCTCGGGCTCAGGAAGGCCTTCATGCAGCGGCAGGGTCCGCGCACCGCTACACCGTGCATTGCGTGCCGCAAGCCGCTTGCTGCCGCCTACGCCAGCGTGCCTGTGCCGGCTGCGGCGCTTTATAGCACGGTCGCTGCCGCCTGAGCTGGTCGCTTTGGCTGCTACGGCCATCCTGCCGTCGCCATGGAGAGCTTGATGATGCATCTCTATATAAGTGCGCAGCATGCCACCACGACCCAACGCGGGGATGCGCTCGAGCTTCATCCAGTAATAGATATTCTTCGGAGCGGTAGGCAGCGGCCAACTCCCCAGCGATGTCCCCCTTGGGGCCGGCCCTGCCGCCATTTCTGCCTTCTCTTTCATTCTCGATGTCTTCACTGACGCGATACCGACGTCCTCAGCATCGCCGATTTCTATGGACGAGCAGCGACCGCAGGCCAGCGGCTCCGATACCGCAGGCCTCGCCGGTACCGCTGCTATCATGACCTCTTTCGAGCTGACTTTTGATACCGACCCCGATGCCAGGATTGTCACTCCAACGTCTGCAACGGATGCAGCCATGACGCTGGTGGAAGGTTCGTGGGCTTTGACGTGCGCTGTCGCTGCAGAGCCGCCTCGGCAGCACATCTCACCAGCCCGCTGGTACAGCAGCTGCCCGAGGTTGTAACCGTTGCATAGAGTGCTGAAAAACTCAATTGTGTTGAAGCGGCACCCCGAAACAAGATCCCTGCGGCAGGCAAGCACGCAGAAGCCCAGCAGATGGGGCTCGCGGCTGACGGCTGCAGCGGCGGAGGCATTACTATGCTTCTGGCTATAGTTTTTGTTCTGGCGATCTGCAGGACGCCTGTCGGAGTTTGCTAGGCGTGTGCGAGAAAGCTCTAAGGATCCAAGGAGCTGCGATAGCTCAGCGTCCTTGGGGTGGGCATCATCATCAGCAGGTACCCACAGCAGCACGTGCAAGCGCTGCAGTGACTCCAGCGCCTCGTCGGCGTACGACAGCGAATCTGCGAGGCGCTGTAGTTTTCCTACAACTTGCTTCTGCAGGCGTTTCCCCATGGCGGCAAACGGACGGAGAAAGCAGCGCTTGAGAATTTCCGGTTGCTGCATAACATTGCGCCGTGTGCGCGGCCGAGAGAGCACCTCGCATTGTAACTCTTCCAGATGGCTTTCGTCGATTTCAAACCAGTCGGGTAAATCGCCACCTGTGTTTTCGCTGGCCCAGTCAGCGTCATCGTGAGGTCGTTGTGCTCGATTCCTCGCACTCCGCATTCCAAGCCCTTTTAACTTCGATCTTAACTACGCCGCAAATGACATATATTATTTCCTGTGAAACGCAAGTTTTAAGATTTTTTCGCCGCGAACACTATGCACTTCACAGTACTTTCCTTTCCTAGCCCATCCTTTAGACTTGTGTGCTTACTTGTCGTTAAACAACCCCTGTGCAATCCATTCCATCTCCTTCTCGCATATCATCTCTCGCAAGGTGCATGGATACCGTATGGACCTGCTGACTGATTCGTACGTGTTCTTGTGACATAGCATGCCAAGCACAGCATGCATGTTACCAGAGGAATGCAAAAATGGGTCAGGGTCCATAGTCAACGAATGCATCTTGACAACACGAACGGGGCCCGAATATGAGGACCGCCCTCGCCACGTAGCTTTACCTTCAAGCAACCCCATTTTAAACACCGTGAGATACAAGACCTTGCACATCCCACGTTCTTCGTAAGCTCTTCTCAGGGCCAAGACACGGCCCCTTGGTGACACGAACCGCAAGCTGGAACTACCGCCACCGCTGTACCTCTCCCGTCTACCGTCGGGACTACCTGGTGGCTGCTGAGACCTCGAGCTTCCTGACGACCTGACCAGCCACTAATCCACCATAAACACAACCACACATTTGTTAAACTTATCAGTTATTTGGGTTACCGAAGCCCTGTCTGGAGAACCGGGGCTGGATAGCCGCGCCCGGGTACAGCATTGCATCGTATTCCGCTGTCGTCGTAACTTCGTTCCCCGCATTGCCCCTGCCACTGCCGATTGTACCTCGGGCGAAGCGGTTTACGTCCACATAAGCGTCAATGCCAGGGTTTGTATCATCGCCGCAGGCACTGCCCGGAAAACTACCTCGAGGATCGTGTGTTGGCGTGAGCGTGGAGGCGGCAGACGTCATGGCCCAATCTCGATAAAGGTGCTGCTGCTGCTGCTGCTGCTGGTGTGGGTGGGTACGCCTTTGTTGCTGCATATGGTGTTGCTGATATACCTGCTGTTGTTGCTGCTGGTATAGTTGCTGCCGCTGGTACTGCTGCTGTTGTTGTTGCTGCTGTGCCAGCATTTGGTACTGTTGTTGTTGTTGTTGTTGATGCTGCTGCTGTTGTTGTTGTTGCTGCTGTTGCTGCTGTTGTTGCTGCTGTTGTTGTTGCTGCTGCTGCTGCTGAAGCGACGGCTGGTAACGCAAGGCATTCTGTGACGAACGCAGTGATTGTAACTGTTGAAGCTGGGCCTGGAGCTTGGGTGACTGCTGCCGCAACATGGACGACGGAGGTGCTGCGAGGTGGCCTGCCGTCTGTACGTACGAGACCGGGGTTCCCGAGTGCACACCTGCCGTCGCCGCCACAGTGAGACCATCCATGAACCTCGCATCCAACCCCATCGCCGATGTCGCCGATGTAACCAAACCCCATTGTGTAGTTTGCGGTTGTACAATTCCACCGCTGTCGCCTTGGCGGGAAACCACACCAGCGGCAGTCACGCTGCCTTGCTGCCTCATTTGTGCACAGATAGTCTCCGCAGCGGCAAGCAACTCCGCCTCGCTGACGTCTGGAACAGCGAGGGCCGCCTTGGTCACAACGGCGGCGGCCGTGAGGCCATCGTCGCAGTCGTCGCCGCTGGATCTGTTGCTCCGCCTGCCAAGAGTGCTTTGCGGCAAGTAGGCGTCTAAACCAGCCTGCTGCATCTGATGTGGTTCTGCCGACAGCGCGGCAGCAGCTAACGTGAGCGTCCTCTGGTGCGAGGCGAATATGTCCGGTCGGTCCAAGCCCGTAATGCGTAATGATTTGGCGTCCGTCCGGGGAAGAGTCGTCTCCACACTGCGAAGCGGCGTAGCCGACAGTGACTGAGGCACGGCAGTAATTGCGGCCTGTGGCCCGTATGAATATGGCAGAGACAAGCCAACGGACCCTGGAAGCTGTTGCTGCTGTTGCTGCTGTTGTTGCTGCTGCTGTGGCGGTCGCAGCTGGGCTTGGGACGTTGGAATCCGTGCCTGTGACGCAGGCGAGGCTGCCAGCGGCATCGTCTGCTGATGGTGATAATAATGGGTGGGCATGTCGTTCGAATATGCACCTCCATCGGAAGCTTGCGGCTGCGCAGTTGCGAAGGTAAGAGAACTGTTGCCACCGGAAGCTGCAGTAGCGCCATTAGCCTGGTGATCCATGTGTCCTCGGGACATATGGGCCGGTCGTCGCGTCTGCGGTGTTGCGTCGTCGTCGCCATCACTGACATCGCTGGCCCGATCCTCGTCCGAACGGGCCGCCGCAGCGGCAGCAGCAGCGACCGCCGCCACGGCTGCCACCGCGGCCGCGCGACGGCTTCGCCCGCCCTCGGGTGGCGGCGGCGGTGCCAAGGCTCCAGTCGTAACGCCCCGTTGCGGCCTACGAAATCCCAGGGCCCCGGCAAAGTCCTCAGCCTCCCCCCTGACATCGCCACTGTTACTGTTATTCCCGTGGATATGAAACCCAACCCCAGCGGGTACCACGACACCGAGGGGCAGCCGTGTAGGGTCCTCGGCCGCTGGTGCCGCTTGCGCGCGATGACCATCGGCGGCCGTTGCACGCAACCGGATCTTTAGCCTTCCCTGCGCACCTTGAGCGGCGCGATTTGCCGACCCGTCCATACGCACGTTCATCGCATCTGTTAATTCTGCCGTCGTTGTCACTGCCGCGACGGCTGCGGGGGCATCCGCTGAATGCAAATTAATTTCTACCGCTGCTGGCCCACATGGCTGCTGCTGCGCCCCAGACCCGAATGAGCCGGATGCAGGCGGCTGTGCCGTGTAATCACCCCAAGCTCCTTCACCGGGGCTTAATCCAGTGACGCCTGCCGAAGCAGCATTCCCTGACGTCCTTACGTCAGCAACCTTGCCCCGAGTGCCAATCTTGCGTGCAGGCCTTCTGCCAGTGTCGCCGCCGCCGTCGCCATCATCCGGATCGTCATTGAAATCGTCTTCATCCGTATCAGGAAGCTCGTCCTCCCAGTCATTGCCGTACCTTGGACGCTGCCGCGCCCTCGACGACCGCCGCAGCGGCTGCGGCTGACGCTGCTGGCGCCGTTGGCGGCCCTGACCCCGCTGCGGCTGCCGACGCCGTCGGCCCCGCCCATCGCTATCACTGTCGCTAGCATCCTCCTGTTGTTGCCCATCCGTGTCGGAATCCGAGTCCGCCGTTAACTCCTCCTCCTCCTCCTCCCCGTCACTGCCTTGGGAGCCGTATAACATCGCAAATCGGCCGGGCACATGGGCGCGCTCGCGCCGAGGTCTACTGGTCGCCAGCTCCTGCTGTTGGTGTGGTTGTTGCTGCCGCCGTCGCTGTGGCGGTTGCCGCTGGTTGCTGCCCGAAAGCAATGCAATACGGCCGCCCTTCCCCGCCTCCCCAAGCTCGTAAACCGCATCCGGTTGGCTTCCACGATGTCGCTGCTGCCGCTGAGCTCCCCCAACATTGTGCGGCGACACAAACCTGCCTCCTGCGCTCCCGGCAACGCCGCCCCCTCCATCACTGCCGCCAGCTTCCCCAGGCCAACCTCGAGGCCGCGCGGCGGCATTGCCATTGTTGGTACCCAGCATCCATTCCTGCCCAGATGTGTCTGCGGCGGCAGTCGCGGGGACGGCGGTGGCGCCAGCGAAACCTCCATCTCTGCCGCTGACACCAACCGCTCCCGGTAGGGATCGCAGAGCCGATGGTGGGGGGACCCACAAGCCGCCGCGTCGACGGGGACCTGTGACACCGCCCGCTGCTTCGGCACCACCACGAATAGCATCTGCATCAGTCAACCTGCGCCAGCCACCACTGGCTCTCGGCTTTGCGCTTCCCGTCGCCGCAGCTGCTGCGCCGTCCGCCTCCCTGTCCACACTCTCATCCAAGTCTAGTGTGACAAGCATCCACAGCTGTGATAGGTCCGCGCGGCGGCGCCGCAGCATCGCCATGCGGCGGCGGCGCCGCTGTACGACGACGTGGGAACCAAACAGCAGCATGTCGTCAACACAGCGGCCCGTGAGGGCAGCGGTGAAGTGCAGGCGCATGTCTCTTGCACGATGTGCCACGGCCGAGTCGGGGCCATTAAAGCGCTCCGCATTCGACACGACTGTATCAATGTCGTGCCTACAGGCAACGGCGGCAAGAGGATACAATTTAATACTTGTATCTGCAACCTATATAAGATAGATAGCAACGGCCCCAGGCAGATTTACTTTGCATTAATTAATAATGGTCACAAGCGGACTTAAGGTTTGTTTTCGGAGCGGGATGCATCCTGGAAACAGGTCAGCCGCCAGGGACGCAGGTCTTCCCCCCTTTTTGCAAACCCGTTTCCCTTCGCTTGTCCATCTACCTGACCGCTGCGAGGGAGCGGTAGAAGCAGTTTTCAAGCCGCTGCTCAATGAGCTCCAGAGACATCGGCAACGGTACGATGGCGTTGTATGGCACGGGCCGCCTGTCGCCATCGAAGCAGGGATATGCTGCCTGACCGGGCAAGGGACGCGGCCGGCAAAGCACAGAGGCGTCAACTCAGTATTGTATTTTGGCAATTCCTGCAATGTAGCGTGAATTTCGGGTAAGCCTGGGCCGCATCAGCCAAGCCAGAGCCGGCGTCTTTTCCCTATGATCCAATCGTGAGCGGCCGATGGAGTGGAGTATGCACGCGAAACTAAGGGCACATCTCTATGAGGGAAGGAAAGGAGGGGCTCCGACTCTGTGGACACGGCTACTAAGCGGGCGACGAGGTCTCACAACCCGTGCTGGGATACCGCGACATGGGCAATCGTACTCTCACAGAACGCCAGCTCCTGGCCCGCAGCGTGACCAAATTGCCCCTCAATGGCATGGCGAACTTCTCCGGGTCAAACCTCTTACCGACGGCGCTGGGCACTGTACGAATAAGCCGTACAGTCTATCCTCGGCAAGCAACCGCTCCAGCGCCAGCCGAGCCGCGGAGGCCTGCTCCTCCGCCCAGCCGCCGCCAATGCCTAGATGCAGCTCGGAAACTGCGCTGCAGCCCGGATTCGAGGACGTCGAAGGCCCGGCCCCGCTGCTACTTCCGGCGGCTGCAGCGGCCACAATTTCGTCGGCCTTTGCGGCGGCAGTCGCGCGTGCGTACCGTACGACCTCGTCCCAGGATGACGTTAGGGGCAGTATGTCCCAAGGATTAATGTACGTGACCTCGGCTGCATGCATTCGTACAGGGCGCCACTCCGTGTGTTAGGCACTCGTCCTGTCCACCCTCCCTGCCGCAAATCCGCATTCATGCATCATCAGCCTATAGTTTCAACTACTGCATGCCTCCAGAAACCTTCCCCAGACCCTAATTGCCAGTGTCTAGTTTACATATACTCTCAAATACCAAGGAGGACCCAACATTTGCCACTGATGGGTGCGGATGCGGCTGTGCTAGCTCACCCTCGCCGTCCCAGGCGACCCCGTAGCGCTCCCACAGCTCCGCGCATTCGTGTGGCTGCCGTAGCGGCGGGGGCTCCCCAGAAGCGGCAGTCAGGTCAGGGTGCATCCTGTCAGCAACAATAGTTGCTGCGTACCAGCGACCCCCCCCGACAGCGGCGCCATCCAAAGATTGATAGGTCTGCAAAGTATTCCAGAGAACTTCGTGTTTTCAATCGAAAGAGCGTGAGAAAGAGCGAGAAAATGGGGGAAACCGGCAGAGGACAATGGGCTTGAAGATGTTTATGAGGCGGGTTCAGGCGGGTTTGCTGAGGGTGGGTATCGCTTGGTATCGCTCGTATACCGAGCGATACCCACCCTCAGCAAACCCGCCCTTTTGCTGAGGCGGGTTCAGCAAAAGAAGCGCCAGGAACAAAAAAAAGGAGAGATATCCGTGACATAGACAAAAGTGACCTACAACGATGATTCAGCGCCCCCCCTCCTCCAAGCCCTCGTACACCCCTTCCCGCTTTAAGACCCATAAAACCTGATGCAATTTCCTCTTCGCACCTTGCAGCGCTCCCCAATGCGCCACCGTTTGGCAACGGCTCGACTGAACCTGGCCAACGGAATCAGGAACTCCGCCTGTTGCTGGTCCGGAGGGGCCGGAGGCGGCAGCTGCAGCGAAAAAACCTTACCCGCCACAGGGCTGCCGCTGTCTGGGTCCACCATTAGCTTCAGACTGTAACGCAAGAAGCACCGAGTTCAAGAGGGGGGAAAGCCCACGAGAGGAAGGGTCGCAGGGGGATGGAAGTTTGGACCTGGCCCTGATGGAGTTTGATCAGAGGAATGAATCCCGGGCGCGGATACGTACTCAGGCCCGAAAGGCAAAGAGCAGCAAGCCATACAGATATATGACAGATAATGTATGCCTCATGCGAGCCTGGAAATCCCGACATGGCGGGCTTTCACCCTTCCATGCCTCTCTGTGCAACGTAGCCAGCACCAAATGCCGGCAAAGCTGTGAGGCACTTCGAAATCGTGAGCGTAGGAGCTGGGGTCAAGGGCTACCCCAAACATGAGACAGCTTGAACCCCGGTCCCACACAGCCCAATCCTTCCGTGCTTCCATCTCATTCTCTCACTTTGCGCCGGTGCGGTAGACGCCGTCCCTCAAGGTCTCGTAGCTTAGTTCCGTGATAACGCAGGGCTCCGAGGGCCTCATGCCAGGCAGCTGCCACCAGGGTCGGGCCGCTCGCTTATCGCTCACATTCTCCAAGTAGCTGATGTAAGGGGCGGCCGATAGTGGAGACAGAACGGGAAGTTGCGGGCGATGGACAAAGTACGAGAGGTAGAGGGCCAAATAAGCAGTATGTAAACAGGAGGTATGTGTATGCAGGCATGAAGTACCTGCACAGATGCGGTTCGAGGAAATAACACATAACTATCAAAACGGGGCAGGATTGGCACGCGGAAGGCGCCATGCGGTTGGACGAAGTGATGGTATGTTGGCATGGGGGCAGTTGGCGGGCAGAGAAGCGTGGCACACGAAGATGCGGCGGCGGTGCACCCAAGCCACATACATGCACATACGTGGCTCCCTTTCAAATAGCACTCACGCTTCGTGGCCGGCTCGCACATAGACCACTTCGTCCCCAAGCTGAGGGCAGTAGAAGTCGGGCACATACGAGGTGCACTGCGAGGAAAGTTAGGGGCGGTGGAGGATGGGAAGATTATTGCGAGACGGACCCCAACAATATATGGGGTCGTAGGAGGAAGAAAACCAATGGCGCCTGGATTTGCGTCCGCAGCATGTATCTCGCCGCAATATACGCCTCATGCCATTGCACGCGAACGCACCTGACACGCGCCCGACAACGCGCAAGCGTACCTGAAGCCAGCTGTATGCCTCCAGTGGCCTGGGCCGCGATCCGCCTGCCTCATGCGACCTCTTCTTAGCCACTTGATGTAGCTGCTGCGCTCCCTCGCCCGTCGCCTCGGCCGCTTCTGCTGCCTCCGTATCCCCTAAGGCAGTAACAGCAGCGGATGCGGGTCCGATGAGTGGGTCGTCTTCATCGCCATTCCCATCGCCAGCCGTGGCAGCAGCAACCGCAAGCTGTCGCCGCCGCCGCTCTTCGCGCCGCTGTTCACGCCGCTGCTGGTTGCGCAGCCCCCGTTGCGCGCGGCGGGCAGCGCGCCGCTCACGTTCACGTTCGCGCTCACGTTGGCGGCGGACGGCAGCACGACGCTGCCGCCGGCGGACCTCGTCGTCCTGAGACGAAGAACCATATCAGCATCAAAATGCGCAACAGCGCATATTAGGATTACAAGTATAACACCGCACCGCACTGCAACTACATTACACCACAGATCACATTGAGATTAGATGCACTCGCCTAGCGGACCAGAAGCATGCGCCCACGTCATGCGACAGCCTGGGAAGGGCATGTGTGTGTGTGCACGCACGGGGAGTTGGCGTGCGCCTTTCTTTCCCCTAGCTTCTCGTGTGCCGCACATCTACCTTACCCATGCAGGCCTGATCGGGTCACTGATCGGATGGTCGGGCCTGATCGGGTCACAGCCACATGCGCACACCCAGTGCGGCCCCACTCACGTCACCGCTATCGTCGTCGTCTGGCTCGTCCTCATCTGCCACTGTATCGCTGTACTCTTCGTCCTGGAGCTGCTCGTCCAA
Organism: Volvox reticuliferus; assembly: GCA_019650235.1. Lineage (NCBI taxonomy): Eukaryota > Viridiplantae > Chlorophyta > Chlorophyceae > Chlamydomonadales > Volvocaceae > Volvox > Volvox reticuliferus. Next base: position 176,029 of record BNCP01000048.1, read on the forward strand.
CAGCTGCTGCTCATCATCCGTGTCGTACGACTCCGGCGCGTCGTCACCATCGTCGTACCGTCGCTTGTGACCGCTGAGCCGTGCGGACCGTCGGATCCTGTCAAGGGCCACGACCGTTGGTTTGCTAGTTAGTTGTCGGTTGGATACCCTGGTTGCAAGGCAGGAATCGAGATTATTCCTCTAATTCAGGCCTCCTGCCTGACATGATATCCTCAGTCTGCCGATTTCTCTGTTGGTGCGCGGACCCGCCTCTTGCCATGCAGACATAAATCCGGCGATGCCCCATTCACCGATGATCCGGAGTCCAGGGTAAGCCAGTACTAATATTCAGGCCCCAGAATCTCACCTCTCCTGCTGCTCCTGCTCCCGTGCCTCAGCCCGTTCGCGGCGGCTGCTGCGCCGTAGTGTCGGCCCATCGCCCTGGCTGGCGGCGGATCTGCCGCCACGGCCGGGACCCCGCCCCGCGGGCCCGCTGCTGCCGTCCCGCGCTCCACTGCCACGGCGGCCGTTGACGGGCCTACCGTCGTCACTGTCCACGAGTATGACAGGGTCATCATCATCATCATCATCATCACTGTCGTCACTATCTCTACTGACGCAGGGGTCGCTAAAGCTGACGGCATAGACATCGTCATCGTCGCCGCCGTCGCCCCCGGAACTGCTGCTGCTGGGCTCGCTGCGGCGGTGGCTGCTGTCGCTGTCATATTCCGGGTGTAGAAACAATGGTGGCGGTGCGTTAGGGTCGTCGACGACGAGGTACACACCGCGGGGGATGTTGGCAGCGGCCGCGGGGTTGGCGGCAGCCGCCGCTGCTGACGCTGCTGCAGCGCCTGACGGGGGTCGCCGGGGTGGCTCGCTGCCGGACCGGTTTCCAACGGCGCCGCCGGTAACACCAGCTATGCCGTTCCGTGCGCCCGATGACCTCCTGTAGCCTGGAGTGACGCACCCATATTCCCATAGTCCGCATGCTTGCTTAATGCAAATTGAAATGGACGAGGCGGGAAGCCGGTACACAGGAAGTGCTTACTTAACATGGCTTCGCGACGGCCTGTACCACGTCCCCGTCAGCAACGGAAAGCACTAGCACATATAATTCAAATACCAGAAAGGAGGTGGAACCCACGGACACCACAAACCCACCGGGCCCAACTGCCTGCCAGAACCCAATAATCCAGTCCAGCTCACCTCGCGGCACCGCATCATCGGGCCGAGATAACGCCGCAAGCGCCTGCATGTGGCGCTCGTACGCTCGGTTCATGGCCTGCTGTATTGCGGCAGCACTAGCTCCGTTCTCCACCGCCAGCCACGAGGCCGACACAAGCGTGGGCGGGTGGGTCAGGAGCGCCTGTGTGTATATTTCCATGGACAGACCAGAGGGCCAGTCCAGGTATGATGCCGTAAGTTGGGAGAGGGAAGGGTGGGCCAGATGGCGCCTGAAGCTACCCGCCAGGCAGGGTTACTAGAACCTCCAGCTTTAACCCTGCTTCCGGCCCGTTCCTTCAATTATCCCCAATCGCAGCACCTTGTCCAGTAGCCACTACAAACTCATTCAAACTGCGAGCGCATGCTCCTACTGCCTCTCTCATCTACCCCGAGCCTTTCGGCTCCTCCCCAATCCCACCGGCGGAAGCGGGTGGTCCCTGTCCACCGGATCCGGCCGGGGCAGATCGCTCAAGCGGTGGGCCGAAAAGGCTGCCTGGATCTCGATGGGATAGGGGTGGTTGGAATAATCGCACAACGTCTGCTTGGTCATCAAGTGCGGCGGCTGCTGCGTCAGCTCGTCCAAGACCCAGCTGGAGACCATGGAGATGCGTGTGTTCGTGCGTTCGGGGACGAGAGGGGACGCGGCAGGCAAGGTGGCGTCAGATGACGATATAGGGATACTGGTGAACTGAGGGTAATGACAAAGTAAAATGGAACGACAAAGTATCACGAGTGTGGCGGGGGCGGTGGGAAGCCCAACCCATGCCATAACGCACCACCTACCCACCCGTTCATGTCCCGGATCAGTCCGTTGTAGTCTGAGCCCAGGAACTGATCGTATGGCGCCCGCGCCATGACGTCCGATGCCGCTGCCACGGGCACGCCATACAAATGCAGTTGACCAGCAGTGTCCGTGACGGCGAGCTGCGCGCCGTCGGGTGCGAAGTGGCCGTCCACCAGCTGGAGCGGATCTGTCCAGCGGCCCCGACCCGGGAATGTGTCTTGTGTGCTGAACCTGTGCGGTGTGGAAAATGGAGGAGAGCATATGCCGATGCAGGTATTCTTCATGAGCCGTGACGTCGAACGATGAAGGTTTCCAGGATTTTCCTGGCGAATCCTCGTCTGACCTCCTTCCCGTTTCGAATAAGAAACGCCTGTTTTTGTCCGAGAGAGACATACACGCGCGTCTATTGCGATGCGGTGACGGCTTTGGACCTTGTTAACGCCATAGATGGCGCAGCGCGTACGTATATACAGCTCCCCAACTTTCATTTACACTTCCTTGGGACCGGTGTCGGTTCCTGACCCTGAAACACAAAACTCACATTCGGATGGCCACTCCAGCAATTACATCCCACAGAATCGTCCGTCCGTCATACCCACCCGACATGACCAGTCGGGGGTCCTGGGGATGCGCCTCCAGCACGTGCGCCTGCACGGTGTTGTGGGCATGGAACACAGGATGGGCCTTGACGGGCCGACTCGTTATGGTTGTAGCACACGCCATCTCCTAGGTGGACACCTAACCACCTCCCTCCAAGGTGCCCAGGACGATCAGGTCCCAGCCGGATGCTACGACCTAACCTGTCCGGTCTTATCCCTTTCCCGCCCGACCTGGCCCCATCTTGTTTAGGCTCGGGGTCTCCTTCGCCCGCATCACCAGATAACCACTCCCTTTCCGGGCTCCCGCCCTCGGTTCATTTCTGTGTCCCCTCTTTTCCTTGCCTGTGCGGAGTGCTCCAGCAGTATATGTGTGGATGTCCCCGAGGCCGTGTCCCACACCCGCACGCTGTTGTCGGTGACGGCTGCCACCATACGGGAGTCGTCCAGGTTCCAGGCCACCTGTACACAAAGGATCCCGATCCTGAGGGGACCGCTGGATTGCTAAAGAGACAGTCCTAAGGATAATGCGGGAAAAAGACGGGGGTGCTTGCTCCCCCAGGGCCCGTCCTAGTCTAGACCTGCATTGGGCCGCACCTGGTTGATAGCGGGGTGGGGTGGTGGCTTACGCTTGAGTCGCGCCTTGCGGATCTCCTCCTCGGTTGGTGGGCAGGCCAGACTCATGGCCTCACGCCAGCAGTTCAGCAGCCGCCCGCACCGCCGGTTGCGCTCCAGGCGCCAGATCTTAAGAATAACCGGGGCGAGCACCAGGCAATGAGCATAAGAAGTGAACATACCGGAGTGGCTGCAACCCGAGCTGCGGGACGCAGAGATGGTGGAATGTCGAATGCAGAAAATGGAAGCGACAAACGCACAACCCCCCTCCATTCCCTACCTACTCTGTCAACACAATTACTCAGGTTCCAAACAGCGCCAATGTCACACTTACCTTGACGCAGCCATCTCTGGAGGCGGTTGCCACTGCAGTGCCCTCGTGGCTGAACTCGATGAAGACGATGTCGTTGCGGTGGCCGCTGAGCTTGGCAAGCTCCTGTGGGAGGAACGGAAAGGTGGCGAGGCGCAACCAGCTTGTGAATCAGCTGATGTTCTGATTAAGCACGGAAACAACATAGGACGGCATCAGACGAGCCACGTCCATGCATGGATAATACCGCCTTTCGCAAGTGCAGTGCCCAGACTTTAGCTGGGAGGCGCGAGGACGGCAAGGAGTACAAGCGAAGACTTGCGTCAAATGATGAGCGAAGAAGGGGCAAGATCGGCTTCAAACAAACGAAGCCCCCATGGAGCTCGACAGTGCAGATAAGGGTTGAGGTTAGGGGTTTGGAATGGGTTGTTTGCAGCGACGTACCGTTGGCCGTGTCCAGTCCCGCCCCGCAAACAGCTCCAACAGGCTATCAGTTGCAGGTGCGGTGGCGTGCCCCGCCTGCAGCCCGGTCGAGCCCAAAGCTACTGCCGCCGCTGATGTAGATGCCGACGGTAGCGATGAATTTGAATACAACCTGCCTCCCGCTACCTGCTGCTGCGGCGGCTGCTCTGGCTGAGACTGTTGTGAAGGTTGTTTTGCTGGGGGCAGCTGTGTCGGCACCGTCATGGCCGCTGCTGCCGCCGGCAGCATTTGCCCCAGATCCCAATGCCAGACACATACGGTGCAATCTGTCCCGCCGGCAAAGATGAAGGTGCCATCAGGGGACCAAGAACAGCACAGGAAGCCCACCGGTGGCTGGCTGGTGTCCGATACCGGCGCCGCCTGCGGAGAGCAAACGTTACCGCAGTGGTTTGCGCACACGAATGGGAAATGCGCACACGATGTCTGAGGGCATATGTCAACCTACTCAGTACGGCCTGTGCAAAACGCATCCCTCAAGGTGCATGGTGCAAAACACATCCCTCATTCCACACACATACACACACATCACCCAGCCTCTATGGTAACTCCTATAACCAGCTGCCACGGTCTGAACGGGCCCCGTGCGTGCGCGGCAGCATCACGGACCTTCATACCCCACCTCTTCATGTTGCCGCATCGGCTGTGGCGAGCCGAATGTGCCACCAGCCGTCTCAGGCTGGGCCCCGTCGCTGAATGCCTGATGGGTTCTTGCGCTCCCCGTAGGCCCAACGCCTCCGCCGGCGTTTGCAGCGGCTACGGGCCCCTCATTAACCGGGTCAGCACTTCCGGCGCGCGACGGCAACAGCTGTCCGGTCAAGCTCCCGCCTATGCTGTGGACACCGGCTTCTGCAGCAACACAGTCCGGGACGCCTGGCAGGTCAATCGGGGCGCAGGATCTCCCCCAAGCCTGAAAGTAATATACGTACCGGTAGCTTCCTCCGCCTCCCGCTCCGCTGATGCCCCCGGCCCGTGCCGAGTCGCTATCCCGAAGACAGCCCCGGGGCGTAGCACCAGGGCTGCGATCCCCGGGTCTCGCGCGTTCCAGATGCGGCAGGTGCCGTCCGTGGAGCAGGACAGCAGCGCGTCGGTAATATACGGGTGAAAGTCTAGGTAGGACACGACGTTGGTATGGCCGTTCAGCACCGCGACCGGCCAACCCAGCGTGCCCTCCTGCATTTCAGCCCGCGTGGGTGCGAGTTAAAGAAAATAGCGGAGGATAGCGGGTGGGGCAATAGCAGGTCAGGTATATCGCTTCAGCGTGAATCGGTGCAAATATGGCCCAAACAAGCAGTGGGGTGCGAGGAGAGCTTGGGTTTGGGTTAAGGTGGTGTGAAGACGGAAAGAAAAAAGTCGTTGACTGTGAAGCAAGGTTCATCGCTGCGATTTTGCATGCTTTGCAGTGAGCACTTCGGTGGGCAGCGGAACAACGGGGAAATGGACTAAAGAGCCACAAAAGAACAAAGACCTATGGGGGCATACCTGCAGGCTCCAAACCCGAATGGCGTGTGCCACGTCACCCGAAGCAAGCATCGTGTTGTCGCGGTTGACAGCGAAATCTGTAATCTCTGCGTCGTGGCCGCGACAGGACTTAAGCAGCGTGCCTGTCTCCGAGGACCAGATCTGTGGCAGATACCGATAGCGATTAGCGATCGGCAGACCAGTGTACATGAATATGCATTTTTCATTCCTAGTAACATTAGGCGCCTAGCGTATTCCTCACCTTGACTAAAAAATCATCACTGCCCGTAATCACTCGCCGGCCAGTGTTGTCGTACGTGCAACAATACACCGCCAGCCGGTGGCCCCGCACCGTTGTTAGGTGGCGCATCTGTCGGCACAGCAGCCCCGTCGCTATGGATGAGCCGTGCGCACTGCCGGCCATTCCCAGCCGACCGTTGGCTAGACCACTCTGCCGCAGAAGCAGCTGGTGCGGCAGGCTGGCCTGCGGTCGCCGGAGGCAGCAGCATCAGGCAGCATAGTAGCATCGACTATTGGAGTCAACCTCAACGACACGCGGGAGCTGAAAACTTGAACCTCTTGGGCAGTGCCATGATTGCCCTGCCCGGCGAGCACCAATACTGTGGTTGAGCCAGGGCCCTAAAAGGATGCCCCGAGTCTGCATTAATAAACGGAATCCTTCCATCTCATGCCCTCCCCCGTGTCCGCCAATGACACAGATGTACATTTGTGTACGAAACGCCGTACCTGCGCATGTGGCCGGCGCCACCAGCGAGGCAGTGGCGGCTCCTCGCATCCCAGGAGCCCATGCTTGCCGGGACCCGTCAAGTTGACCTGCCAACGGCGGTGGTGGCAGTGGCACGAGCAGACGATCACACGCATGGTGGGTGGCTTTGTTGGGTGGGAGGAGATTATTTTAATCACGTGCAAGTGCACAAGTGGCGGGAGGGTCCTCCTCACAGCTGGCGTCGGTACGTGGAGACGTAAGGAATTTCCACACCAAATCAACGGGTGAACGCATTTTGCAACGACAGCCTCCCCTGGGTGCAGGCCAGAGAAATGCCTCCAGGGAGGAACCATACATCCCGCATAAGGAGGTGAGCATTGGGGCCAACCTCAAAAAGAGGAGATTCATAAAAGGTGGAAAGGTATGTGCCAGCGGGCAGATATCAGATGGGTGGCTACCCACGCATAGGCCGGAATGTTTTCCATCCTCCACCTGAAAGCCCCCATCGGTGCCTGCTTTGCTTTGCTCCAGGAGCTTCTGCAGGAGCCGCCGCAATGCGTCCGGAGGCACGTGCGGGTGGACCCTGGCATACTGTGCGAAGGGCACCTGGTGAACGTTGCCTGCAGCATATTAAATTTCATTACACGCGATTCATGTTATTCGTGAAGCAAAAACGCAAACGGGGACAGGGGCTGTACACGGAAGGCCAACTGCCGCACCTGCGATGTCCACGCGCGAAGGCAGTAATCCCAGCCGGGTGGCATGCTCCTCTAGAGCATGTGCTGCTCCAGCTAATGGCCCCGATGATAAAGAGCGCCATATCAGGAACAGGACCTCGGCGTCGTCCTGGGTTCGGATGCAAGCACGAACTTTTAGATTCTTAACAAAATTAAATCATCGCAATACAAGTACTAGTCGTTACGATTTAATTGTAAAAGGTTTCGGGCGTCCCGTTTCGGTCTGCTAGTCTTTGCATGGCCCTGCAACCCAAGCCGCCCAGGCGCCCAACAGCAACGCAAAATGCACCGCGGAAACAATGCGCTGTGTATTGAGATGTCGTGAAATTCATGGCCCTGAGCTTATGGAAACATGGCGACACTTACCATACTCGTCGGTTTTCGGGCGCCAACGGCTGTCAACCCTCAACGGCGTGAAGGAAATCCAGCGTCTGGCCGGACCTGAGTCCAGTACTGCGGCTGCACTGCATATCCTTTAGGCTCTAGCGAGCTGCGTAGACAAAAGCCAGAGACGCTGGTGACTATCTGGTAGCGGCTAAAGTGCACGGTTGGGTGGGGTGACGGACGGTTGCCGAACAGTATCCGTAAGATCCAGCAGGCGGGCTCCCAGGGGTTCAGCGTTCTTCCCAACCTTGGCGCGATATCAACCTGGAGCCTAAGTTGTATTATATGAGAGGGATAGATACTTTGTGTATTGCGTGAGACAAAGAAGCATTGGCTCTGGGGGACACCGTCACCCGGCAGGCTTTGACGTTGTTCGTTGCAGGGGCCACATCTCCCGTAGTCCGGCAAGTTTCATGGAGCTAGGTACATGACGTTGCGCAAACCCTCCACGACTCTTTTTGGCCTTGAGCCAAGCTAGGTGCTAATAGAGCACCTTCTTAGATTTCGACGTTGGTGCACGTTATCGTGTTTTGAAAGATTTCAAGGAACAATTGTCAAACTGCCGACCCTGCCCTCTCGAGTCCCATTAGACACGACCAATGGGAAAGAAAAAAGCGACACTTTTTGATCTCCCTGACGTAGATGACGAGGAAAGCACTGGCCCGGCGGCGGCAATTGCAGACGCGAAGGCCCAACCTACAAAGGGCAAAGCCAAGAAACAGCAGAAAGGCAAAAAGACAAAAAGTGGTTTTGATGATGACGATGATGATGATTTTGACCCGTTGAAGAAAACTAACTCTGCAATTGGGGATGACGACGACGACCCTGTACATCGGGCCAAGCCGAAAGCTGGCCCCATTAAGGGGAAGTCTGCAACGCCAGCTTTCGCGCTATTGGGTGAGGATGCCGATGAGGAGGTGGTGCCGAAGAAAGCTTCCTCCAGCAAGAAGGCGGCCAAGAAAGGAGGTTTTGCCGCTCTTGGCGATGAAGAGGAAGAGGAGGAGGAGCAGGTTAAGCCTTCGAGCAAAAAGGTAATCACCTGAAAGCGACTACCAAGGTTGCTATTAATGCGCGGGCGGCGGGTCAGGCGGTATTATATAGCACGCATTCTTGAAATTAAATTCCGGGTCAGGCATGTTTACAACTAGCAAGGTAGAGGCTCAACATTTGTGTTGTTCGAGGGTTCGACGTGCCCTCGATGGGGTGTTGCAGTGGTATGTTGGCGCTAAGGAGGGCGTAATTATGCCACATGTGTACTCCATCCCGCTGGATATTTTGGGCTAGGCAATATATTGTCTCTTAAGCGAGCCTCGCGAACCTGGATTACCGCCTCAGCTGCTGAAACGGGGATGTTGAGGAGATGGCTGGGTAGATGCAGTGGCACTTCATCGCTCTTCTGTGGCGATTGTCATGATCCATGGTCAGGACGCAATCAAAAACCATTTATATTACAACCATCTGCCACTGCCTTCAGGCCGGTGTTGGGTTGGCATCTGGCCTGGTGGTTGCCGAGGTGCTCAGCGTGCAACCTCACCCGAAGGCCGACCGGCTGAAGGTGGTCGATGTGGACTGGGGCAGGGACATGTCAGTGGTGGTGACTAACACCACCAACGTGGAGGAGGGTATGAAGGTTGTCTTTGCGGTAAGCAGCTCCTATTCGTCACTTCCTTTATAATTAAACGGCAAAGCGGACCTGCCGGCGATGTATGCTGCATTGGGTCCTTAGCATGCGTTAAATATACCTTCAGCATCAGGTTAGGGAGGGCTTGCATCTTGCGTAAAATGGCGCTTGTCCCAGATTCCTTGATGTTCTCGGGCCAGGTACCCCAGCCCCATTATCTCCAAATTCCAAATCCAACGTACCCCATACTGCTTGTCGCATAGCCTGTGGGTGTCACGACGCCGGGCAGCGGCCTGAAGATGGAACGGAAGCTGCTGAAGGGAGTAGAGAGCTTCGGGATGCTGTGCTCGGCGTATGACATTGGTTGGATCTCGGACCCAGACAACGTGCTAGTGGTTCTACCGGACGATGCGGAGGTGGGCACCTCCTGCCCTCAGCAGCCGCCTAAGGTACGGATTCGGGCTTTGATGTCCGCTGCTGGGGTCGGAATTCCGGGACATGAACTTGCGGGAAGCTGTATCGGGAACAGCCGACGGCGAAGTAAAAGCAGGTTATTAGGGTAAGCAGGTGGTGTGCAAGATGGGGGGAGGCTTTGGAGGCTTGTCGTTGTTGTGGAACAATGCAGGGCAGCAGGTTGGTTAGTACCGTGTCGTGGGAGAGCTGGCACGGAGACAGGTAGGAACAGCTATTGCAGTCCGTGAAATTGCGCGGTGTGCAGCACGCTGTTGCAACGCTTCTGCTGAGAGGACACTGCCACCCGAACGCAGCAGGGTCGGCGGCAGCGGCGCTGTTCCTGGTTCTGGGAGGCGTTTACGTAAGAGGGCCGTAGCCTTAGGTCGAGGAGGGACTGGGCAATAAGAAACGGTAAAGCCGGTGAAGCTATGGGAACTTTCTTAACCGGCATTCTAGATGGTACCTCGTTTCTCCATCTCGGGACATAATGCGCCCTTTTTATTATGGGCGCAAGACGACCAGACCCCCACATTTGCTTTGCATGCCTTCTCACGACGTGTGTCTATCGTTGGGACTGCAGGGATTGAAATCCAAGCTTCCGGGTACAGCTGAGGAAGGGGAGGTGGCCAAACCCACAAAAGAAGCTAAGGGCGACAAAAAGAGCAAGAAGAGCGGCAAGGATATGAGCAGCCTGTTTGCGGCCCTAGAGGAGGACGCCGATGGTGAGCGGGTTCACGGGGCGGAACTACAGGACGAGTTTGTGGATGGTGGGTTATGACCACATGGAAAAGGACTTCCACAGGTGGGAAAGACGCAGCATGTCCAAGCCGTCCTGAGTCCCGCTCTAAGCCAGGCATACCGTTGAGGGTAGTTGGCAATTGAAGCCCGTGGCTGACCAACCTACTGGTTTGCGAAGAGGCGGGTTCAAGCTTGGCATGCGTGTGGGGCCCATTCACTGCGTTTGGATGCAGTAACGGAAGAGATTCAGGCAGAGGACGACGGAGCGGTGCCTGCCCCGAAGATTAAGCCAGCCGGAAAAGACAAGAAAGCCAAGGGCGGCAAAGACATTAGCAGCCTTTTTGCGGCCTTGGAGGAGGACGCCGATGGTGAGCGGGTCGTTGAGGAGGGGCTATATCCTGGAGGGGACTGGAGGCTAGGCGCGCGAGCTCTACGATCCTCCTGACATGGGCTGGGCGGGATAGCTGTACAATCTCAGAAGTTGTTTGCATGTCTAAAGCCAGGGGGGTTACTTTTCACCAACTTCATGCGTCTCAATTTGCCTCGCACCCAGCGGATGCACGCACTGCAATGTACCCCAGGCCCTCGTGCTACCCGCGCCGGAATCCTTGCCTGTGGTGTAAATGGTGCGCTACTTGCCTTAACATTTGCTGCATTTTCAAGTTAAGTTTAAATAACAGGTTCGTAATACTATTGTCAGTATCTCTGTTGGATCATGGGCTGTTTTCGCAAGTCCTAAACCCACTGGAGCAAGAAATCCGTTGTAATTTCTGGCCCTACATCACACCTTTCAGGCGGTACTAGGGAGGCTGAAGAGGAAGAGGAACCTGCTCCCATACCAAAGCCTGGAAAGGACAAGAAAGGCAAGAAGAGTACTAAAGACATGAGCAGTCTTTTTGCTTCCCTGGAGGAGGACGCGGAGGGTGAGCAGGCTTGAAATGGTTGCATGGGATCCGTGGTCGAGGAGGAGAGCTGGAGCTTCTTCAAAATCGATTACTGAGGGGGTGCAAGAAGAAAAGCAAATGTTTATAGGGCGGAACCATGATTCTCTGGGCTGTCGCAGGGTTGTTAACCGCAAATTATGGAGTCGCTCTAGAGTGCTGTAGGCTTTTGTGGCATGGCTTAGCAAAGATTAGTTCCTGCATATACCTCCAGTTGGGTGGGTGGGTTAGACGACATAGCGGTCTCATCAAGAATCGTCGTCATGGTTAAGTACAATGCATTTCACACGGCAAGTGCGTATTCCCAAGCTCAGCGCACCTTCGCCACCATTGCCATTGTTGCTTCTGCTTCCGAGCACAGCGTCCACGTCGGCCGTGGAGGCCGAGCATGTGGACGAGGCTGTGGCTCCTAAAAAGGACGGCAAGAAAAAGAAGGGTACCAAGGACATGGAGAGCCTGTTTGCCGCATTGGAGGAGGACGCCGGAGGTGCGTGTGACATTGCAGTGGGCTGTAATTGGGGGCATTTCCAGCGGGCGTTTCGATCTAGGAATACGGGATTCAACGGAAGAAGGTTAAATCCTGAAGTTGCGATCCACCAGGATGGATGAGGAGCGCGCCATTCCCAGTTGGATGGTGTGCTGCTCACCGCTAGGGCGGGCGGTTCATTCAGGATCATGTACGCAACCAGTTGCTTACACCATATATGATTGTCCACGGTTTATATGGTGGAAAGTTGTAGCCTGCCTTTCGTGGGGTCCCTCGTTGCTCAACCGTTCAGCCTTCCTGCTATTGTGGGTTTTCTCTTTTACTCTGCAACACATATGGTTGCCCTGCAGTCTCCGCTGCGCCTGCTGCTGTGGTGGACGCCGAAGACGCGGCACTGAAGAAAAAAAAGGACAAGAAGAAGAAGGACATGAGTGACCTGTTTGCGGCGTTGGAAGCCGATGCGGAAGGTACGCGCGGGCAACCCTGCACATCAGCGGGAGGTACCATAAGCAAGGGCAGAACGTCGAGCAAGGGGAAGCACATAAAATGTCTTGGAGATTTCGACTTTTAGACGCCTTAGGACGTGACCCGTGAGCATATTATTTCTCGTTTGTGTTGCAATGCTGCTGGCCGCCACGTTTGGCAGTCCCGTATTGAGTCCTGATATTGCTGTCCTGATCCCGGAATGCCTTGGCGTCCCATGCCACGTGTGTATTGTAGCCTCCACAGCCGCCGCGACTGCCCCGGCCGCGGCCGAGAAGCCGTCGACCGCAGCTGCTGGAAAGGATAAGGTCGCGGCCAAAAGTAAGGAGGCGGAGGTCGAGGCACTGCTGGCGGAGTTGGAAAAACCTAAGGAAATTGCTACGGGTGAGTTGCTCGGTGAAACATAAAGCTAAGCTAATCCTTAAAGGTATTTGCCAGTGGGATTATTCTTGGTATCGGCGTCGTTAAGGAGTGTGGCCTCCCGAGGTGCAGCCATAACAAACCCAAACAATAACGAGCAACATTGCATCTATGAACTACAGGCAAGAAGAACGATAAAAAGAAAAAAGGGAAGGGTGGCAAGGCCGAGAAGGAGGAGGAAGATATTGACGCCTTGCTGGCGATGATTGACGGGCCCAAGCAACAGCAACCTGCTAAGCAGGCAGAGTCCGCCGAGCCGGTGCCAGTGGCCGCCGAGGCGGCACCTCCGGCTCCCGAACCAGCAGAGGAGGCCGAGGGCGCGGAAGGTGCTGACGAAGAAGGCGGCGAGGACGGCGGCAAGGAGCTGTCCGCGGCGCAGAAGAAGAAGCTTAAGAAGAAGCAAAAGGAGAAGGAAAAAAAGGCTGCTGCGGCCGAAGGTGAGCCATTTGTGAACGTGGTCATTACAGGTTACCATCCCCAATCGCCGAAGGCAAGGCACGGAGTGTTTGATGTCCCGCGACTGATCCTTGGCACAGGCAGGGAAGGCAGGATTTTAGTGATTTGGGGAATTTCAGGCCGTTCCTCGTGCCTGGTGGTCTTGAGGGTGAGGGATTGGATCAGGCCGTGCTTCCACCAGCAGACTCTTCGTTTTGAGTACACATGCAGCTGTAGTGCTCATCGTAAGGATCGGGAATGTGGAAAAGTTTATGTAACCCTGGTACGATGAGTCACCCTGACACGAGAGTTTGCATTGAGGCCATGAGGGCAAGCTGAATGCTGTCGGTAATCAGGCGCAGATGAATAACCTGCGTCAGGGGAGGTGTTATGTCCGCGGGGATATTCGAGGGACATTCTTGTAGCGCGTGCAGCGATAAGTATCCAACTGGCACCCTCATCGTTGCACTACCAATCCGATATCCAGGAGCTGCCCCCGCGGCAGGGGGTGCTGCTGAAGCTGCAGAAGAGGAGGCGGCAAGCGCCAAGGGCAAGAAGGGCAAGCCAGTTAAGGAGAGCGCCATTGCCAGGAAGCTGCGCGAGCAGTTGGAGGCACGCAAGAAGGCTGAGGAGGAGGCTGCTAGGTATGTGATGGCATCGCCACAACGGTGCCCACGATATTAGATTGCTGCAATGTCGAATAAGGGGTTAGTCTCCGTGCGGTTAGCTCCGCCCCTAGGTCGTCGCGTCCATATACACACCAGGTTCCCTTACTTCACACTTCGGGATCCGGGCATAGCTGCTAGTCTGGAAAGGCCCCCCTCTTGGCGTGCTTCGGTCCCGTCTTATTCGTTCTTCTTTCCCGACAAATTATCTTCTGTTCCCGCTACTTAGGCTGGAAGCAGAGCGGCGCGCCCGTGAAGAGGAGGAACTCAGGCGGCTTGAGGAGGAGGAGCGGAGAAAGGAGGAAGAGAAGCAGCGGAAGAAGGAAGCGCAGAGGGTGCGTATATGCGTGGCTTGATGATGTGTTCTGGATTTATTGTGGCTCTTGGCCAACCGGTCGGTCACGAAAATGGTTATTCCAAAAATGCTTACTCTCAGAGTTGGATCAGACTAATGCAATAAGCACATGCCGTTACCAGGTTATGGCACCCAACTTCTCCATCCTCCATTTTCGATCCGTCCTCGTTCTTGCAGCTCAAGCGCGAGCAGCTCAAGCGTGAGGGTAAGCTGCTCACGGGCAAGGCGAAGGAGGAGGCGGAGCGCCGCGCTGCGATGGCCGCACAGCTGCTGGCGAAGGCTGCGGAGAAAGGTGACATTCATTGGAAGTCGGCTGGTTGGCAGGGTGGATGCATGGCTGCCGGGGACTCGCAGCTTAGCCGGGTGGGTATCAGAGCATGAGATTGCAGGCTTGGTGGCTTTCTGGCGGGGCTGTGCCCGTAGGTAACCATAATATGTGAGGTGTGGGATGTATTGGGGCTGCTCGGCTCGATTCCGAAGGACCATTTTGGATTCGTACGCGTTGTTGATAACAATGTTTCGCTCCCTAACCACAGGTATTGACCTGAGCCAGCTCACTGAGGCAGAAAAAAAGAAAAAGGTAGTCTATGGCGGCAAAAAGAAAACTGGAAGGAAAGGCCCGGGCCAGGAGCAGCAAGGTGAAGATCGAGAGGGTTCTCCCGAGCAGCCGGCGGAGGTAGCTGTGGCAGCAGAGGCCCCAGCACAGGCGGAGGCTCTGACGGCCGCGGTGGCAGAGGCAGCACCGTCAGCAGAAGCTGCCCCGGTTGCGGCGGAAGTAGCGGCTCTGGAGGCCGAAGCTCTAGTAGATGATTGGGACGCGGTGAGGCTATCATGTGCAGTTCACGGGCAGCTCGCCCGACCTAGTCATCTTCCCCGTAATGTTGTCAGCGCAGAAATAACCCGGAGATTTCCCGCGCGAGAGTATGAGTATGGAACTGTGCATCTGGCTTGTGGTGCTGTAGGGTGAGCCAGCAGCTAATCGCGGGCTGTTGACGCGTGCCTCCAGGTTGATGACTGGGACAAAATTGATCCTGACGCACTCCTTGCTCCAAAGAAGGCTAAGGAGCAGGAGGAGGCTGAAGCACGAGCAGCCGCAGAGGCTGAAGCCAAGGCCAAAGCGGAAGCGAAGGCCAAGGCGGACGCCGAGGCCAAGGCGGAGGTGGAGGCAGCAAAGGCTGCTGCTTCCGCTAAGCCGGTTGCCAATGGCAAGGCTGCGACTAAAGCGGCACCAACCGCAGCGAAAGCTGCAGCCAAGCCGAAGAGCGAGGATGAGGAGAGGTGCGTGGTGGACACGGGGTATCTACGGGGCAACCGACGGTGGGGAGGGGGCGTTGCTTCTTTAGTCCCCTTGGGCGCGTCCTGCTGTGCTATGGTGCAGTCCCAAGGCTTTCCTTCGACCTGCAGGGATACGGAACCATTGATTACCTCGAGAGTTATCTACCGCCTGGTCGTCCAACCCCTTTCGTCTCGGACAAACCTGTGACTTTCCCTAAGATTAACATGTTTGTTTGTGAGATAGCTGATTCACTTAAACCCATCTACCTGACAATGCTGCTCTGTAGCGGCTCTGGGGAGGAGTCAGAAGAGGAATCTGGTTCTCAGTCGGGCAGCGAAGAGGAATCCGAGGAAGAGAGTAGTGAGGAGGAGAGCAGCGAGGAGGAGAGCAGCGAAGAAGAGAGCAGTGAGGAAGAGAGCGATGAGGACGATAGCGACGACGAAAGCGAGGACAGTGAGGAGGCGCGGCAGCAGCGCATCGATGAGGCCAGGGTGCGAATGTCGTTATTTCGTCGCGTTTGCACAACTGCCAGCCGGCTTTGTGCACTGAGTGTAGGGCTGTGCTAGCCTGTGGTTCGTGGATCTCCTTTATCCATCTTCATCTTTCACCCTATCCCTTTTCACAAGTTCTACCTCTATCGCTACTATGTTGTCTTTCAATTCATGTTTTCCTTGCACGTTTACGCTGCATGTTTTAGGAGCGGCGTTTGGCACGGGCTGCCGAGGCTCGGAAAAATGCCAACAAGGAGGAGCTGCGCTCACCCATTTGCTGCATTCTCGGTCACGTGGATGTGGGCAAGACAAAGATCCTTGATAACATCCGGCGGACCAATGTGCAGGTTGGTGATACTTTGTTGCTGCGGCCGTGCACTGCGCATCCATCGATTCCGAAGCATGGTTGAAGTTGTGGCATAGCCGTGCAGGAAGTGCGGCTATAGATGATTGGGGATTGGGCTTATCTCCGACATCTTGAGGCATGGCCGCCCACGATTCTCCGCGGTGCACTTCTATGACTAACCACCTGTGGCCCAGTCCAGGAATATTTGCATCACCTCCAATTGTATTGACACTCCACACCGCAGGATGGTGAGGCCGGGGGCATCACGCAGCAGATTGGTGCCACGTTTGTGCCGGCTGAGGCGGTGGAGCGGCGTACGGAGGCGCTTCGTGCAGGCCGTGCTTTCGATATGAAGCTACCCGGACTGCTGGTCATCGACACTCCTGGACACGAGTCCTTTACCAACCTCCGCCAGCGTGGCAGGTGCGATGCAACCCATTGGCGGTTCACGGCGGCGGCGGCAGCAGCAGCAGCAAGGGGCTGCGGAAGCACGCCGGTAGCCTCGGATTGATTACGGCATTAATGGACGGCTGTGACATCCTGTCCTCCTCTGTCACCGGCCACGTCCTCGGCCAGATTGCCCACAAGTACTGCCGGGTTCCGCTGCCAGCAGCACTCAAAACGTAACGTCTTATGGTCCTTTTTTGTGGCACGCATTCGGTTGATTGTCGCTTTCAAAGTAGTTCATTCGCCACTCTTGGCTTTGTTTCTTCGACCGCAGTGGCCTGTGCGATATGGCGGTGCTGATCGTGGATCTAGTGCACGGCCTGGAACAGCAGACCGTCGAGTCCATCAACCTGCTAAAAATGCGTAAAACGCCTTTCGTCATCGCGCTCAACAAGGTAAGGAGAGCGCACAAGCGTGAGCTTAGGCGGCCGCGCATGCCCTTGCCTATGGCTTGTTCGCTACTTGAGCAAGCAGCGAGATTGTCGACGACTGGGGGTGGCGCACGAATGGGTCTCGCCTGTCGCGTATCCAGCGTAGGGTCGTGGGGTCATATGTAAGCATCGTGCTATCTAACCTAGGGGCTCATATGACTTGTGCGCCATTCCGACGCTGTTATAGTCACCACCAACGTACCTCGTATCCACGCCGCCTTGTACATCCTTGGAGCTAATTTAAAGCTGTCCCTATCTTGTCCCCTTGGACAGGTGGACCGCTTGTACGGCTGGAAGAGTGTGCCGGATTCGCCTATTCGGGACTCGTTCAAGCGCCAAAAGGAATTCGTGATGTCGGAGTTCGAGCAGCGCTGCAGCCAGGTTTTCCTGCAGGTATGTACGGGTATGCTGGCTGCGGGTGATGCGACATGACAAGAGTGCCATCAATATGGTGTTTAGCGTTCCGAGTACGGGGTGTCTTAGGAACGGAAAGAAGGCAAGGATTGTTGGCACACCATAATGATACGCTTCCTTCTGGATTTGCTGACTTCCAGGCATTGTCCGTGAAACGTTTACGGTTTCTATCCTATCCTCTACGGTATCTGTTTCCCGTTCCCGTTCCCTTGTTGGCCGGCAGCTTAACGAACAAGGCCTGAACGTGTCGCTATATTGGAAGAACCCCGACCCACGAAAGTTCGTCAATGTGGTGCCAACGAGCGCCATTACTGGCGAGGGCATTCCCGACCTGCTGCAACTTATTGTTAAGTTGACGCAGACCATGATGACGGATCGGCTTATGTTCGTGGCTGATACTCAGTGCACAGGTGAGTCCGTGGGTATGAGGTAGACGCATGGTTGGGGCCAGAAAGGAAGGGTGGGGCTGTAGAGGTTTTGATGCGTGTTCTGTGTGCGCATGGGTTTCATAAAACATAGACAGACGGATAGAAGCCAATAACCTGCATACGAGGATGGGTACAGGCCGGATGCCAATGAAGGAAAGTGCGCGCATCCTCGAATCTCACCAGGTGAATGTGCCAGACCAATGATCCACATGCCTGTTAAACGCTTATGGTTGTTGCTGCTGTCCTCATTGCACAGTGCTGGAGGTGAAAACAATGGAGGGTCTGGGAACCACCGTGGACGTGGTGCTTGTCAATGGTGTGCTACGAGAGGGCGACAAGATCGTGGTGTGCGGTCTCGGAGGCTCTATCGTTACACGAATTAAGGCACTGAAGACCCCGCAGGTGTGAGAAGGATCTGTGCTCCCGTGAGGAGCTTATTGAGGGAATTTACGGCGATCTTGGCCTATCAACCTCTCCGTCGGAGTTTTCCTGTTCTGGTTATGATCCACGCGAAGACCTTCCATTCGCCCCTTGTCAATCATTAATATTTCCAATTTAACCTCATAATTGTGGCTTTGTTATCAGGTTCTCCGTGAACTGCGCGTCAAGGGTTCCCTGATGGACCATAAGGAGATCCGCGCAGCTATGGGCGTCAAGATCGTGGCCCCCGGCCTTGAATCAGCGGTGGCAGGAACCAGCCTCTTCGTTGTCGGGCCAGACGTAAGCACCCCCCATGCCGTTTCCCTTGGTCGGTGGTAGTCGCTTGGCCCCGGTGTGGGGCTCCTGTATGGACGTTATAGAGTAAACTGTTTGCCGTGCCTCGTTGGCGCGTAGTGGGGTAGTAAGCCTGAAATTTCTTAAGGGCTTTACGCACTATGGTGTCACGGCATGTGCTTACGGCAGGATGATGAAGAGGAGCTCAAGGACGCAGTAATGGAGGATATGGCGGACATTTTCTCCAAGGTCGACAAGGGCGGAGAGGGCGTATGCGTGCAGGTGAGAGACTCTGGAGAGCCCTGTGCGGATGGACGGAATAGAGGGGGATGATGGAACGACATTGGACCTGCAGGGGATTGGGATGGAACGATTAGGAACGGAGACACTCGCCGCTATGTCAACGCCCTAAAAAATCGCACACATTCGGGCAGTAAGGAGTGAGAGCTTTGCCTGCGTATATCAGACGATAAGCATATCCAACGCCCGACTGTTAATGCGCGTGTTGACCATCTGAACCTCGAACTCTCCTCGCTTGTTGCAACTCATATCAGGCGTCCACTCTGGGCTCCCTCGAAGCGCTGCTGGCTTTCTTGTCAAGCCCCGAGGTCAACATCCCCGTGTCCGGCATCAACATTGGCCCGGTGCACAAGCGTGACGTCTTGCGTGCCAACGTCATGAACGAGAAGAAGTGTCCCAAGTACGCTGTCATCTTGGCGTTCGATGTACCCGTTTCAAAAGAGGTGAGAGTCGGTTTCAGGGTATCTACGGCGTGTATCGACGTATCTACAGCGTTACCTACGGCGTGCAATACGAGATAGGAATCCCCCGGCAACTTTCAGCTAAAGTGTCGTGGGACTGCCTTTCCTTACGTACCGGTGTACTCATGTTCCCCGCCACGGCGTAATTCCCCGTCTCCTGCAGCTATGATGCACCTGCTGGCTGGAGTGGAAACTAAAACTAAATCCGAACTTGATAAGGTCAACTGAATGGCTTACTTCGCTGGCGGATTTCTTTCCGACCACCACTTCCCCTGCCGTTGTGTGGCTATCAGGCTCGTGACCTTTCGGAGGACTTCGGCGTCAGGATCTTCACTGCGGACATTATCTACCATCTCTTTGATCAGTTCACCGCATATGTGAAGCAGGTCAAGAGCGCTGAGCAGGAGGCCGCGAGGTTCAAGGTGCGCTGCGTGGGGAAGGGGAAGGGAAAGCACCGGTCCTGCTCGGCCGGCACATATAGTCCCTTACTATCACTATATGTGCCGGCCGAGCAGGACCGGTCCAAACGCCTGTGCGCTGCTCAATTTACTCCCCCGGTTCTCAAAAGCCACTTGTTCCCACCCTTGCTTTCATCCATGTAGAACGAAATTTGCCCCCTTTTTGTTTATGTCGTTCCGTATTTTCAATGCCGTGTGTATCCATACTTGACCGGAATCACTCAATTTCGCAGGCCGTGTTCCCAGTGGTGCTGCGTATCCTGCCCACCTGCATCTTCAACAAGAAGGATCCCATTGTGGTAGGCGTGGACGTGGTGGAGGGCATTGCCAAGATTGGCACCCCGGTGGCCGCGCAAACTGAGTCAGGTCTGGTGGAGCTTGGCCGCATCGCAGGCATGGAGATTAACCACAAGGTAACGGGTCACGAATCGTGTATGTAAAGACGCCTCCCTCGATTGCGCACACAATTGTGTTTCGATCTCTCTGGTCACCGCTTTCTAGTTTGCGCTTGGCGTTTTCTTCCTGTGCCTGACCTCTGTGCTACTCCACGGCGCGCAGGCAGTGGAGAAGGCCCGTGCGGGCGAGAGCGTGGCAATGAAGATTGAGGGCGAGACGACTGAGGAGAAGTCCCGCCTGTTCGGGCGGCACTTCGACCACAACCACCAGTTGGTGAGCTGGGCCTCTTTTGGTGTCCGACAGCACGCCTGTGGTATTGGTCCTAGCGTGGGTTGGCTGAACGGGTACCGATGTAATCTCCACATTTGGAATGAGAAATACAGCGCGCATTGTCCGCTTTACAGCAGCCGAATGCCGCTCGACTAGATGTTCCACAATGGTAGATCTCATTGGATGAGATCCCATCGCTCGTTCAATATGACCGCCCACTGCACTGCGCAGGTATCGGTCATCAGCCGCGAGTCCATCGACGCGCTCAAGCAGTATTTCGCAGACGAAATGACGAAGGATGATTGGCGCCTGGTTATCAAGCTGAAGAAAGTCTTCCAGGTCACTTAAGTGTTCTGCCATGCGGGCAGCCGGGGTGATATCACTGCGAAGATGGGACGGGTAGTTGGCAATGGCCGTGTCCATAGCCTCGGCCTCAGCTGCAATCACAACCCGCGGGATGGCTTTTCTCTGAGATGCGGCCTTGGCTTCAACTGTGGATTTGTCCCCGATCTTAGGCATTGTTGGCGAAGGGAGGCGGTAGCAGTTCCTGGAACATAGCACGGGATATTTGCGCTTCTTGGACAGGAGAAGTCTGTCATTATGCTCACTGTTGCAGGGGCGTGTGTTCATACACATGCGTTGATTGGGCTGCCTGGTGGGTTTCGAGAAGTTGATTCGGGAATCGCTTGACTGATTCTGGTGAACCGATTTATGGCGGTAGCAGGCTTGGATTACATTTATTGGGTAGGGCGTGAGTAGCAGGACGGCACAAGACAGGGGTCTGCGAAGACGGATTGAATTGACGGGGTTCGGAAAGGGGTAGAGTGACGAATACGCCGAATCGAGCAAGGTGCATGCGGAACAACTTAGAGTGGGATCTATGGACATTGTAGTGATGTGGCGTGTCGCATGATATAAAAGGAAATTTTCTGTCTTTTCGTCTTGGCGCGGCATGGCTGGTGCTAAGGTTTATACCATTGATTGCAATGCAAAGGGATTTGGGGCAGGTTGTTTGCGTTCTGCCGGGTGTTATTTGCTCGCAAGACGATGGAATGACCTGCCATTTCGGCAGCTAACGCTGCGGGTCCCGGTGTTGATGAAAGCGAGTCCAGGTGGCAGGTTTCTACACCAGGCGCCAGAGCGCAGGCAGCTGGGTGCTAAACTTGCAACGGACTTTGCGGGTAGCCGTTGCTTGGGGCATCTCAGATGCTTTTATTTGGCCATAGCGACCGTAAATCTGTATAGCTGTCTGGTCTAGGCGTAGTGATGTATGCCGTGCTATGCATGGCAATACACGCACCTTAGCGGGCGCAGGACGCTGCAGTTCAATTGCAATGGAATGAGGCCGGCGGACGTGCATACTGCGTTTTGGAACCTTGGACGGTCCAAATAGAGGGCTGTGCAAGGTAGCGGTGCGCCCGATAATTCGTAATAGAGTTGCGGAGGAAATTCCTTGCAGGGGCTATGCACGTGGCCATGCTTGGTCGACTCGATGCTGTTCCATGGACCTCAACGGGATTTGATGCGCGAGTGGGACCGCAGGGTACGGGGGATGCAAGGCCGCTAACATTTGTAAATAGCAGCAGTGGAGATCAGTGAACGCCTAGGTACGCAGCCTATGCTGCGTACAAGAGAGGCAGCACCGCGAAAGAAGCGTGTAAACGCCCGATGCATGAGGCCACTGGCACTGTACTGTAGAGCCCGGTGTACTGCAGGCATGGAGACCGGGGTACTTCTGATCCTTGCCTATCATGGTTACCAAGGAAACGCAGGAATACAACAACTAACATGTGAAATGCTTATCTTTACCCTTCGCCTGTCTCGCTAATAAGGTTCTTGCTGTGATGACAAACTCATGCGCATAGCATTTCTATGCATGCCCTGCACAAGACTTTTACTATCCGCTATTCGTGTATAACAACGTAGGCCTATTAGCTGGTGCACATGCCGTGCGGGTGGTTGGGCCGCACCTCTTGTTGCATGAGGCTTATGGTTTCGTTCGGGGGCGTCCTTAGAAACCTAGGTCAAACAGAGTCGGTTTAGGGCGGTTTTCGCTTTTTCCGGAGCACCACAGAGCTGTACCACATTATTATGGTAATCCATGTTTGGGCTGGGGTAATCTGAGATGGTTGGTGGCAAGTGATATGGCAGCCTGTACCAGCCACATATAGGTAAGCGTTTCAGGAACAGCTCATAGATACCCTATAATATTCAAATAAATAAGTTATTCATATGCTAATATTAATCGTCGCCAATGTGACAGAGGACTTTGCGGATATGGGGAATGGGGAAGTGCGCCGTTTCGGTACAGGAATCGCGTGGCTGTCGTATTTTTTCAGCTTCTCTGCATAAAATCCCAACTCCCAGAACCTCAGTCTGCTTCTCTGTATAAGTTGGCTTTTACGTGTTTTTGGTTACTGTTTTCATCTACTCAGTGAAAAGCAAAATTAAAAGTCGTGCAATTAGCCCAGGTTTTGCTGTTCGTCCCTTCCTGCGATACAGGTCCCAATATAGCTTTGTATGAGTCCAAATAGCTCAGAGGAAAGAGCCATATCATCAGTTATTTTTCCTTTCGAGTTATTCGTTAATACATTTTCAGGATGTCGTCACTCGCTGCTGCAAAAGCAGATAATTTTTATTACCCCCCGGATTTTGACCCCCAAAAGCACCATTCTCTCAATAAGGTCAGTCTTGGTTCACGCGACCGATTTCATTCGAGGGCGCTCGCTTCTTTTAGCGCAGCAAAATTCTTGCCTTTCCCCTGCAGTACAATGGACAACACCCTCTTCGTGAACGGGCGTCAAAATTGGATCAGGGGATTCTTGTCATCAGGTACGTGGGCGGTTCGGGTCGGTGGGTACGTGCCTCGTACAGCTGCGGATGTTAGTTTCTAGTTGCGTTATGTTATACTGAAGGTTCTCATGACCGTGGTGGCCAACGTTCTGCGTTGGGTCCGTTATCATAATGGCGGGCATGGCTGTCTTGTGCCAAAGCGATGGCACATGTCAGCGTTTCCTCTGCTCTGCCACATTACCCGTCCATCAGGCCTCGACTGCGAACGGGGCCCTCACTACCGCTCAAAGCGCGTGTTCTCGTATCCGGTCTTAACAGGAAGGGTGCTAGCTTTTCCTACATGCTTGTTGCGCATATGGACACCTGTCCGGCATATGACCCCCGGGTTTGCCTTCGCTT
Organism: Volvox reticuliferus; assembly: GCA_019650235.1. Classification (NCBI taxonomy): domain Eukaryota; kingdom Viridiplantae; phylum Chlorophyta; class Chlorophyceae; order Chlamydomonadales; family Volvocaceae; genus Volvox; species Volvox reticuliferus. Next base: position 199,548 of record BNCP01000048.1, read on the forward strand.
GCGGCGCGGCAAGCAGGTTTGAAATGCCCTTCAACATCTGGTGCGAAAAATGTGGCGAACATATCGCCAAGGGGGAGCGTTTCAACGCGGAGAAGAAGGCTATTGGGCAGTACCACTCCACCAAAGTGTTGCAATTCGCCATGACCCACCACTGCGGCTGCAAAATCACCATCCAGACTGACCCCAAACGAGCCGAGTACTTGGTTGTTGAGGGTGCTCGGAAAAAGGTACGAACTTGACGATGGGGTTTTGGTTGCCCATGTCCAGAATCATGACCGGCTGCCAGGCGCTGGCTTCCAGTGGAAGTTATTTTTAGGTCCTGGTACATGGTATAGGTGTGTATAGGTGTGCACGGCGGGGCCGTAAATCCGGATCATTTTGGCGCTGCAAAATTGCACTCGACACCAAGGAGATTCGGGTATAATTGCACTACGTTGGCGTGTCGGCTGGATTTTTGCCTTACGCGATACTTATATTGGCTATTTTTCCTGTCCGCCACCCTGCTTGTAGGAGGAGTCCTATAGGGCAGCGGATGCAGAGGTCATTGAGCTGCCGGACGATGAGGAGCGAGAGCGGCGCGACAAGGACCTTTTATATCGTCTCGAGTATCAGCAGGTGCGGCTGGGGCTCCCGCTCTGTGGAACTCATTTCTTGCACTATGTAGTCTGTTCGTGGCAGAAAGTAAAGGGCCAAGGACGTCCTATTTCGTGGGTTGGAAAGGGAATACTCAGAACGGAAGAAGCAAGGCTAAATGACCCCTGACCGTGTCCGGACCTCTTTTCGATTGCCAGGGGGCCAAGGCAAAGGCCTTGACAGAGATGGAGCGCCTTGCAGCCATACACGATGTCGCGGATGCGCGCGCCGCCGACCCATACAGCCTTAACCGCGCGATGCGTGCAGCGCTTCGGAGTGAGAAGCGGGCGGTTGCAGCGCTGGATGCTCGGCGTGCAGAGCTGGGGCTCCCAGAGGAGTTGCCCCTGCTGGCACAGTCGGAAGGTGATGTGCTTGCGGCACAGCTGGCCTTCCTCACCAGCTCCGCACGGGCAGCGGCCAGCGCAGAAGCCACCCGCAAGCGGATCTTGGAGCAAGACATTTTCACTTCAGCATTGGGAGCAAATGGAAGTACAGGGTCAGACCCAGTCCTTGCGGTGCAGCCTCCATCCAAGCGCCCTGCGCTGAACGCGGCGGCGCCTGGGGTTAAACTCCGTACTGCGGCACGACCACCCGCGGCGCCGGCTCCAGGGGAAACGCACGTGGAAAGCGGGGATCAAGTGGGGCCATCCTCAACCCGGCAGCAAGCGCAGCGACCAAGGGAAGGGCAGGAGCTGACACTCGGAAAATGCGTTGATACAGAAGAGGCACGGCCTGTGACTCTGCTGGCTGGCGTTGCCACAGCGGCGAGAACCGCGTCCACTGGTTGGATAGCCGGCGCTCAGAGCTGTGCAGGCGCTAAATTTAATGTGGTCCGCTCGTCGCATTGCGGTAATGATGCTGGTGGCAGCGCGCAACGGGCAGACCCTACATGCAAACCAGCGCCTGGAGCCGGGGCGCTGGCCGTGGCAGCGGCGCGGGCCGCCGGCCTTCCGCAAGCGCATGGAAATTTTACTACGTCCTCGGCAGCAAGGAACATGGTGCATAGAGGTGCTGTCAGTCTCGTGCGGCTATCAGGGGCTAAGCATGCGTTGGGGAGGCCACTCGCGGACGTCCCGGTCTCTGGTATGGCGGCGGCACCCAAGCGATCCCTAAAGGATCGCGCAGCCCAACTGCTGAAGCGGCAGCAGGGCCTTGGGGGTTGAACGCTCGCAAATCAGGCCGGAGGTCTAGGCCATTTTAAGTGTTCACTGGTAGCACTCGTGCTTAAATAACTCGGTTTCGTCCTATGTGTGTATTGCTGCATGGGTTCATGTGCTGATATGCATTCAAGTGGTGTTTTAGCTTGGTTGGTTGGTTTTTGGAAGCGAACAATTTGCGGGAAAATAGAAATCTTCTTGAGTGCGTCCTGCGCTGGTGCCCATGTACAACTTACTTCAATAAGCATAGGCAGGTGGACGCCGGAGGTTTGCCAAGTGCCGAGATTTTTCTGTCACTGTTACCGTCACGGCTCGTTGACAAGAGTTATACAGAGGGTTCATGTACGTTTTTCGCTGACTATATCTGTTCCGCTGTGTATAATAAGTTGCGCTATGCCTGCATAGCTGACGCAGTCCGTGGCCCAGCGCAGCATGCGACTCAGGGTCAGGGCGGACCGGTCCTTCACTGCTTTGCAGGATGTGTTTCAGTACGAATTAGCGACCCTGGGTTTTTCCAAGTCCCTTGGAGCAGAATATTCTTTATGCAGGTGCTCTACCTTAACAGGTACTGGTTAGTCCGCGCAGACAACAGACGGATGCCCTTCATCCCAGTCCTCTTTGTCCTCTCGGCTGTAGGGCGTTGTTGCAAATATTGAGAGGGCGCCCACACGACGGCGGCTTTACCTCACTGTTGCTGCAGCTTCCATGTAATTGCACCTTTTTTGACCATGGCGCCTTAAGAGTTATGTGTATTATTGGCACAAATCTAACGCGCAGCAAATCCGTGTCTGCAGCACCCCCTGCCTGTATCCTGCACATTAACAATACCCTAAAAGCCCCTATGAAACCCTAACGCCCTAGGCACTGGAGGAATCCTTCATCTAGGCCGCGTGACTCGGTTTGAGAAAGCAATGAGCACGAAAATTTTGTTTGAGACAGCGTAGGACTCATAGGAAAGCTGGTTGTGTGCTCTATTTCACCGAGTTGTGATTGGGTCGAGGTTCTGTGTAACACGCTATGTTTCCCCACTTGCGGCAGCCATTATAGGGAAAGACAAGAGGTACAATATATGGCGCCGCTTGGGGCTGGACGTTGGCAGGTAGGGCGAGTTCTTCTGGAAAAGCGATACAACTCGGTTTATTTAATTCTTTGTAGCATGGTAACATGCATTTTTGTACATTACTACTGACGAGCAAGCCACACACGCACAGAAATTTTGCAACTGCAGTCCATTGGTGAACAAACCACTGTACGAATGGGTAGATAGAGCATCCATCATCCACACCTAAAGCACCACAAAGACACAAGCGTAACTTCGCAAACGCACCTGCATAACATGACCTCCATCAAACACGAAATGGATGAGGACCAACGTCCTCATCCAGCGTCATCCGGCCGAAGACAACGCGCCCAAACGTGCCCAAGCAGGCTTTGCGCCACATGTTTCCCGATAAGGAAATCTGTCAGGACATGTGGTATGTGAATTTGATGAGCTTGCTATTCATTCCGCTTTTCCATGCCATGGGAGGTGCCATTCTTCAATTTTAGTCTTACTCAGTATCGGCTGGTGAGATCGAACCAGGAAGAGCCAGCGGCCAAGCCGCTGGGTTCAACCCTCACGCAGGCGCGAACGACAAGACATAAATATATACGATGCGCGCACTTCGGCAGATGCTGTGAACGTGGAAATCGCGGCCGGAATGTTCTCATGCGAAATCTCTTATCCTTCCCGAAATCTTTACGGTCTCAATTGTGTATTTCCCTACAGATAATTTCTCCCTCCCACATGCGAATATTCACCTCTTAGACAATTGAAATGGCGCACAACTTTGATGCAATTCCGGATGCCGCATGGCATGCCGATGATGTCACAGGCCCCACATGTGAGGCAACTGCCAACCCCATGCGCATCACGGCTCCGATGCAACTTTCAAAGCGCGCCTAAATGCACCTCCAACAGCCAACATCCGTCACACAACACTTCTGCCACGTCCAGAAGGTAACGCTTGCCGAATTAATCAGGTGCGGTAATCCAGCCATGAAGCCCTCCCTACTCAATGCTTCCACCCGCACGCTAGGCTCCCCCCAAGCAGGACTCCGTCTTTGCAGTAACACTACCGCAAACCCCAACCATTCGCAGGACTTTTCGCAATAGTAAGCACGCGCATAGAGAGGAAATGTCACACTGCCATACCCCAACGCCCCTGCCATTCCTTAAAACCTCCAATAAGGATAAACGGCCTACATCCTGCTTATCAGTGCTCTTTGCACGAACCCAACATGCAGCACGCTCGCCTCGCAGCCTCACCACCAACTCCTCACCGGCATTCGCCAACCTCTTCTTCGAATAAGCCATAATAGAAGCCATTCAATCATATTTCCCGTCGGCTGTACAGTGGATCTATGCCTCCACATCCGGTAACACAGCTAGGCCGACCAAACCGGCTAGCCCGGCCAAATTTCCAAGTACCGCTGCTATAGCGGTGGCGCACCTCGAGCGGCTCCATACCAAAAATCGGCATTTGCCCGCTTCGGTAAATCTAACCAACGAAGCTGCGGCTGCCGAAAGGAATGCCCAACTATACACACGGGGTTTCCCACAGGCGGGCACTGGACACCTCGGAGGCAATTGCGCCTAAAACTACCACAATTGCCAACAATAAATCACCTCCCACAATTCCTTCAACTAACAACTAACTACTCCGTCTCCGCCTCCCTGGCACAATACCAGCTGCAGCTGCTGCAGCTGCAGCATCGCTGCTGCAGCATCGCCGCGTAAACGTGCTCAACTCTTGGATGCGCACGTTCAATTACCGATTACGCATGTATGGCGGCTTTTCCTTCTCATGCCCCACGGCTGGCCCTCCTGACGACCCGTTTGTGCACCGAAAAGGCAGATCTGGTTGCCCAGCCCTGAGAAGCAAAACCCGCCATTAGTGCTATTGGTCGACAGGCACCTGGTCTAAATGGATACGCTCCATATTCCGGGACTTTCATCCAATTGCAGTCCAATCCAACGCCTCTTAAAGGATTGTTGACATTCGCAGGTATACGGCGATGACCCTCCGTGTGCTGCTATAGCTGCACAGTACTACGGAATCTACGAGCCGGAGATGCCACATGGCAAGGATGCCCCCATCGCAATCACATACGTCATCCGCTGTTACACCGCTCGCGGCCGGTAATTAATGCATCAGTGCAGGAAAGGTCCCCCTTTCTATGCCATCTCCTAAACGAGAACCCTCCTCAAATGCTTACTCGATACCTCAGCTGCGGGAAAAAACCAGCGATCGCGACCACCACGACGGATTGCAAATTAATTTTGAAACCCCGACAATTCTTCGACGCTGCACGACGTTCAAGTTCAGGACTAGCAAAAGGGAATGTATCCGGCCAGGCCGCCGGGCAAGTTCCGTCCACCCGCTGCCCGCTCATTCGCAAACCTCTTATTAGCCATACAGCCGGTGGGCTGCTGGGCCCCAGCACACAGATAGGCAGAATTTCACCGACGTGCTGACTCCATTTCCAGCCTTGCACGAGGCTATCATAAGATGATTTTGTCCCGCGTCCTAGCTGTGCGCGGCCCACCTTACATGGCTTCCTCCGCACGCACCTATGAACCGTCCATCGTGCCACACACAGCCGCCCACGCTGACCATCGCGCGCATTGGCACGCTTAGATGCGATTCAGCAGCCGGCTGATCGCCGTCACCAGCTCCGAAGTCCTGGGCCGGCTCGTCGGTTCCGCAGTCCAGCACCTTTGCGCCAGGAACCTGTTCGCGCGCGCGCGCGCACACACACACACACACACACACACATATATATATATATATATATATATGTTGATTGATTGATTGCACGACGGGTCAAAGGGAAAGATATGCCCTGGTATCTAAAAATACCGTTCTTCAAAATAGTCGTACACTGGATGGATACTATTACTTCATACAGTGGATCCAAATTCGGATCTTCGGTGAACCCTCACCCAAACCTGCACTAAGAAAGGCGGAATGATTTGAGAGATGATACTTGCAAGTACGATATCGGTGACTTGCCACGCCGGGGTGGGGGGGAATATCAAGACAGCCAACCGAGGCTGCTGCAGAGGGGCCAACCGCAGCCAGAGAGGGAATACGATCGTACTGGTATGCGACACGCATGAGAAGATCATAAGTCATCAGGCTACCAACGATTCAGCGTGGGTATGCTTAGGAAAGAAAATGTCCCAGCCTCAGACGCCCAAGGTCAGGGCCAACATATAGAGTTCTGGATGTTTAAGCGCCTTCTAACCGTTTACACGGTTCGTATTTAACGTGAGTACGTTGATAGCTACTGGGCCGCGGTGCTTCTTGCCATTACCCCCCAGACGCCTGCAGGACAGCCTGGTGCATGTGTGGGCGACATGCAGTTGCACCCGGCACGGTGCGGTTTCGAGCTTCCAGAAACTCCTTGCATTCCGCACCTGTACTGGGCTGGGACGGAGTCATCGAACATTGGTCGAACTCCCTTTTTGACAATCCCGGCAATGTTGTTGGGCGATACCTGGATAATACAGAGCAGCAACGGCCGACAAGCGCATGCATGAAGGTTGCAACAGTTGGCAGCTTGTAACCGTTTCCATGTATTGGAGTTAGGTGCGGGCTTAGGTAAGGCATAAATAATATATCAATTGCAAAGGGCGTCATGATGTCGGCAGCGGGGGACGGTATGTGTCATCCATTACTAGCAACTTGTTTAACAACTAACAACTAACGTGTCATGTGGCATATTGCACTTGAAGGCACTTGTGATGCTCGCCGAACGGATATGACGTCCCGGCACAAGATCTGAAAAAGAGAACCCGCAATGAGTAAGGGTGTACGGCATGGCAAAGAAGAAGCCGCACGCCAGTTGAGGGGATACGTAACGCGCACCTCGGGATAGGGTCGGGATCCACCAGCAGTCAACTCCCTGCGCGTGGCGCCGATGAAACCGCAAGCAGCGTACGTTACCCCAGGCGTATGTTTAGGTGGTGGTGGTGATGATGGTTTTTCCGATAGCAGCAGATGATGATACAATTAGCCAACCATATTACGTGACAGTTGGAACTAAAACCGTAAACCGTAAAGCCATGAAAACAAATGATGACAGGACGATGACAAGAACCTGTGTACTGGCGTTCAGCACTCATTAAATTTTTCGCAACTGGTTATTTCTAAAGAAGGGTCCTAAGAGGGTCCTAAGCTTACGCCTCTCCGGATACTGCTTTATTAAGTGCGTATGACAACTTACCACATAAGGATTCCAAAGCTGCGCGTTGTTGATTTGTTGACGCAATCAGGGAAGGAGGCGCACAATAACCGGCGGGGATGAGGTCACGAAGTGTCAGCAGGTGGCCAGCGGTGAAGTCAAAGGAAAACGGAAAGGGACTAGGTCCTTTCAGCAACTCTTCAGCGAGCGAGAACGGCCCGCAAGATCGACGAATGTCGAGAGGTGCAATGGCGAGTGCGCACAGCCACACAGGAGGATTTGTAACCTGCCGGTGTATTTTCCTATGGAGTCAAAACGAAGTCACAGGGAGCCACCGCTCTGTTGAAACGCTATCATCACGGGACCGTCACGCGGTGCTTCCCTGCTAAGCGGGAGAACTTATGACGCGGGCGCTAAAACAAAGGGCCACCTAAGGGATCACTGGCCCCCAGCGGGCCTGTCGCCCTGGCCCAGAAGGTAAAAAGAAGTCTGGATCGGAAATAGGCACACTGCAGGCTGCAATAAACCACAATCACCACAATCACCGCAATACCTGTAGTAGACGTGGCTACATTATTTCCTCCCCCTCAACCCTATCTGTTGAGGGAGTCAGCGACTCCTGACAGTCTGTACCGTCCAGCCAGGCATTTTCGAAAGCCCACGCACCTGTAGATATCGCAGCTGGCACCCAGGCGCGCGGCTGCGGGACCGTAATAAAGCACGCACCCAAAGCGCCGCAAAATGGAGGATAGTTGTTAGAAAAATTGTAAGGACCCCGGCGGGAAGGAAGCATAGTCCGACTGAACCGAATGCGCTAGATGAATGAAAAGATAGGCATGGACGGAGAAGACGGAGATGAGTATTGGTCGCATGTAGGGCTGCAGCAGCATGGACATTGCTGCCGCCAAGGTTCTGCAACCGCCAATCTTCGACGGATCAGTCAAGCAATCAGTCAAACAAAGAACAAAACGCCACACACACGCATGACTCACGTTTCTGCCAGCACTCCGGCGCCATGTGTGTCACGCTGTGTGTGTATGAAGGCGAGGGGAGACCAGGAAGAGGGAAGGGACAGGACAACGGAGAAATTGGGTTTATTTGCCTCCTAGTTTTCGAGGGCGAAATCTCCATTAGGGGCAAACCGGTGATGGAGGATGATGACGGAAGCAGCACGTGGCCACATTTGTAGGCAAAAATGGAGCGAAGCTGGTTTTGAGCCAAATGGTTATACGATACGCTTGAGGGTAATAAGTAAAAAATAAATAAAGCTTCGATATTGTTCCTGCGTATTAATCCTGGCCACGCAAAAGAGCTTGGTGGGAGAAAGCTTTGCGATAAGGGCTTCCTGCCAGTAGGTTCAGAAACGACACATCGGTAAGACTGCCAGGGCAGGCACAACTTCGTCCGTTGCGGGTAGTGAGCAAGAGGAGCTGCTTGCACGGCCACGTTTGGGGAGCGGAAACCACGATGCCAAGGCCAAACAGCCCTGGCCGCCGCCTACAGAAACTTACGTGCCGCATGATTCATCCACCCACGTGAACGGCTCGCCGCCGCTCTTCTCATCCCCAGACTGCTAGTCACGCGGGTTTGGAGGCGAGGGAAGACACGTGTGAGCAGCTCGTCATGAACGAGGTGCAGCTCAGTTTGCAGGAGAGTTGCATGCATGCGTATGGTACGAGCACAACGGGCCTGTATACTGTAGGAAAATATGCACAGCATTTCCAACAGGGAAAAGAACGAATATAACGCTGGCGCGTTCGTTGTGCATCAGCCAGGGTGGCCAAATGGATCTTCCTATCCATGAAAGCGCGTCACTCTGCTTCTAATGGCACGGACGGCACAACACGCACCTCGTTTAACAGCGTGACAAAGCCAAAATCTGATTATGGCCATACCGGGCAGGGAGCGGCAGCGGGAGGGGAAAACAAGAATGTAGGTGCATGCAAAACCGAGATCTGTAAACCAACGAAGGGACAAAATAAAAAGACAGAAAATGACGTGAGCTAGATCCCGAGAAGGGTTTGAATGTTTCGATGTAAGCGGCGGTGATCGTCAGGTCCAATTTTGGTAGGCACACCCAGTGAACATGTGGGCAGCACACCTGCCAGCTTGGCGGTGAAGCCGCGTGGGTCCATCATATTGCTCTTGAGCAACACGTTGGCTGGCTTCACGTCTGGAAGGATGAGAGGGGGACACACGAACGCGACGAACCCGGTCACATGGTGTGTGAGGGGCTTCGGAGCGCGAATGCAAAGAAACCGAGACGGGGGAAAGCTGGGTAGAAGGCGGGGTAACTCGAGAGGGGCAAGGCACCTAAGACAAGGTTGATGCGGTTAAGAGGCGGCGTTGGGGCTGAGGCGTTGAGGCTGATTGGGTCGGACTGCTGTACACGGGAAGATGTACTGTCGGACAGAGCCCTGATGGTAGCCCCGCATGCAGCGTTGACACATCTGTCCTGGATTTCACCAATTCAGTACCTCGATGTATGAGGTGGTGCATGTGGAGATGGCGAAGCGCCATGGCCACGTCGAGCAATGTCATCAATATACCCTGCGCATGTTGAAGCAGGATAAGGGCCACGAGATATAAGCAATACTTACACGTGCCATGGAAGCGGACATGGATGAACGCTTAGATTATGTTGTATGGGAGTCACCGTATGCGTGTGTGATTGTGTTCCTGGCGGAAGACGGATTCTACAATACCTACCCCTGCATCATACTCACCGCCAAGGGCCAGCCGGACGTGGCCACAAGGTATGTGTGAATGTGCGTATGCTTAAATGTGCGTGTGTATGTAGGGAAAAATACACACACGTTCATTGATGGGATCCATTCTTGGAAATAACCATCAGGTGGAAACGAATGGATGGGGATGGAGGCTACGGGAACTCGACAACACATTCCCCCAAATGGAAATCCCGTCTTCGGTGGAGGTTTGGGCTGGACTGGGAGTTGACAATGCCGACATTCTTTGTACATGAAGATTTATTTTGTACAGAGGACGGAATTTTTACTGATTATTATCACCTTCCGCCGAAATTCCGCGTCGCAATGCGCACCTTAAAATCCAGTACTCGCCCCTGTTTGCCGCTTCCACCGCTGCCCTGATGCCAATTATGATGGGTCGGCCTCCTGACAACGCTGGATTGCGGCAGCAACGCCGGGAAGGTGCGTTTCTGCAGCGCTGAGCCCAGGCAGCCCTTGTCGCACCACTCGCACACAATGGCGACACAAACGGGTGGCGCATCTGCGCTTGTCGGAGTCAGAGGCATGGAATGAAGGATCGGTACAAGAGTTTTTTTTGTTGACGTGCCTTCAACGAGATTCGCAAAGAAGAGAAAGAGAACATACAACATGCAAAATACCAATGCAGTGAGGGATAGGCCTTCCCGCAGGCTGGATTGCAGTTCGCGGCTCGCTGGCCCCCAGGATAGGGTTATCAGTGATGGCAGAAAGGGGGAAAGCTCAGGAGGTGGGGTGGGGGTGGGGGTGGGGATGGGAAGGCGGAGAGGTGGAGAGATTAGGACGCAGGGGGGGTTGGGGAGCCAGCGTGACGCGGAGGCGGAGGCTGCATTAATTAGGGCCCCCTTTCCCATTCCCGTACCCGGGTGTGTGCTGGCGCTGCCGTCTACTGACATCAGGTAGAAGTGGTCGGCGCCATCTGCTTTTGTGCGGCGCCCTAACGTCACATTGCTGAAGGTGCTGTAGACCTGCGGTTCGGGGTGACAAAATGGCGGTGGTGATGGTGATGGTGATGGTAAGGGTCGCGAGGCGATTAGCTGGACCAGGAACAGGAAAGAAACGTAATTGCGTTCGGTGTGATGATGGCGGAGGTTCTCTCTATGAGCTTTGCTCACCTTCAAATAAGGCCCAACAACAACACGCAAAAAAATTGCATCGACTTGTTGCAGAGCGCCATAAAACGGCATAAGAATGCGTATCAGGCTAGGATGACATAGGGCCGTAAGAGGGCCCCTACTATGTTGGACGCAACTATAACAACGTAAGTGCTCACGCGCACCTGCATGATATTCGGGTGGCTGATGCTTGTCATGGCCGCGAGCTCCATGGCGTTGCGCAGCAGTGCACGGTGGGCCGCCAAGCGGTCGCTATCCAGCAAACCGCCGTCAGTGCCGCCGTTGCCACTGCCATCGCCATTCTCCACCCACTTTAGGTTCGTATCCGCCTTAATGGATCCGGCGCCGTCCACACCATCCACCTGCAGCGGTGGCGGCGGAAATAGCCATGGTTTGAGTCCGCTGTGAAATAACTAAATTAAGTCCACAACATCGCATTACGACGGTTCGACGGACAGATGCACGGATGGACACCGGGAGACCGGGCATAATCCGGGAGGATGCAGCTGCGTAAAGAGGGGTATAAAGGTACGATAGGGCTTCACAGTACGAGTAGGTGCGGGAAGTAAAAGGGTCACCGTGCAAGCAAGGCAATTGCTGGGTCGATGATGGGGGGCAACGCAGAGGACATGACAGATGTTCAAGCCTTCACATTTTTAAAAATAGTCGTCAACCGGAGCCTGTGGCCTGTGTACTTACGTCAGGCATTTCCATTAGCTGTAGGACGGGCGAAGGAAAGCAGGGTCGTGGTCAGCGGGCCGACACGCCAGAAACGCCCCATACGCGCATTGGGCAGCAAGGAAAGAAATGGAAGCAGGCTTCAGTGAGGAAACGAAATATCAAGCCAAGCCAAGCCGCTCAGGCATGTGAGCCGATCGAAGGATCAGATGTCGCAGCCTTCAACCTGTTAGCAAACGTAAGAAAAGCGTGCGGGATTAATTGATGCGGCACAATCCTTGCATCCTGTCCATTCACGTACGCAATCTAAATCTGGCGGCGATCCTACAACTTTGAGCTTTCCCATCTTAACGTCACCTTGCGGTGTGAAACCTCGTGCTGTCCCATCCGTGTAATGTATATCATTCCCTGCTTCTCTTTGCCTCCCTTTGCCTTACCCGTTCTTTTTCCTTTTCCCGGCCACAGACACATTAACATGTCAGCTGTACATGTATCTCCTCAGGTTGTGCATCTTCAAAAGATCTTCACCGTGAAAAAGATCTTCTTCCACTTCTACGAACTCCCCCCCTCTGTGTCTAGCTCTCACTCCTCCTCTTTCTTTCTTTTTCGTGTGTGGGGCATAGGGGGGATTCGGTTGCTTCACCCGTGGCCACTACCTGGCAGTCCCTACCTTCCCCAGTATTTCGGGGCACCATCATCCTTTCACCCTCATCCACTGACTTCTCCGAAATCAGTGATTTTCCCCCCGGGTTCAGCACCCACCAACAGCATCCAGTGGAATCTGCAGAACCAACAGCGGCGTCAATTCCGCTCCTGGTCAGCTCGCAGGTCACTATAACCGGGGTCTGTCCACGTCCACCCTTGACCAATGGAGGTTAACTAACCCGTTCATAGTTAGGATCGATCTAGGCCCCTAGGAACATATTGTCATACCATACGACTTGTGTCAGGTTGAAATATCCATTCCCATATGTAAGGCCCGACAGAAGACTGCACCTTGATCGCGCAATCCAGGGTGGCCATAGTGCCCTTGAATACCACCGCGCAGCCGCCATGCCCCAGTTGAGTGTGCAGCTCCAATTGGCTCAACTCGTTGTGGTCCGCACTAAATGTAGCGGCCCCGGACGTCGAGAGACTGGGCCCCGATCTGGAAGCATCCGGCAGCAGGTGGGGAATAGAGGGTACATAGGTGCGACTGCAGGAACCCCGCATTGCTGCAGTATTTGCCGTTTGACGAGCAAAGCTGAAAATAGCGTCACGTAAAAGTAACTGGCGAACGCACCACGCCACCATGTCATCCCGGCTGCAATAGGGGCTTGCTTTACTAAAATACACCCGGGTCTAATATCGTAAGATTTACAGGTGACCTGACGGATACATGTGTGTGTATCAGCGTTCTTCACCCCGGACGGGGCCCGGAAATTTTTGACTTTTTAGAAAAACGCCCGGAAAAATGTTGGGGCTGCTCCAGGGATCCCCGGGAAAATTTTCCAGTTTGAAGCGCAGCTTTTCGGAGGCAAAAAAGATATGTCCCGTGAAGAAAATAGCCATATTCCGGGTGTACCCGGAGAAATTTTGTAGAAAGCAAGGTTGAGTTCCGGGGCTCCAGAACCATTGTGATTTAATGTGCGTATGATTTGTAGATTGATTTTTAAAAAAGCAGAATATCCCTGTAAGACCATTTCTTTAAACGGCTCCATAGCTACAAAACAAAATTTCCCTTCATCTATCTACAGTTTTCCTTAAACATGCAATGCCTAAGGTAAAGCCATAGCCAGGTAAGCAGCATGTGGGGGCTCTTATTAGCTACGAACATTTCTAACTTCTTCAAACCAATAAAATTAAGCTTTAAGCAATCAAAATGTTTCGCATCTTTGTAGTCATTAAACAAATTTATGGAGCGGCCTTCAAACATGTACACATTTCCAATCCACTTGCAGATGCTAGCAAAACCACGATGCCTATCTTTACCTGACAGAACTGAAAATTGTTTATGTGTCTGGTATGCGCGGCTTTATTCAGGGGAAGAGGTGGAGGGTGAGGGAGAAGAAGGGAGAAGGCGAATATATGAAACCTTGTGTTGATGCATCTGTGCTGACGGACCAAGGACTAATAGTGAAGGTTGGCTGACGGTTGGCCTTGGAGAGGGAGGAGGAGAAGGAAGTCAAGCTAGGGGAGCTGTGTGGTTTCCATACTAATGAGCAGGGTAGAAGTAGTGCTGAGCATTGGATGGCCCCAAAACACCAACTGCCAGAAAGACAACTTAATATACGGATAATAGTAATAATAAACATTTTCGTGATCTATGAAACTTGTCGTACCAGAAAGAACGTTTATGATTCAACAAACACGTGTTCTCGCCCCCGAGATACGTTTTCACATGTTCCGGAGGTCCCCGGAACGTTTTAGGGCCTAGCAAGGTAGAGTTCCGGGGACCACCCCGGAACAGAATGTTTGGGGCTCCGGGGAGCCCCGAAACAAACAGCGACCCCTTTGAAGAACCCTGGTGTGTATGTGTGATATATATACAGAGAGAGAGAGAGGGGGGGGGGAGGCCCCTGCTCACAGCGGAGCGGACATGTACGCACCCTTTTCCAGGCACAGGGGATGGAAACTCCTAGGGAATGACCTGTGAGCCCATCCAATCGTACATCCGCACAGTCATCTAGCGAGCCAGTAGGCAAACAGACGGACTACTCACTTGTTATAGCAAGAGGCCGCTGCTGCCAACGTCGCCTCCATGCGGGCATTGCTAATGCTGTTCTGCATACTTGCCACCAGCAGGGGCATTTGGGCCCGCATCGTACTTTGTACTGCGCCAGGGAACGACCAGAACCCCAGAGGAAAGGGAGGGTTTTAGGAACGGCACGTGGATGGAGGGCTGGGGTGAGGGTGGACAGCGGGGGCCGGCTGTAGATGTAGGCGAAGGGGCGGGTGGGGATAGAGAAGAGGGGGCGGGTGGGGATAGAAGTAAGGGGTCGGATGGGGATGGCGGGGTGGGAGCTTGCGTCCAATCTTGTCCCAGGTGCCCACCGATGCGCTCTCATCGATATTTTCCCTCCTGCAAGCTGATACAGCCCCTGCGCACCGTTCAGCCTGCGTTTCAAGAGCCCTCGTCCAGGCATAACCCTCCGCAATACACCCTGGGTGCCACACCCCGCTGCACCTCCCCATATCAAACGCACCCATGTCAAGCTCCTCCATGTGGATGACCGTACTATGGGTAAGGCCCTCACAGCCGGTTATGCAGTTAGGCACATTGGACACCGCAAGAGCGCTCTCGCGCGCTGACAGCAGCGACGTCACGCCCACAGTGTTATCGCATGCGTGAGGGGTCGCAATCGTGTCCATCAGGTTCAGGCTACGCGTCGCTCCCAGAGCGCTGTTGCCCGCGCCGCCCGGCACCATACCGCTATTTGGTCCGCCGGCAGCGCTACGACTGTCGTATAGGAACGACTGTACGATAGGGCTGTACATCGGCACCATCCGGTCTGGCGTTGACTCGGCGTCGACAGGGCTTTGCAGGAGGATCTTACTTTTGGAGGCCTGCAGCCCCGTCCCATCATCCATGGTGGCGGTGGCGACGGAGCCGGCGTTGACGGCACAATCGTCCACTTCGGGTGCTTCAACCAAGGCATAGGAGCCTGGCGCGGCGGTGGCCAGCGTCTCTAGTTCCATGGCCAGATCTGTTGTGAGCTTGAGTGCAACTTTAGAGGACATCACCTAGGGGATGGAGGCGGGGTACGAGAGCGGCGGATGATAGTCCGATGGCAACTGTGCAGCCGTGCATATGCGGCCGCATGCCGCCCTAAGCGCCTTCAAAACATAACAACTTTATTTCCCCATCAGACCCGTCGCCCACCTCCAGGATCTCCAACATGTTACATCTTGCCCGCCGCAACAGGTGTAGCGGCAACGTCTGCGGGAATGCCACGTACAGGCCAATCATGGCCTTTCCGTCACCGGCAGGCAGCACGAGCAGTACAAGCGAGCTCACTAGGCGTCGGCCCGACGTAAAGCTGCCACTGACGCTGGTTCCGCTGCCCCCGAAGGGGATTGTGCCGGATGAGGCGGTGCCACCGAAACCGGACCAAAGCGGGTTTGGCGCCGCCGCACCGACGCCGCTATTTGCAATGAGCAGCAGGACATCGCGTGACGGCTTCTTGGGGTCCTGCACGTGCACCGCACAGTCTTCCACCACCGCTGCACACGTGCAGCTGCCGATGCCGCTTTGCCATCCAAGGCTGCAACCAATGTTGGAGTCGGAACTGATGTGGCCGCTGGCCGCCGCCGCGGCGGCTACCTTCCTCACCACGTGGCGCAGCAGCGTCTGCGCGAGCGGGAAGGGTTTGACTCGCAACGCCATAAAGCTTCCGGAGGCAGCAGCAGTGCTGCCGCCGCCGCCGCCGTGACCAACTGACGCATCCAAAACGGCCAGATCACTCTGCGTCAGCGCAACAACGCGCGGGATCCCCTGGCCTCGCATCGTGCGGTGTAATATACTGCCGTCGCGGTCTATGGAACCACCGCCAGCGGCGAGGGCGGCGGCGGTAGCGGCGGCATTTGCAGTTTGCGCCACGTACGGCGAAACGTTTTCAGAAACGGGTCGGGAGCCGAATGAACGAGACTCCCCTCCGAGCACCACTGCAGCACGAGGGGACTGCGGCCGCGGACCGTCACGACGTGCCTCGCTAGCGGCCACGGTCTCCTGGCTGCCTGCGCCGCCGCGGGCGGGCTTGGTGGCGGAGCGGGGTGGTGCGGCAGACAGCGGCCTGTTGAACATAAGACCCACTGCGGAGGTCGCCTCCGGAACCAGCGCCGCAAAGACGCGCGGCTCCAGCAGAAACCGCTCCCGCATGTGAGCGGTCAGCACATCGCATAGGATACCCACCAGTTGCTGCATGCTGCTGGACGCCGACAGCTGACGCAAGCTGTCGGAAAGGCTGGACAGAAACGTGATTTCGTGACCCAATAGGCACATGGACGCCGTGAGGCTCAATTGCTGTAGCGCCTGTGGGCTAGAGATGAGCTCGGGGCAAGGTGGAGGCGACTGCAGTGTCGCAGCCCTTACCATGTCGGCTGTGGCGTCGGCGGCAGCGACGCCGTTGCCGTGAGACAATGGTGCCGAGTTATTGACCGGTGTGTTGGCAGTGGCTTTTCCCCCCATCTGCTGTGTAGGTACTCCTGTACGGTCGTCCCCCCGATGTCTTCCGTACTGTACGATCCATAAGGCGCCGGCGATGTGGTTCCCGGTCGCCAGCGGCACTAGCGCCACCACGTCCTGAATGCTCCCGGCCGTGGAGTTCCCGACCGATGTTGCGGGTCTTCCTTCTGTGACCCCTGGGCCATCTGGGCTCAACACCGGTTCGAAAGACCTGGACTCTAGGCTTTGGATGACTGGGGCCTGGATGGCAGGGTGCGAGTTTCAATGGCGCCAGGGAGGTCGGAGCATTTCATCCCTGGGCCATGGAAACTCTTCAAGCTGCTGCTGCATGATTTCGCACAATTATTTTTGCAGACCAGCCAACGTTCTACAATGTTGCAAGCTTACACAGGCCGGGAGTCCAGGGCTTTCGCTGTGCATATTGTGCTGCTTGTATCACATATCCGTGTCACTTCATTGTAAGCGATTGCGAAAGAGCCAAGGGACTAATCAAACCCATCCTGCCCGCCTCTCAGTCTATTCAACTCATCATCTCCCCACCTGGCTGGCGAGCATTCGGTCAAGCATGGCAGGCATTAGGCGTTGGCACGCTTGCCGCCTGGTCAGCTGCAGACTTGCTTCGTCCGGTATCTTGCAGTCATCCATTCGGCCCTGGCCCTCAAGCTTTGTCCGCTCACTCGCAGGCCAGACTTCGAATCCCGCCATGGGCGAAGTCTTTCCTTCCTTGAGGCCTTCGGAGCTGTCTCGAAACTCCCTCGCCAACCGCACAAAACAAACCGGCAAACCTGCCTTGCTATAGCCCGAAGCACCGTAGAAACTGCAGCGTTACCAGTCAAATAGGATATCTGATATTAGCAAAGTGGCATGTAACATTTGTTAACGTTCAAGTTGGAGGCGCCGTGCACACAGCCACCCATGCCATTCGCGACAGTATCAATTAAATTCAGTTTGGAAAACATGTACCTTATTTCGTCTGCATATAAAAAAGCGGTGATAGCTGACATTATTGCGTGCGTTCTCGGCAACCAAGGCCCACGCAAGCCGCCGAGCACGCGTTGAAGCTGCAATAAAGCTTGCACCTCAGAATCCTGTGTAAGGGAATTATATTGGTCAGCATATCTGCGAGTGGCAATACGATGCGTCGGTACGCCCTAGCTGGGTATCACACCTCGCGATGTTGTGGTTGTCCATTGCTAGGGTATGTTGTCGTTTTATCAGCTATGACGGCTTGATTTCTTGGTTCGGTCTCTACCTGTCGCAACTCTCGCTGCGGGTTTCCCCTTAAATTCCTCTTATGAGCTCCGCAGAGGCAAGCAAACAGAGATATTGAGTTGCCAGGCATGTTTATGCATTTGTGTCAAGCGTCTGTATAGGTGGATCTACCATTGCAGTTGGAATCCTCTGTGTTCATCAACAGGACGAATGGGAAAATGGGATATATTGTCTGCGCGACTCATTAAAATTATCGGATAATTCATTAACCATAAATGTTTATACGGAGTTTCTAAAATTCCAGGCAGGCGCCTGGGCGCCGATGCCACTTGTACGTATAATTTGGGTAGTTACTTGTACCTTGGTTCCGAGGTTTCGGACGCAAATTAACTTAGTTAATATTTCAAGAAAATTTGTTTATTTATTTATGCAGGTGTACAGATGTACGCAAGGCAGTGTTTGCGTATTTTCTGTTGAGTGTGTACGGCCAATGAATGCGGAGCCGTTTGCCCTAAAGTTTATCCATAAGATCTATTTATATTTCAATGTAATATATGTCAGTATCTGAAGAATGCTGCAAGCGGGTTAAATGGCATGCGTCGATGCATCGAACGGCGAGCGAAGCATGAACCGAATAGTTGAGGATCAAAGCGATACAAGAGAGTTTTAATCGTTGTATTCACAAGTTGTATAAAACATTGCGTTCTTGTTAGATGCCTAGCACCGCTTTTTTTTACTGGAGCTGCACTGTACCGCTCATCAGGTACCGCTTCATCCATGGCGATGCCATCAGGGTGCCATCATTTCCTTCGTACGAAAGTTTCAGGTCTGTGACCTCATGGAATAGTTTTCCCGTAACAAAAACTCTCATTCGTATGAGACGAAAACGCCTGTACTTGAAATTCTTGCACTGGGCATCTATTGTGGGGTACCCTGGGGTACGGACCTTCATAACCCACCATACGGAACCATACCTCGTAGTAAAAGCTCTGAACAACAACGAATGCTGCCTGACAAAGTCAAGGGACGGTATCTCAAATAACAATGCTAAGAATGCACTGAAGATTGCCGAGGCTTATATCTAGTGGATGGGATGGATGGATATCTAGTGGATGGATATATGGTGTCATTATAGGTAAGCAGAATGTACCGTAAAGTATGCAACACTAACACATTCGTAAATGCAATTCAGATGTCTGGAATCAGTCTGGAACCTTCTAAGATAACCTTTGGCAAGTTGCACCGACGGAACATGTTTGAGATGGTTAATTGATTAAGCAGCCCCTCGCACAATTGGTTCAGGGTCCGCGGCCCGATATAGTGTCCGTACAGTATAGTACTCGCAAAGTCAGGGCGGCAAAATGGCCTCAAGGAGGCACCGTTCAATAGGCCGCGTCGTGTATATAAAAATGGGCGCGAATAACAATGGGTTCGCGAAACGTGAAGAGCCATGCCTGAGCACCTCTAAACGCGGGTCAACGCCAGCCAAGAAGGATGCCATAGCAGAAATGGCTGCATATCAAGAGGGATGTGTGGAACTATGAAGCATACGACTGTCGGCGCTGTGGTGGTCCAAAAAACCAACCAAACTAGGCCCAGCGACGCTCGCTATCAGAAGGCGGACAGGCATGTTTAGGCAGAAGTGCAGATGCGACAAATACATGAGAAAACGCAATTAATTAAATATCCAAGGAACGATAATAAAAAATAACGAGCGAACGCATTTTGCAACGTAGAGAAGAAGAACAGTATGGAACGCACGCTATGTATGCAGAGCTGAACCAACTCCTTGCTTTCCGCATTCAACGCGATTCCCGCTATCGCGTTGATATCCGAGATATGTCCGGAACTGAACCTCGCACAACAACAGCAGTTTATAAAAAATCATTGTGCTCGCTTGGCTCTAAGCGTATGCAGTTTTCGTCGGCGGTGTGGTAGGCCCGCATTAGCAGTGCGGTCCTTGTGTGACGTGCAGCGTGTTGTTGCCATTATTGCCAAAGGAGAAGGTGAGATCGAAGAGCATGATAAGCAATAAACGATTCATGCTTATTGAGTACAAAGTATGCCTGCTGCTGCAGACGCTTGGCGCACTGATGGCTATTGGAGCAGCGCATTCGGTGTATGGCTAATAAAGCAGGCGTTACCCAGCAGCTGCAAGAAGTGCACATGCAGTCATGTACCGGTGGCACAAGTAGCAGGTACGCGTGCTTGAATCCATGTAACTAGCCGATTGATAAGCACGACTATGCCTCTGTACCTTACAGATCGATATATTGCAGACTGTAAAGTACTGATATCAGGAACTTAAAAATGTCAAAATAGATGCATGCATTATTGTCGATCGACTGCGAATGTGATCATATCGTACAGATGTATGCAACGATGCCAAAGCTAGTGCAGCATTTCGGCATCTGATTGCGCTGGTTACTAACTAGTAATTAGACAAATTGATTTGCTTTCACTGTCGACACACGCATGCCGTACCATCAATCCGGCGTGCATGTCTGAGCCACCATCATCAGCCACACGTGCATGCCAACTACATGCCGTGCTGCAAACACTGGCACCAACTACAGAGTTTCGCGTGGTTCACATTATGCAGGAATGGGCCAGCCAGCATGCGCCAGCCGTTCATTTGCACCACGCCATGGACATGCTGCACAACGTCCAACAAGCTACACATCAGGCACGAGCTGGCCAGCAGCAACAGGCGACAACGGCTGCCCCGTGGCACATAGGCTTAGCATGGCAGCACAGCAGATTTGGGCCTGGCATCATGACGCATCGTACCTCTTGGCAAAAGCTCACATCAATGCTTACCATGAGCGCGCTGATAGTGCGTGTGTGCATTGTGCGGGGTCTGCACGTTCAACACAAATTTCGAGCAACGTCGCTGGACCACGGTGACCCCTGTGGGCAGCAATGTAGCAGACATCCCGCCCTACACGTTCCATAACGCCCTGCATGCCGGCACAACCATGACCACTGATGGACGCTGGCATTTGTGCCCATACTGCAGTCCCCTGTATCCCAGTAATGTTGGCAATGAGCGCTTGCAGCATGTTGTGTACATGGAGCCCAATTACGCCAAGGCAATCATATCTTTGGATCCCATAGAGCAGTTGCGGTTGGGCCTGGTTGATGTTGGAGCCGGCTTCTTGTCAGCAACTTATGGTTTCATCGCGGGTCAATTACGCCACCAGCATTGCATGCAAGCATTGGTACTCAACTGGTCACATGATGAACATCAGCGAGTCGAAGCACTGCCATCAGCTCTACGAGAAATGCTGTGCTGGAGCATACAGTACAACCCTCTTATAATGCATTATCTCACAGTACTCGAGCAGAAACCCCCAAACCACCCCCTCCCATATGTGACGGCCGACAGTGTCCGTGCATTCACTGCCCAAGACCAGGCGTGCAGCCCCATTGAGCTTGCCAATCCCGCATATGCTGCCATTGCTCAGTCTCTGCTGTCAGTGGTGATCCCAACATTGCTCCCGGCTTGTACTAAGCACCAACCTATCTGGTATATGTTATAGTATAGTTCCACGTCGTACTATCATGCCCGTGCACGAACTGGCAGTTGCAGCAGATGGCACACCTGCTGCCACCATTGGATGCCCTGGCGTATCTGCTGAAATAATGACACTATTTCCGTATCTTTTTCCCTTTGGCTCCGGAGCTTTCATGGGTGGCATGACTCTGGTCAAGTATTTGAGATGTCGTGCCCTATGTCTTTTCAGTGTGTGGACGCTTGTAAGCCATATCTGCTGCTCATGTATGTCCTACGGCAAAGTGCACGCCTCCAAAACAAGCATACTGAGGTGCGTGAGAACATCTGCAAAACACGTTCGTGTGCACACATGTTTATATCAAAATGCCCCCCTACTGTCCCCCCACTGTGCATTGAATTAATAGGCTGTACTTGAAGCTGCATTGATGGATTACCAAGCCCGGCATCCAAATGCACCTAAAGAAGAAGGCATACGTCACGTTATCAGGCACAAGCTGCCTGCCACGTTACCCAACACGCCTGCATGGCATCGCAGCAACCTGCAGGACCTCCTGTACATGGTCGACCGCTATGGCATGCCGTCGTTTTTCCTCAAACTGACTACCGATGAGGTTTCGAGCACACGCTGGCCTGAGGTGGAGCCCATAGAAGCCAAACTACAAGAGTACGTTGTTCTTTATTGCCATTACTTATGTCGAGCTAGTGCATCCACACTTCTCGCGTTTCTGACATCTCTCATCTGCTGTTCCATTCCTGTGCAGTTTCTGCACGGGATTTACATGGTGTGACGCACCAGCAGAAAATGCTTTTTTGGCGCACAAGCGTGTACAAGCCTTCATGAACAACGTGCTAAAAGCTGGCCGAACTTCGCACCCTAGCAGAGGGGTTCTAGGGCGCGTGACTCAGTGGGTTGTGCAGTACGAAGTCCAGAACCGCCATTGTCTGCACGCACACATCATTTTATGGGTACATCCAGATGATGTCAACCAGATCGCGTCCGAAATAGTGGCATATGTTCCAGTAAGACGACTCCAACCCGACTTGTCCTTATTCCCAACCATACTGGGATGAACCCACGGATCCACATCAGCGAGATTTGTTCCATCACGTGCTGCGCAAACAGATGCATAAGTGCACCCCGCCCAATGAAGCCGGCTGTTGCTACTCAGGCACCTGCAAGTATAAGTTTCCCTGGGCGCCTTACTGCTCCACCACACGACCCAACGACTCTACGCTATCAATATTTTCGCCCATCATGGGCCCATCGAAACGTGGTACCATAACACCCCACCATGGCTCTATCTATTATGGGGCTCACATACTAACATTCAGCGTATCAGTTCTGCAAACTGGAGCTTCTACGTGCTGAAGTATGCTATGAAGGTCACATGTCATCCTGCATCAAACAACGCTCTAAAATACCTACAAGCACGTTTAGGCGTGGTGATGTACCGTCTTGGCACAAATCCATGTTCCGCACCACATGTTCCCCACCCCTATCATTTCATGCAGACGGAGCCTATCGGCCCTGTTGATTTGACCGAGGTCTCGCGGGTCTTGCTGGGCACTCCCGATGCTGGAACCGTAGGGGCAGCGTCCAGCACTTGCTTCATCCAACTGGCGTCGGCATACTTGGCTTCAACAGCCGTGAGCCCCACCCTGGCGTTCCTAACCATTGCCAACATCTCAACTGTACGTCCTGTAGTCAGCAGCAACATAAAGTCGTCTAAAGTTGCCTTGTTTGTTAGCTGCTGCCTTTGAACTCAGTAGACACATCTGGCCATTACTGCCTCATTGCCACTGCTACGTTGCTATGTTACTCCTTCTTACGCACAATGCTTGCAGCCACCGTGTACGTAGCCAGTTCTACCCTGTACGCCGTGCAGGTCACCATGTCGACAGCAGTTAAGTATATTGATTCCTCACCGCCTACCAGTCGTACATGTTGCGTGTACCGGGTCTCCACATGCACCAATCAACTTCATCTCAGCGTGCCTCCCGTCGAAATATACTGCCTGCGGCCACTAAATCTGGAGCATGTCACCTTTCCCATGTACCTCACACACTATCGCATCCTTGACAGCACAAGACCGCCAAGTGGCAGCACATTCAGTGGCACCGCACAGAATGCCTGCATATATGCGTACGGCATGGCACCCGACAGGCACGACGCAAGAGCTTCGCTGCACATCACTGTAACGAATTCGCCTCCTGGCACACGTGAGCTGAACTTGACACAAAGTAAGACGACCGGAGCAACGTCGGGAAATTTTGGAAGACGGTGCATGGCTAGGCAGAAATATATGCACAGGAGCAGCGCCTGAGCGGCTACAATTACGTCAAGATCTGTTACAAGAATATTACGCTTGTGTCCCAATAAAATCTTGAAGGTTGGAGTTGGTTCAACGAGACCGTTATCCTGGACCTTCCTTGGAAGGGGTCGGTACCATTACTTGATGGAGGTCCACAGGTACGTTCACAATTCCCCCATGCAACTGTGTTGGTTTTCCACCAGGATCATCAACATACTGAGCATATGGATTATGTAATGCAATGCATCTCCGCTCTATTTCCCGAAGGCCTTCAAAACATGCCGGCCGTTGCAGCACTGGAGACCCCATATTGTTCGCGTCAGCACGCTTGGGCAATTTCCCTTTACCCAAGTCAGTATAGCATGTCGTACAAAATTGCCACGTTGCATGATTTGATCCGTCCGGCCAAAATGTACAAATCCAAGACTTTGGCAACGTCCTCATTTTCTCGCTACACCGCCTCATTGAAGATGGCCACCATAGCTCATGGCAGCATGAACATATTGCAGTGGGACCCTCCTGTGTCTCTTGTTGAAACGCATCTAATGCATTCCGTAGTGTAAATTTCTTGTGTTTTCCTTGCATGACATCGTGCATTGTTTCATCTATGTCACCATTATCGTTGTCTTCATAACCATCCATGCCTGCGCCTTCATCAACATCTGTGCGTTCAGTAGTTCCCTCCTTTGGTCTCTGCCCTGCGTTTAATGGCATCTTGAAGGGTGCTTGCAACCATTGCATTATGTCAGGCAATGATGGTGGCAGTATGCAACGATGTTCTATAATCTTGTGTTGAACTGCTCTTGCTTGCAAGTTCAGCTCCAGGAACGTGAATGCTGCATTCTGTCGCATGCACTCTAGTACTGCACTTGCTACCTCACGCACAGGCAATATTTTGACTAGACTGAATAGACCCACACGGATACTTCACCCCATGTGCGTCTTGTCCACATGCTACCGTGCGAGTTGCATTCGCAATTGCAGCATGCACTAGGGAGTTCTTAATCCGTGATGACAGCAGGATTCTTCACCCCGGATGTAGTAGTCGTACACACTCTAGCACAATATAGATGTGCAGATACACGCCATCAACATCTCGAGAGGCCTTTGCGGCTCTCAACTACTACACCGGACGGGGCCCGGAAATGTTTCACATTTTTAGAAAATGCCCGTAAAAGTGGTGGGCCCACTCCGGGGATCCCCGGAAATATTTAGCCGCGCGAAGCGCGGCTTTCTGGGTGGAAAAAATGACTCCCGTGAAAGAAAATTTTCTTTCTGGGTTTACCTGGAAATTTTTTGCCAAAAGTTGGGGTCAGTTACGGGGACAACTACTGGCTCCAGAACCATTAGGAGTTGACTAATAAGGCTTGATAGAATAACATAAAATTCTCAAGAAAACCTCCATATTGTTTTAGCCATATTATTAAATAAGACTTCCAATCAAGCTTATTGTGGTCAATACATACAATTACCTTCAGAGGAAGAGATGGGAGGGGAAGCTGGTTTCAGTACTGCTGATGAGCTGCTAGAGCCCTACCTTACATTAACCCCAAAATTATTCCTTATGAAATTTGACTAAAAGAAAATATTGTTTCCCTATAATACACAAGCATTTGTGACCCCGGAAAACGTTTTTGTGGGTTCCGGGCATCCACGGAACATTTTAGGGCCTTTAGGCCTCTAGAGTTCCGGGGATCGCCCCGGAAAAGAATTTTTGGGGCTCCGGGGATGCCCGGAAAAAACAGCCACCCCCTTGAAGAACCCTGGATGACAGTAATACTTCTTCCGCAGATAGACCATCCCTGCCACTGGAAGCGGCTAATAATAAATTTACACGCTCTTCATATCCCATC
This sequence comes from Volvox reticuliferus, assembly GCA_019650235.1. Lineage (NCBI taxonomy): Eukaryota > Viridiplantae > Chlorophyta > Chlorophyceae > Chlamydomonadales > Volvocaceae > Volvox > Volvox reticuliferus. The sequence continues at coordinate 225,162 of BNCP01000048.1, forward strand.
AGCAGCCAGCGTGATCCCACGTGAGCAATGAAAGGCTTCACTGCGTTCTTCAGGACTTCCTGCTTTGCACTTGTCCATTTGGCTTGCCTTTGCTGAGATCTGTTATCACTCATGTCCACACCGCACGATTTTCCTATACTCTCTAACAACTTTTCCCTGAAGCAAAGATGCTTCATGCTAGTGATGTGGGTCTGCACATTGTGTGTCTCCATTAGCCATGCCACCATCCACTTTGCAAGCTGTGAATACCCTTGCTTCCATTCATTTGTGTGCACTGCAGCAGCCACACATTCACCAAACAGCTTGCGCCGTCTCTTGATTGTAAGGGCGCCCCATCTTTCAGGAACGTTTTCATTGCATTGCTTTCCTGATGATTGAGGAAGTCCAATCTGCACTACATCCCCTGCCACTCCCACGTGTACAGCTTGCCTTGCATTTTTCTTATGATCAACCATAGTATATGACACTTCCTCATGACATACACCTTTCCTTATTTCCTTAGCAGGTAGTGGTCCTTGCTTCCTTGCTTCAGTTCCACTGTCCTCATTTAGCCTACCCACTAGGTTATCCACACCATCATTTGTCGGTGCCATGCTAAACTGGTGCCCAGTGCCCGGCGCCATGTTAGACTGGTGCCCGATGCCCGGTGCCATGTTAGACTGGTGCCCCGTGCCCAGTGCCATGTTAGACTTGTGCCCGGTGCCCGGTGCCATGTTACAGAGCATCAAAGGCATTACCGGTTCATAATGTTCACCATCACGAGCCACTTCCACAAAAATCCCATTTTCTGATTGCATGTGTGCTTCTATAGGCTGTGCACTGCGACTCTCCCATACTACTAGGTTGATGTTTAGTGTGCGTGCGACCCACAGAAAAATTAGCGCATCTGCCCATAACCCTCCCTTTGATGCAGTTTTACACATGTATGTCATGTATTCCCTCACCCCGGCAGTGGCCCCTCACCCCGGCCCCTCACCCCGGCAGTGGCCCCTCACCCCGGGTGGCCCCTCACCCCACCCCTCACCCCGGCACCCTCACCCCTCATCCCGGCACCACGTTAGTTCAACAGCTGCTTGCTGGAACTGCCGTTGCAGAAGTTCATACTCTTCCATGGCTTCACACATCGGCCCCACTGCTTGCTGGCGGACTTCACTTGACTGCACCTGCCAGCCGTATAAGCTTCGCAAAACAAAGGACACAGAATCAAAAAAGCAGTCGCCCACATTGTATGGGCACCTGTATCGACACTTGCCTGCCTGCCTCGCTCAGCACTGCATCCAACATGGTGTGACACATGCTTCTTGCACATGCTTCCATGTATGTCCGCTTCATTGATGCTACACCTCGGTCTTTCCAATCGATTCTACTGCAAGCACCAACTTTCTACCTGCCTGGGTGCCTGATGGTTCCGTTCATTCCGGGTGCCTGATAGCGTGCTTCTTGCCTGGTTGCCTGGGTGCCTGATTGCTTGGGTGCCTAGTTGCTTGGGTGCTTGATTGCTTGGGTGCCTGGTTGCTTGGGTGCCTGGTTGCTTGGGTGCCTGGTTGCTTGGGTGCCTGGTTGCTTCAGTGCCTGGACGGGCACCTGAGCGCCTGGTTGCGTGCTTCTTACCTGGCTGCCTGCATGGATGCTTGGCTGCCTGGATACTTGGGCGCCTGGGTGCCTAGATACTTGGGCGCCTGGGTACCTGATTGCTTGGGCACCTGGGTGCCTGATTGCTTCATTCGGTGCGAGGCCAAGCACCTGGGCGCCTGTTTGCTTGGATGCATGGTTGCGTCAGTGCATTTATAATACCCGATGCCAATATATAATCGTCTGCCTTCAACTGCTTCTGCTTCAAAGCAGTGGCAACGCTTACCCGCTTCTGCTGGATGCCGCCGTCTTGCCTTGAAAATCCTCCAGGCGTCTATACTTTGATCAACCTATAATATTTTGCTCTGCTTTCCCTACTTCTTTCATCGCTTTGGTCATCATCCTAGTCGTGCCATCCTATAACGTCTTCCGTATGATCGCCGGTTCATATTCCTTGTGCCACACCAACTAACTGCCTGCTCTTCATGCGTCATCAGCCTGGCCATGCACATACAAATATGTTTAGGCCGATAGCTGCTGATGTAGACATGCTCGCTCCATCCACCCGCTATCAACCTCGCTCCGCCGCTTCGGTTGCTGACGGGCAAGTGAGTGTCAAAAGCTCGCTGCAATTTCTGCTAGATACGCTTAATTTATATCTATTTGCAGCTGCTAGTGCGTGAGCCGCGGTTGTAGGTGCATGTTTTCCTCCTTGGCCAAGATAGTATTTAAATATATGCAACCGTGAGGGTCTCACAAAAACTTTCAATATTAATGTTATACTTCATGAAATCTGGGACCGTTCTGCATGTTGTGCACGTGTGTCCAAAAAATAAGATTTGGTTCTGATTATTGTTAGATAGCTCACCCTGCATAGACTCCAGTCTATTTCTTATAGTATGATTGCTCATTTTTTGTGTTAAGCGCGTTCGGTTCACCTCATAATAGTTTTGCCGTAGTCAGTTGCAGAGACAAGGCATTTTCCCCAGTCGCTCGTTTTACTTGCTTAAAGGGAAGCACTTATCTAATAGGCAGGCTAACCGATGGGTTACCCCTCCACAAGGTTACCCGCCCACCCCGCCCACCCCAATAGCGCCGCTACCCATGGGTTACCCACCCAGTACCCACCCAGTACCCACCCATTACCCTCCCAACCAATGCCATAGGGGCGGCTAAATGTGACTTTCTCTCAAGTACGGGCAGCTCGCACTCCGTTTGTGTTCTGCTGCTTTGAACTGCTACTGCATGCAGATTTATCCCTATAGAACGCTCCTCTCTCCAGTCTTGAAGCACCTTATGCTCACGTTTCATATTGATCTATTGTGCCAACCTTCTGAATCGCATTCCGGCTTTCTTATCTCGCAGTTTATTTCAACAGCAAACACATGCACCTTTATCATATGGTGCTCCTTTCACTTTGATATCAAATTGCATGCAGGTATCAGCACTGCATTATCTGCTCGTCCTGCGGCAAAAATGTGACTTTTTCTCAAGTACGGTCTCGTCTGTAACCTGTCCAGAATGCATAGGCTTTGCCCACCACCTTTTAGGTGGGCAAGCCAACCTGTAACAAATAACCGTTACTGTCGAGTTTTAGTTTCCTGGGTGCAGATACGAAATGTCGTAAAGCGCATCATGTTCACTAACTCGGCGTAGCTCCGTCATATGCTTACGAGGATTTCTAATAACAAGATGTTTTTATGATATCAAGAGGTCTTACAGCATGTACACATCATCTTCTATGCCGAGATTCACAGTTTTTATTAAGAATTTGTGGATTCAGTTTCCGTATTAGCTCCGAAGACGCAATTTTCGTTGAGTTCTGTACCGTTTTTGCCTCTAAAATTGCAACAATGGTTAACGAAAAGTCACCGACGCCTACAGGGATTGTCGGCTTTTGAAATAGGCCTCGCCTCGTGTGCGAGGGGTGCATCACCAAATTCATTGCACGGAGTTGCACAACATTACAATGAATAGCACGCAGTTATATCTACCGAAATCGGCTACACATTGACGGCTGCATGCATGAATTAATTCCGCACTTTGTGTACGGCATGCAGAAAGGTGAACGAGCCGTCAATGAATTTGCAGCAGTCACAGCTAAGCTTTGCTCTTGCTATTTAATCTTTCAATTATTTGATAAATTAATAAAATTATAATAATAATATAAATAATATTATTATTCCTTCTATTTTTGCAAGTCATCCTATTTATGCTTCTTTAGTGTTTTCCCAGCCACCTTACATACCACTATCTCAGGGCATCTCTTCGTCCCTGTCCGCCTACATACCTCACAATGACATATCCAACATCTGACATATATTTTTGTTAATCGGTCGTCCGTTAGTTGTAAGCAATCTCTGTTGTGTCAGCTCACCGTGTCTTTTTGCCCCCAAAGTACATCTAATTTGATATTATTAGGTTTCTTTATGTTAATGGGCTTGCATACATGTGTATTTGTTGGCGAATCGTTGCCCATCATTTCAAAATAATACAATTAATATGCGTGTTGCTACACTGAACGGGCATTTTCCCGGGGAGGTTTTACAAATGACTATCATGATTTTGGATCACATGAAAGGACGCCAGGTTAATGTCTTACTGCGGTGTCCTACGTTTCATTCTTCCCTATTTGAGCATTTGGTAATAAACGTATGGAAATGCTGCGAGTTTTCAAATTACATGACCCAGGTCAGATCCCAAATTTCGGGCCGAAGGTAGTGTCGGTCAGAAATCTAAAATCTGACTGAAACGAATTCTCGGACAAAAGTCATGCGCTCACGAAAAATGCGGGCTTGCGTTAGGAAGCCGGGTTAGTTGGGCGTAAGGGCTTCATCTCGGCCCGTGTCCTCAGGGCTGTAATTAATCGTGTGCATTATTAGCTTTTATGTTCATCTTCGTTTTGTTGTTCAGCTCACGCCTGCCTTCCCGTCCCTAATTGCGTCGCCCGTGGTGTTGCTAGTTTCTTTCTTCGGTTCGTTAGGCCTTGGGTTCCGGCCCCAGACCTTGTTTCGACCAGCAAACTTGTAACGGCACGGCTTTTTGTACGAAGCAAATGATGATGGTGTTGCAAGCCCGAAGGGCTGTACGGCCCCAACGGCCCAGAAAGATCATATGCATTTGGTGGTGAAATAAATTTAAAAGCTTGGAAGTGATCAATGCTGTTTAAAGACTGAAAGGGCGCAATAATTTGATAACGTTAAGGACCGTTTACGTATGTCCAACATTATTAATTGTTGTCCATCCATCTGTTTACAAAGTTTAAGGTTTACTTACGCACTGGATTTTTAAAGTGTATGAGGAGCTCGTTTCGCTACAGCTTCGGCACGGAGTTATGCCGCAGTGCAAGTAATGGGCAGGCCGAAGGCCGCGCAGCAAGCTCATCCGACGAGCATATTTAGCGAATGTTCCCAATGCTGTCATGTTTTGTGTGTTGTGGCTCTGCATCTGGAGGAATACGCAGATGCACGCACGCGCCCAAGTCGCGTGCATGCGCGCAACCATTAGCAAGCCAATTAATACGGCCCCATTCAGACATAGAAATAGAACACTTTTCATTATCGGAACTTTCCCTGCGTTACGACCGATCTATTCGTGCGGTGCTTGTGCTGACGAGCCCTACCCAGACACCATGCGCAACGCCGGCGGCCGCTGTCTATTGCAACCCAGCTGCTGCAGCTCTACTTTGCCATCCTCAATCACCCGAAGACGTATGGAGCATGACTGATGGATTATCCATAAAGCCCGCTCGTTGCTCTCTGGATTGGTTGCAACGAACAGAGCCTGCACTCCTGCAGGACATTTGGGCGCACCTCCTCCGTGTCCACGCCGGTGACCCTGTAGCCAAGCTCACGCTCTTCCTGGACGCTAAGAGATACCCTTACCCTGTAACACCTCATGCGTTCGCCACCAAGGAAAATAACTTCCGTGGTAATAAGAGCACAAGCGGTGAACACGCCGGTAGCGTTAAGCTAGGCACCACCGCTCGCGGTCGTGTGCAGTTCGCCGCCGGCAGCAGACGCTTAGCAAGTTTGTGCCAGGTTCCTTGCAGCGGTGACAAGCCCTTGGCAATAGCTGGTCAGCGACGCTGGACCCATGCCATCGTGGAACCAATATATTTCAGGCCAGACCTGCGGGCAGCAGGCGATTCCGCCAAGCGAACCATATCTCGTGCCGTCGGCACGTTACATGGAGGTGCGCTATGTGGGCATGAAGGTGGAGGTGCTGACGTGCAGCATCAGCGCCGCCAGGCACCGAAGAGCCGCTTGGTAGACGATACCAGCTGCGACGGTAGCCTCGCTGCCATCGCTGGCATAGCCAGCGCCGCCAACAGCGGCCAAGATGCCGTCAGCTGGCCAGCGGTCGTTATCGCCTTTGAGCCCGCCGGCCCGTCAGAATTTGACCGCACCCTGAATGGTATCACGACCGGGGCCGGCGGAAAGGAGGGCGGCTGCGGTGGTGCGGCAGCCGTTGTGGGCGCTGACGGCAATGGCGGCATCGACCCTACCGGATCCCGCCCTGCCGCGGCGGCTGCAGAGGAAAGCCATGCGCGGCCCGGAGGAGACGCTCCCGTGCTGGGTGTGTCCTTACTACACAGCACGTTTGAGGGGTGGTCAGAGACGCCCCCGTTGATAGCAACAACGGCAACAGTGGGTGCCCTTGAGGCGGCATTGGGGCTGCAAAGTGGCGTGGCTCCGATTGCAGATGGAACCGTTGCTAGTGCCGGCGCCAGCGGCGCCAGGACAAGCGCCGGTGTAACTAGGGCAGCTGGCGCCGGCGCCTCTGCAACCACCGATGGTGCCGGTGGTCATCGAACTTTTGGCCACTTGTGCGACGAATCGGAATGGGCTTGCTTGATCCGGGCACAAATGGTCCTTTCGGGCCTCGCACCGATTACGACCGCAGTTAATGTGGACGGCCGAGCTGTCCTGTATCAAAACGAGGCGGTGAGGGGGACCAAGGACAAGCAGGAGGATGGATGTGGCACAGCCAGACCTCTTTTTGCAACCAGGCGGAAGGAAGCGGAACGTGTAACCATGCACTTGCATGCACGGGCAATGAATGGGACGTCCACAGATACATACATCAGGCGGCGGGCAGCGTGTGGGAGCTTTTTAAAGACATTATTAAAATGCACATTTAATTAATTAATTAATCCACCACAATAAGCTACGCTCATATAGAAAGACCCCTGGACGCACACCCCATATATATATATATATATATATATATATATATATATATATATATATATGCCAGGCTAGAGCCTCTGAGTCTTTCTTTGCTCTAGCTGGTCCGAGTGAGAGGAGGAGCACGTGGCAGGACAGACAGACGAAGCCACGTGCCCCTTCCCTGCGCTGTGGCTCGGTCCGGTCAGGCCCCTTGGTGCTCGCCCTTGTAGGGCGAGTCGCCCACAGTGTAACACCCCAATATATATGCTATGTAGTCGACGCGCGACACACATACTTGCTAACATATAGACTCCGTCATTCCGACCTGATGTTATTGCCGTTGCAAAACAGAGCGTGGCATACTTTGGGTGGAGGATGGAACAGGCTGCGGTGCCGTTTGCACCACCAACGGAGGGGACGTCGGGGCATGATCCAATGCAGGTGCGAGCGGCAGCCCCAACCTGCCCCCCCGACACAGTGAGGGGCATTGCGGCTGGTGAGGCCTACAATCTGTTACAGGAACTGTTCCGTTTCGAGCCAACGAAGGTACGGTATTCTGTTGACCGACCAACGAAAAAAAATATATATAACGTTATTTCTGCGCCAGGAGATGCGCGCTCGGTTGGTGAAATAGTGCTAGGGTTTCGGAGGCTGTGAGCAGGGCAGTCCGCGCTGCGCTGCGTCTCATGTAAGGATGAGACTTCGGAGCTTCACGCCATCGCCTGTCGTTGGGCACACCTTTTCCGCTGTGTTGGGACATCGCCCGGTCTTTGAATCATGCTCCTTTCTACAAACTATGTATTAGCAAAGCTCGATCACCAAGGCGGTCGACTCATGCATCATACCAGCCATGCATGGCCTGCATGCCTTGCTGCCAATTCCCGGATGAACAAGAGCTTTTTAATTGTCGAGCGCCGGATCTGTATTTCAGGATCCTCATGCGCATGCATCTTCCTCTGCAGATTGCTATATCTCATCTAATGTCCATCCGCCTAACGCTTCTGCCATCGCAGCTTGAACGGATGCTCTCTGAAGTTTGCACCTTTGGACGCCTGTGGCGTGGTGAGTGGCTGGGGCACACATGCGGGTAGGGGACACTTGATGTGATGGAGGTTAGCATTCTCTCAGGCATTCCAAACCCCCCACGCTTATGCACCCTACGTATGCAGGAATCGTTCAGGTCCCCGCTTTATGCAGCCTCGATGGGCGGTTCTCGATGTCCGTGGGCACGATGAATCCTATCGGGCCTACTGTTGCTGGTGCTGGTGCTACTGGTGCTGCTGGTGCACGGGCGTCTAGATCCGCTACGAATAACCCTGCGCCCGCAGCTGCTGGCATAACCAGCGGTGGTCTGTTCAGCAGTGCCTTGATGACACTTTTACCGTGTGCTCCCAGCGAGCTGTTCGTCCAACAGCCTCAGCAACAGTATCCGGAGCATGTGGTTCCCGAGATGGTGGGTGGCCAGGAGCAGCAGCAGAAACATCGTGAAAGGGAGCGCGAGGATGAGCAGGAGAAAGAGCGGGATCAGCATGGACAGCAGCAGGTGCAGCCCCACGCGCCCAGGCGACTCCAGACGACTCCGCGTCCTGCAACGACTCGTATGCTGTCTCTCAGCGCTCGGATGTGTCTGCCTCAGCGAACCGTACCAACCCGGAGCGCGTCTCAGCGGTCATTACCATATGCCAAAGCGTCAGAAGCAATTATGGGCGATCATGTGTACACCGCAGGCGGTGCCAGCGCGGTGACACCTGCTGCAGCTGCGGCAGCAACCGGCAGCTTTTCTGTCGCTGCCACAGCTTCTTCTGAAATTGCACCCGCAGCAGCAGCAGCAGCAGCAGCAGCAGCCTCTGGAAGCGCTGCGATAACTGCAACAGTTGTCACGGGGACTGCCACAGTTTGTGGCGAAGGCGCTCCTCAAGACCTCAACCGCACGAGCTCATGCACGAGTGTGATGGCGGAGGCGGGCCGGCAACCTCTGGGTGGCGGTGCATCGCACCTGGCCGCGTTGCGTGGCCTAGAGACGGATCCTTTGGTGAGAGGGCGGCGCATGTGCGGAGTAGTGGGACGGGATAAACTATAGGCTAAGATAGCTCATAGTTGATTGGATGTGGCTAGATCCCCTCATCAGTTTATTCGGTCACATTGTTGCTTCTTATTGATCATTGACCTATTGTAGCACATCTTGAGGAGGCATTCTCACATAATTTTCATATTCCCTAAGATGGCTGAGAGTTAGGGCGCCATGATTGCTACTATGCAGTTGCATGTTCGATCCGGTCTGCCACCGACTTGTTTCTTACCGAGAAACGGGGTGGTAAGGGATCTGTGGGGGCCCCAGTGAGGCTCTGAGCAGCAGGGATAGCATGGCCCTTTAGCCGTGTCCTTGTCCACCCTCACTGGTAGGACTCCGCCCGTGAAGTGCGAACCCATGGCCTTGAATGGGCCATGTGGTGCGGGGTGGGTTGATATCCATTTAAATGCCAGGAGGTCCAGTCAGGACTGGCACATGGATAGGGGCCGCAGTATGATCGTGTACAACATATACACGTATCTGCGTAACCAAGCCTGGTTCTGGCTAAGGGCATCTAACCGTGTGTGCCCGAACGGAAAGACAACCGAAGCATTCTTTGCTATAATAATAATGGATGGGAAAGAGGGCCGTGAGGGGGCAACTGTTTCCCCGTGCACGTCCCCGTTAACGGAGGATGGCGGTACGCTGCCCCTAAACAAGCAACCCCAAAACGGAGCACCACATGCTGCAGATGGCTTGCCCGCTCATCCACCTGAGGTCCTTGCGCAAGGACCTCAGGCGGTGACCCTAGGTGCTGCATGCCGCACCTAGGCTTGCGGCCCCCCTTCGGAAGGCCGCCGCGTTCACTGCGGAAACCTGCTCTCTACGGCGCCCATAACCAAACAAACAATTGTGATAAATTACTTATTGATCGAAACGAAGACTCATTATTTAGTTAAAAAAACAAACATCTTCTCTTGTTTCTAACCAAAAAAATACAAAAATGCACTAATAATTGATCTGACCGAGGTAGTCTCCCTCTAACACAGCAGAGAAGACCCGAAGATGCAATCCTGCGTGCTTTGTGGCCCCGCCCGTTGCATGCACTTATGTATGTGGCATATGTAAGCTATAGAAACTTATGAACAGCACCGCACTCCATCCATCTCCCTTGCAGGCCACATCCACATGGGGCCTACTGATCGACACGTCAGTAGACGACCTGCCCGCAGAGTCACCGACAACGACAACGACAGGGGTCGCCTCCCGCACCTCAAGAGCCGCTGCCGAGGGTTATCGCAGGTATTTGTCGACAGGATATCTAGCCGGATTTTCTGTGGCCCGTGGGCCGGCGCCGTGCGTCGTGCCGCCGGCTGTGCGCATCCAGCATCATCAGCAAATGCTACGGGAGCTAAAGCAGCACCTACAGCAGCAGGAGGTGCAAGAACAGCAGCAGCTGCACGAAAGGCGGATTTGTGCGGGGAAGGCACCTGAGGCGGCAATGGCCCCCGAGCGACACCCACCAGGGGGTGCAGCCTACGAAGCAGCCAAACCTGTACCAGCAGTGGTAGTAGCAGTAGCAGATACGTCAGCAGGTTCATCCGCCGCAAATCCGCCAGCGGAAGCAAATAAATCAATGCCAGCAGCAGTAGCAGTAATGGCTGTCAGCACGCTCGGAGGTGCTGATTCTACTATTTTTGGTGGTGGTGGCGCTACAGCCGGTCCCGCCGTTTTACAGGGCCCTCTTCCTGCCTCGAGGGGTTCCCGTGGTTTGTTTCCTGCACGCGGGGCTCGTCGCCAGCAACATGAGAGCGAAAGCCAGCTTGCACCTGAAGCCGATCGCCCCTTTGCACCTCGCGGTACATCATTATGCCAGGTGCTCGTTCGAGAACCCCGACAGGCTGTCGACAGCCAACGACGAGAGAACGAGATCGACGGAGGTGGCATCAAATGCCGCCACAGCCTTCACTACAGTCGTGCACGCACTTGCCTCGAAAGCAGCGGCGGCGACCGGTTCCTGGATGGCTTCAGACTGGATTCCGACACAGCTGCACATACCAGCAGGGCATTTTTTCGCGCCAACAGCTTCAGCACTGCGGGGCCGGCAGTAGGCCGTCGCGGCCAGTGTCGGAGTCAGCTTGAAGTATCGGGCGGGTCGGCGGTGTCAGCAGCAGCAGCAGCAGCCGCCTCAGGAAGCACTATTGCGCGCATCTTGACATTTACTAGTAGCCTCCGCAGCACACCGAGCACCGTGCAAGCGGCGTTGCAGCAGGCCGTGGCTGGTAGCCTTCGGGCGGGTGGGGCTGATCGGTCGTCCACAAACAACGCGGATTTCACAGCAGAAGCAGGCGTTGGCGTCGGCGGAATGACGCGCGCCACGTCGCGCGCAGCAGCCGCAGATGCTGTCCTGTCAACCAACAGCATCAAAGCTATCGCAGGAACAAGCGGCGGAGGTGACACTGGTAGGGCCAGCATTGGAAACATCGCCAGGGCCAGCTCTTGCACTGTCCTGCCCCGCGCCAGCGCAGCTGTTGCCTCCAGTTCCGCCATTGCCAGCACCGATGTCGTCAGGACAACCAGCCCTAGCGTACGAGCCGCTAGCGCGGCCACCGTCGGCGGGGATACAAGGAGCCTCGCCGGCGGCAGGTCCGCGCGTTCGACCTCTCCTGGCATGCGCAGCATGAACAGAGCAGTGTCTGCTCCCATCGCCGCTTCCGCTGACACTCCCGCCGCCACCACAACTGCCATGCTTCGGGGGAGATGGGACGCTGGCAGCGCCATCTCCTGGGCAGCGAAATCCTTGCCGACTGCCGCCGCATCATTGCGGCGCAGGCGGGAACGGAGGCGCGACACAGATATTGATGTGTCCGCCAGTATCGCCGGCGCAACTGGCGTCCCTGACGTCCGCATCACGCTGTCAGAGTTGCCAAGCAGAGATCTCCTTGAGGTGGGGGTTGCACAGCCGAGCCATGAGCCAGACATTACGGACTGCCAACGGGAGCAACCAATGCAGGTTGTGCAACCATGCACAGCACCACAGATAACACCGTCGGCGGAAATCTGTGATACTGTGCAGCAACACCTGGCATTTCCGCAAGCCGCAGCGATGCGCAACGGTTGGCGAGAGGGCGGCAGTGGTGGCTCAATAGGGAGCTGCGTAAAGGCGCCTCTCGTTGCTGTCCCTGCTACTGCTACTGCCACTGCTACTACTGCTACTGCCACTGCTACTGCAACTGCCACTGCTACTGCTGCTGTGGCTGTGGCTGTGAATGTGGCAGGAGCGGGGATATGTTCGGATGGACCGACATCCAATGGCGAGTGTGGTGGTTGCGACACACCGGCAGATTGCAGTTCAGTGGAGAGCAGCGGCGGGGGCGGGGCCGATAGGCTGCGCACGGCTCTTCAACAACAAACGTGTTGGCATGAAATTGTTGCCAGCACGGCGAAGGATCCGGTGACTGGCAAAGACGTCATCATCCTCTTGCAGGTGTGAATGGCACATGGTACTAAATCGCATATGCCATACAATAGCAATAGGTATATCGGCTTCACTTCTTGTTGCTAATTGATCCGTGCCTCCTTAGACCGACGTGACAGCGAAGGTGGAGGCTGAGAGGCACATCGCGCTTGTGACACAGGCGGAGCACCGGCTCCTAGAACAGGTGCGACATGCAGTGCAGGTGGCGGCGCGTGCGTGTGTAACCGCGGGGTGGAGTGTGTGTGTGTGTGTGTGTGTGTGTGTGTGTGTGTGTTTGTGTGCCACTGCTGTCGTTTGCTATTGGTGTTGTTGTTGCTGCTGCTGCTGCTGCTCACATGGACAATGTACCATATAAAATGACTCCGGCCGTAATTTCCGTTACCTTTTGGGTTCACGTTTTCGGCACCTGCACCCGGTCACGCAGATCTTCCCTCGTCACGTGCTGGCCTACATGACGGAGGAGGTCAACAGCCGTAAGGCATATTCCAGCTCATCAACCATGGGGACCATCAGTCTGCCCGGTGGTCGAAAGCCCGCGACAGCTCCTGCGCGTGACATCAACAAGCTTGCCACCCACCATCCGCAGGTAGGTGCCGGACGAGGTAATCGGTTTGCGGAGGTGGAGCTGGAATGTGTTATTGTAGCCCCCATAGGTCTTGTGCGCTTGAGTTGGTTGTGTAAGCATGCAGCCTTGACTGAATCTGCAGCCGAAGAAGAGGTGGTGCCTCATTTTTTGTAAGCTTCCGTCCCGTAACGGTAATCAGCAGAGCACTGCGTCAGCGAGCTGTCTTGATGGGTCTCCTCTTGGGACATACGTTCAAGGCCTCAAGGATACGGACCTAGACCGACCTGCAATCTCCTCTACGCACCTCACGTCTTGTCCCCGGCCTAACATGGGGCGCAAGCCCGGGTCAACTTTCTCCCGCCCCACCAGGTTACGCTCCTCTTCGCCGACATCCAAGGTGGAACGGGAGTGCGGTGGGACGAGTACGGTAGTTCGGGGGCCTTATTAGGGCATTACACGTGAATCTTGCATGCATGCACGGTGCAAGGCTGTGGGAGAGGGCTAGCGTCAGGGGGGCCTACCGGAAGTTAATGCAGGGCCTAGGGAAGCCTGGTCCGCCGCATTCGTGCACCTGCTCGCACCCGCAGTTGCACCAACACATCTGCACTGCACTGGATGTCCCAGGCAGGACCACTTCTTGAAAATTTGCCAGCACCTGTGTCGTTTCTTCTTCCATCCTCTCCTCTTCCTCTCTTATGTGTATGTTACTGTTATGTCGTTGACAGGCTTCACGCCCATGTGCAAGGTTCTGGAGCCGCGCGTGGTGATGGCCTTCCTCAACGACCTCTTCACGAGATTCGACCGCCGACTGGACGAGTTTGGCGTGTACAAGGTGAGGGATGGGGAAGGGCAGGGCCCTTGTTGGCCCTCCACTCTTTCATTTCTTCATTCATCGCGCGGTCACCGTACTTTGGATACGCTCTAGGTTGCGTAAGAAGCTTCTCAAAGTACCGTCGTGTACGGCATGGTATGTACGGTTTGGCACAGATTGAAACAATCGGCGACTGCTACTTTGTGGCGGGCGGCTTAATTCACGAAGACGAGTGCGGCATGCCTGCCGTACGAGCCCGGGAGAGCCACGCGGACCCTCTGCATGCGGAGAAGGTGCTCATGTTTGCAAAGGTAGGTACGACACTCGTCCGTACTGCTTTGGCAAGGTGCCTTTCTGGCTTTTGCCTTCCTCTGCACGTGATTTGCGGGCAAATATGCGTGAGTGTGTTCTAGGTTGCGCACCAATCGCACCGTACCGCCAATCGCACAACTGCACATTGCTTACAATTCATGTGCTGCTTGCGATGGGTTGTGCCATATTCTTGCAGTGCAACATCGCTGCCTATTGCCGGTTTGTTTGTTTCTCAAAAAGTGCTGCAGATACTAAAAAGGCCCTGCTTAATATCCGGTTGAATGAGAAAATTCTGTCGTGATGGCCCTTTGTCATGAAGGCCCATTGAGGTGCTGGGCGTGTGCTTGTGTTTGTGTTTGTGTGTGCCGTACACTGTACGACTACTGCGTTTTTCATTGCGCCAGGCTCCACGCGCCCGACAACACGTAATAAGCCGTGTCACTTCCTCCCCGCCGAATCCATCTTCCGTGCGTATGATAGGCTATGTTGTCAATGGCAGCCCAAGTGTCTCTGCCCACCACTGGCGGCCCGGTCAAGATGCGTATCGGCATCCACAGCGGCCCCGTGGTCAGCGGCGTGGTGGGGCAGCGGATGCCCAGGTTTTGCCTCTTCGGTGAGTGGGTGATGAAGCAGGAAGAGGGCTGGATGGGGTGGTGGGCGTGCGGTGTGCTGGGTCCGGTACGAGGGGGAAGACGGCTGGATGGAAATGATGGACACCGACTGAAGATGTACGAGTAAATGTATTTGTGAGTGGCGCAGATCGTCCGGGCCTTATATGCCGAGCGATAGATTTTAAATGCGAGATACGGGATCTGGAGTGCTGCGGGTTGTAGGAAGGAACGAACACATACACACACGCATACATACACACACTAATCTGCATGTACACTAAATTGAATTCGCCGTCTTCATCTCTGCCTCTGCGCCTTCTTTCGTCCTCTCAACAAATATCGACAGGCTGGCTGTTTGATCAAATGCGACAACGGCAACCATCTCCACACGTCATGCTGTATGTCTAGTGGCATTCACGCGCACGCTCTGCAATGTACATGGTGTTCACTGAACGCTCTTTGCGGCTTGCTCATGCCAATGGCTTATGGACGGATTGAACGATGCATGCCTGTATATATATGTATATATTAGGGGTGTTACACTGTGGGCTACTCACCCTATAAAGACGAGCACCGGGGGTCCTGACCGGACCGAGCCACAGCGCAGGGGAGGGGCACGTGGCTTTGTCTGTCTGTCCTGCCACGTGCTCCCCCTCTCACTCGGACCAGCCAGAGCAAAGAAAGACTCAGAGGCTCTATCCTGGCCACTAACAGAGCACTGAGGAGCACCACGAATATAAGGAAGGAACTAAAGAAAACAGGGGGCATCTATCTGTACAAAGAAGGGGACCACTGTCCTCCAACACAATCCTTACCTCGCAAGAGCCTGACAAAGGCACACAGAAACCCTCAAGAGGAGAGACGCCAGCAGGAAAGCTAGATAAGATAAAGACAAAGGGGGGGATGACGAGCCAAATTGGCGCCCCCGTAGGAAGCCTTCCGGCTCCACCCACAGCTGGCCCCACAAACTCCTGCACTGCACAAGAAAGAAAGACCTCTCTCACTGCCTCATCCAAAACCCTCAGAACCCGGTGCCTGGACACAGGCTCCTCTAGCCACGAGACCCACCACCCTCTCCCTGCCCCTCCTCAAAAGCTAGACTGCCTTCCACTTCTCTCCAGCTCCCCTCCTCTCTCTTCCTCTTCTCCCACAAAACCTCCTCCTCAAAACTCCCGCCCTAAGATCCCTGCTCTGCTCTCTCTGCTCTGTATATATGTATGTATATATATATATGTGTGTGTGTGTGTATATGCCACATCGGTCCGGACTGGGGATGTATCGCATCAACTACAACCTGGTGGATATCCTTGATGACATCCATCCGGCTGGTAATGGTGATGGTGGCATTTCAGGCGATACCGTCAACACGTGAGTCCACCCGTGCTCTTTCCCGCCTGTCTGTCTTCCATTTTGTCTGTCTGCCAGTCTGTCTGCCTATCTATCTCTGCCTATGCATGCATGCTGTCACACAGCAGAGGCACGATCCAAGCAATATATGCATATAATTATATATATTTATACTATAATTATCACGGATCTAGCTACGCCAGCATCCACCATTGTGCGCACTCATGGACTCGGTTCTTAGCCAGGTCCGCCGGTCATGTGCCACCCGTTCATACAAGGAAGCTCGCACACATATACCGTTTTGCGATCCAAAAGGCTCGGCAGGGTGCTGCTAGCTTGGCATATATGTAAGTGCATTTCGCATGAGGCCTCCTTGATGTAACCTCACATAATCTTCACGTCTCCGCTGTGCCTGCGCTGTGCCTGTTTCCCGCGCAGTGCCTCCCGCATGGAGAGCACGGGGGTCCCGGGTTGCATCCACGCCTCGGAGGCGGCTCGAGCCTTGCTGCGGAACGAGGTCTGGGTGCCCACCGGGAGAATCGAGGTGCGGTAGGAGAAGCCGGCCGAGCAGAGGGAGCCGCCGGGCTAGCTAGCCAGATATATAGATAGAAGCTAGGCAGCTTGGGGCATTCCTGCCATGCGTGGTACGTAGCGGGGATGATGCATTGACCGTGTGTTGGTACATGGCCTTGATTGCGCGTGCTTCTTGTTCTATCCGTGCGCGCTGTATAGCCAGCCACCATCTGTATGCGCTATGCCGCAGCGTACATAACTACTCACAGTTTCTGACTATTGTTTACGCTAGGGCATGCATATGCATGCTATGCATAGCACAAACATGAGGTCTGCTGGTATTGATGCACGTGCGTATGCAGGTCAAGGGCAAGGGCCTTATGAATACCTTCTTATGGGCACCACCTGAGTCAGATTCGCATCAGGCGCTTCTGTTTTTTCGCGACCTTGCGGCAAGTCACCTGACCTTGGCCGGCGCTAGTAACTGCGGAAGCGGCCGGTGCGTGGAGTGCGCGGGCCCAAGGGGACGCAACCACCACCGCCACCCCCAGCCCCAGAACAAGCAGTACAGCCAATGCGATGTGGCTTTCTGTGCCGGAGCACATCAGCGGGATGTCAGCGCCTCACCAGCAGAAGTCCGCAAACGCGAGGCTGCAGCAGACGGCAGCGGTGGTAGCAGCGGCGGTGGCAGCAGCGGCGGCGGTGGCGGCAATAATGTTGGTAACGGTGGCGCACGCTGTTGCCATTGCGCTTCATCAAGACAACAACAGCAGCAGCGGCTGCTTCAGCAGGTGAACCCGAGGGGCAGCATCGCCGATGGTACCTCCAACAGTAGTAGCAACTGGGCAGAGCAGTTGTGCGCGTCTCTGACTGGCTGCAGCCTCGCTGGAGACGATGACAGCAGCTTATTGAGCCTCGTGCAGCTTCTACTGCCCAAGTGATTGTGACTACGATACGATTATTATTATTACATATAGATATATGCATTCGGTATCTGCATCCTTTGCCGTCCGGGATGAAAGTTTGATACGTATGTTAGGATAAAGGTAAGCCGGCGACAGGTTCATGGTTACGTGGGCATTAATGAAACATTACATGCTGCATGAATGTATGGCGAACGCACTAGGTATATAAATAGCTCGCTGCGTTTGCACATATGTGTTGGGTTGTTACACTGTGGCCGACATATATGGCTGCTGTCGAAATGATGGATTGGATTGCATTCTGTTTGGGCCCTACCTGTTAAGATGGTGCAAATTAAAAAATCGACCGCAGACGACGGGTAACGAAATATTGAATGATTTTTCATTAAGCGAGGGCTGCTGCGTGCGTGAACGAAGTAAATTGTGGGCGAGCCGCCGCGCGAGCTTGAGATAATATATATAGTGGTGATGGGCGGCGTTGCGCTCAGCGCCCATCAAAGCCTGCAGCTCGGCCAGCTGTGGTGCATGGTGCGTGCGTGGTGCATACGGAGCAATATAATTATATGGCTCAGGATGATATTATATTAGGGGTGTTACACTGTGGGCGACTCACCCTATAAAGACGAGCACCGGGGGTCCTGACCGGACCGAGCCACAGCGCAGGGGGGGCCACGCGGCTTTGTCTGTCTGTCCTGCCACGTGCTCCCCCTCTCACTCGGACCAGCCAGAGCAAAACCGTATGTATGTATGTATGTGCAATTATTGCTGCAATGATTGCTTTATTGACGTGTGCGTGGGTGCATTGATGGTGTAGTAGTTGAGAGCCGCAAAGGCCTCTCGAGATGTTGATGGCGTGTATCTGCACATCTATATTGTGCTAGAGTGTGTACGACTACTACAGATGGCCTGGTTCGTGGGCTGAATGGGCTGCGATAGAATGGGCTGGGCACTAATTCTTATGTGCGTGTTTACAACACTACTACTTCATACCACCGCTCGCAACTTGCATGGGCCCGATTAATAGTACGTGATAAAGCTAGCAGGTTAACGCACGGCAGATTCTTGCAACAGCAGCAGCTGCATGTATGTACGTACGTTCGTTCCCCGCAACAAAACATGCATGGGCGCAAACGGTGTCTTAGCATGTGATGTGTGCCGGGTTCTCTGCATGCGTGCTGCGGCTGCTGGCTGGGCTTGAGGATGTATTGCATCGTTGGCTGGTGCTTGTTTGCGACAATGCGTTGTTGGTAGTTGCTTGTTGCATCTCCATCGTTCATATCCACCTATCTACAATAAGTAGTAGAGTGCTTTATTCTAGATAGATAGTCGGACACGCCTCAGTACGTTGCCTGCGTGTGAAGTATGCGTAGGACTACTTCCAAGTAAGGACTGCATCAAGACGCGCACTTGGCGAGGGCCCGAACGATGACTGCTTCATTTCGATAGGACACCGATTTTCACTAATTATGTGAAAGATGCATGCATGCATGCATGCGTCTATAAATTGCATGGTATGTATGACGGCGTTGCCTGAATTACATGCCATACTGAATTAAACTCCTGGTAGGTATTTGTGTGGTGCGTGCGTAAAGCACGCACACGGCTCCACCCTTGAACTAGTGGTGTTGGGTAATTTAAGCATGTATGCGAGCCAGTAAATCTAAGAGGTGTTACACTGTGTAAGTAAATCTATCTGTTGGGAGGCTGTTGGCTTTATTGAACGTCGAAGTATGGGACCTGTAATGGGACAAATTATGCAATGGGTGAATTGTGAGGTTCGGTTATTTATTTGTTGACGGAGGTCCCATCGGATTGCCATTGCGAAGTGAATTGAAAAATGGGGTTTACAACAAATGGGGTTGGCTGGAAGGCTGGGATAGCGTTGGCGAGTAAGGCAGCAGGCTCATCAGATTGCTATTGCTACTGACCAGGGTGCATGTTACATGGCTGCCTAGGTGGAGTTGAAGATATATACTGATGAATTCTTTCTTCGTTCGTAACATGGATCCCTGGATGTGCGTCGTTGTATGTACGTATATATATGGGGTGTTACACTCTGGGCGACTCACCCTGCAAAGACGAGCACCAGGGGCCCTGACCAGACCGAGCCACAGCGCAGGGGAGGGGCACGTGGCTTTGTATGTATGTATGAATGTACATGTGCGCTGTCCACGTATGATTGGAGAGTGCTGTTAGCTGGATGGTCCGTTGGCTGCCGTGGGCTGGCTGGCTTGATTGGGATGTAAGTCCAGCCAGGTAGGTCTCGCTCAGTAAGGAGCTGAGGTCTTGCCACCCGGGCTCATGCAACGGGCTGGGAAGAACCCGCCCAACGAAGGGGTAACGAGTAGTGCTATCGGAAGATGGAGGCACTGTGCGCCCGTCACGTGCAAGCAAACAGCAGTGCGCTTATATTAACTGGAGGACTTAGGGTTTTTGCGTGATTACTTTGTTTTCAACTTTCTCGATAAAATACGATGATCCCCGATGACAATAGGGTCCTCACGCGCCTGCTGTTGAACCTACCCTATGTACAATCATACTTGCTTTGTACGTACTTCATTCCGGTTTGCTGGTAGGTGATGCGGTAGCTAGCTGAAGCACTACGCACGCACGCATGCGGTGTGCAGCGCAGCTCACCGTCATGAGGAGCAGCCTGAACGTCAGCGACATGTCTGGTCGTAGGTGGGCGTACCTATATTTTCCTTCACCGTGCGTCCTATCCATACATCTCAGGCGCAACATATTAGTTGCTTGGGGCTGTGCTTCGTTCGTACGCTTCATAGTCGCGCATGTTGTCAGGCCGTTTTATTTGGCTGGCCAGCCGGCACATACTTAAAGACATGCATGAATTACAGCGCATTTACAGAACGAAGCATCTAGCTGGAAGAATGACAATAATTAACGGACGGGCAGGTGTGCATCGATCGGCCTGTCAATTATGTGCGCATGTGTAAGTTTGGTCCACCTATGGATGTAATTGGGGTGTTACACTGTGGGCGACTCGCCCTGCAAAGACGAGCACCGGGGGTCCTGACCAGACCGAGCCACTGAGGACCCAGCGGACGTATGTATCTATACATACCATTCATGCGCAGTGGAAGCAAGCTCCCTAATTTTGTTGTAGTTTAGGCAATGCAAGGGCTTGTGAGCAAGTTTATTGATGGCAGATCGATAAGGGGCATCTAATCATCATCATGCATGGCACTACTACACCTTTCCCGTCGTGGCACGCAGGGAACGCCGCCTGCAGGCAGCAGAATGCTCCCGGGAATTACATCCACCTGGGACATGACAGGGGCATGTTTTTTGCGTTTTCTGGCTGATCGTACGAGCTCGTCAATGTGATCGTGGTGATGATTTACGACGCTTTTTTGAAAATTTCAAATGGTATGCATTGTTTGATGGACCGCCGGCTAGCGAGCTCGCTGCTGGTTGGTGGATAGATTCAATCGGAGGGAGGATGTTTGCAGTGCTCGATTGGGGAGTTTGCCGTTTGCTATTTGGATATGGATGGAGAGGGCATATTTCTGGATATTATTATTATTATTGCTGCACACATCATTCACTTGGGGTGTCGGGTGTTGCTTGATGCATGAGGGTGTCTGAGGGTGTCCGGCTGCAGTTAGGTTCGGGTTTTTAGATTTAGTTGAGGACAGATATGTATGTATATGTTTGTGTTGGTTGCTGAGGCCTTATGTCATATCCCTTGCCCGGTAAACGACGACGGGTAAGGAGCTGAATCAGGCAGGCATATATACCTTACTGGCCTGCTGCTGCTGCTTCGTTGTACGAGCGTATTACCGATACTTACACCTAGCCCAAGAAATATGGTCGTTGTTAACCGTTGTTTGCCGTTGTGCATACGGTTTTGATGTATGTATTGGGGTGTTACACTGTGGGCGACTCACCCTACAAGGGCGAGCACCAAGGGGCCTGACCAGACCGAGCCACAGCGCAGGGGAGGGGCACGTGGCTTTGTTTGTCTGTCCTGCCACGTGCTCCCCCTCTCACTCGGACCAGCTAGAGCAAAGAAAGACTCAGGCTCTATCCTGGCCACTAACAGAGCACTGAGGAGCACCACGAAAACAAGGAGGGAACAAAAGAAAACAGGGGGAGACTAACTGCACAAAGAAGGGGACCACTCTCCTCCAACACAAAACTGAACTAGCAAGAGCCTGATAAAGACACACAGAAGCAAGAGCCTGATAAAGACACACAGGTAGCGGCCTACTCTTGGTCTAGCTCGACACATACAGCAGGAGTGCTCATCCTCATCAGACAGGGGCTAGCATCAGCTCTGGCACCAAAACCGGCCACACCCCAGCATCCATGTATGCGTGGCCGTTTTGCAGATTGTATCCTCCACTGGGGAGGACACCGCTTGCACATCTGCAATGTTTACCTCCCTCCTGGCACCAACTCAATGGCTATGGAAACCCGCCGACAACTCTTTGAGATTGCTCTGGCCGCCACCACAGCTACAGCCATGGAGAACAATAGGGACACCACTCTTATCTGGGCAGGAGATTTCAACTTTGTGGAAAACCCAGAGTGGGACTCATCCGCGGGAAGAGATGGGCGGCAGGCGGATAGGCCAATTACGGAGATGAGACATCGGGCAGGCCCAACGATGGTCGATACCCACCGACACCTCCACCCCAGGCGCCGGGACTTCACTCACCTGTACCATGCGCCTATCCCGGGAGGCTCACGCCTGGATCGCATCTATATCAATGGAGCCATGCTGCCATACATTTGCCACACAGCCATCTCCTTCCATACACTTTCAGACCACCGTCCCGCCATGCTTCATCTTCTACCACGCAGAAATGAGATCAAGGGCCCTGGCATCAAGCGTATACGCATGGCCTTCACTGAGCATCAAGATCTGGTTGCCAGCATGGCTGGATGGATCCGAGACCAATGCCAAGAGGCACCGTCAGCTGAAGAGAACCCCGGCAACTTAATTGCTTGGTGGCCAGGTTTTAAGCGCAGATTAACCAGCCTAGCTCATCAGCTCAACAAGGTTGCACAACAACGCAGGCAGCAGCCAAGCCAACATACCCAGGAGGCCCGCCTTGAGGTCCAACGGGCCCAACAAGCCCTGGACGCAACGCCACACTCACCACAGCTCCTGCAGCAGCTAGTAGACACCCAAGCCAGTCTTGCTAGGATGCATATTGCAGACAACCTCAGGGCAGCAAATAAAGCCCGGATCCACTGGTTGCATGCAGGAGAGCGTCCTGGCCCCGCCCTGACCAACTTCCTGCAAACCCCAAGCCAGGACCAACAAGCAGCCCCAGTGGCACTCCAGGCACGCTCAGGCCGTCTGGTCACTAACCCAGCTCAGTTACCTCAGGTTGTTGCGGACTTTTGGGCAGAGGTTTGCAGAGCCCCCGACTTCACCACGCCTGAAGACCGCCAGTCAGTGCTAACCCAGTTAGCAGCAGCCAACATCCGTCTTCCTGAGGAAGCTGATGAAGTGGTCGGGTCCCCCACCATTACGGTGGCTGAGCTAGGGTTCGCACTGAAGAAGAGCCAGCCAGGCAAAGCACCTGGTTGGGATGGCATCCCCACGGATCTGTACCGGAAGTTCTGGCCAGAGATTGGCAATACCATGGCAGCCCTCTTCACTGCTATCGGCAAAACAGAGCAGGTGCCAACAGGCTTCCGGGATGGTATCATTAAGGTGCTTTACAAAAAGGGAGACCCCAAACAGCCTGGCAACTACCGCCCTATTACACTGCTTTGCTCGGACTACCGCCTGCTGGCCAAAGTGTTGGCAAATCGCCTAGGGCCAGCCCTGGGGCGAATCATCAGCCCTGAACAGTCAGCCTTTTTGCCCAAGAGGCACATTGGGGCCAGCGTTCTCTTTCTGCGCCATCTGCCTCATCTTTTACGTAAATTGAACCGCCAAGGAATGCTGGCTTTCCTGGACTTTGCGAAAGCTTACGACACAGTGGACCGCAACTTCCTGCTGGGGGCTATGGAGGCAATGGGAGCAGGACCTCAGCTTTGCAGGTGGACCCGGCTGTTGCTCAGCAACACACGGGCACGAGCCATGATGAACGGTTTCAAGTCCAGGCTTGTCAAGATGGAGGCGGGGGTGCGACAGGGATGCCCCCTAGCACCCCTGCTGTATCTCTTTGTTGGCCAGGCCCTGTTCTGCTGGCTAAAAAGCCAAGAGCTGGGCCTCCGCCTCTTGCCTTCAGATGAAGACAGGGTCACAGCCTGTCAGTTTGCTGATGATGCAGAAGTCACTCTGGAAGGAGAGGAATCCGTGCCAGCCTTCCTTGCAGCCATGGGTACCTTCGCCAGGGCGTCTGGTCAACACCTTAACCTGGATAAAGTGGAACTTCTGCCTATAGGGGCTACGAATGACCGACGGCAGGGGCACACTATCAACGGCCTTAAGGTGGTCACTACTGCAACAGCCCTTAACTTGCCTATGGACAACCAACTGCAGCCACCTCAACCGGACTGGCCTAAGATGCTTGCTCTGGCCTACAAGAGGATGCAACGTCTAGCCCATTATCCGCTCTCTGCCTTTGGCCGGGCTGCAGCAGTATCAGCTTATTGTCTGCAAACAGTCACTTGGCATATGGAGCATGGTGGACCACCTCCAGATACCACCCTGAGCAACATTGAGTGTCTAGCTGCTCGCCTTGTTGATCGGCAACAGGGCCCCGAAGATCAGGGCCAACGCTTCACTGGAGTGCCTAGCAGACTCTTAGTAGGACATCCCTCTATTGGTGGTTTCGGCCTACTGCCACTCAGGCAACACATCCGGGCAAGGCAAGCAGTGTGGGCAGTGCGCTTCATCCGAGGGACTCTGATGGCCAGGAGTGCGGGAGAGAGGGTAACACCCGTGGGATCTACGATGGCTACAATAGCTGAGGAAGAGGAGGAACAGCTGGCTACTTATGGTAATGATCACAGTATCCACCCGTGGATCCGGACCCTGGCCACCTACCTGGAGATCACTCATCCAGCTTTTAAGCCTTGGGCCCTTACCACTGCCCACGCAACTGGGCCTTGGCTGGGTGGAGAGACCTTGCCTGAGGATATCAGCCGGATTGTAGGGGCCTTGGCACATCTACCACCATTAGAAGATGTCAGCAACCCCCCTTTAGCCCCCGGAGACTGGTGCTGGGCAGCTGCCCTGTGGGGTAATCCATTGTTGCCCAACAATGTGGATGCTGGGAGAAGTACCAATGGGCACAACTTCCGCCCAGGCCTGGAAGCACGACACCCGCTGCTGGCTTCTTGCAGAAAACTACTTACAGTAGGCGACCTGGTAAGGGTGTATGACATGCTGGAGCACAGCCAAACACCCCTCCCTCGAACAACTAACTGGCTGGATTGGACCCTCCAGTATCTAGACCCCATAGCTAACCCCACCCAACTGCGAGACAAGGAGTCTACCCATAGGGCTCTTTCAGCCTTATGCAATGATATCAGCCCATCATGGCTAGCAGCAGCACGGGAGGTCATTCATCGCTTACAACCCCAACAACAGATCAGGATGGAGGACAGAATGCAGCAGCAGTTGCAAGCACCACCAGACTGTACCACAGTGATGGCCATGATAGTCAGGCGGTTGGGCTGGAGATTGCCAGGAGACTCGGGTATAGTGCCTTTCTACCATCTTACGGTCAGCCAAGCTACCCAGCTGCAAGGAGGTTCAACTACGGAGGAGCGTTTGGAGCTGCTGACAGCCTTTGTGAGGGAGGCTCTAGGGGTGTCAACCGATAGCCCAACTCCTCCCTACCTTGCCACCAACCTCCAGCACTTTCAGGCAACCCTAGCTCGGCTATGGACAGCAGTTCATTGGGAGAACAAAAACAAAGAGACGCTGTGGCGTTTGGTGGTTGATGGGATACCCTTGCCGGGCAACACACACCTTTCCAGGGTGCCCATCAAACCCTGTGAGTGTGGGAGCTATGGAGGAGATACTGATCAGCCTTACTCCCCACGCATGCATCACTTCTGGGAATGTCCAATAGCCAAGGCGGTGCGAGAGCAGATTGACAGGCATCTGCGACTGCTGTCACCAGCCACCATACAGGGGGGCATAACCAGGCAACAGCTGTGGCTCGTCCAAGCGCCAACCGGGTGCGAACAGGCACCTTGGGACGTGATAGCCATGGCTGCTTTGTCTTCTATGGAATATGGCAGGTACTGTCTCCGGGCTGCAACCCGGGAACAAAGGCAACAGGGGGCTTCTACCCACGGACGGCAGCAACAACCACAGACCCGGACAGCAGAGCAGGGACCCCGTCAACGGGCTATTACTGACTTCTTCAACCAGTTAGGGGGCTTTACGCAAGAGGAGGATGAAGCTGCCAACACACATCCAAGCATCTACACGACACAGCCAACTTTGGACAATGCAGTACAAACAACAGCTTCTCCCCTGGACCAAGCACAGGCCCGTACAGTTGCTGACTTCTGGACTCGCTTGCACTCTTTTGCAGCGCTGGGTATCCCTAAATATGGCTGGGATCGGGTGGGACCGCACCATCCCATCCTAGCCATAGTTGGAGCTCAGTTGAGATGTGATTCTCCTATGGAAATCACCGACCGTGGAGCAGAGAGAGCAGAGCAGGGTCCTTAGGGTGGGGTTTTGAGGAGGTTTGAGGGAGAAGTAGGGGGAGAGAGGAGGAGAGTTGGAGAGAACGGGCAGGCAGCCTGGTGTTTGAGGAGGGGCAGGGAGAGAGTGGAGGGTCTCGTGGCTGGAGGAGCCTGTGTCCAGGCACTGGGTTCTGAGGGTTTTGGGGGAGGCAGTGAGAGAGGTCTTTCCCTCTTGTGCAGTGCAGGTGTTTGAGGGGCCAGCTGTGGGTGGGGCCGGGAGGCTTTCTAGGGGGGCGCCTTTTTGGCTCGTCATCCCCCCCTCTGTCTTTAGCTGGGTTCTTCCTCCTTGGCTGTGTTTGAGTGTGCTCTCCTGTTGGCGTCTCTCCTCTGAGGGCTTCTGTGCGTCTTTTTCAGGCTCTTGCTAGTTCAGTTTTGTGTTGGAGGAGAGTAGTCCCTTTCTTTGTGCAGTTAGTCGCCCCCTGTTTTCTTTTGTTCCCTCCTCGTTTTCGTGGTGCTCCTCAGTGCTCTGTTAGTGGCCAGGCTAGAGCCTCTGAGTCTTTCTTTGCTCTAGCTGGTCTTAGTGAGAGGGGGAGCACGTGGCAGGACAGACAGACAAAGCCACGTGCCCCTCCCCTGCGCTGTGGCTCGGTCCGGTCAGGCCCCTTGGTGCTCGCCCTTGTAGGGCGAGTCGCCCACAGTGTAACACCCCAATACACAGAAGCCCTCAGAGGAGAGACGCCAACAGGAGAGCACACTCAAACACAGCCAAGAAGGAAGGACCCAGCTAAAGACAGAGGGGGGGATGATGAGCCAAAAAGGCGCCCCCCTAGAAAGCCTCCCGGCCCCATCCACAGCTGGCCCCTCAAACACCTGCACTGCACAAGAGGGAAAGACCTCTCTCACTGCCTCCCCCGAAACCCTCAGAACCCAGTGCCTGGACACAGGCTCCTCCAGCCACGAGACCCTCCACCCTCTCCCTGCCCCTCCTCAAACACCAGGCTGCCTACCCGTTCTCTCCAACTCTCCTCCTCTCTCCCCCTACTTCTCCCTCAAACCTCCTCCTCATAACTCCCGCGGTTTTGATGTGCATACAATTTTTTCATCATATGTATGGTTTCGTGCCCGCCGCTATCTAGCCATCTACTTATTAGGTTTGGCGCAGTGCGTCCTGCTCACTGCTTGATCGAGCAAAGTGCTTCACCTGGTCATAGAATAATATAATATTATATAGACATCCTGACGTCTTTGTATTTGGTGAGCATGGTAAATGCATGGCGAGCGACCGCGCGTGTTGTATCACCCCCAACTAATGGTAGTGATAACTACCGGTTGATAGGAAGAGCAGAGCATAGGTAGGTACTCTGAGCTCAGTACGGCAAGCCTCCATAAAGAACTGTAATCCTAAGGAAGAGAAAACAGAGCTATGTATTAAGGAAATACATACATAGGATCAACCAGTGAAACCGAACTCTGAGTCTACCAGTGACAGTGTCACAGTTGCACTAGGGCATGCAACCCTTAGCCTCTACGTATTAGCACATAGAGGGTGTAGCCACGGGGCTACTTAGCAAGGAGCTAAGGCCGGTACCGTAATACAACAGCGCGCGTCTCGTCTGCATCAAACCCTGCCGCCGATGACATAAATGCCAGTCCACATTGGAAAGCGTTTTAAAACTCGAACCTAGATACCAATGTAATGATTGAAAAACGATATGATATGTCATCCGAAAGCCAGGGTTGCTCATGCATTCCAAAGGGAATCAAACGGGAATTTGCAATTTGGCTAATAATGTACTCTCTTATTAACTTCCTACATATAGTGGATTTTGGAACTTGCCTTTTTGTGACTCTGCTGGTCGTGCGTGCGTGCTTAGAAATCACCGTGATTATTCAGCTTCATGTCCTGCCATTAGGTTCATGTCCTGTCATTAGGAATCATGCATCTATCTATCTAACCAATAATACGCATGATAGGTATCTAGGGTATCTAGGGTATCTAGGGTATCTATCTCTATCTGCCCACCTATCTAGCTTCCTAGCTACCCACCTACCTAGCTACCTTGGTGCTATATATGGAAATCGTGTCTTCGGAGCTAATACCGAAACTGAATCCACGTTCACAGTGACACACACAGTGGTCAGCTTAAAAACCTTTCCTAGAGTGTAGGGGTTCCTTGGTCCTACGAGGTTCTAGATCTTATTAGATCATTGGTCAGATGTCCCTGATGACATTGATCTAGAGGCATCTAAGAACATTAATATTGACACGGTCATGCATACCTTAAAGGAACGCTATTCATATGAAGATCGGGTCAACCCACATCATTTTGTCCAACCAAGTGAGTTTCAGTTGTTTCAGATGGTGCTAAACCTGGCATGAAGATGTGTTGGATGGATATGCCACATGCTAGTCTTATATACTGTGACACTACTGTCACTGGCAGACTCAGTTGAGTTCGGTTTCACTGGTTGAATCCTATGTATTTTCTTAATGCATAGCCATACTTTCTCTTCCTTAGAGGTTACAGCTCTTTATGAAGGCTTGCCGTACTGAGCGCAGGGTACCTATGTAACACTGGTGCAATAGCGCGTGATGCTGGGATGCGAAGTCCCCCGTTACAATCCTCCCCGCCTTGCATCGAACGTCCTCGGGCGCCCCTGGCACCCCGTAGGGCAACTTGCACCTTGCTCCCGACGGATGGGGT
The DNA here is from genome assembly GCA_019650235.1 of Volvox reticuliferus. Lineage (NCBI taxonomy): Eukaryota > Viridiplantae > Chlorophyta > Chlorophyceae > Chlamydomonadales > Volvocaceae > Volvox > Volvox reticuliferus. The sequence goes on from BNCP01000048.1 coordinate 253,755, forward strand.
TCTTTTGTACCGCAGCTTTTCTTTGCTAATTGCGGCGGGTCGTAACCCTGACGCAGCGCCAACCCGGGCATCCACCTTAAGGCTGACGGGATTCATGCACATCCTGTCGCGATTTGTTCAACCAGTGTGCGCTAGTCCGGGTTCGACCCGAGGATTTTAGGTCAGATCCTAACAGTTCGCACCAATGTAACACTGATGCAATAGCGCGTGATGCTGGGGTGCGAAGTCCCCCGTTACAATCTATGCGCGGCATTAACTAGTAGTTGGGGGTGACACAACATTCTGCAAGGTTAAAATGCATCTATTATGCTTCAAACAATAATGTTGGTGAAGGACCAACTACGTAGGCCTTGCCCGAGCAAGTTATATATAGCATCCGGCTAAGATGGCTATCAATTGTGAGCAGGATGGACCCCGTACGTAGGACTTAACTTTAGTGAACTTTCCTTTTCTTGTTATTATCTATCTGTTTGGTCTTTTTTCGCTCTACCTGTGTGTTATTTCATCATCAGCATCATCAGCATCATCATCAGCATCATCAGCATCATCAGCAGCAGAAATCGCTAAACCAATAATCTCGCATACATACGTAAAATTGAAACATGGTGTCGACTGGTCGGGCCCGCCTCACTAACTTTATTTCCGTTATCCCACCCAAATCAAATCCGATGCCAGAAAAGATTTTCCTGGGTACCCAGGATGGTTTTAATATTCCTAAAAAAACGCAAAGTATAAGTACGTTAATCTCTCATGAACGCGCCAAAAAGTCATGCTCCGACACCCAGTCTTCCGTACACACAATACTCGATTAAATAGCAAAGTTTTTCGAACCCGAAGTCTTTCCGTGCCTTGAACCCAAGGCCTCGGATAGATCGTTCAGGGTAAGCCGCCAAAATCCTCCCAGAACAAGCTGCCATGCTGTGGCTCGCCGGCATCCGGGCAACCAACGGATTATCACTCCCTCATAGATCACTCCGCCGCCGTCTTCAATTCGTCTACGTGCTTGGAAACAACCCTACGGCGCTGACAATTAAACCACCATCTGGGAAAGTCAAAACCTATTCCTCACGTAAGTCGTTATCCCGGCTTGCTTGGGTCCTTATATATAAGGTAAACGTACCAATGTTAGCAAACTTTCTCTCGAAGACAGCTAGCGCTGCGGTGATAAAGTGATACCACATCCCTACTTGCTACCATCCTACCTCGCGCGCCCAAAAGCACCGCGCCAATTCCTGACGGCGCCCCGCCTCCCTATGGCATTGGTTGGGAGGGTAATGGAGGGATAACCCATGGGTAGCAGCCCTACTGGGGTGGCTGGGTAACCTTGTGGAGGGGTAACCCATCAGTAACCCTGCCTGCCTATTAGATAAGTGTCTTTTTTTGCAATTTTTTGCAAAGTTTTTCCTTCTTTTGTTAAGTTTTTATTTTATTTGCATTAGTGACATTAGTGACTCGGGGCGACACGGGGCAACAGAGGGCGACTGGGGTTGGCTGCTGGTTGCGACTGGGGCAACTGGGGGCGACGGGGGTGGACTACTGCGGGTGAGGGAGGCGACAGGGGCAACGACGGAACAACGACGGAACAACCAGCAACCAACCGTCGCCCCCGTTCACCCCTGTCTCCCCGTTGCAACCAGCCATCTCCCGTCGCCCCCAGTCACCCCCGTCACCCCATCACTCCCTCACAACCTGCTACCACCAGTCGCCCCTGTCACCCCGTCGCCGCCATTGCCCCCAGTCACCCCCAGTCAGTCAGTCAGCTGACTTTATCATTTCCTAATGCCCTCTCTGCTCATGACAGACGATTTGTATCGTTTTGTTATCTATTTGTAGTTAGCGCACAAACTGCTTTCATCGTTTGCATTAACTAGGCTTAAAATAGTGGAGTGAGGCCTTGGCCGTGCACCGCACTATTCTTGCACTTTGGTGCTTTCACCGGCATATCCGATCAAACCTTGAAATTTTACGCCCACAAATTTGCTATTTTCATGCAGAAAAAAATGATCAAGACCGTCCGCGACATCAACCCGTCACGACGCTATATATGCGCCAAATCGTTGTGCCGTCACCACCTATGATCCCCGGCGCCAAGCACACAAGTAAGATTACGGGACAACCGTTCACAATCCGGTATTTCAGCCGCTCCTGCGCACTTTTATGATACCGCTTAGGCACACTGTAGCTTGGTGGACCATTTCCGTGTGCTTTCTTTCCACACCGTACCGCTTCTGTCCTGTTTTATGCCGAACTTGTGTTTGAATCTCCACCTTTTTGCATCACCGTTTTTAAAAAAAATCTTTCGGCGTCAGATATGCCTGAATTACCACCCGTTTCGCAGTCTGAAGACGACCCAGGTCGGGTCGGCCACTTCGCGCATGCATACATCTACATTCCTACGAAGTCTATCCTGTAAGCTTGACATTAAGTGAGGCTATCAAAGGCACCGGGTTAAGGGGGTTGCTTTTGCTTTAGAACTCTCGCAGCTAAAGTCAGCTGATGAGGCCCCAGCAAGGCCGAAACGCGTCGTGACGTGCCTTGCTCTTTTGCTCTTGGGTTTCTTCTAGCTTTAGCTTCTCTTCCTTCCAAGCTTGCCTTTGCCTGTTTTTCTTTTCTCCGTTCCTCTTTGTTAGTACCTAGCTCTTTTCATGTTCACTCGTTTTCCATCCAAATCTGCTCTACTACCTGTTTACTTGTTGAACATGATTTTGCATGCATGACACGGCCCCACCCCGTTTCGAGATTCTCACTAATCTCACCAATCACCAGCAGCAGCAGCAGCGCAGGCCCATAGTGTGTAACGAGATTTAGCAGAAAACACTCATCTTCGATTTACTAACAAGGTAGACTACTTTTGTCCAGAAAAAAAAGGACCAAAGAGAATTATAGTGGTTCGCATATATAAAAATCCCAAAGATGGACAGTGATAGACCCCGATTATAGTGACCTGCGAGCTGACCAAAAATGGAATTGACGCCGCAGATTCCATTGGATGCTGGTGGTGGGTGCTGAACCCGGGAAAATCATTGATTTTGTTCGGAGAAGTCAGCGGATGAGGGTGAAAGGACAAGGGTGCCCCGAAATACTGGGGAAGGTAGGGATTGCCAGGTAGTGGCCACGGGTGAAGCAAAACCCCGCTATCCTACACACATAAACAATAATGGCCTGCAGCTTCGTTGCTTGCAACCTTTATATTTTTGCAACATGATTTCGCACAGTCGCAAAATTACCGATCGATGAAAACTTCCATTTTCGTTCCCCAGAATGAATTTTGAAGTACTCGTACTTCCTTCAACTACCGCTCTGCCGCAATTTTATTCGCCAGCATGCATGTGAACATGCATGCATGGCTGGTTGCGCGCCTGCATGCGTTTGGGCCCATTTCTCGTCCTTCAGAATTATTGGAACGTGCATTGCAAATCGCAAACCGATTAAAAAAAAACGGCTGAGCGGTTGGGGAAAGTACGAGTACTTACAAATTCCTTCTGAAACGAGGTACGATTTTGTCATCGGAAATTTGTGACTGTGCGAAATCATGTCTCATTTTGCAGTTTGTTATTCTAACCGCTGTAAGCTCAGAGACAGCGTGGTTAACCTACGTACCTAGTGTCCGTAGCGGGCGGCGGGCGTTGATTTACGCCCTAATTACCTAAACCGGGATTGCCACGAGCCTATCCTGTAACTCTACCTTTTGTTCAATGAAATAATCATCACACTTCATTCGTTCTTAAGGGAATGGCATCAGTGTCCCAATCAGCACGCAGCTCTAGTCGTCAGGTGCAAGCTGCTTTAGAATATTTGTAATGACTGATATATTTTTAGCTTGGATTTTATTTTCTTCTCCTGTTATAGTGACCGCGGTGTCCTACGATGCTGCACAGCGTGTTTTTATTCACAAGCGAGTGCGTGCTACGCTGATGTTGAACGAGGATGCCTCTTATGCATGACAAGTCGTTTTAAGTATAAAATATAATTCCAAAGCAAATCCTGCTGCAAGGCAGAAAGAAAGTTGCTAATTCGTACCTTTCGTACTTACTGACAGTTTAAGTGGAGTTGACCCTGAGAAACCGTCGTGCACAGACGGAAGACACAGGTGTTTAAAAGTCCTGCCTAATGCAATCTTTGACTATCCAAGAATAATGTTCTCAAGCTTATGTAACTTAATCATTCCTTCAAACTAGGGAGGGTTTCTGCGGGCTCAAACAAATGTTGTCACGTTGGCCATCATTTCAAATCTTATGCTGGAAAATTAAAGCACAATTACATGCGTCTGTGATATTATGACTGAAGTAGACACAAAAGTGTAACGAAGCTGACCAGTGAAGGGGGCCTGCCCGACATTATTCGAAACCTGGACAGCGGTGTTTTCCTTAAGTGGATATTGCGAGCAAATCTAATAATCTGACTGCATAATACGGATAATGTATTGTAAAGTTTCGCCTGTTGATTGACTGCAGCTTCTGTCGGAACTTGCAAATAAAGCCAACTGCACCTTTCGTGGCTAAAGCTTCGTCACTTATCAAGATGGCGAGATTATTTTATTGCTTTAAGGGCGCAGATGATGGTCCGCAATTGGAGGAGCAGGCACCTACGGCGAGCACTTCCGCCGTTCCAGCAAGCCTACCACAGCAGGCCTGCTCAAACAGCTCAAAACAGAAGCGTACATCAACAACAATTCTATATCTCAAATCTAAGCTGGGTCATTTCACAAGTTCTACCTTGTTTACGGACAGCACCTCGAGATTACAGAGTAAACCAGGTTTAGAGGTCAAATCTCAGCTGGATCTTATCATGAGCTACGCCCGTTCGCCGTTGGCCATTCTTGTCCTTGCATGCCGTCACCCTAATGATGCCGGCTTTCCTTCCGGCACGGATGCCGGCAGTGTGCATATCAACCTGGACCCAGTGTACTGTAACCTATCCGCCCGTAAGGCCTTTCATTTGCCGTTGGCGACGTCTCCAGACGAGGCTGACGGGGATGGCGCTCCAGGAGTGCTGCACGCCATGGAACGACTAGAGCCTTTCCTGTTGCAAGATGTGCGGGATCACATCCTCCGATTGGCTTCAAACGATCCCTCAGGTTCATTCACGCTCCATTTGGCCTCTGGAAAGTATCCCCTGGGCCCCGCATGTGTGGTGCCATCGCAATCTAACGGCCAACTGATGGACAGCGCACAAATAATTTCCCGGCCCAACAAACTTACGGCCACCGGCGGGGCCATTACCGACCCTGTTCCCCCTTTCACCCCGCCTCGGCCTTGGCAGTATGTGGTCGTAGAGCCCTTCATTTATAATGCCCGTGGCTTGACACAAGGTCTTGAAGGCTTTGCACCGCCAGGTACCACAGCCAGTCGTGGTGACAAAGGTAGTCGCGGCAGCCCGCAACGCCGCTACAGTAAGCTTTACCGCATGACTCCTCGCCGGCTAACCTCCAACAAGGGGCACCCTGCAAACCCTGCTGTTGTCAATGGCATCAGCTTGAAGGAGAGCGCTGGGCGAATCCAATTTGGCAGTGGCATGCAACCGGCCATAATCCTCAGCTTTGAACTACTTCCAAAAGCCCGACAGGTTATGCCTCATGCGTGTGCGGTTGCCACCACTACCACTGACGAGCTCTGGCCGGCGCCGCCGCCACAGCCACGACAAGGAGTGCTGTCGCAGACAGCACTGCAAACGGCGGCTCCAGCACGCATGGCTCACACAATGGTCGAATCCATCCAGTCCCCAAATCGCGCTGGCTCCGGATATGCCACCAACTCCCACAGCGTCTCAATGGCAGTGATTGCAACAGATGAGTTTTACGGCAGTAGCAGCAGCAGCAGGCAGCAGCACTACCAAGTTCAACACCAAGTACAACGGTCTGCGCCACATCTGCAGCGGCCTTTGCGAATGAGCTGTTGTGATTTACACATTACCGGGACCCGCCCAGCAGGGCCTGCTGGCAGCAGTGGCGGCCATGATGGTGTCGATAGCGGCGCAGGCAAATGTGCTGGTTACGGATCGTTTTCGCATGGGTCGCTGATGCAGAGCGTGGCTGAGGCATTCCGGGCGCGTGAGGGCATGGTCCTGGCGGGCCTCGCGCACATCGTGACTGCGTTTACGCTCAACGGAGCGGCGGTACTTTATCAAAACGCAGCTGTAAGTGAATATGTGCAAATGGTACGACAACATAACTACTATATTTAATGCTGTGTGATTCTACTGCTGTGTGATCATCGGTGAAATAAACTCACGCGCTTGACATGTACTACTGAAGAATGAATGACTTGTACTGGCCGTTATAACTGCATGCCAGTTAAAGTAAGCATTCGTTCATCTCTTTTATCGTTATGGTATAAAACATGTATATTGGCGTTGAGGTAGGTACAGAAGATCGTCGCCACTAACGGAGAACCGAGCAACGCCGGTTTTCATCTGGGAGATAACTGGAGATACAAGGAATAAGCTATGATCAACACCACAGAACTGTTGAAATGACGACGTTTCAGCCGCCACCGGCGGCTATGCGGGTTTAATGCAATATGTTTGGCGCGCGCGCGTCTTGTCTGTCTATCTGTCTGTCTAGCTACCTAGCTAGCTAGCTAGCCAGCTAACTTGCCAGCTAGCTAACACAGCTAGCTGATTGCATACGCGTCACCTGTATGTGTGCCTGTTGAGTAAAGTCATCTGTGTTGTCTGACAAGCATTCGCTGTGCTCCTCTCTGTCGTCGTAATTATCCTGCAGAGTATATTCTATTTCGGCTTCCGAGGCCGAGCCCGAATCGCCTCGATTCGGGCCACCAAGAGTACACGAGGAGGAAGCATGGTGGCGGCTGCGGCCAACGGTGCCGCGTTGTCGGGCGCCGAGGACGACTCGGTCAATAATGAGAATATCCTTGCAGAGGTCTTCTGCCTTGAGCCTGTCAAGGTCAGTCATTACAAATTTATTTAAATATATGCTGATATAGTAATTTTGTGCAATATGGTTTGTGCAATTTGGGTACGTACACATATTATACGCAATGCACGGCGGATTTCGCAGGCCCCAGTATTGTGCGCTCCTTGCTTATCAGCTGCCGCGGTGGGTACCCGCGCTGGTTGCTTACGGCTATCTGGTGTGACAGCTACCCATTCCATGGACTGTGGTGTCGTATTACCGCTTGCTTGGTATTACCGCTTGCGATGTTACAAACGGTTACAAACCCCTGAATTTTCTATAATGCTTCTAATCAGTCGCAACTATATAGTAGTCGCTTGCTTGGAACACCGCAGGAATAGTCCTGCTGACGTTTCTGGTTACAGGATTTTGGATTCAGATAACGTGCAATTAACGTGAAGCAGATGCATAAATCGCAACCAATAAATAATTTTGTGATCTTAAATATAAACTAGTTATTAAGTTGATGGCATTCACGCATCCAACCAGCCTATATTTCCATCACTATGTCCTGTAGCCTTATTTACAGCTTGCCCCGTCTATCTAGCGGTGGGTGAACGAGCTGGGCAAAGACATGGGCCCGGCTGCTAAGGGGCCTTACACTACTGCAGAGCCAGGACTGCTCTTTGCGTCACGAGGCGCGCGAAACGAGGGGCCCAACGGCGCAGCCACATCGGCACGGCCTAAACGACGCACGCACACGTTGCACAAACAACTGGACGCAGCATTTGTAACCGCGTCCCACTGAACACCCGACCAAAGGGCAAAACCCCTCATGCGTCAGGGACGCGCGTGCACACTAACACCCGAAGCCAGGAAGCCCTAGCGGGGGAGGACTCCTAAAGCACTAAAAAGACCGCAGGACCGTGCTGGTCCTCCAGCCAACCGGTGTGCGGAAGACTGCGTCTTCAGGGGCCTATTCCGGCTATTTCCGGCGGGCTGAGTGGCGCCAGAATATCCACTTGGAACCCCTCCATTTTTGTCTTGGTGTCCTTAAGTTTGCTGGGCCGAGCCTTAAACGCTGTAACGAAACTCCGGGCGGGTGGGTGGGGAAAGTTCAAGCATGTTGGGAAAAAGCGGCACTAGTATAAAAAGATAACTTAACCGCCCGAGGCTTGGGTGGTTTCCTATCTAACGTGATGTTGTAGCGCCATCCAAAAGTGCAATGTAAAGAATTAAGATAAATATAATTGCTATGTTTATCATATTAAGAATTATAGAGCGCTACATATAATGAATTTGTGCTATTACAGAAACTCAGCACGTGGTTACTTTAGAACGAAGCTATTTTTAAACCACGAGTCTCGTTCGGATAGAAAGATCCCCGTACGAAAGTCAGAGCCTAGATAAACAGAACACAGAGCTCGTTTAGCGCTCTTGGCAACAAGGACTTATGGTGCTTGGAGAGGAATCAGGACAACCTGCTAACTAGATAGACAGAGTCCTGGTTTGTGGGAGCGAAACCCGCAAAAGGCATTGCTACTCACAGTTACGCCTGCAACACATGATATCCAGACCAGTGGCTATGCGCTGAGCGCTACAGGTATGAGGTCGGAGGTTTGATTCCCGCCTTTCTCCTACTGACGGTTGCCCCGGGTAGGGAAGCCCCCAAGGGCGGCGAGTTAGAGACCTCATAGTAACGGCAGACCGTGGAGCGTGTATCACTCACGGGGGTATGTTGAGGATGAGCGAGGACGAGCTGATATTGATAAAGAATTATTACGGCTGGGCGCTGGGTGCTTTCCTTTCCAACAAAGCAATAATAAGCTCCAATAGTCAAAGGCAGAAGGCCGGAACTATGGAGCTGTCGTCTTACGTAAGAAGAAGTCTATAATGGCAAGCCGTACGGCTACCGTACATAACTGAGCTTAGAGCGAGGCGATACGCGCTCGTGGAGCTCATGCTGCATCTGTGCTGTAAATTATTACTCAACGTGCGGCCATACTTACCTGCTGCTGCCTCCATGTCCTATCCATCGTATTCAACTCGTACTCAAATACAGCTCGAGCGGATGCTTAATGAAGTCTGCAAAGAGGGTCGCGTTTGGAAGGGTGAGACCTGTTTCGGCGTGTTTTGCACGCCGCTGAGCAATCATCCACATGCTCATATCGCACTATTCATCACCCTCCATCCTTCATTAGCTGTATGTCGTTACGGACTACATGTTGCATCGACGCCTCGGGCGGTCGTGGCAAACCTTTGACCTCAAGACGTCTCTAGTGTAAAACTTATGTATTACTGAAGACCACTAAAAGCCTAAAACCCACCACTCATCACATCATTCCATCGTCGCTTCCCTTAAATATGCGCTTGACGTCCGATCGTGCAGGCATCGTACAGGTCCCCGGGTCCTGCCATCCGGCCTTAACTTCCATGACTGTTGCCCCCACGGTTGGTGGCCGCGGCTGCGTCGGTGGTGGCGGACGGAATGCCGCCGCGGTTCCCCGGGTGGTGGCGGCAAAAGCAAGCGTCCAGCGGGCGCCGGGCCATGCGGCAGCCGCTTCCGACAGTAATCACGTCAAGGGAACTTCAACACCGCCGGCACCACTACAACCGCCACAACAACCGGAACCAACACAACCGCAATCGGCACAGCCTCGGCTGCTGCGACCAGAGCTGCAATCGACCTCAATACCGCCGGAAAGTCCCGCGGTATCCTTGTTGCCTCATGTTGGCGGCTCAGACTCCCACCAAGAATTCATATCCACCGAGGGAACTGTCGCTGCCGCGGGGGATCGGACGTGCAGCGACGAGGCCTGCTCCAGCCTGCTGAACGTGGGACTATGTACTTTGGACGTTAACGTACCAGAGCACGTGGAAGCCTTTCGTAAAATGCAGAGCATCGTGGAGTTGGACCCCTTGGTGCGCTCTGTTCGTTCGTTCTGACTTCGTATTCGAGAGAGAGAGAGAGAGAGAGAGAGAGAGAGAGAGAGAGAGATCGATCGATCGATCGATCGATCGATCGATCGATCGATCGATAGATAGATAGATAGATAGATAGATAGATAGATAGATAGATAGATAGATAGATAGATAGATAGATAGATAGATAGATAGATAGATAGATAGATAGATAGATAGATAGATAGATAGATAGATAGATAGATAGACAATTAGTCTCGCGCCAGGGGGCCTCGACATCACAGTGGCACGCAGCGGTATCGTATGTTTTGGCGTGTACGTTTCTGCTGGTGCATGTGCGTCTCATTTAATGAAGTTGCAGATGCGGCTTCCAGTCCTTACTTCCTTACGTCAGGGCCGTGAATCTCCAACCCATCATTTATTTGTTGTTAACATTTAGGCGTATCATATTCGCGATCGTACGAGAGATTGTCTTCCGAGGAGTTGGATTCGTTACGTAGGGTTGAATTGCGTGCTGAATGGAAGCAGTCTTGATGAACTTTCCTACCCCATTTCCCATATATACATACAGGCCACGTCCACCTGGGGCCTGTTAATGGATACGCCTGACCAAGGAACACAACAGGAAGGGACGCTGGGGAGGGACGGCATTGGGGCGGTCACTGCAACCGATGCGCTCACGCAGCAGCTCCTCAGCAGCGGGGCCAACGCCCAAATGTCTAAGGGTATTACCAGCGGCCCATCGGCGGCGGGGCCACAATCTAGCACCAGATCGACGACCAGCCATGCGTGGCCAGGCCAACCCTTGCAGCGGCGGGACGCCACCTACAAAAAGGACGTTCCTGAAGAGACCGCCGCCAGCAGAGTGCAAACGTCACCTTGTCCCTCCCCTGGGCGCACCGTCCTGGACAACTGCGGCGGCTGCAACGGACAAGGCAGAGAGCAGCCACTGCCGGCGAAGCTTCAACCAGCATCAATGCCATCAGCATACGGCGCGTCTTTCCGGCGCAGCTCCGACTTGGTGTTCGGGAGTGACGTGGACTCGTTCCACCCTGGAAACACGCCCATAACAAACAGCGGCTGCAGCGGAATCGCTCCCGCCGCCACGGCTGCCGCGGGGCTTGTGGGTCGTACGGCATCTGCTCTGATGTACAGCATTAGCCACCAGCAGCAGGTCCTAGCTGCCCAATCTATCGTTACACCGCGTCGTTCCTTCAGCCGTGTAGACCTATGTCCCCCCGTCCCAGCCACTGTCACCGCCGGCCGCGGCGCTAGCCGGGTCGTCACGTTCGCCAGCACGCTCCGTAACACACCCAGTGCCGTACAGGTAGCGCTCCAGGCAGCCATGGCCAGCAGCACGTCCGTTACGAGGAGCCGTTCGTCGCTTGCTGGTGACATAGTGTCAATCGCAACTTCCCGCAACGTCAGCAACTTGTCACAAGCAGGGATTGTGAAGGGCGAAGAGACGGGCGCTGCACGGCGGTGTCTCAAGCAATTCATATCTGGTGCCGCACCTGCAGGTTCCCCGGACTGCATTGGAGGACTTACACAAGCTGTGGGGACAGCAGGGGTGTCTGCACCAAAGCCATCGGCAGCAGCAGCACCGAGCAATCAGCACTTGTATGTCGACGGGACCTTTTCCGAAGCCCAGAGCTGGTGCACCAGCCGGTTCGAAAAAGAAGACCTCTTGATTCCTCTGCAGCAGAGGTTCCATGCGCGAGCCCGCACGGCGTCGTGCGGGATGCGATCATCAGACAACCTTTATGGCCCGTTGCCACGGGCCTCTGAAGACAAGAGCGGCTCCAATGGCGCAAGTCAGCATCCGGCGCGGGGCGTCATAACACTATCGAGTGACGCTATCAACGACGCTGCTAAAATGGAATTGAGAAATGGCCTTGTCAAAGCTGATGCTACAGTTGCCACCGACCCTAGCGGGAAAGGTGTCCACCGTATTCAACGTGGAAGAATGCAAAGCGCTGCTGTAGTAAGGGGGACCAATAAAATGAGAGAAATGAAATCGCTCCTCGGCACCAGCGCCGATAGTGGCGATGATGGTGTTAAACGGCATGGCAACGGTGACGATGAGGACGAGGTCGAAGGGGATGATGATCAGCATCCCATGTTTGAAGAAAGCATTGTGAACGGTTTTGCCCTTGGCCCCAAAACCGCGGAGACGGCAACAATCGGGGCCACGGCAGCTGCGGGCATCACCTGCTGGCATGAAATCTTTGCCAGCCGTACGATTGACCCCGTCACGGGACAATGCGCCATCATCTTGACACAGGTACCCTTTATTTACTACGTGATCGTCTCGTACTCGACCCGATCTCATCTACCCGATCTCGGATTTTCGACCGCAGTATTTCGCCGGTGTGCATTGTCTCAACAACTCTTTTGTTGTCTAATGGCCGGATATCCGGGCTTGTACAACAGAAGGCGAGAGCCGCATGTATGTGCCAGATGCGACTCAGAGCGCAGACATGGTTTTCAGCAAATAGGCTCAAATAGGTTTTCATTGACCAGGATATGAAAGGACCTCCCAGTGGACCAGTCCCCGTAACGACTGCAAATTTTAGTCCATGACCCCCTGCCCTGTAAACTTCCTCAGACGGACGTGACAGCGAAGGTGGAGGCTGAGAGCCACATCGCGCTTGTGACGGAGACAGAGCACCGGCTCCTGGAGCAGGTATACCACACCCTAGTACAGATAGAAGATGCGGGCGTGAACGGAGGCGGCGCGTGAGCATGTGAAGCTTTCCATTTTCGTCCACCCTCAGCGGGCAAATGAATCAACTGACCTTGTTGCCTTCATGCCCCACATCCGGTAACGCAGATCTTCCCTCGTCACGTGCTGGCCTACATGACGGAGGAGGGCGGGCCCTGGGGCGCTCCTACAAAGCCAGACTCGAACCGCTGGAGGCCCATGGTCCGCGATATCAACAAGCTGGCTACTTCCCACGATGAGGTGGGGCCAGCCAACATCATCAGGGAGAGGGAGAGAGTCTGTGATGGTTGCAACACTGTATGTGCATGCTTGCGTGACAGCGGCCCCATCACCACACGCCTGAAGGCGTCACTTTTGGGGCTTTGGCTTCGCTGAGTACAAATATTCATTGCGCTGTCATTTCGAGGTTTGGTGCCACCTCACGAGTGCGCATGATGACCCTGTCAGCAGTCCAAATCTCCTTGGGATTTGTGTTCACCTGCCTGGCCAAGAACTCAGGGCCTTCCCTGCACGGTGCTGTAATGAACGAAACTGACAGCTTCGGCAGGAAGATGAGGGCGCGCTCGATAATAGTTAACTCGTATCTCCCCCCACGTGCACGGACACGTGTACGTGTACGTGCCCAACCACTTATTGCAGGTGACATTACTGTTCGCCGACATACAAGGTCAGTTGGATGTCGGTGGCTTCGGTTTGAATGCGGGAAGGCCACCGTAACGCAGGTCGTTTCCTTGCAGTCGGGTGGGTCGTCACTGCTGCGCACAGCGAAGCTTGTTCTGAACCCACTGAGATTTAGAGGCGCACTTGCCCAGCTCTTGAGCCGCACGATGGTTGCCATACAGGAAGGCTGATACGAACATATTCTGAGTCCCCCTTCCCTCTTCTTCTCCTTCCCCCCTCCTCTATGTTGCGCCGCTCGCAGGCTTCACGCCCATGTGCAAGGTTCTGGAGCCGCGTGTGGTGATGGCCTTCCTCAACGACCTCTTCACGAGGTTCGACCACCGACTGGACGAGTTTGGCGTGTATAAGGTGTGTCTGTTCTCCGTTGGTGCACTGGGAAAGAGCAGGGGAAGGCGAGTGCGAGCATGCAGGGTTGCGGACTTTAGGGTGGCTTATAAGCGGGAACGTAATCAATGAGTCACGGATTGACGGGGACGGAGGAAAACCAGGTGCCGTAAATAAGCCTGGATAGGCTAATTCGTTTGGGGGGACCAATTCGTTTGTATAAATTTTGCGATTTACACGAACATGGCCGAGTACAATAATACAATCGTTTCCCGAATTTATGGATACTCAGCCAACAGTAAAGCTCCTTGCAACTAACACGGACTTGCGATGCAACGATGTGGATGAACCTACAACGTAGGTTGAAACAATCGGTGACTGCTACTTTGCGGCGGGTGGCTTAGTCCACGAAGATGAATACGGGATGGCGGCCGTGCGTCCACGGGATGGCCACGCCGATCCTCACCACGCCGAGAAGGTGATGAAGTTTGCGAAGGTACGATATTACGGTAGCCAGGTTGGTGCGCTACGCAAAGCGCAACGTCGATAGTCGATCGGGATTACGGAACGGCACATCCGCACCATCCACGCCCGCAACTAAATCGCAGCTGATATGGATAAAACTCCCCTCCCACGCTCCGATACCAGGCGATGTTATCCGCTGCGTCCCGTGTGTCTCTGCCCACCACTGGCGGCCCGGTCAAGATGCGTATCGGCATCCACAGCGGCCCCGTGGTCAGCGGCGTGGTGGGGCAGCGGATGCCCAGGTTTTGCCTCTTCGGTGAGTGGGTGATGAAGCAGGAAGAGGGCTGGATGGGGTGGTGGGCGTGAGGTGTGCTGGTCCGTTTGGGCTGCTTATGATGGATGCACGCCGGCCGCTGAAGGCAATTTACTTGGTCTCTTGAACCTCGCCCATGTCGCCAGGGCCGAGTGCTCTCGCGCTTCGTCGTGCCGCCGACAATCGCAATATTGCACTGTCCCAAACACGCCCGCTGGTCCCTGCATGCATCCCTCCCATCACACACCACCTTCTATTCCCTTTTGGCCTTTGTTGCGACCGCACCGCCTGCCTGCCTGCCTACCCGATACCCCCCCATACCTAATCAGGAGACACCGTTAACACGTAAGTGCCACCGAGTGAGATTGGGGTTCGGGAGAGGGACAGCAACTGGTGGTTAAGTCATCAGCTCGAGCAATCCGGGACGCTCCGGCCTTTGTCGCTGTACCGTACATCCGGGCCGATGCTATGGTATACTGCCCCCGTCTGATGTGTTAACACAAACCGCAAGTGCGTACGACTGATTTCATCAATGCGGCCAAAGCCACTGTCCGATCCTCCCAAGTATCGTCTTGGTCACTCACCTTTGTGCGAACTCGACCGGTCAACACCACTGATACGGGCCTCGCGTTGATGGAAATTAATGTGCTCTCCGTATTTCGTACACACGATGTGCAAATACATGAATCAGTTCCGTTATGCGTGCCTAAATAGGTAGGCACCCCTTTGTGTCTGTGTACCTACGGTACATCCCCGCATTCGACGCATACGCATTCCTTCGCATCATCCGGATCCGTAATCCCGCGCAGTGCCTCCCGCATGGAGAGCACGGGGGTCCCGGGTTGCATCCACGCCTCGGAGGCGGCTCGAGCCCTGCTGCGAAATGAAGCCTGGGTGCCCACTGGCGGAATCGAGGTATGTACGCAATGACGGCGCGAAGGAGGAACGGGGTTATTAAGGGGTGTTACACTGTGGGCGACTCGCCCTACAAGGGCGAGCACCAAGGGGCCTGACCGGACCGAGCCACAGCGCAGGGACGGGGCACATGGCTTTGTCTGTCTGTCCTGCCACGTGCTCAGGTTATGTATATTAGGGTTTATTTTTAAACCCTAATATTATATATAACAACATAACGGGGGGAATGGGCGGTGAAATGCGTGCAAGGGCCTGTAACTAACGGACACCCATCATCCTTACCAATAATGGATGTCGCCCGCTGAGTTACTGAGTATCTGATTGCTTGACAACTGCCCGGCTGGCTAGCCGGCGTAATGGTTGGCTGGATCGCTGGTCCCGTGCGCGCCTCAAATATTGTTGATCCATCTTTTGGTGTATGTAGGTCAAGGGTAAGGGCAGTATGAACACCTACCTGTGGGCGCCACCGGGATCAGAGGAACAGCGGGCGGCGTTTGTGGCGGCGGCGGCAGCGGTGGCAGCGCAACAGCAGCAGAAGCACCCGCTTCAGCAACGGACGCTGAATCAGAAGACCTCCTCCTCACCACAGTTGGCCCCTGTCAAAAAAACGTCGGCGGCGTTACCACCTGCATTGGAGGATGGTTCCCGGCTGCCCACGATTTTGGGCTCCTCGGGTGCAAGCGGCAGCATCCCCTGCAACGGTACCGCCGCTGCTACTCAGCACAGTACTGGGCCGCCGATCGCCTTGACGATGAACAGCGCCGGCGGGTTCGCGCACGTATGGGCCTCCAAGACTGGCAGCGCGACCGGCGGCGGTGGCGCAGATGAAAGCGTCCGAGATCTGGTTAAGATTTTGTTGCCTGTCGGGGGGCCATAATTAGCGTATGTATGTATTGCGAGTAACATTTTACGCATGGAGCTTTCAAGGTTGCTAACAAGGTGTCAGTTGAAACGCGCCAACGGTCAGCACGATTCTGTGCATGCGTGTTGTGCGTTGATTTCGCAAAAATGCAGTTCAAAACACATGCAGCTTGCATTTGTGCATGGTTTCGCCGAGATATACGCCAAAAAATGCTTGAGATATGTATGATAGGCATATGAAGCATACTGTGACAACGAAGGCAGGAGGGCTGGATCTGGCGAGGTCTCCATGGCCACTCGCTTCAAGTCTGAAAGTGTGACAACGACGTGTAGACGGTCGTCAAGGAGGGGCTTTAGAGACACACTAGACGCAGGAAGAGGGGGGATCTGAGGCCTTGTTTTACGTATTAATGAATAGCTAAGAGATAGCTCGCAGCCGTCGCATCGACCGGGATCTGCGGTATGTGAATATTTATGGTGATGAGTATGTTGCTTCGTATCTGTCGTGCGTGCATACGTTTACGACATGAACATCTCGCACATGAGTTTTTGTGTACAAGGACTCATCTTATCACTGAGTCTTAGTGCTTCATTGCGCACTCGCTCATACGATAATAATAATAATTGCTAGTATTGCAGCATTCAGGTCCTGTGCGTGCTCGACGACAGCGTAGGTGACCTGCTGACGATGATGACGCGGACTCGCAGATACATGTTTGTGTTTTGGCCTAAGATATACCCCCTGAATTTTGGGCCTCGGTGAAGGCGGCTCATTAATGGCTAGGCGCTGCCAAGGCAGTAGTGGCTAAACACCGCACTTGGTCTGAATGGGAGAGACAGCGAGCCGCAAGGAAAATAATTATGGTGCGTGATGCTCACACACGTGTATGCATGATGATGATGTGTATGTGTTGTTACGTATGGCTGGTGGCGCTTTGTTTGCTGCTTTCCGGGATGGGGGCTGCTGCGCTCCTGTGCGTGTCTAGCGATACAGTGAATGCCGTGAAGGATGGATGAAGGAGATGCTGCTGTGTGTATGCCTACCTGTCCACATGACCCGTGCGCGAGCTTGGCTTGTGGGACTATGGTGCAGTCCATCCGCCGTGCGTGAGGCCACGTAAGCGTATATGTTGATCTGTTCCTTTGGAGGACAGGGAGGCTGGCGCTGATGTTTATCGATGGATAAGAAGCCCGTTTGGAGTCACGGCAGTACTGCGCAGGTCGGGGCTTCCTGCTGTCCCATGGTTCTCTAGTCCATCAATGGCTGCTCTTCCGTCCATCGTCCATGCATCCTTGCCTGATGAATGTCTGCGGGCTTCGTTCTTCGGCTCTTCGCTTGCGCATTACCTCAATCCATAGGAGTCAAGAAGTGAAGATAAAAGGCTCTGTGCCTCTGTATGCAGATGCACGATGCTGCGAGTGCTCACGCGGGCGTCATACCGTAGCGTGGCGTGCGTGTGTGCAAGTGCGTGGTACTGGATCGATCGAATGCATTTTGTTTGCACCCGCTGATGCAGCGTGCAACGCACGGCGTGTTGCAGAGCATGAGTGGGGCTATCTGTGGACTTTTTATTTGATGAATTGGTGCGTTTGCAGCGCCATATGCGTGCTGATTGCCGTATGGTGCATGCGTGGCACATGGATTTGCTGACAGCCGCGGGTAGCTAGCATGATCGTCACAAGATTATGAATAATTGCGTTGCAATCTCGCATGTAAATAGCTAAGCATGTACACATAACTCGCACGTAAATTCTTACATGCGCCCCAGGCGCGTCTGCTTGTTTCGTGCTTGTGTCTTGATTAGGATTTATATATGTAATGAAGGGTGGATGCAGTACAGAGGTGATAATAGTAGAAATTCTTTGAAAATTAATGTTCGCTGCCGTTACTCCCTGCCTCGGCGTGCCGGGCAGCGGAATTGGCACGCGAAAACCAATGTGGATACCTATGCATATTTCGCCTGGGTTTGTTGGCTTGATTTCGGGATTATATACTACGATACATTACATGTTGTGTATTATCCTATTGGTGTATAAGTTGATTCGGACACACAGTCACACATTTCCCATCCGCTACAGGGCATGAAGCGGAAAAATGTCTGGAAATTGTCTTGTTTTCAGTACACGGTGGAAAATGGAGGCGCTTGGCAGGGACCAATTTACGGTATGTTGGCAGGCCGAAATTGCAAGTGGCTCGGTGCTAGCTCTACGCATGACAATCATGCTAGGGGTGACTGGTTTGGTAGCTTATGTCTATTTGTGTAATTGTAGTGTTGTATGCTGTGTTGGTACGTGTCGAAATTGTGTCGGTACGGCAGCTTCTCTACATACCCTGGCGCCTCTCCAAGGTGTTGTCCAAGCTTGAGGTGTTAGAGTGTTCACGGTATGCGGAGATCTTCGGGGTCAGATGCTGTGAAACTTACGAAGTTCATTGATAATTTACTCGGTCTACTTGGTCCGTCGTAGTAAGACTCGACTGGCTACCTTCCTGTACCATGCAAGGTATTTGTACAGGACCCTGGTCACCGGCGGATGAACCTCAAAATGACCCGTAATTCGAAGGGCTTTGGCGCCACCCACACGTAAATAAGTTGCGGATGTCCTTGAAATAGGCGGCACTTCCAACAGGGCATTAAAACACATTTCGTCTTGGCGCAGATTGCACGATGCCTATCACTCAGCTAAACGAGGCCATGCAGCCTTATGCCATTCGAGGCGTGTGCTGCTCCAAATATCAACCTACCTACGCGCATCAAGGTCCCGAACAGAGGCGCAGGCCAGCATGCACGCACACATAGTTAGGAACGCATGTTAATTTTACCTTCAACGCAACAAGTTCACCAGACAAGAGAGGGATGTCGTCTCAAGGCGATCCTGCAAGAGATCCTCCCCAAATCACCCCGAGATGATAACATCGTCACCACCTAACCCAGCAACCATTGGCTGCCAGCGCAAGCATCCCTGCGCATGACCGCCGACCCTCTGTCCAGTCGAGGGCCACCTCCTCACGCAAACGCTGAGTCATTTATCTGTCGGGCGGGAGCGCGACATTCAGATTTCAGAGATGAAGCATACCAGGTGTCAAAGGTACCAGAGATCAACGGATTTACGACGCAATGGCACAGATGTGCTCCTAGAAACAGGGACGCTTCCTGTCCAGACCTAGTTGGCGGTGACATAACCAGCAAAAAATGCCTGCAAGCCAGACTGGCAGCTCATATAAATTAACTTAACAAAACACAGTGGCCAAACAGTAAGTGGTTGGCATACCTAAACATCATACGCCGCGTGCCTCGACCAGCCCTTGTGCACAAAAACATCGCACGACAAGTGCCTAACAACATAACGGCATGTGCACTTACCTGCAAGTGTAATACAGGCTGTCCCAACTGATCGCGCTCCACCGTCCACAGTGCAATACGTGCGTACTCGGTGACGCACTCCTCAATGTCCTCGCGCTACACCGCAACAGAACATGTGAATGTGGCATGAAGCCGACGACAGTTAGGATTTAGAGAACGACTCATGAACTCGCGGCGTAAGAGAATTACCCAACTCAACACGGCGCTGACGATTGACAGACCCAATTGACACCCAACTCACCGGACAGTAAGTCATACTGCTGAGGCGGTGATTGAGGGATACCCCAGCATACTTGAAGGCCGGTGCCGCTAAAAAGAAGCAATTGGCGCATTACTGAAGGCGTCACGCATATGGCAACTTACCGTAACGTTGTGCCGCTGCGTAAGTTCTTGGATTTTTGCGTACGGGATCTCCAACTCGCCCGTACGGCTGCTGTACTCCCGGATTAGGCGATACACAAGGCTGACTGCGTCCTCGTACGGCCCGTCACCAGCGCCACTGTTGGGGCCGCTGGTTTCTAGGGAGGCCTTGCTCTGCCGCATCAGGCGCAACGCCTCGTCAACGTCACCCTGTGGTCAAGGCGGCGGATCGTAGACCTCAGCATGTGACACGCGAAGGAACCGCAAGCCCAGAACACAATATATAGAAGATTAACCGGGACCCCTTCTCTGCCTTGTCATTCTCCCCCAATGTCTTCCCTTTCTTCTCTCCTACCTGCTCGACCAAATTGCTGAAACGCAGCTTGGCGAGGGCTTGGCTCAGGCGCAGGATGGAAAGCAGCGTGCGCGGCGTGGTATAAGTGGCGGCGGCACCCAGCGCGGCCTTCTCCATCTGCCGCAGCTCCGCATAGAAGGACGCGATGTACTCTTCAACCGAGAATACGGCACAAATAGGAAGGGAAGGGATGCCATATTAAACCCGCGTTTACGACTCTGAAATGTAGCTAGGCGTAGAGGTCAGCTGGACGGCTTTTGGCTAAAACGTTCAGCGCCACCAAACCGACCTACCCGTCAGCTGCTCAGGCACGTCGGGCTCGAATTGCCGCGCCTGGCCGATGTAGGCGCGCAGAAGACGTAGCGGGACGGGGCCAGCATCCGGGTCGGCCTCTCCGTCCACCTCTGCCACAGGGGCGCTGCGGAGACCGACATGCATGCACGCAAAACGCGCATACAGCGTGAGAGGGGATCAGGAAAAGTTCGGCTGAATTATCGTGTTTGCCGGCACCAAGCCGCGACGCCAAGGGCGAAAACGAAGGCGCGAGATCCTCAATGGACGGCAATCATACTGATGGTTTATGACATGACCCAAACTTCTGGGAGAGGCTTGTGTCACTGGGTCAACCCCTTGCCTGACGTCCACGCACCGGCCTAGGACGTGCAAGCGCACGATGTGCTTGGCGAGGCGAGTGTCATGTTCCTTGCTGCTCTCATCCAACAACAGCCACAGGATATCGAAACGAGACAGCAGCGCCTGCGGGGAGGGCCGTAGGGAAAGGAGTGCGTTGCAAGGCCAAAGCTTAAGGGGGCCATATGGTGTTCTACGATGGGACATGTCACGTACCGCCGGCAACATGCATTACTCCAAAAACACCCAAAATACTCACCGCTGGCAGGTTGATGTTCTCCGACGGCGAGCGGCGCCTGTCATACCTCCCGTACGCCGGGTTGGCAGCGGCCAGAATGGTTGTACGTGTGTTCAGAGTCGTGGTAATGCCGGCCTTAGCAATGGACACCGTTTGCTGCTCCATAACCTGTTCCGCATGAATTAGCGAAGACGCAAAAATGTACTGTTATTACTAGAAATGACGCAAAACCAGACTCGGACGCAGAATCCAGAACGCGGCACAAATTCAACAGGAGACGGCTATTAAAGGAAAGACATACATGTGACCGCAGGATCCCTGCGCTATCGAGAACGTCCATAACACATCCACAACAATGGCTGTGTAGTACTATTAAATCGTTGTTTATAACAAAAAAGTCCAGACCAACATCAACCATTGCAAAATGTACAAGTGGGGGCAGGGGGCCCCTGGCTATCCTTGGCATGACAGCGAGGATCAGCGGAGCCGCGCACACTGCAGAGTTCACGCACTGGTAAAACTAACTCCTATGAAGGCGCGCACCTCGTGAATGGCGGTGCGGTCACCCTCCTCCATCTTGTCAAATTCATCAATGCAGCACACACCCTTATCCGCCAGCACAAGCGCGCCACCTTCAAGTACCAGCTCCTTTGTGACCTGCGCGCCGAAATCACATCATTACAAGAACATCTTACCAGGATATCCTTAATGTTAATAGCAAGCCTTCTTCATTCTCACTCCGCCTTTCACATAGCCGCCTACCTGGTTCCGTAGCACCGCCGCCGTGAGGCCAACGCCCGAGGAGCCCTTGCCAGTGGTATAAACTGCTCGCGGCATGACGCGGCTGACGTATTTGAGCAGTTGCGACTTGGCCACACCGGGGTCTCCCATGAGGCACACATGCACATCGCCGCGCAGCTTGAGGCCGTCCGGAAAGACGCGCGTCTGGCCACCCACCATCATAAGCAGCAACGCCTGGTTGCGGGAACATGCATGTAGATAGGTGGACCTTGCAGGGATAACTGAGATGACCGAACTTCTAGAAACGGAACCTGGGGTCACTTGTACACAAAGCTAACCAAGGGGTGCTTGGCTTTGATTGATGACGGTAATAGGACCCTTGCGGGCAGGCGGTGGCCCAGGGATGTATGCCGGGCCGCTCAAAGAGGCAGACGCCCATGGTATGTGGCACGTGCCAAGCCCTTACGGGCCATTTCCTGATAATCATGCACCTTAACCCAACCAGGAATTGCGCATCTACTTTGATTCGAAGCCCCAGGGACCCCAATCGAACCCCAGAACCCACCTTCTTGACGTCCTCCATCCCGAAAATTTCGGGTGCAATCGACCGCGCCAGCCTGCCGTACACATCACCACTCTCTCCCAGCGCCTCAATGGCCGCCACCTCTGTCTCACTTAGTTCAAAAGCGCTCCCAAACTGGCGCTTCGATTGAACAATGTTGTGAGCCTCCAGGTATGTGCTCATAAGCAGACCGGCGCTGTGTTCAGACAGGGACGAGGCAGGGGGCCTTGAAAACGCAGGTGGGGCGGACTTAGACGGCACCGCGGCAAGCGGTACCGTCTAAGGACAAAAGAAAAACCTTCATGTCTTTTCTGCGCTACTTTCCAGCACGGTGGCAACATTTCCTATCAGATTAGCACCATCCAGCACCCAAAAATGTACGAACAGGTGCAATGAGCACCCTCGCCGACTGGAGATTTGCTAAAGATTTCAGTTGTAGCCGCACGCGTGCTGACCTAAACTGCCTACCGAATGAGGTCACCAAAAGAGAAATTTGATGTGCCGCTTGATGTCTGGCCCCGTACGCAGTATTTATCAACCCAACGACCCACCGCATAGCCTTAAAGCCGGTGTACTGCTCTGGTAGGAAGATGCCGGTGATGGTCACGTCGTCTCCAGGCTTTACGGAGCGTGTCACTTCACCCAGGAGGTGAACCGACAGTGTGCGTGGCGTGGCGCCCTCGGGTACCTGAAGCGGCAGACAAATGTGAGCATATGCCGGAAAAGCGCGTGGCTTGGCGGGGCAGAAAGCGCCCGGGCATGCGTGGCTGGTAATATTCTTATCATACAATACTCAAACGCTGTACGTCTTCCCTCCTCCCCTACCCCGGCCCCCCTCCCCACCTCCTCTGCGAGCTCCTGAAGACGTGCCTCCTGAAACTTGACAAACTTTGATCCACGGGTTTCCATAACGGGCTGCATCTTGCGACTGACCTTGGAGCGCTGCGTGGAGGGGGAACGTTTTTAAATTTGTTTTGAGAGGGAGAGACGAGGGAATGTGGGCGTGAGGGAATGAGCTCATATGGTACATGCCAATATGTTAGATTGATAGTCAAATGGGGCAGAGACAAGAACGAGCGGTGGTGCACGCTGCACTATTCCCGGTTTGCCGCTACGGTTTTCCGACCTGCATCCTGAGGACCCCGTGCGACGGGGTCTTTCGGGACCTAAACGTATACATACACGCACTCTCCATCGCCATTTACCTCCTTAGAGTCGTTGTCCAGGGGCTTGAACGTGCGGCCTGTCACCTCCTGGTACACCTCGAAGCCAGTCTCAGGGTCCGTGTACGCCACGACGCTGACCAGCGGCTTCACATCGGTCACATGTGTCACGATACCCTGCGCCACACAGCAGCGCATCACATGAAATTGCCGGTAGGGCGCATGGTGGACGGGAAAGTGAGTAGGTTGGCGTGATAACAAACTACGACTTAAGCATTCCCCTTCGCTCCTCCCCGCCCTGGACTCTACACTTAACAAAGTGGCATGCAAAACCGTCATGTCGACTTATCTTGTGTTATCAGTTCGGGTTCACCGACGGACTCCGCCATCCCTCTATTCCCCGTGATCATTTTCAGTACCCACCCCAAAGCCTGGTTGCCTTTCTGCCCTGGCCTACAACACAACGCAATAACTACAAGGGAGGCACGCACCCGAACGCGGACCAGGTGGCCCAGGTTGTTGGCGCGGACAGACCGCATCGGCAGCGCCTGCATCTTGGACCGTGGAGCAAAGTAGACATCGAAGCGACGCAGCAGGATGTCCGGGCAGCCGCCACGGACAGTGCCGGGCATCGCACCGGTGCCTCCGCGGGCGCGGTTAGCGTGCCCGGTCTCAGTCTGAACAGAGCAGACGGAACGGAGTAGCGCCACCACGGGGAATATTACCCCCATGTTTGCCATTACAGGGGATGCACGGAGATCATTGGGGCAGAGATTATTAAACGTACACCGGAAGATTCGATTGGGGGAGAAAGGCACCGTGGCTATGACAAGCATTGGGGGTTAACTTCACATTAACCCATGAAAACGTGGAGCAGCGTGGGCAGGGTGAAATGCCAAGCATGGAATATCGTAAGATTTTGGCCGTGCGACTTTCCATGGGGCGCATCCCAAGAAATTTGATGGCATGTGGCATAAGGCATGGCGCGCGCGGAGTGATAGAACACCCGGACGGGACCGGTGCAGGTGTCCATACAGGAGCTGTTAGGAGGCCGACGGCAAATGAATCTGAGTTTGACTTCGACTGGGAAAGATGACAGCAACACTGATTGTGTGCAGATCAGAACGCAAGAATCTACAAGAACAAAACCTTGAACGCCTCCGTTCCTCGCATGTGGGGTGGCCCCATTTTCCCTTCGTTCATCCAAAGGCCTCATACCGCTTCTTTCGCACGCATCTGGCCGTCCATAATTTTGCGCTACATGCAGCAGGGAAGGGGAACACAGCGGGCATCTTAGTTCGTGCAATTTGAGCTGGCTCGTCGACATTTGCTCAAAAGCACGGCCGTTCCGAAGTCGCATCTGTGCATGCAGAAGCAAAGTCCGCAGCTAGATGTTCAATCTTGGCATCATACGTCACGTACCCAGTCCAAAGCCATTAATCTATAAGCTGCAAGCGCCACAATGCATGCGAACCGAAACAGTGCTGTTATCGTACTTACGTGCTCGGACAGGATATCATACACATCCTTCTTGACATCGGCGGCGGTCACATCAGGCGGCGGCATGAGGCGGTCCGCAGCCTCAGCCATCAACTTCTGGTAGGTGCGCGTGTTGCGTTCAACTTCCCCAACGAATCCCGGTTGCTGTGGCTGGATCTCCAAAAAGAACTGGAGACGGAGTCGTATGTCAGCAGCATATCAAGGTTAGTAGATAGTGTCACAAGGGGACAACACACAATCAGCTAGGGCAAACAATAGGCATTAGGGAAGCAGTGGTAGCAGTAGCGCTGTGGTACGTAGCAGCGAGGCAAAGAGAACCCACAAGCATAAGATTTGGTGGAAGGGGAGAGGAAGACGCCAGAAGATCTACAGCAGTTGCTATACACAATCAACACGACCAGGAGGTAGCGTGGATCCCAAACCTCACACGGGGGGTCCAAATCCTGGCTTTGCCCTTACTGATCAAGGAGCCCATCAAGTTGGACACCCAGGTTAACACGGGTGTAAAAGCTGTTTTCGTTCGTAAATTCCCAAGCCAAAGCATCCCTCTCTTGGCTAGTGCTTGTCCTGACATACCGCCTCAACGTCATCCAGTGAGATGGACAGCACTTTGCTCCTGCGGTTGGCGACTTCTTGCTGCGAACAGAGGGAGAACAAGGGTGGTCAGGGGCCAAGGGAGAGGAGGATGACATCCAAGACGGCCATGCCAGTTACGTGTACGTGTATGCCAATTACGTGTATTATAAGACATATACAACCGATAATTGCCTGTATGTGACATACTAACGGCAAGGACAGGAGGTCCCGAGGGTGCCCCCTTCCGCGGGTACAGACGGTATATGGAGACAAACTGATATATGGGTGCCAAGTACGTACCAGCTGTTGCATATACTTCGCCTTGCCATCACTCTCTGGGTCCAAGAAGTTTTTGATAAACATCTCGCAGTTGCCTGTTCCATGAGGGAAACACCGTCAAGCCCCATTCTGTCGTGTCTTTGGCTGTCACGACCTCGCGGCTTGCACGTCTTATGTTTAGTATCCATGACTTCTGACACTCACTTGCTGCTTTGGCATGATCAGGATGTTCACTGGCCATCGCTGCAAAACTGAATTGAGTTGGACCAGTGCGAACGATTTTACGTCGGTGCGTCTTAGAGCTTGGGACCAACTGGCCTTATACGACGAGTACAGGCGTCCGAATCACATATTTGCCTAGTAGTGGGCTCGCAGCTTTTTCGCGCCTTACTGCTATGTACGACAATAGCTCCGAAATCAATGCAGACAAGCTAAGCCATGGAAAAGCAAAGAATAGGATAAGAATCAATAATTGGTCAATAGTTAGTCCACTAATTATAAATAATTGCCAACAGCAGAGACAACGTCGGCGAGCATGTATCGGTATATCTCCATTGCATAGACATTGTCCAAAAACAAACTGTACGTACTGGTATTCGCGAAGAATGACGTAACAGGCAGTCAAATTTCATAGAGTCGCGTCTCAAGGACTTAATGCACATTCCTTAAAAAGTAACATCGGTAGCTATGATTTGTCTGATTTCTTGTCCGATGGGAAAATCTTAGGCATATGTGCAGACCTTGGTGCACATACATTTGACGGCTTCTTAGAGCCACATTCGTTTTTATCTGCATTTTCGCTTTGACTGTGCAGCAGATTCTGTGCAAACAATATCTCAATCCAATTCCGAGCTGTTTCTCTCAATTCGACGCATACTTTGATGAGAGACAGGTCGCGACCCAAGGGACCGAGTTGTAGTTGCGCTCACATTTGCATGCGGTGCCAACCGTACCGCATGCAATTATTAACAAAATGCCGCATGCAATTATATAGAAAATGACTGGAAGCGAGCACGATTATTCCAACAGAATTACAGAGCCCAGCCACAAAGCTAGCTATTGCGACTGCAGCTGTAATCAAGCCGAGACGCACCTTATGAACTGTTTCGTATCCTCAATAATTGGATAATCTTCTCAAAACAGTTATTGAGACAGGCAGGAATCATGCTAAGCACCACGCTCAAAATATAGAGAGCGGTGTCCGCCGCAAGTCAACTCTCTTCTGCTCCCAGAAAATCCGCACATCTGCACCTGCTCGTCAACGACTTCACCACAAAACCACCTCCGACTCGCCAACGGCCGTATAACACAGAACGCATCGGCACAGGTCCGGTCCAAAACACATGACCCGTACAAACGGCAGGCACAGAACACAAAACATCCCTAGTGCTGGACTTCGAACTCTTGACAAAGCCTGGGTGAAGCTGGTCCCATGCGGCCTCCAAGGCTACCCACTGTGTCAGCAGCTACATCCATCGCGCACGTTGAAGACGACGCATAATGGATCACTCGATCAAACTCTTATCCCTACCAAGTCACGCCCCCGGCCTTAAAACAGCGACTCTCTGCAGCAGCAAGAGCACATTCCAAGCAAGAGGAGCTCTCGTCAAACTGAAACCATCACCTCAAGCTGGACAACCACAAAATTGCACCAACAAGCCGCAGATTTATCACTATGCAGGTAAAAGCCATATGGATTTACTTGTTCTTAGCGTCCATCTGGTCCAGCTGCGCCTGCAGGCCACCCAAAATGTTGAACGCAACCCAGCCAAGGGCCGGCACGAACAGGGTGGCAATGATGCCGATACGGTTGTCGCTGGCAGCCAGGGTCGCCAGCTCAGTCGAGGCCTCCGCAGACTGAGCAGCCAGCAGAGAAGCAGCGGCGCCCAAGCCAACGGCGGCTGGCACAGCCCGCTTGCGCTTCGGCTCATTCTTAGCATCCATCTGGTCCAGCTGCGCCTGCAGGCCACCCAAAATGTTGAACGCAACCCAGCCAAGGGCCGGCACGAACAGGGTGGCAATGATGCCGATACGGTTGTCGCTGGCAGCCAGAGTCGCCAGCTCAGTCGAGGCCTCCGCAGACTGAGCGGCCAACAGAGAAGCAGCGGCGCCCAAGCCAATAGCGGCTGGCACAGCCCGCTTGCGCTTCGGCTCATTCTTAGCGTCCATCTGGTCCAGCTGCGCCTGCAGGCCACCCAAAATGTTGAACGCAACCCAACCAAGGGCCGGCACGAACAGGGTGGCAATGATGCCGATACGGTTGTCGCTGGCAGCCAGGGTCGCCAGCTCAGTCGAGGCCTCCGCAGACTGAGCGGCCAGCAGAGAAGCAGCAGCGCCCAGGCCAATAGCGGCTGGCACAGCCCGCTTGCGCTTCGGCTCATTCTTAGCGTCCATCTGGTCCAGCTGCGCTTGCAGGCCACCCAAAATGTTGAACGCAACCCAGCCAAGGGCTGGCACGAACAGGGTGGCAATGATGCCGATACGGTTGTCGCTGGCAGCCAGGGTCGCCAGCTCAGTTGCGGCGTTCGCATTGCCGGCCAGCATCCACGATGAGGCAACAGTCGTCAGGGCCGCAGCAGTCCCGAACTGAAGGATCAAGGCATGTACAACTCACAAAATGGAGAATTTGCGCATCGACACGCAGCAAACCAATTTCGTTTGCCGCGAACTAGTGACGAAACGTAACCCGTCCCGGAAACATTGTAAACAGCCGGAATCCTGAAAGAAAATAGAAAATGACTTAGAGGAAGAAAGAATTTGTCGACATGTCAAGTCTAAGAGAAGCATGCGAACCAGCGAAGGTTCCAAACCATGGTCCCCGGCAAGGAAATACATTGATCTAAAAATTTACTCTTGCCAAGGGTCCGCAACTACAACAATGTTGTAATAAACAAGTGCTTGATAAAGATTTACATTACGTGGAAAGGACCATGCCCAACCTCACCTTGGAAGCGGCATCCTGCTCCTGGTTTGCCTGTGCGCGCACCGCCAGAGCCCTTACTGACTTGCGCGTTGGAAGAACCGGCTTGGCATTGCGCACGCTAGCGCGCATCATCACCGCCGAAGGAACGGACATCCGGAGGGAGGCCATTGTTAGCAGCTGCTTTGCCTTGACTAGGGCAGCTAACCGCACGACGAAGGTGACAAGGAGACGCAAACGTGCAAACTCACACACTCTCACTCGTGTCGACTTGAGAGAATTTCCTCTACTTGAGATCGCTGTACGGCTTACCCTTCCTGGAGATCGAAAGTCAAATCTAGAATTCCTAGCTTTTACTTTGGATGTACCTCGAACTTTGCATAGAATATGGATAGACAGTCATCCATCATTTCGTGATTTTGTATTGAATGCGAGGATGTATCTGCTGACTGTTATACTGGTGACTCGCTCGGTTAGTCGTAGGATCCCTTCCGTCCTTGTAGGTTAACATGCTTGACGGCAGTCATTGATTCGTGCTCTAGGGCTTACCGATTGAGGGATAACTGAGGTTAACCTGGCTAAGTTTGAGATCTACGTTTGGTCGCTCTGTTGGCCTTGTTGATCTTAGCAAAGTTATGTAATGCTTCCGGCTCCGTTATGTAATGTTACGTTGTAAGGGTTCGGGAATTTAAGGAACGTATGGGAATAACGCACAGGTTCGCTGAACCACTAGCGCGCAACCTGGGGGGAAGACAACAGGTCGAGGGGACAATCTGAAGCTGTGTGGACTTGAAAATTGTGCTGAACCCGGCACGGCAGAGTCTGTGAGATTTCGTGCGTCCTGATGCATGCGACGGAAGTAGGTGCTCGATGAATAGTACACAAAGGAACGAAGGACGCAATATTACGAAGTTGTGCGCAATACGCGATGCTATTGGTTCATATCACACCAGGCAGAGGCTGAATTCAGCTTCGACGCACTTCAACTCTGGCTTCAGCAGCCCTCTATTGGAGGTATCTCGGAACCCAATGAATCCATAGGCCTTTTCTGCTCCTGACAGCCAGGCTGGCCCCCTCCTTGTAACCCTAGCCGCAGTTGCTAGGGCGTGAGACAATACTAGACACCATGGCTGATCACGACCATGAACGGGATAAAAATCCCTCCGTTGGTTGAGGGTGGATGTGCCCCCACAATGATGGACGGTGACAGACCCTGATTAAAGTGACCTGGAATGGAGTTGACGGTGACCTGCGAGCTAACCAGGAATGGAGATGACGACTGTTGATCCGGCAGATTCCATTCAATACTGGTGGCGGGTGCTGAACCCTGGAAAATCACTGATTTAGGAGAAGTCCGCGTGGGTGAATGGATGAGGGTGCCCCGAAATACTGGGGAAGGTAGGGACTGCCAGGTAGTGGTAAACCCTCTCTATCCCACACACAGACTTTAGACGAAATTGATGATTTGGGACGCCGTTAACAGGCCGCACAGATTGTCATGGGCTTGGGGTTATCATCCTTTTAATGGGGTTAATCATTTTGGAAAAAACGTGATGACACTGTTCGGGAGCGCAGGGAAAGGGGTACGTAGGCGAACTAATTCCAGGAAGGGCACCTGCTAGGACACCTGATTGAAGGATCGTACCTGATTGTACAAGGAATGCTCTCCAATATGGGCTGTACATTGGTGTTACTACAATCCCTCTGGCCTATGCCTTGGGGATGCACCTGAACCAGCATGGCCCACGGTGTCCGTGGTTACAAGCTCTCAATTTGGATGGCGATGAGCGGGCTGGCATGAGCCATGTACTCAGCACAAGTTTGTTTTAGCCCCGGTGCACAGGACGGCCCGGTGCACAGGACAGCTGTGAGAGGAGACCCTGGGTGCCTGAGCTACAATTGAGAACATTGCACTGTAATCACTGCAGATGAGCATTAGTGCTTTCGTGGAAGAAATCATACCAGCGTGAGGTGCGGTTCACAGGTTTCACTGAACAGTGCACGTAGTGCAGCCTGTGATCGGCCGCCTTGCTGTATGCCAGACGCTCCTGGTACTGTTGCTTTCTTGTTCAAACAACCTGTCATAATTGAAGATGGCCCCATCTGGGCATGGGCGACGAGTGGCGTTATTATCATGCCTTACCAACAGGATATCCATTTCCATGACAACGGGTAGATACCTAAATCTCGCCAACAGAAAACGGAACCTCCCAAGTGCCGGCACTCTTAACACGAGGTAACACGGCATATACACGCCAGATATTGCATAGGTTCGTGTGCTTTGACCACGAACGCAGCTGATGCAATTTATACCCAAAGGCAAACGTGCGCCACACGTACATTGCTGCATTGGTGTTCCTGTCAGTGAGGGTCTTGCTAATGTCAAAGGGTGTACAGATAAATTAAGCCTCATAATGCCGCCAACTTCCGCAGTCTGCAACGCAATGCAATCCTGTCTGACCTCATGGTTAGTGCACATGCGAAATGTGTCACCAGGTAATGCAATTGTCACGCGCTCAAGTTTGATATTGGGCCATGGTGAATCAGGTGGTACCAGAATTGGGAGATGGGTATTGGTGTACTGGATTGAAAGCGACTTCTGTGACAGAGAAGCATTTGTGGCTCACCCATGGCTAAGGTTCAATATAGGCAACCAAACATCCTACATCATGACGCAGATCTCTTGCCAAATGCTCTCAGCTACGTGCATAGGTAGACCTTGACAGACTAGGGTACGGGTGCTACTGCGAATACACCGGCCGCATTCTACACTGTAAGGAGCCTTCATAGGATTTCATCAGGGAATGGAGCGTTGGAAATGTCCCTCATCCTTCCATATTACCTCTACGCACGAACAATGTCCCTTAGGAGAGGAAGGCTGCAGTAAGGAGCCCATATTACGGCATGCCTTCCGGTGCGAAGTCAAACCAACCCTTAATTATTTGCTGAACCAACGGCAATAATATCGCTAAGCAACGACCCTTCGTCACTATGTTCGATTCTCAATTAAGTTGCACGATACAAGATGGATTATTCTTATTGCCCATATCTGCCCGATTCAATTGCTGATATTAAAGCCGAATTTTACAGAACATGAACGATAGCACAGCCACCATTTTATCTTGCGTCCGGGTGTAAGCTCACAGGATGAATTCACTAGCACTGTAAAGGAGCAGGACACAAAAAATTTTTACTTTGCAAAAAGTGGATGAAAATCTATTAACTATTCAGCTTGTGCAAGCTCAACAAGCTGCAAAGATCGCTAAGTGGCTCAGAAACCAGAGATCTGTCGTATCAAAATCCTCATCAATTACACAGGTCGCCAAACGGGAACGTTGTCTCCACGTACCTCCGGAAAAATGGCGTTCGTTCTGACCAAGTCGTCTGCCTTCGGCGTGGCTGCCAAGCCTATCTCGCGTCGCTCGAGCGTCGCCGTCAAGGCAAGTAGGAATGAAAGATTGAAGTTGAGAGGACATCCATCCCACTTTTAACAGTTAGGCAGAAACTTAGAAGGGTATGATAGCGATGCGGATTGGCGCAGCATCCGTGGGACCCTGGTTATCTCTTGATGTGACTCTGCCATGAGGCTCGTCCGGCGAAGATATTTATCCTCATAGTTACGAATAATTACCACAGCTAGCTCCTTATAGCCTCGTGCTATCCTGAGAAGAAGAGGTTCGCAGTTTGGATGCGGTACCGCAGATAATCGCATAGCTTCTCTTTGTTGATGACGATGGCCAGCTTTGTACTTCTACTATTACGTTGCGCGTAGATGGAGCGGTCGCAGCGCTTTCAATCTTGCCAAACTTGTTTATGTCCCGAATCACAGGGGTCCGCCGTGCCGGAGAACGTCAAGGAGGCCCGCGCCTGGATCGATGCGTGGAAGAGCAAGCAGGTAATATACGTATTGCTGACTGTTGTAAATGTACCTTCAAGTGCATGTACGATCCATCTGTCACGGTGAACTCCAGGCGTTAGCGCTCAAACGGTTCTTGTGTCTCCCACGCGCTGTAGGGCGGCGCTAAGCGCGACCCCAGCCTGCCCAGCTGGATGCCTGGCGCTACCCTGCCGGGCTACCTGGATGGCACTCTGCCCGGCGTAAGCTACGGGCCTTTAGTCATATGAAGTCCAATGTACCGTGTTTCACCTGGCATACAAAGCTTTCGGAGAAGACGGGGCCTTATGTCTATAGGACTCCTCTCGCTAAATGTTGATGCATTAATGCATTCGCTATTGCTGTTGATGTCGTAGGTGCTTAATAATGTGCCCTTAATCCGTGCTGATTTCATTGCGGCGTGAATTCCTATTGCAAGTCTTCCTGAAGCATTGTTTCTGATAATCTTTGGGATTGAGGTAACCTGTGTTGGTTCTCTTGCACAGGATTTCGGCTTTGATCCCCTCTACCTGGGCGCCGATCCTTCCAAGCTGAAGTGGTAAGGCGCGCAAGAATGTTTTTTTACCACCGGACATGCTTGTACGTTATCAGCGGATATTAGTCAAGGTTAACTACTTCCGCGGTTCAACCGTTCATGGGAGTAGCTGTGCCTGTTAACTGCTAACCTGTTCTGGGCGCTTTCTGACCATCGATTTTCTTGGCTCAGGTATGCACAGGCAGAGCTGGTGCACTCCCGCTTTGCCATGCTGGCGGTTGCTGGTATTCTGTTCCCAGAGCTGCTGTCTAACATCGGTTTTGCATGGCCTGGCGCTGGTGTGGCCTGGTACGACGCTGGCAAGTTTGAGTACTTCGCTCCAGCTAGCTCGCTGTTCGGCGTGCAGATGCTGCTGTTCGCCTGGGCTGAACTCCGCCGGTATGTTCATTCTGATATTCCTCGAGATCTTTGTTCGCTCTTACAAGGTCGGATGCCTCGTGAAGCGTTAGGTGCGATATTTTATTCGAATGGCTCAATTAGCATAATAACGTGCGTTAGCTTTGTATGCCAACATACAACGATTATCATCTAGAAGGGCTGCGTAATTTGGTGCATGCCACGCCTTTCTTTTATTAGGTACCAGGACTTCGTGAAGCCTGGCTCGGCCAACCAGGACCCTATCTTCCCTAACAACAAGTTGCCGGATGGCAATGAGCCGGGCTACCCGGGTGGCATCTTCGATCCCTTCGGCTGGTCCAAGGGCGACATGAAGAGCCTGAAGACCAAGGAGATCAAGAATGGTCGTCTTGCTATGCTGGCGTTCGCTGGCTTTGCCGCTCAGGTGTGAGGATCTTCGGCTAGCAATAGGATTTAGGAGCGGTGTTCGAAGTTTGATTATCGTTCATTGTGCTGACCTATCTGCCAATTGTTAAAATGTCTCTTGTTTTGAATGCATCTCCTCGCAGGCCTACACTACCGGCAGCACACCCCTGAAGAACCTGTCTGCTCACTTGGCTGATCCGTGGGCCACGACTGTCTGGCAGAACGACCTGGCCCGCCTGTAATGGCCATCAGTTCCATCAAGAAAGGTCCCCACCGTTGGCACACCGTCCCAGTCGTACAGTTCGAATGTGATGCGCGTTCACGCCGCTCCTGCTGTCTGCGTGACTGGATCGGTGTAAGGTTTCACATCGTCCTGTCTGCCCTGCTATGAAACATTTCCGATGGGCATGCAATTTGAGTTCTCAGGTTAGGGTTTCACTCAAGATTGTTTGGATGTTTCTCCTGTTTTCGGTGTTAATGTTCTTGTGCAATGCCTGCGGGATGCTAGCATCTAATGTGCTGTCTTTTTTGACGTGGGTAATATTGAGACAGGACAGGGATAAATCTATGTACAACATCTTCGCATGTTTTTCTCGCGTCGATACCAAGTGTGTAAAACGTTATGTAAGTGAATGTGTATGCATATGCCATACCGAGTAGATGATACCGATCACTACCAATTATGACGGGAGGAAATGGTGGGAAAGCAGATTGCCAACTAATTAATTGAACATCCATGAACTAAAAATTACATGCCTTCCACATCTGGTACAAGACTAAAGTTTAAATGGATTAATTCACCACAAGTCAACTTTAATCAATTCACAAAGATTTCTGACGACTGGTCACTAACTTTTATCCTTTTTTGTGGCACTCGCATATCGTTTCTAACATGAACCTTTAAGACACTAGCTTGCTCCGACGCAGTTCTAAATTCAGCCGCAGAATTCAGCATAAGTCCCAGATCCACCTGCTGCGTAAATTCCGTGGCGTCTGGGAGACGTGGTTGACCTATCATGTGCCACCTGCGGAAATCAGCACGGCCTCGGCATGCTTTGACATCGCCTCCATCTTCAGCCGCTCCAGCAGCGGTGCCTTGTCTCAACTCCCCGGTCATATCAGCGAGCGGGTCTAATGACGCCACACCAGGCGGTCCCTCAGCCGCAGCAGCAGGAAGCCCATCAACAGACCGATGCTGCTGTTGCCGCACGAGCTCCTTCCGAACCATATCCTCCAGCGCAAAAAGCTCCCGATCAGGAGCGCCGATGCCGCGCATGGCGTCAGCCAGTTTGCATAAGTATTCCCAATTGGGACCCGAGGGGCCCCGTGATGTGGCAATCTGCGCCGCGATGAGATGTGTGTCGGCAGGCCCTAGGTAATTTTGGTTCGCGGAGCTTGCAATGTAGACCAACGCTCCCCGCACCAACATTTGGCCGTCGGCACCGTACACGTCGACAAGCTGCCGTACATCGTACTGCTTCTCCCTCCATTCTAGATACGACAACGCGGCAGCCTGTTCTTGGGACGTGCCGGCCAGCTGGAACGCCACGCCCCAAGTCACAGCCGCCGGATGATTTTCTGACGTGAGTGTGACTGTTCTGCCAGGGCGCTCAGGTGTACCCCGATGATCCGTAGATCCCTGTGTCCACGGACGTTGGCATGAAGACACGGCTCAGGCACTGGCTACCTCTGGCCATCCACGGAACATGGTCGTAAGAGGCATCGAGCACACGTGGGTGTGACCCAGCCCGCCCTGCTGCACGGTGGTTTCCCATGTAGGAGAATATATATAGCTAGCATAAGGGTTGCAATGGTAAACATTCTCTGGCTAACCCTTGCGGGAAAAACTTTGCCTGTAACTTTTTTTCTGATTCGAACTCGAACACACGAAGTACCCACGTGCGTTACGCACCTGCCAGAAGACACGGCGGTAGCCCCTGATGTGCCCAACCAACCGCTGGTTATACAGGAAGTTTGGCGTATGGATTAAGCTTCCGTATCCAAAGACCCAAATTGATGTCTCACTTTTGTCGGGTTGCACGTCAGTGCCCATCATTTTTGCCTGTTCCAGGCACTAACCGTGATGCTGACACTTTTTGGGCCACGTCACACCATTGGAGATATTGAAATGTTCTAAAACCAGAAAGAAAATAATTACAATCAGGTCATACCTACGATAGTAGCCTGAAGTCCGCTTCCATGAAACTATGGACGAAATATTGTACGAACGATTGGACGAAGAACTTCTACTATTTGCTTGCTTCAATCCAAAATTTTAATGCTCAATGGCCTCTATCCAAATTATTCAGTCACACCTAGTGTTTTAAGGCCACGTTTGCTATCTGTCTTATACTGGTGTGAGGGTTCGCTCCCTAACTTAAGTGTTGTCCCAAACAATGGTCCGCAAAGAAGCCACCCGTCTGGTAGCAGCCCTCTTCAGAGCCAGCAACAAGGGCATATCCTCATCATGGAGCGTGGGTGGCACTCGCCTGAAGTCCGCGATGCCCGAGCCCCAGGAGACGAAGGACGAGGACCTTCACCACAAGGACGGCAAGGTGCTCCACCCGCACCTGCTGAACGAAAATGTGACGAAGACACAATACGCCGTCCGTGGAGAGTTATACCTGCGTGCTGAGCAGCTACGCAAGGAAGGCAAGGAAATTATCTTCACAAATGGTGAGCTAAAGGGCCCTTAAATAAAAGCCTTTCTCGACTAAAAGCTGCTTAAAAGGTTACAGACTTCATTCAAATTTTGCAGTTGGAAACCCGCATGCCCTCGGCGCGAAGCCCCTCACGTTCCCCCGGCAGGTATGAGCGCGGGTGAATCGGCCTCCACGCATCACGAGTCCATGCGTTTGCCAGGTTATTTCAAGAAGAAACAAGAACATAAATAATCATTAGCCCTCTCAATTGTAAATTACCCGTCCCTTTCCAATTATGCCGAAGGTGCTGGCCCTCTGTGCGGCACCGTTCCTGCTGGACAACCCTCGGGTTGAGGAGCTGTTTCCGACCGATGCGATTGCCCGCGCGAAAAAGACTTTGAATGCTTTCAAGGGTGGCGTGGGTGCTTACACTGACAGCCGTGGCAACCCCATGGTCCGCGAGGAGGTTGCCCGCTTCATTGAGAAGCGTGACGGAGTGGCGTCTAACCCCGATGTGAGGACGGAATGCGGGCTAAATTGACGCGAGTTATCGCCATCGTTTCTTCCTACTTGGTCCCTTATGTCTGCCTCCATGCGGGGCCCCGGAATAATGCCTTCGTGCTAGATTCTTTAGGTACCCGTATTACTCCGTAATCCAATCCGTATTCCAATGCTTCCGAACTTGCCAACGCCACAGCACATCTTCTTGACGGATGGTGCATCTGTGGCGGTGCGTCTCTGCCTCAATGCCATGATCCGTCACGAGCGCGACGCGGTGCTGGTACCCATCCCGCAATACCCACTATACTCTGCCTCGATTCGCCTCTATGGTGGGTATGCTGGCTCGCCGCTGCCGCATCATCACCATCATCCATCCATTTTAATTAATTCGCATGATAATAATACGAGCATCTGTAGGTATGGGTTTTATGCTGAACCGACCCATGGTTCGCGCGTATATGCCCGATCCGAACACTTCCATAGTCGCCGCTCAGCGTTAAGTGAGGTTTGTTACCGATAGGATTAGCGCTCTCTTGTCACTTACTCCGCGCGGCTCCGTTGGGGCCATCAGCAGGTTGGTCATCTAGGTTCTAGCTTTATCCGTTGATGCCCGGCGCCATTGTACTGTCTTTTTCTTCACTGACGTTTTCGCTTCTGCATCTGACTCTCGACACAATGTTCTGTAGGCGGCACTCTTGTAGGTTACTACCTTGACGAGCGCCGTGGCTGGGCTCTGTCGGTCGAGGAGTTGCGGCGCGCACTCAAGGAGGCGCGCGAGGAGGGCAAGTTGGTGCGTGGCCTTGTGTTCATTAATCCAGGCAACCCTACAGGTGCGAATGGAGTGGGTTGTGTCTCCAATTAATGGCGCTTGAAACGCCGTGCAAAGAATGCAGAAAACAAAGGCGGACTGATAGTTGCTTAAGTATTGGTGCAGTTCCAGGGTTGGGCAACGTCGGCTATGCAGGAGGGTATCTAAGGATGTTGGAGAGTGAGCAGGACGTGATCAGAGACCGTGGGCCGTGGACTTTAGCGTGCTTGGGCATGTTCGAACTCTTGCTGTTCGTAGCGGCATTGTTGTGCTGTGTTGTAGGGCTGTAGAGCAGCTCACCCATGCAGGCCGATCGGGGCTTTGCTTGACCTCTTCTGGCGACCGCATGCCATACTGTTTTCCGTCCTACAGTCCCTTGACAGTGTCTTTTTCGTATGCGGGTTGTGTGGCCCTGATGTGCGCCCGCTCCGTGTCCGTTGTTTCCAAACAGGCCAGTGCCTGAGCCAAGAGAATTTGAAGGAACTCATCCAGTTTGCTTATGAGGAGCGCATCGTGCTCATGGCGGATGAGGTATACCAGGTAGGCATTTTGCGATGCAGCAGAGGTTTCTTCTCCTAGATGGAACGGGCTCCAGATGTAGGGGTTGAGTCGTGCTGGAGGGGCGATTCGATGCAATGCGCCTGGCGAGTCATGCTCATTTATGATTTCAGTATAATTGCCTTTCCGACTCTTTGCGATAGCTCATAAGGAATAGGGTACGCTTGCCTGTGTCGCCGTTGCGCACGGTGAAGTCATTGCGAGGCACACGTGGCCATGACATACATGGCTCATGTTTCTGCTGTTCCTGCTGAATGTGTGGCAAGGCAACTGCTTCGCGGGCTGCCTTGGTTACGTTCTCCCGTGTGATGATGATACAAACGTGGAGCACTGACGGACGATGTTGATAGACCAAGTGCTATTTCTGTTGTTGATTTTGATCTGCAAAAGTCAAAACGGGCTCCCGTGTGCGAATGCTTGCAGGAGAACGTTTACCAGGATGAACGACCTTTCGTAAGCGCGAAGAAGGTCATGTACGAGATGGGCGAGCCATACCGTAGTCACATGGAGCTGCTATCGTTTCACACTGTATCCAAGGTATGCAGCTTTCGCTCTGCCGATGATGCTGATCTACGTTCTGTCTATGCTGCCTTGCAGTATATCTTGCGGACAGCAGCAGCTGCAAATTATATGGTGCTTACCCATTTTGGTGCGGGTGCATCGAGTCTGTCCATGTTGTTTGTAAAATCCTCGATAATTCCTGGCACGCAGGGCACGGCGGGCGAGTGCGGTTTGCGTGGCGGGTACGTGGAGATGACCAACATCCACCCGGGTGCCATTGAGGAGGTGTACAAATGTGCCTCCATCAATTTGTCGCCCAACACGATGGGTCAGATTGCGCTGTCTTGCCTGGTCAACCCGCCTAAGCCAGGTGCGAACAAGAGTTCAGCAACTGACACGTGCAATGCAGATGGAATCCAAGAGCCCGTGGCAGAGAACTGTGTGTGCATGTATTTTTGTTTGCTGTGGCTGCTGTTGCCTACCCTCAAGGTAAAATTATTCCAAGTGGTATGTGCTATGTTAATACACCTGCGTGGCCCTCCGTAACCGAGACCAGCTTCTGCAACCTGATCGTACGTGCCAAGGTTATGAGCTGATGCCAATCCCCGGATGATGCTTAGAGCGATCAACACCACCATCGTTTTCATGGCATGGCTGCTCCCCATCTGGCCTGTGAAGTCCACAGCGCATCTTGTCCCTATCATCCTGCAATTGTCTTCATCACCGCATTCATGCAGGCGACCCGTCCTATGAGCTGTACACCAAGGAGAAGGCGGCCGAGTTAGCATCGCTGCGCCGCCGTGCACATATGGTCACGGACGGCTTCAACTCCCTGGACGGCGTGACCTGCAACTTCACCGAGGGGGCCATGTATAGCTTCCCACAGGTAAGCTGTCTTTGTTGCCCATGTCCATAGAGGTTGTGCGTATTGGCCACGTTCGTGGAGGTGGTGGCGGCACCCCGGATGTTTACAAACCAGAGAAGTCGACGGCGTTTGAGATAAGATTGCGTTTGTGTTGTGCCGTACTTTGGTATTTCACATCTTGCCGCATGAGAAACCCGGCTCCCTCCCGTTACATCATTCACCAGATCAAGCTGCCACCTAAGGCCATGGAGGCGGCAAAGGCTGCCGGGAAGGCGGCTGACGTCTTCTATTGCTTAAAACTCCTTGAGTCGACCGGCATCTCCACTGTGCCTGGCAGCGGCTTCGGCCAGGTGTGTTATGATCTTGTGAAAGACCGTTTGCGGCTCGGGCCTGTGGGAGCGCAGACGAACTGCGATAGATGAAAGCATGCGTAGAAGGTGCCTTCCGCTGATGCAATTGCTTTGTCTTCTTTAGCATCTCAAGCGTTGTCTCCCTCGGCTTGAAACCTTCAACCCCGCAGGAGGAGGGGACTTTCCATTTGCGCACCACCATCCTGCCACGCGAGGAAGTTATGAGCTCGTTTGTGGAGAAGTTCGAGAAGTTCCACAAGGGCTTCATGAAGCAGTACTCGTAAAGTATGACCGTTCCTCTTTCTTGAGGTCGGCGTGGCTTGAATGGTGAATGGGCCTCATGCATCCGATTGTGTTGCGTTGTCGATGATGCTATAAGATGCATGGTGGCATGTTGTGGCACACACGAGTCGATACGATAAGCTGTGCCTATTTTAAAGTGCAGAAACTCAGATAGCCGCCCAATTGATGGCAGGGGCGGTTGCGGACTGCTTACGAGAGCGCAGTCAGGTCACCTGCCATTATGCGAGAAGATAAACGTCCATTTGATGTGACTTATATGGGAACGGGGAGAGCTGGGAGGATGAGGTAGTGTGGGTTGGCTCGAATGCGTGTTTGTGGCTCTTGCCAGCTGGACTGCCTGCATGCGTTTCTTGGTAAGTTGCGGTGGGAGAAGTGCCCTTGTGCGCCATCGGGGATGTGAGTCTCTGATACGACTGCGAACGTTTCTTTCCCGTACTGGTGGGAACGTGGCAAGGCTGTTGCGGGGTCATACAAGCGGAGCATTTATGCGTCTGATGACCGTATGGCCGTCGTGATTGCTTTAATGCACGATGTACAGAGAAGTCATGAGGAGCATGCGGTGCATCGGAGTCGTCACGGCCAACAGGAGAGTGACATTTGCGTCCCCCGGCACAAGCGGGGCCAGTTTGTTTGACGCGAACGTTGTGGCATTTTCAAGCTCGAGTATTTTACTGCGCCACTTTTTGCAGTTGTGCTGTTGGTTGCGCGATATAATCGCATGATAACAATTGAGTTCGTCATGCTCATGGTATGTGTTGCCAAGGTTTTCCCAGCTGTTTGGGCGTTAATTCGGAGGTATTGTCTATGGGGGCCCCCTGTGTGCGTGAGCACTTGATAATTTGAGTGATATATGACCCTGCAGGATACTGTGCTTTGACGCGAATAGGCCAGGATTCGATGGCTGCAGTTGAGCTCCCAAAGTTTTGGTGAGGGTTTTGGCCCTGGAATCAGGGACTGGGCAGTTTTTACCCGTGCTTGCCCTGTCCCAATACCCTTTTGTGGATTGCGACAGCTAGAGTTAATGTCTTCTCGTCTAGTGCATTCGCTGCGGCTTAGGTTGTCCGTGGAGAGCTGTAACGGACACCACGATAGAGCAACCAAGGCCCTCTTCTTTACATTAAGCTTCGGCGAAAACGGCAGCTCCTTGCAATCGTCTTAAATACCTGCAAAATAGCCTATGGTTAAATATAACCTGCAGTGCCTTACCCCGCCGCATCAGCAAGTCACAAGTAGAGCCGATGTCCTCTAGGATTTCCGGTTAAATGGATTTTGCAATTATACAACACATGCATGCAAATAATTACTATGCCAACTTCTACGCGATGTGCTATGGGTTTCCTATCATGAGATTTGGCTCCGAAACTTGGCAAATCGGCTATTCCCTTATGTTTGCCTTTACGTAAAATTTATAACTAGCATTAGTTTTAAGCGGTCGCGCCGTCCATTTTTCGCTGCGGGCC
Source organism: Volvox reticuliferus (assembly GCA_019650235.1). Taxonomy (NCBI): domain Eukaryota; kingdom Viridiplantae; phylum Chlorophyta; class Chlorophyceae; order Chlamydomonadales; family Volvocaceae; genus Volvox; species Volvox reticuliferus. The sequence goes on from BNCP01000048.1 coordinate 295,680, forward strand.
ACCATGAGGACACTTCAGCAGTCGACCCTGCGCAGCGGCGCACGCCGAGCAATGGTCACTCCGTGCAGCCGTAGCGTGCAGCGTGTTTTCGCAACGGCTGCACATGCAGATATTCGGCGGGAGGCTATGCTTCGGGGTGAGAGCGTCCGAGGACCAGCCGACACTTGCCGGCTTTGAAATACCGCTCCAGCTTGTAATAATGCATGAGCAGGGCGATATAACTTTATTCATATAGGCCCAAATATGGTTTCAATTGGTGTTTCCTCTGTTGCGCCCACCCTACCATGCCCACTCTTCGCCCTGGCAGTGCCGCTGGAAAAGGCCCACACCTTCAATGCCAAGTTTGTTCCCTTTGCTGATATCCAAAGTGGCCATATGTCTGGCGAGTCTTACAGCCTGGACGATGTCGTTTACCGATCTCGGGACGGCGGCCTGCTAGACGTGAACCATGATATGAAGGCACTCGCACAGTATGGACCGGATTACTGGCGGGCGTTGTTTGATGCTCGTGTTGGGACAACTGCTTGGCCCTTCGGATCTGGTGTATGGAGCAAAAAAGAATGGGTGCTGCCGGTGAGTTGGGCGGCGCGAACCGGTGCCAGGGCAAGGCGTTTAAACAATAAAGGGATTGAATCTTACGAAATTAAAAGTTCATTTGCTTACTGAGGTTAGGGGATGCTTGAAACACTACTTTGGTATATGTCCATGTCCTCGCTGCCTAGGAAAGCATGAGGCTCTTGCTGTCAAGGTTTTGCACTAGTGTGGATCCGTATCAACGTGACCCTCTGCAGCATTTGGAAATAGATTCGTTCCTGCAGGGCTCCCGGGGGCGCCCACGTAGCCCGGTTACAACTTGGGTCGTTCCACAATTATCACTTCGGTTATTCCTGGTTTACGCCTGGGCTCTTGGCTTTTGCCACTTCCAGGGTCTGTCGGACGATGACATTGTTTCTATGTTTGAGGGCAACAGCAACTTGTTTTGGGCGGAGCGGTTCGGCAAGGAGGCGTTGGGCATGATGGACTTGTGGGTAAAGCAGTGCGGCAACAGCCACACGGGCTCCTTCAAGGACCTGGGCATGACCGTGCTCGTCAGCCAGGTCAACCGCATCCGCAAGCTGAATCCCCGCAGCATAACCGCCGTGGGCTGCGCTTCCACCGGCGATACTTCAGCAGCCCTTTCCGCCTACTGCGCCGCTGCGGGCATTCCCTCCATTGTCTTCCTGCCGGCTGACAAGATCTCCCTGGCGCAGCTTGTACAGCCTATTGCCAACGGCGCGTTGGTCCTGAGCATTGATACCGATTTTGACGGCTGCATGCGTCTAATTAAGCAGGTGACGGCGGAGACCCCGATCTACCTCGCTAACAGCATGAACAGCCTGCGCCTCGAGGGGCAGAAGACCGCTGCGATTGAGATCCTGCAGCAGTTCGACTGGCAGGTGCCCGATTGGGTCATTATCCCAGGTGGAAACCTGGGAAACATCTATGCCTTCTACAAGGGCTTTAAAATGTGCAAGGAGCTGGGCCTGGTCGATAAGATGCCCCGACTCGTCTGTGCCCAGGCGCAGAACGCCAACCCTCTGTACCAGGCTTACCATAAGGCCCACGGGGTAGCCCATATTAAGGAGAGCTACCAGGCTGTTAAGGCCAAGACTACCTTCGCATCGGCCATCCAGATTGGCGATCCAGTGTCAATCGATCGAGCAATCATGGCGCTCAAGGACACGAACGGTATTGTGGAGGAGGCGTCAGAGGAGGAGCTTATGGATGCTGCGGCGCGCGCAGACCGCACAGGGATGTTCAATTGCCCGCACACGGGTGTCGCACTCGCAGCGCTGCTTAAGCTCCGGGAGCGGCAGGTCATTGGGCCGAATGATCGGACGGTGGTCGTCAGCACGGCACATGGTCTCAAATTTGCGCAGTCCAAGGTGGCATACCATTCCAAGGCCGTACCCAATATGGCCTGCCAGTTTGCGAATCCGCCGGTACAGGTTAAGGAGGACCTTGGGGCGGTTATGGATGCGATTAAGACCAAGTTCAGCCTCTGAGCGAGTCATGAATCGATATTGCGTGCAGCAGCAAAAGCTCTTGTGCATGTGCCACTGCTCACGGCTTGAAGCTTTTGGACAAGTGTGGGAAATGCTTGGATTAGGCCTGCGATGGCGCAGCCATGGTAGCTGGGACGGGTAGTTATCCTGGAATGTTGCTGATAGAATGGGTTGGGGAGGTGCGTCTTAGGTTCTAGACAGCTGTGAGACGAGGTTCTGCTGTAAAGCCTGTAACCTGGGCTGTGAAGAGATGGATCGGCGCCCATTGGGAGGCGTCTCCCGGACATGGCTGGAGGCTGGTGGCTTTCGCCGGCACGCTGGCAAACAGGCCGCTGGCTAGCCGTCGCATGCCGGCGGGCTTGCTTTGCCGGGAGCAACATGTCGTGTTGAACAGGTTGCCTTAAGCAATGCCCGAGCCCACTGGCTGTGGGTGGAATACTCAGCAGGAATGTGAAGCCAAGGTGGCTTTCATGGGTTTGCTGGGCGTGGCAGTGCGGAACACAAAATGGAGACGGCGCCAGCAATTGCGTTTGCAGAGGAATCCTCGTTGGAATCCGGTTGTTGCTGAGGCAGGCGGCGGACGCGGCGGCAGCAGGCGCAATGGCTGGCGTGGTCTCCTGCAGCCATCAAATGATTCTGGTAATCTCGGCAGCAGGACGCGTGGCTTATGCGCTTTAAGGCGGGTCTGCGCATATTTGGTTCACAGCGGAAGCACAACTGCTGCAGAGTCCAAGGGCGGCCTTACGATGTGTCGGGGACCAGTGCAGCCGTGACTGGTTTGTGGGCGACAAGTCTCCGCAAACTGACGCTCTCATTGCTATTTGGAGGCCAGTGATGCTCGTGCGGCTTAACGAACAATTATCGTTTAGTTCGTTGGTACAGCAAGGCAAGGCCGGCCGAACGCCACCAGGCACGGACTACGGCCGGTACGGCTGTGCATATTGTGAGCTTCCAGGCAGGAGCAGCGGGGCTTGGACGCAATCCTGTGAGATGATGTGGACTGCCTTGCGCTCTGCATCTCCGGCGCCACAAAACTGCTCAGTTAGGTCCCTTGTCTAAGTTGGGTTAGGCATATGCTAAGTGCTCAAAAGAAAGTACAGCGTTCGTCCGTGCGTGCTCTATGGTGACAAGACAACATTTCGTGAGTGCGTGTTCGAACTTTCTACGTGACAATAGGGGAAATGGGTTAGGTGATAGTACTGGCGAGTGGCAGCGGATGAGAGGGTCTTCACATCGGACTGCGTTCTGCACGGTGGTGGTAGCACGGCTGCGTGTCTACTTTCCGGCGTAGCATGTAGGTTACTTGACACAAAGAGGAAAATTCGGAAGTGTGGGGAAGGTACCTTCCGCGAGGACAAGTTTCCCGGGAGTAAGGGGAGATTAGGGTCCCAGGTGGGCAGCACGCGAACATTAGAAGGTGGGATGCAGGGCGATGCAGCGTATCCGGAGGAATAACTTGTTGGGAAGTCGGCAATCAGGGTCGCGTGCTGCGCATCACATCTTGTCTGCGTGTTCCAAAGGGCGCTCGAAAAATAGAGAATCAGGGCGTGTGGTTGGCTCTGCTCGGTTAAGTGGGTATGTATTTGTGGGCATGGCCCGTCTCTTGTTTGGATGGTTTCGACACAAAACCGGGTAAAGAGGCAAGCGCCACAGAGAACAGCGTTTTGCCGTAAACAGCCAGTAAGTCATTCTGCACGAAAGATGAACTTGTTGGGCCTGAGGCCTACATACTTGAGGGCGAATGTGCAGTGTACTACCGTTATCCTTTGATGGCGTTTGGATACTTAACCCGTGGAATGGGCTTGGGCTGAGGTGGTACATGCTTCCAAACGGGTTGACTCGCGTCTTCAGCAGTTGGGCCTTCCGGAGCTGTGTGAAGTTCATCATGGATTGCTGCGCCACGGAGATAGTTATGCCTCACGCGCAACTGCTTCAGCCACCTGTAATAGATGGCTTCAATGAAAGCACCTGTGCTTGGATTATGAGGTTTCAGGGAAGCCCGGCAGGTCTACAAATCCTGGGGGAGTCAAGTCGGAATATGACAGGCTTCAACGACATTCTTGCGGTACAAGTACTAGGGCTGCCTTCCAGCGAATTGGCGATAGCTAACCTACAATGGCGCTGCTTATGTACAGCTGACACCGTTTGCCGACATACGGGAAGTCGGGTCCCAACTGACATGTACGGAACCACGGCACGGTGACAGATACGTTACAAGGAAAATTGGTGGTGTTACGCCGCTGCGCGGGATAAAAAATCTTTTAGCGCGCTGCTATCTCAAGATGCAAGACCTGGACTATTTATAATTTCGCCCAGGAATGCAAGCTATATAAAGGCTCAATAAGGATGGACGATCCACATCTACAAAGGGTAGATATTGCATTCATGATTACATGGTCTAATATGAAAGACGCAACATTCTGACACAATTGCAGCTAATACGCCGCGATGACAGGCTTAACCCAGGTTTGGATATGCGCAGGCGATATATGCGAGTATTCAAACAGCGCGCTCACAGGGCTATAATTTAGGTTCAGGCGGAGGAACCGTACAGGTGATTCGACAAGGTCTGCTCGTCACCTGCGGGATGGCACAGGTGCACAGCAACAAGTTTGCACGTCTTATGTTAACTCGCATCCTGGACATTTCGTATTTCTTCGATCCAAGCATCCCAGGCTTGCCGTTGAGGGCTTCCTGCACACCACGGGGCCATAACTCGCGCGCCCCAAGGCGAACATGACGGGTGACCACTTCCATGGCTGACTTGGTCCCTTTGTCGTGTTTGTCGTCCTTCCCGTCGCTTGACCGATTGATGTCATGTCGCTTACATGACGCACCCACCCAGACCTTTCGGCCGTCCTTCCAGTCTTCGCGTGGCGGTAGTGGTGGTGGTGGTGGTGGTGGCGTCCACGGCGGGAGCCATGGCACCATCACCCACCGATCCATAGCAGCTGGCGCAACCCGCGGTAGCAATGGCAACCGCAACCAGGCCCACCGGCCAGAGGTAAGATTTGAGCGGCAGGGGGACCGGTGCACTCGGCCCCATCCACAGGCAAAGCCTGGAATTAGCAATCATGGCCACATTCAAGTGATATAAGAACCTAGGAAATGGTTGGCCTTGAGCTCCGTATGTAAGCCAGCACCTTTTGGGGGGAAGCTCCGTTCTCCGAAACCGCAGACTCTCATAACCCGCCTGCGCCGTCTCGCGTCGTCCTGCACCCACGGACGTGGCCAACCTTCTTGCCGTTCGCCGACGACCGCTGCCATCGCCTTGACAGCCTCGGCATCCTCAACCCCGCTTCGCTGGCAACAGCTTGCCGGGCGTAGGCGCGTCCGCCTCTGCCGCAGCTGCCTCCGCCAACGCCCTGCGCACAAGCTTTGGCCGCATCGACGCCCTGAGGCGAGACGGCATCGTGCCCGCATCGGCCGGGCCCATCACCCCACACTCCAATTCCGCTTCACACTCACATTTCCGGAACCACGTGCACGCGGCTGGCGGTGGGGTACAGTCGCCTGGGTCTCCGACCCTCAGGTGCGAGCGGCCAATGGTGCGAGCGGTTGCCTGCATTGCAACGTAGGAAGGATGCACTGCACAGGTGCAGAGGGGGAAAGAAGGGGGCTGGACAACGAGAATTTTGATGCCGTCACTGGTCGCGGACAGTGCGCAGCAATACAACGATTTTCCAACCGCATTTCATTTCCAGCATGTTCATCGGTGCGCATGGGAGCAGGGTTGGAGGCCGCACATGCCGGCTTCGGCAACCTGGGGGCCATCGATGGCGGGACCCCATGGTGGCCCCTCCTGTTTTCTATCATGGAGCCTCTCTCTCCTTCACCGTACACTTTGCCTTTGGGTGTATTTGACAACTTGCTACTGGCCCCTTCCGCACATCGCCCGTGGTCGGGACCAACCATACCGTACAGGGCACTGCCGACAGCCATACCATCGAGGGTGGCAACCACCACACCACGCCGCCGAAACCGAGCACAACAGCCTACTGTACGGCAATGGCATGGCCTTGAGGTGGGATATCAAGATTACAGATACACGGACAAGAGGAGTACAGGCTGTGCTGTGTGCGTACCAAAAAGCTGTATAATAGCAGTGGGATACGGGAGGTGGGCTGGTGCGGGGTCATACGGCCGCTGGTTGGCAAGGAAGGAAATGTGCAGGAGACGGTGGTAGGCGAGGAGTTGGAGCGACCCACAGATATTGGTAGAGTCGTGTGCTGGTAAGTCCTTGAACTGCAAGCCCCAAATGTCATAGGGCTGGCATGCCGGAGGGGCGGGTGCGCCGCTAATCCACCACATCCATATCGGTATGTGTCTCGATCTCCCCTCGTGTCTGAAGCGTTCCTTGGCTGCTCACCCACGCATTTGACGTGTGCTTCCCATCCTCAGGATACTGTCATAGAGCCGCACAGGAACGCCAATCCCGTTCTGGACGCGATCGCTGCAGTGACTGCGGAAGCATATACCGTCTTAGATGCCGCCACAGGTGTCGGCGCCAGTCCCATCACAGTATTGCCACTGTCTCCCAGCCGGGCGACGGCGACGATGGTGGCGCCGCCGCCCGCTTTGAGTCCGACTGGCGGCGGCGGCGCTGCCAGTACCGCCATCACAGGAGGAGGAGGAGGAGGAGTGGGACCGGTAGGCGGCAGCGGGCCGCCGCCGCGGGCACTAATCTCGGTGGCTGCTCCGGGGGGATCAGTGGTGATGTTGCCGGAGGGAGTGGACCCTGTGTTGGCGCAGGCGGTGCTGAGGGACGCGGTGACCTGGGACACAGGTGAGACGGCGTGGTGGATATAATTTTACGGGACGCAATAGCCGGGGGTGTAACCAGAACTGGAACAGGTACGGACGGCGGTCCTGAGGGATGGGAACATTAATATTCGGACCGCAGTTCCCGTGGCTCAGTGTTAGCATAAGATACGTCAGGACAGGAATCTAGGAAACGTCGAATAGGTCGTCTGGGTGGCGGCGGCCTCGTGCTACCTACCCGTTGCAACCGCCGGCGCAAGAGTGCGGATTTGGAAACGGTTGGGGTAACTATGGCAGGCCCTGATCAGTAGGGATGGGTTAGGGGTGCACACTTGCTGAAAGCAGTTTGTTCCCTTTGAGAGTTGTTACTCCAAGCACCCGATTACGTGGTCATCTCGTGCGCTAAGGACACCCACCGTCCGTTTTCCTTCGCCCCGGTCCTTTGCTAAAGAACAGGCGTGACCTTTGATGACATCGCGGGATGCGACCGTGCTAAGCAATTGCTGCACGAGGCGGTGGCGCTTCCTCTAATTATTCCGGAGTTCTTCACGGGTGTGTGGGGTCGGAAGGTTTGTGGAAAGGGTTCAGTGAGTTCGATATCGGCCCTGTCGCCCGGGTATCCAGCCCGGGTATCCAGCCCGGGTATCCAGCCCGGGTATCCAGCCCGGGTATCCAGCCCGGGTGTTCATTTCGCGTCATCGGAAAGTAACAGGTAGGTTAATTGGTTCCCTCCCCAAAGTGCCCCCATATAACTCCCACAAACTCTGCTTCCTCGTGGTTTAGTCCTTACTAGACGCCCGCACTTCCGGCGGTTGCTCGCCGCGTCCTGTCTTGCACAGCCTGTCTTCGCTGGTCGGCTGCCAATCTCTTTACCTGCCTCTCTGATCCCTCCCCCGCCTGTCTGCTGCAAAGGCATTCGTGAGCCCTGGCGCGGTGTGCTGCTGCACGGGCCCCCCGGCAACGGCAAGACCATGCTGGCGAAGGCCCTCGCAGGAATGGTGGGAGGAGCGTTCTTCGCGGTGAGGGTGTGCACTGTGTAAGGGCGTGGTGTCCCACCTTCCTGTTACAGCGTCCATCGTTTTCCGATTTCTCCCCCCCCTCCCGCGACACACACACACACACACGCACCCCACCTTATTTGATCTCAAATAGCGGGATGAGCCAGTAGGGCGGTGTGTTTGTGCGACTCCTGCCACTCTTGCAGCAGTAGTAGCAGTGGCAGCATGACAGCACCGTAGATGCTGGTGCTGCCACACGTCCCCTCTTTGATGTATATATGTATATTTATATAGAGAGGATGTAATATACACATATTTTCCCCTACATGAAATAGCGATAGCTGCATTCACAACCTCGCAATTGAACTATCCTCTCGCGCACGAAACTTCTGTAAGTTAGCGTAATTCTTATGATCAACACCGGGAAGCAATTCCGGCGCCCATACGCTTCCTTCCGCTCATTGCGGTTTAGATACTAACAATCACTCGTGCTAAACCGCGTTCCGGTACTCGGCCGGCCCAGGTCAGCCCCGCCTCCCTTACAAGCAAGTGGCGCGGCGAGAGCGAGAAGTTGCTGGCGACACTGTTTGCAGTGGCGCAGGCGCATGCTCCTGCCATCATCTTCATCGATGAGGTGCGTGGGCGGCGTTTCTGGGAAATTAAGGGAGTCACTGGGGCGGGCAGGGGCCGGGAAAGGGCTGCGTGTTTGGATGGAACGACACACTCTCGTTCACCACCGCGACAATCAGCCCTAACGGCCAGCGGGATTCCGCTGCCCATCCAAGGCACTTGGCCCTACATGTGTCGACTCCAAGGCACAAAACCCGGACTAAGCCCATCTTCCGTTTCTCTGCCATCGTATGTGATGTGCTCCCCACGCTTTTATCGGATAAACTCAAGTCAGGTGGACGCGCTAGGCGGTGCTCGGGGCGTCGATGGTGAGCACGAGGCGAGTCGCAGATTCAAGGCTGAGCTCTTGCAGCAGGTGGGTGCTGGTGCGTGTCTATGTGTATGTGTATGTGTATGTGTATATTGTAGTGGGGCTTATTGGGATCACAAGTGCAGATCGTTCGAGCGGATGGAGAATCGTATGTGGGTACGATGTGCGGGAAGACGCGTTTAAGCTCCCCGGCAGGGGCTTGGGAAGCTAGCGCCCGAAAGTTTGGAAGCCGGCTGAGCTTTGTTTGTAACGCGTTTTATCGTTTAGCGTTGACTCCTTTCATAGCCCCCCTCTCCTCGGCCTCTGCCCTCACGCGGTGGGTTAGAGTACCATGCCAAGATTGTAGAACTGTCAAGATCTTGTACTAGTTATTGAGCTACTTTCTAACAACGTAGGCTGTACGTTTGTTGTAAGGGAGGTTTGCCTTACTGACGTGGCACACTGTCCCTACCGATCCAGATGGATGGCCTAGCCAGCGGGCGGGGAGTTATGGTTCTGGCTGCAACTAACTGCCCATGGGATCTGGACCCGGCACTGCGCAGGTAAACATTCCTGGACCGAAACTGTTTGGCTGAGCCGCTTTTTGGCTGAGTGCATCCATATACTGTAGTGCTCTGTTCCTGCTGCTGCTGCTGCTATTACCATTACTAATACTACCAAATTCACCCACATGCCTTCCTACATGCAAGCCCGCCTGCGTATCTGTTCTCTGCTTCGGCATTTCAGGCGGCTTGAAAAGCGCATTCACATCGGCCTGCCAGACGCGGCGCAGCGGCTGGCGCTGCTGCAGCTGCACCTGCGCGGCGTGGTCCTAGCACCTAATGTGGACCTTCCCGCGCTTGCAGCCTCGTGCGAGGGATTCAGCGGCGCTGACATCCGCCTGCTATGCAGGTGAGGATTTGCAACCTGGGATTTGCAAAAGGTGTTTAGTGGAACCGATCATCCCTGGGTGCGGGCGGGGCGAGGTGCGGCCTGCCGCTGGTCGTAGATTCGCTGGTTGCCTAGGATACAACGTTCCTCTTGTCGTTGACTCCTTGGTACTCCCTTGCTACCGCCTGCTAAGGGATGCCGCCATGGCGCCTCTCCGGCGCCAGATCGGCAACCTGGCCGTCGGCAACTCCTGTCCAACACCACCACCACAACAGCACCAGCTGCAAGAGCTGCAGTCGCCTTCTGCCGGGCATCCCCAGTTGTCATCACCCTCTCCAGAGGCCCCGCGGGTCCCAGTCCTGCAGCCTCAGTCTCAGCCGCTGGTTTTGCGCTCCGCAGCAGACATCCGACGGTTAGCAGACAGCGGAGAGCTGGCGCGGGGAGCGGTGGTATCAATAGCAGATCTGGAAGCAGCCCGTGGTTCAGTGCGGCGGTCCGTGACGGCGGATCAAGCGGCGAGATACGTGCAGTGGGACCAGGAGTTCGCATCTACATAGGTGGAGAGCGGAGGAGAGAGGGGTGTGGGGCGGGGGCGGGGGCTGACTGGATTTATGATAATTCGATTAGTTACTTGCTAGGTGTAGGGGGCAGGCCAAAGCGATGCCTCTGTGTATGTGTATGTGTGTTTCCCCGGGAGGTCAAGCTTGACGAATGGTGGCAGCAGGAGCAGTTGGTTCTTTTAGTCCTTACCATCACAGGGGTGTGGTCCACAGCGGCAAGACTAGCCGGGACATCTCGCAGGACTAGCATTGGCTGGGAGAGCGTAACCTTTGCCGGAATGTTGATAGTTTTACTTGTTGCTTATCGTGGTGGCGGAGGTGATGCTGCATCCGTCGCAAGTAACGCAGGGGGCTTCGGTGTAATTTGTGTGCGTCCACGGCTTTCGCGGAGAGGATTGTGGCTGTGTGGGCCGAGCCGAGTGCTGGAAGTGGTCTATGCAGGCACAATAAAGTACTGGTAGGTGGGCATTCCCGTTTTGGGAGTGCGGATGTGTAGGTGATGTTTTAAGCAGGGCAGGTATGCAGGCAGGGCAGCGTGTTGAGCAGAAGCGAAGCAATAGCGGTCGTAGTTTGAGATCTCTTGTATGATTCCACTTATACATGTAATATATATGTATACATGTATATGCAATGCCACTACCAATGTTGGGGATACTTCGTTGGTTCTGGCCGTCCATGTCCCTCCGGCGTGATTGCGGTGTTGTGATGCTGTTGAGGGATTTTGGTAGTGTTGAGCGGTTGCCTCCACGATTTGTGTGATGGGCTTTATTTCTCATACTCATGAGTGAAACAGGGAGGTTTGAACGTTTTCCGACCCAAGCGGCATCGGATTTTGCTGTGAGGCGGACAGTGCGCAAGACGCTGACCGTGATTGAGACGTGGTATCCAGGTTGGAGGCGAGCTTGGGTCTGATGGCAGGTATTAGAGACCGATGCTGCTGGTTTCACGGCCGGTGTTACATGCATCCCGGCTTTACATCCCTGCATTCTGCTCGTCTTCTTGCTACGGCAGGGTAAAATCCTCCTTTCCTATCCCCTTCCTCCGTTCATACGTTTATACCTTTCGGCGGGCAAACGCTGAACCCGGTGAAGAGCAAAAACCAATGAGAGCCCCATTGTAAAGCCCTTGTTACTCGCAAGGAAGAGAATGCAACAACTAGGGAATATTACATTGGGCTGGGCCTCCTGAGGAGACGGTTCGATAGGCGTCGAGAAGGCACCTCTGCAATATATAAGCTATAACCTACATAAGCTCCAGTCATTACACCCTCGGCATCTAGTCGTCTTACCTAATACGCATCCCCATGCATCTCTCAGCATCACGTGTCAGCTCTGCTTCTCCTGCCCCCTATGTTGACTTCAACCCTCTTTACTTCACCACCCGTCCCGCTGCAAAAATGAACACGGCTAACCCTTGTAGAGCAATGTGAGCACGCAGTAACCAGTAATGACTTGTGATCACCGGGCCGTTGACGAATAGAGACCTCCCCATGCATGCGTGATGAAATTAGCGGGCGTGGCCCTCATGGGGCGTGCGGTGCGGCATTAGGCTGATAAGTTTATCTACCCAACTTCACTACCATCCAAACGATCTAAAAACAACTGAAACTAGGTAACCACTGCCTACCACCTACACTTGCCAACTGCGCTGGAGGACAGGCTGTTTCATGGACGTAAGTCCATGTCCCTGCGTTGGGCTCACAGCCAGAAAGAATCTGAAAAAACAAGAACAGAAAATGGTTATCCATGGCAATATGACAGAACAAAAAACTGAATGAGTGTTTACGGCGTTAGCAGAAGCAGTACTGGTGAACGACGTATATAAAAAAACAATAAATCCTGCTACAGGCGTTGCTAATACACAAGAGGATCTATTTCGGTCTGTTTCCGGCCCCGTCGAAGTTCCCCAGAGCTGCCACGCCTGCCAGGCCACCGGAAGCTCTTATACAGCCCCAATACGGTGCGCTGACAAAAAGAATATGGACTTCCGCGTCCCAGACCAGAAGGATATCACGCTGGTGTGCGCCAGGCGCGATCCGATCTGCAATCCATGCTTAGCACTCACGAACATTCGCAACCACTAAGCACACAGCTTGGCCTCGATATTCATCAAGCGACATCCCACGCAGACATCCCTGACATACCCATGTGCCATAAGCTAGTCGGGATGGATTCGTGGGGCATATCGGTCTGCGGGTGTTATGATTGCTAATGAGGCCAGCCAGACGCCCAATGTATCGAGATCCAGAAGATAAAATCCAAACTGCCGATTTTCGCACACAAGCCCCGAAATGTGAGGCGGCGTGCCGGGCCGAGGCCGGGGCCGGCGTCGGGCGATACACGCAAAGTGCCGTGATTTGAAAGGAAAGAACAATCGGATCATGAGCAATAAACGTGCTTTTTTTCCTACCTAGCTAGAGCCATCCTACAAGTCCTGTACTGCTGCCAACAACAAGCAATTGGGGCAGATGCCATTCCTCACAAAGCTTGGCATCGCATCGGAGCTTCATCTGAAAGGTAACATAAAACTGCATAACGTACTAAGACCGGTGCTCTGCTTGTCCATGTGGTCGACATGAACAGCACCGCACACCGCCACCCGCAATCAGGCTCGCTGCTTTACGACCTTCCGCCAAACCTTTCCGTCATTCTGGTATCGTTCTGCAATAACGGTGGGGATCATGGGGCCTTACCTGCGTAGCAATACCCCGCCACCAGCCTGACTGCCAGACCATTCAGCCCACGTAGCGCACAGCCCCCATCAATTACCTATCTTACGATGAGTTCACAGGCGAGGCTCAACAGCTGCGGTGGCTCCGGACCTGCGAACACCGCCGCCGCCGCCGCCGCCAACGCGTCGTGCGCCCCGCAAGCGCTTGGCCGCAGCAAAAGCCAAGCGGCCGCCACCACGCAAGCGCCTGGCTGCAGCCGCGGCTTCTGCAGCGTTACTGCCCCCGTGGTTGCGCCAGTGGTCCACAGCATGGAGGAACGTCAGGCGAGATGCCATAAGGGCGGAGTGCGGACGTTGGTATCGCATCCTGTGGGTGAATGCGGCATCCCTGACCGTTTCCTTCGTGGATCTCCTGCCGCTGGAATCAGCGGTGGCGTTTCGCGTTTTAACGCCACTCCCCGATGCTGTGATTGCGACCATGTCGGCCGGTGTTACGTTATGCAACATAGCTGCGCGGCTGCTGGCTGCGAGTTTGATGGCAGGTTTGCTCCCTCCGCCGCTCCCACGGGAAACAGTGGCACGCCGTGGGTTGTCCGCACGCCCTCTTTGCGTTGTGAGGCTGGTAGAATCTTCCTTTTCATCCCTATTCGTGTTACCCTTGCCTGGCGCCAAGGTGGCAGTTGCCACAGCACCCGCAAGGAGGTCTCTTAGCAACAGCTGCTTCCTCTGCTGCTGCCTATATGCGTCAACGGGTTTAGCAACGTTTCGATAATCGAGTTCGAAGCCGGTGGCTTGCTGACCTCCGGTTTGGGAGGTCGTGGAGGCGCTGCTAGTATCAGGCTTGACGCTGGTCTCCAGCATTTTGCGCAGGCGCACGTGGTCGTGTTTGATTCTTTGATGAGCATCGTCGGCGCCCCAGGGAAGAGGGTTTTGATGCTGGGTGAAGCTTAAAACCTGCTGCTCGGCGGCCCGGTGGCCACCATTACCTGGACAATTCATGAGATCAAACCGGACGGCCTCTAAGAATTAGATATTTAACAACGAATTAGATAAAATCATTTTTGTAAAGCAATTGTGCGGGCCTTCCAAGTAGTGCCGTTCCGTGCTGGCGGGCAAACCTCTGACGGACATACGAGGTAGGTGCATTCGGTCGAGCTGCTTACAGCAAGCTAAGAACCCATAATCAAAACGGAGTTTCTAAGGAAAGATATACACCGCTACCGCGGAAGCAAAGCGGAAAATGTAGAAGACGGACGCATGATAGGAGAAACAACCCCAATGTATCCAATGGCTCATGATATTTCATACCTCGCTTAAGGTTTTGAGCTCCAATTACGTTCCCGTCAGGAGCCAGAGCTTTGACACCACCAATAGGGGACAGAAGCAAAATGAATGACAATGATAGTAAATTGAAGGTATGCTTCGATGTTGCCAGCATTTATTTATCTGGCTGGTAAGCGGAAATTTTATTGACGCGGCGGAGTTTGACGCAACTCGCGAGCACTCAGAATGTATACATTGGGTGTTGTGAGGGAAAATAGATGACTCGTTTTAGAAAGTGCAGGATAATATTGCACGGCAAATATCAGTGTTAGCATTCTCCAAGAAGCAAGAATGGAAATTTGCATGTGAGGATTGCCGAAGGCCTTATACCGAGTTCTTAATGTTAGCACTCAGCAGATACCAAGTAATTGCCACAAGCTATCAACTGAGCGGGGGACATATTCATTAATCGGTAAAACCAGTACATGTTATGGAAGTTGAAATCAATGCCCTATCCGACGATCCGAGCTGGCGAGGGCTGGCGCAGCAGGGCGGATCAAAATGAAATGGTCACAGTTGATGTCACAATGAAAGCAGCCAGTGCAACCAATCCCTATCCCTTCATTGGAAAGTGTGAACGCCACTGGAAGGTTGGCCCCTGGTTGGCCCTTACCGACAAAGGTTGCCGCAAGGGCACGATTGCCGAGGATGATGGCCGGCACAGGCCATCATCCTTGCCGCTCTTGTCTTTGAGGCTCTTGTGCTCCCTCTTTGTTATCATTGCATGGTCTTACATCGTTTTGCTGAAGGGTGTGGGCGACTTACCCTGCAAAGATGAGCAAGGAGGGCCCCGACTGGGCTGAACCACAGCGCAGGGGAGGGGCACATGGCTTCATCCGTCTGTCCTGCTGCGTGCTCCCCCGCCCTCACTCAGGCCAGCAAAAGCACAAAAATCTCAGAAGCCCTAGCCTGGCTGCTCAAAAGCACAGAGCTGCACCAAAACGCCACGAAGGAGCCCAAGAAAAAAAAAACATTTACAAATCTCCTGCAGTGCGTCCAACATACCGTCGCTGAAATAATTAAGAAAATGCAACGTGTATGATCGCCACACAGCTAAAATTGGTCTAAGCTGGCTGTGCGCCTGTGAAGGGCGTTAACTTTCCAGACCAAACCCGTATGCAGATCCTCGCTTTTGATCTAGTAATTTCATGTTGCACATAAATCACATGTAATAACATGTTGCACATAAATCAATTTGAAGGTTCGGGTAATGAGGCCACTTATGCTGGTGCTTCTTACATGTAGGCGTATGTAGGACACCTTACTTGCCGTGATTCCGTGCAGGCTTTTGATCCTTCACTATTTTTGCTAGTCTGGAGGCAAGGTTAGACCCCTGCAATGATCGGAAGGATGAAAGTCGAAGACCGATTAGGATGCTCTTTGACGCATACTTAGCCACACACTTATGGACATTGATTTTTCTTCCGAATCTGAGAGGTGGGATTATTTTAATCATTCGATTCGCGGTTGATGTTATCTCCTAACTTTTGTGATTCTTCCAAATCTCGCGGAACCTCCTGGCTCGTTTGGACCTTTCGAGCCTTCCGAGCTTGAAACACCACTTGTAACATTCCTTCGCTCTGACTGCGTCCGAATAATATGCAGTGCTTATGTATTTATACAAACGTAATTGCACGACGAAAACGCCGAAAGCGTATCTATCTACTTGCCAAAGTACGCCGAAAAAAAGCTTGGTAATTGACTTGAACACGGTCCTTCAGTGCCCGAGGCTGGGGGGAGGATTCAATTATTAAGATGACCACTGTGTCACTGTAAACGTGGATTCAGTTTCCGTATTAGCTCCGAAGACGCGATTTTTCGTTGAGCTCTGTACCGTTTTTGCCTCAAAAACTGCAACAATGGTTTACGAAAAATCACCGACGCCTACAGGGATTGTCGGCTTCTGAAACAGGCCTCGTTTGCGAGGGGTGCATCACCAAATTCATCGCACGGGGTTGCACAACAGTACAAATAATAGCACGCAGTTATATCTACGGAAGTCGGCTACACATTGACGGCTGCATGCATGAATGACTTGCGCACTTTGTGTACGGCATGCAGAAAGGTGAACGAGCGGTCACTGAATTTGCAGCAGTAACAGCTTAGCTTTGCTCTTGGTCTTTGATCTTTCAAATTATATGCTAATTTTCAATAATATTATTCCTTATATTTTTGTAAGTCATCTTATTTATGCTTCTATAGTTTTTTCCCGGCCACCTTAACACGTATCTCAGGGCATCTCTTCGCCTGTTCTCTTCCCTGTCGTCCGCCTAAGTATCTCACAATAATGATATATATAACATTTGAGATTTATATATTTGTTAATCGATCGTCCCCCCTTAGTTGTAAGCAAGCAAGCTTGCTTGTTATTGTATATTGTATATTGTATATCCCTCTTGTGTCAGCTCACCGTGTCTTTCGCGAAGTGGTAGTTATCTTTCTCTCTCTCTCTCCATATATATATATATGTTTGTGTGTGTGTATATATATGCACACACATATACATTTATTTTTTGTGTGGCTGAACGTGGCCTGGGACCTGCTGCTCCCAGAGCATCTTCCGCCATCTGGAAGTGCGAGGCCGTATTCAGCGGCAGCCCTTTCCCTCCTTTCCCTGCCGTGGGTCCTGTCCCCCACCGGTCTGTTGCGCATCGTAACACCCCGTGCGCGGCGGGGCACGCTGAAACACGCAGGTACCTTGTTCCTTAAAGAAGTTATGCTCAAAGAGATGAAATTATCCAGCGGATTCATACGACGACGTCACGTTTTTACTCCCTGTCTCATCAGTAAGAAGCAGTACATAACCCATTCGCTTACGGCGATTTTTGCACGCCTAAGGCCGGCAGATTGCCTCTATCTCAATATATATATTATTGTTTTTTTTAGTTGTGGGAGTTGTGATAAAGTTACGAGGCTAAGCCATTTATGGAATGCCGGCGGTTTCTGACAAGGCGATTGCGGTGCAAAGTTGGTTGGATTATTGCGAGGCACTGAACGGGCGCAAGCTGCCCTAAGATGCGCCTGGGGCGCCCGAGGACGTTGGCTGCAGGGCGGGGAGGAATGTAACGGGGGAATTCGCCGGCCGGCGTCACGCGCTATTTCCACCCGTGTTACAGGCCGCCAGAGGCCTCCACAGCGGCAGCTGTGCACATGCACGCACAAGTTGCGACACCGCGTAACTGTGCAATTGAAATTATTCACGAGTAGGAAGCGAAGCAGACGAAAAGCTAAGAAAGTAAGAGTAAACCAACGCATAAAGCTTACCGTTGGAGTTCCTCGGAGAAAACCTGGTCGCAAGTGCTATTTATATATTGATGTGTGTGTATGTGGTAGTAGTCGTGGTGGTAGTGGTGTTGGTGGTGTTGGTAGTCGTGGTGGTGGTGGTGGTGGCAGTAGTCGTGGTGGTGGTGGTGGTGGTGGTAGTCGTGGTGGTGGTGGTGGTGGTGGTATGTGGGGTGGAAATTTTGTCCGTTTCCCTGGGTGACGTGCGAGGTGCAGGAAAAGGAGCTGAGGACTTGGGAACTGCGCTGTTGAAGAGTGGATAGGACATGACGTGCAAGCAGGAGTTGGGAGCTTGGCGGCAGCCTGCCCTCCCTAGCGCGGCAACACTCAAACAGTCAAGCGGCTGCCTGAAGCGAGCTAACCACCAGAAGCTCCCGGGCCACGTGTCCGCATCGAACATACCCCCGCATCCTGCGATATCTTGCTGACTGGGCCCCGCGGGGCAGGCCAGACGGCAATCAATAACCGCAAAACATAATCGAGGCACAGTTGAGGCTAGAACCGAAGAGGGGATAGTGGGCGTGTGGAGGAAAAACGGACGACGCCAAACACGTAGTCAGGAAGACAGGGATCAGGACTCGGCGGGACACGGAGCCTGTCGCAACTTCTCGATAGGAAAGGCAGTCCAGGAAACCGCTGGGCCAAAGGAGAACCGAAACACAACTGCACCTCCCAGTATGGTCACTTTACGCCATTAGGTGATTTCGAAATTTTCAGTTCCTTTTTGCCAACGTTTGGATCACGCACATAGGGCTGGAGCTTTGAGGTGCATAGGAGCCGTCGAGCGATGTACCCGTGCGGCTCATATTGAAGATGTTGGCAGGTACGATTGACGTACCCCTGACCCTGTTTAGGTGTACGTAGAACACACACATACATATATATATATTGTGTATGTACATATACACACACGTACATATAAACATGCACACCGTGTGCCGTTACTGCTTTTGTTCTTGTCGAACATTGATCTGTGTGTGCACCTCTGGGGTGTGGGGTCGTCATGACCATGATCTCAAACACTCAACACTCAAATGAAGTCAGCCCGAGATGGGCGGCCCCGAAACCCATCCAACTGCCCTAGTGCCAACTGCCCTAGTTACGTTCGTTTAACGACCTTACTATGCCATGTGCGTGAAGCGCGTCACAACCTGATCCTTCTTCTCTCGCTTGTTCAACCCAATCACACATATAACATTTACAATACGTCGGCGAGTAATGACAATGCAGGCTACGTATGGCCCTTGCAAACACACCAACATGCGCACGAATCCCCCCCTGGCAGCACATTCACATATGCAGGAGCCGCACAAACCTTAAGCGCCCTCACAAAGGCAGGAAATGACGATAGCTTTCTGCCAAATGAGAACTAACATAAGAGGCGCATGGACCTGCCCAGGACCAGCTGACAAGGCGACTGGGCAGCCGCGCGCCTCCTTTTGGCGGAGGCATTTACATATCGCACGGGACGCATCCTGCATCCGATTAATCTTGGCATCTTGGTGGACGGGGTGCAAGCAACGCCATGATGTCAAGCCGGGCCGCATTCCAGGGGGGGTTCAAGCCCCAATATTACTTCCGCACGAGGCCGCTTGGCGTGCAGGGCGTATAATTTCGCGATTGTGTATGTCGTGCACTGTAACTAATTACATTACGCCGTACTAATCCCGAAACTTGGGTTGATACTAGAAATCTGCTTCCCTTGTTCCCTTCCTCCCTCCCTCCCTCCCTCCCTCCACATACACACACACACACACACACAGTTACGCACTCGCCGGGACGCCCAAGTGGGAAGCAACAAGAAGCGAGCCGTACCGGTGCACGATAATTACACAGCCGTACCGATGTCTGGAGGTATAGCAGGGACGACCAATGCGAGGAGACTGTGCAACGCCATTAGATGTGCCGTACATGCATGGCAGTCCTGAGCGTTTCTGATTAATGGCGTTGAACCCCCGGAGCTCGGAGCCAGCTGCGGCGCCGACACCCAGCTAGCTTGCGGCTTGTAAGCGGCGTTACAATCCCCCCCCGCGGCTTATAAGCTTGCGCCGTATCCAAGCGTGCTACAGATGTGGTAAATGGTCGATCGGAATTGGTGAAATCCAGGACCTGGGGCTGTCGTGAAGTTGTAGGCCGCTGCCGTTGGCGCGTCGCAACTGAGCTTGCGGTAGCGGGGTGGAGAGCTCCTGGGAAGTGGCGCTTAAAGCTGCGGTGCCACCACCGCCACCGCCATTGCATGGCTGCTGCTCCGCCCCCACCGCTTCACAATTGTTACGGACACTGCGGGCGTCCGCCCGGACAGTAAGGCCCTTGTTCCGGTACTCCGGCGCGGTGAGCACATTGATATAGTCGTCGTGATGCCACCGCGCGCTGTCACCAAAGCCGTCACCGGCATAGTCGCCGCCACAACCAGCACGGTTGCCGCCACCGTCGCCGACAGCACCGCCGCCACCGGGGACCAAGCGGGCTAGCCCTTTCCTAAGCGACTTCCTTCCAGCATTCCGGCCGCCGCGAACACCAACAAAGTGAATCATCGCGGCTGCGGCATTGCCGTGGCTGGCCCTGAGTTGGTTGGGGCTGGCTGCGCAGGCGTATGCGAGTCGGCCACGACGGTATGTGACTGCCGCCGTCTTAGCTAGTACAATGAGGAGCACAGAGATCATGACGGCCGCGGCGGCGAGGAGGACGATAGTTCCGGAGCGTTCCAGCGCCGTCAACCCGGCACCTCGCCTGGTGGTTCCCGCTCCCTGGGTGGGGATGAAAGTGACGTCTTCGGCTGTGCCGGCAGCGTTCTCATCAGCAGCAGCAGCGCTTCGGACCCCCGGGACCTTGCTGAAGGGTCTGAACGCACCGCCCGGCTTCACGCGTCGTGCATTCCAACGGGACATGGCCTGCAGGAATGCAAGGCGTGCAGCCGCTGCCGCCGCTGCCGCCGCTGCGCGTCCGGAGCCATGTGCGGTTACCGATATAACTGTCGTCGTTGTGGTGTTGGTCAGGGTTGTTGGAGCACTTGCGCCTTCGTCGACCCTGGTGTCGTCGTCTGCTATCATCACGGAGGGTACATCCCTGGCGGCAACGGCCCCGACAGCAGGGGCGGCGGCGGCCTTCACGCTTTCGCCATCAGCAGAAATAATTGCCACAATAGTCGTCTCTCCTGTCCTATCTTCAGCGGCAGAAGTCACAGCAGGCGCCGCCGCCGCCGCCGCGCTGGCCTCTACAACTCTCCGCGCCACGTCCTGCTGTTGCGGTTGCTGTTGTTGCTGCTGTTGATCCTTTTCCTTCAACTGCTGCCGAAACTCATTGTCC
This sequence comes from Volvox reticuliferus, assembly GCA_019650235.1. Classification (NCBI taxonomy): domain Eukaryota; kingdom Viridiplantae; phylum Chlorophyta; class Chlorophyceae; order Chlamydomonadales; family Volvocaceae; genus Volvox; species Volvox reticuliferus. The sequence goes on from BNCP01000048.1 coordinate 316,435, forward strand.
TGCAGCAGACGGCTGTCATACTCCTTGCCCCAAAGCACCTGGTCGTACTCGGACTCGTACACCTCATCATAGTATAACGGGTAGTAGTAATCGGCTGCATTCCAGTCGTACGCGGCGCTATCAGGCTCGTGCCCTGGGGTTGCGCCTCCAAGGACCGCCTTATCCGCAGTGGGCGCCATACTGCCGGTGCTGGCATCGGCGACCATGCCGCCTCCGTTGGCAGCAGCGACGGCGGCAATGCTGGCAGCGGCGGCGAGGTTGGCCGCGCTGTCACTGCCACCTGGCGCAACCGCATCATGTCTGTCGCCCACACGCCGTTCAACCACTTCGTCGTGTACCGCCCAGAATAATGTTGGATCCTGTTCGTACAGCCTGATGTACATGGTCTCCTGCAGGGGCCCGAACGTGGCGTCATCCTCGCCAAACATGTCGTACAGCGCCTGCCAGAGCTCTAGTGCTGCGGCTTTCTCCGTATCATTTTCCACATCAACCTTTCCTGTCGCCGCCGTCGCCGATCCGTGTGCTAACCCCCTAAATTTGACGCCGTTGGCGGCGGTGTCATCGCCATCGTTGGTGTAGTCGTGCAAATACTCGTACATCTGTTGCAAGAATGACTCAGACATGCCGTACGGGAAGTTGTCCGAGGAACCGGGAAGGTGCCCATCATGTGTTGTTGTTGCCACGCTGTCGGGTCCCTCCGCGAATACGGACTCGTCGCCCAAAACGTCGTACAAAATGTACTGCATTTCCTTTGCTTTCTCCAGCGGGTCCTGCTGCTGCTGTTGATTAGCAGCACCTGCAATGTCACAGAATGTTACAGAGGGTCACAAAGAGGGAGGGAAGGGGTAACGGACGAGCAACATACTGAAGTGGCGGTAGTAGGTTTCGCTCCAAGGCAACCATGCATCGTAGAATGAGTGGACTGTCCTCCACTATCTATTGATCACCACTATTTTTTGTTTTTTATCACTATTTTATCAACACCTCCATTTCTCCTGATGTACCTTTACTTGTTAATTCACTCCCCATATTCACGCCGCTCTTCCCTTGCGTGTGGCCTTCAACACTCTCCCCGATCTTAAACCACGGACCTCCGTCATCGGCCCCAAGCACTTGTACAATACTGCCAGTATCATCATCCATGTAGAATGGATGAACATTGCCGTATTTGTCGTCGAAGTCATATTCGGGGTCCACTGTCGTGGTACGGGTTGGGACATAGTCGCCCAACTTGTCGGTGATGTACGAACGGTACGGCGAGATGTTGCCATTCCTGGCGAAGCCGCCCGCCAACGACGTTTTGGCGCGAACGTCAATACGGCTGCTGCTGCCTGAAGCGGCTGCAGTGTCGGCTGTGCCAGGCTTTGCAGTGCTGCTGACGTCATCAGCGGCGGCGGCGGCGGCGGCGGCGGCAGTGAAAGCTGCGTTGTAGTTCGTTGCCGTGGAGGCAGCTCGACGTCCGGCATGAGCGTAATCGTCATCCACTCCGAAACCATAGTTGTCAGTGCCGTAACGGTAGTCGATATCTCCACCGCCCCCGCTGCCGCCACCGTCACCATCCCTCCCGGCGGCGGCGGCAATCCCGTGGCGTTGTCGTCGTACAACAGCCTGCAGCGTACGCCTTCTAGTTGCAACTGCTTTGGCGTCAGCCGACCTGACCGCACTGCTCGCGAATGCATTCGAATTATGCGGCTGCCTTGTGCCTGGCATGGCGGCGGCGGCCCCATTCATCAGTGAACGCCCGGGCGGACGGTGGGACCGGCGACATGGCGACGGTCGTACATTGCCGCGCAGGCAACCACGCCCGCCGCCGTCGTCTTGCCCGCCGCCGCCATTACTGCGATGGGCGCGGTCAATGCCCATTCCGCCACCGCCACTACCAGCACCGGCGCCCTTAACCGAAACGTCTGCCAGGTCCTTGTCCAGGCCCGCATCCGTCCCCCCCATGGAAGCGGAGATCTTGCCCTCTGTCCGTGTTGTCTGTACGGCCAATAATGCATTGTTCCCGGCTGCGGCTGCGGCATCTACTTCTCCTGCGGGACCTGCTGCAGCGGCGGCGCGTCCGCAGTGATTGATGCATACGTACATACCCCCTGCCGAGCGGGGGTTAAAACTTCCACTGCATCGAGTTATTTTCCTCTAATAAGGAAAAATAGTAATATACTCTACAATAATAAAGCCACGTGCCCTGCGGCTCGGTCCGGTCAGGACCCCCCCCCCGGTGCTCGTCTCTTAGCAGGCAGGGCGAGTCGCCCACAGCAGCGCAGTGTAATACCCCTTAATAATAAACCATTCGGAGGCAGGGTGGCAGCATGTTTTTACATCCTCATGCCTCATCACGCATCCCCCGTTGTTGTCCACAGGAACGCAGCAGCCTCGGAAGCGGTATGGGCAGCAGCATGAGAAGAGGCGGAGGCAGACGACGTGGGGGCAGCAGTGGGGGGGGGCAGCAGCGGGAGGGCCAGCAGTGGTGGCGGCGGCAGTGGTGGCGGCGGCAGTGGGGGCGGCGGCAGTGGGGGGGGGGCAGTGGGGGCGGCGGCAGTGGGGGCGGCGGCAGTGGGGGCGGCGGCAGGGGGGCGGCGGCAGGGGGGCGGCGGCAGGGGGGGCGGCGGCAGTGGGGGCGGCGGCAGTGGGGGCGGCGGCAGTGGGGGCGGCGGCAGTGGGGGCGGCGGCAGTGGGGGCGGCGGCAGGGGGGGCGGCGGCAGTGGGGGCGGCGGCAGTGGGGGCGGCGGCAGTGGGGGCGCCCATCTGTATTGGGGAGGGAATGCAGCATCGACGCACCATTGTGGCCATTATCCATCAGCCCGCGCCTATATCCACGGCGTGTGTTGGGGATGCCAGCGTTGAGCTCCGCGTCCGGCTGGATTCCCTCGATCGTCCGCCGGATGGAAGAGGCGTCTGCCGCCGCGGTACGAAGGAGATGAGGATTTATGACAGCCGCCGCAAGTAGTAGCAGAGCACGTGAAGGCAGGGAATTCAGTTCGGAGAGGAGAATGAATTTGAGCAAACCTGACGAGCAAGACATAAGCAGCATATGCATAGCGTTGGCGGCGGCTGGTTTCTAAATAGTGATTGCAGATATCGACCTCTTATCTTAAATGAAATGATTACAATAAAATGAGAGCGTGTTCGAGCGTTTTGGAGGTGTAGGAAACTAATTTTCTCCGCGTGAATTACAAGCGCAGTTGTTTGCATCTTCTTTGTTGATTGCGTGCAGGAGACCTACCCCTGCTCGCAAGCGAGCGTCGGTCATGCATCAATGGAACGCTTAAGAATAATTCCTCCCCTGCTGAACACAAAAGTAATTTTTACATTGTTTACCATTATTACGTGCTGTGTGCGCGTTTTGCGCCTTCGCATCACCTCGGTCGCGAGCTCCAACGCTTGACAGACATACATCGGCCAAAAGGAGCAGCAGTAGCGTTGTCCTCGAACAACGCCACAGCATCATGAAAATTTCCACTAAATGGATGTAAAAATTAGTTCCAGTTTGGGGCTTTAGAAGGCTGCATCAAAATTTTCCTTGTTATTAGCGACACCCTGCTGTACCGGAAAACAGAGAGGTCATATTAACCATTATACAGAACTGGTCAGTATCCGGAACCTCTACCATATACACCGTCCTCTTTGACCGATGCTTGATTGGACCGTATTGGATGCATCATCAGTGTACGACCGAGGCAACCGACGAGTCGGGCTGTCGCGTCGTCGGTCGTCGTCATTGTGTACCGCTTGAGGTGGATAATGTATGTGCAAACTGCATATTGCATTTTGACATGACATGCTTTACCTCTGGGTCGCTTTATTTACCCGAGGGAACTCGTCCCTCAAACTCGCTTCGTGTAAATTTTGCGGGATTTGGGATCTGTAAGTGAACCGATAACTGGCTGCGGCTAGGGACACATCCTGTGGACCTTCACGCTTCAATAATTAAAACCAAACCTTGTCCCATATATAGAATCCACTAGTTAGGCCTTAGATAGCCTAATAATAAACAATGCGTTCCACCATTTCCTGCACTGATAGGTGAGTCACACCATAAGCACGCTGCGCAGGCACGTGCGTGCGTACTAGGCAAAAGGCGCGACTCGAGGTTTATTGGTCGAGGCGGCAACCGTTGGAATCGGGCGCTTGATAACACCAAGGAGTAGCAGACTTGATAACTTACTGCAGACCTCGAACTAGGGTTTTGTTGGGGGCCATCATTCCTCCTTTGTCATGAGGTATCTAGGTGTCAAGAGGGTGTCCTTTGCTCGGCGGATGGAAGATTGCTCGGCGGGAAAGCAATTAAGGGAGGATGGTTTCACCGTCCGAGAGATCAAACGGCGAAGACAGGGTTTACGAGGGCATAATTATACCTCCAGCCTCCACGTGTTGCAGCCCCATTGCGGTCCTGGCTGACCTGACCGTCCTGACCGTTGGGGGTCAACGCAATCCCGAGTAATCCGCTGTTTCCAGGAAGTGGAGCAAGATACCACTCGCCCTGCACACGAACTGCCCGGGAGCCTTCGGCATGACCCCTTCGTGGAGAGATAGACGACAGATGGGCCCACCGGCGCAGCGGGTGGGCCAATACCTCTTAGCGGCGAACTTGTAACAACTTGCGCCACACATGACCATGTCGAATCAGCCGCTTCTCAGCCGTTTCTCAGCCGTTTCTCCACCTTTTGATTGATTTCATCATGGCATGAAATAATAGCCGCTACCTGACTTCCTTCGAACCATTTACGCTTGATCCTCTCTCCCGCCATTCTCTCCCGCCTTGCCGGGTGCTCTGCTGCAGCCCATAATAACACCGCCCGCCTTGCCAGGTGCCGCATCGCGCCCGTACGGGACCGCCGGTATTACATAATATCTAACGTACAGTGCATATGTCATCCGAGTAAGGCACCTGGCTGGGGTCGGATACGGCCAAGGCGAGCCCGCCTGGGTTGTATGCTTAGCTAGCCCATCAAGACAACACGGATGGACCCGTGGGTCATTGCAGCAGCGAACCGCGGAATGATCGACATTAATTCAAAGCAAAAACGACTAAACCGCATGCATCAACTCACATGAAAATTTTGGTTGCGACATTGGACCACACACAGGTTTGACAATTAAAAGACATAACAAACACACATGCGATTGACCCCTGGTACCTCGCTCGTCTATTGCAACCGTAACAACGTAACCGGGGGCACACAAGTTGACGAGTCTCAGTACACCAGGTGTAAGGCACCACTCGGCAGCAGCAGGGTATCAGCTTGTTGCAGCCTGCGTATGCAACAGACTGCTGCTGGGAGTTCACCTAATCAGACAACAATACTTAAGGACCGTTGTCGCCCGTCTGCCCACGGAACAAAAGAAAGTGCGATGTGAGGACCGAATGAGGAGAACAGGCAACAAAACGGAGTTACCCGCTGGACAGGAGAACAACACCTTTGCTTCAAACCTCGTAAATAAGCAAGCACTGGAATCGCTCGGGGGGACCTACCTACCATCAGGGTTTCGACACCAGCTACCAGCCACCAACCAATATCAACCACCAACCATATCCACAGCTCTGCTAACCCCCCTCTTACATGCCGGTACTAGCTGCTGTGGAAGAGGAGGAGGTGGAGGAGGAGGAGGAGGAGGAGACGGGGACGGCCGCGCCAGAAGCCCCACTTGGCGGCGTTCCCAGCGAACCCAGCCAGTCCAAGAGGGCCGTATTGGTCTCTGCGGGGGTGTCGTCATGAGGGCAGTGGCCACTCTCCAGCCCCACCTTCACTGCGGCCGGATACAGCGCCTGGATTTTGGCAGCCTGGGTTAAGGCGAGGAACAAGAGAGCAGGTCAGCGAGATTCAGCAAGACGCCAGACTGAACCGTAACCGTAAGAAGGGCATCCGAGCTGTCCTCTCTGTGTGGCTTTGCTCCAACTCCACCCCCTTCTCTCTTGTTACTTCCTGGAGCCTAAACCTGATCGATATCTTCCTCCCGCCGCACCACAGCAGCCAGCAACTCACCCTCGCCGGCGTAATCCACGGGTCCTTATCGCCCCACAGGAGCAGCAAGGGCACCTTCAGCCGCTCCAGCAGCTCATCCACGTAGCGCGGGGGACCCCGGGTGGAGTGAGAGACGAGGAAGAAGACCTCAGAGGCAGCGGGGTCCTGAGCGGGGGCCTGCGTGTGTGCGTGCCGGTATGGCGGATTACGAGTAAGGCCGGAGCCCAGACCGGAATACACTTCAGGAGAGCGGATCACTTCATGTTCCCGACCCCCGGCTTCACATCTCCCCAGTTGGCCGTCAGTGTGTATAATGTCAACGAGACAAAACGGCGGGCCTCTAAAACGGAGCCGCGCGGACGTCAGCGAGAAAGAGGTTTATGCTGCTTAGGATTTACCAAGACCAAGATGATAGTGGAGCAGGGCGCGAGCGAGAGAGCGAGAGGCGGACGCACCGCGAGGGGGAGTACGGAAATACGGTGCATGTGCACCCCTCGACACCCATGAGGAACTTGTGTGGGCACGGTGAACGATGTCAGCACCAAGGCGCTGAGAGGGCCCAGAATGGGGGCCAACGCCAAGTGAGGGCTGAATGACAGCCCGTTTGGTCTCACCCGTTAGCTAGTGCCCAAGGCTTCGAACGCATACCTCAATGCTGGTGACCAGGTCATCGTCGATGCTTGAATGATCCACATACACCATTTGGAGCACCTCCCGAATACGTGAGGGCTGCTTGGTGCGCTGGAAGGCGAAGAACATGACGCCGCGCTTCAAAGAGCTGCTCGATGAATGGTTCCGGAGCGAGGACGGGGCGAAGTTGATTGGCTTGCTGCCGGCTCAGAATTTGTGAATACACACGCAATTATACATCATATATTATACATACATCCCTCACGCCCAACGAACCCCGCGAACCCCAACGCAAGCAAACGTACACTGCATGAAAATTGCGTCAACGCACACAGCGTCTACAACATGCGGTGTGATTCGGTGTTCTTTCCCGAACTCAGCCACCACTACCCAAGTCCGCCAATCCAGACTTACGCCGCAATGCTACGTTTTGTCCGAGCCCACCACGACTGGTCCGCCCATTCCGCCTCCTCCTGTTCGGGCGTCTTGCCGCCATTGGTGTCCCGGAAAGGCCCGGCCCCATTGAGCAGCGCCACGCCACGCACCAGCTCCGGCCCGGCGGTTGCAGCAGTGGCCAGCGACACGTACCCGCCCAGGGAGTTCCCCACCAGAACCACGGGAGCCCCGGCTGCGTCCACCACCTCCCGAATGAAGGCACCCACCTGGGAGGACCAGACCTGAGGGCCGAAGGAGTGCCCAGGTTCCGAAGCGCACCGGGCGGTTTGGGTGGTGTATTGGGTCAAGTTCTGTGTAAGATAAAAAAAATAATTAAAAAGACGAACCCGGCCACCGAAGAATGACCGCACCGGGGTTCTGGCTCCGTCACCGGGGTTCTTCGCGCCTTCGGGGCCGGTGGTGCATGTACCGGGAGTACAGAGGCGCGAGCTTCAAAGATGCGCACCGGCCCGGTCAGCGGCGACTCACGGAGCCCGCCTGAAGCCACACTCCCCGCTGTCCTTTTCCCCCTTCTCCTTTCGCTTCTCCCCCCTTTTGGAGAGGAGATCCGCACCTCCGCATTCGTGTAGTCCACCCGGGCTTTCTCTGAGTAGCCAAACCCGAGCAGGTCCACTGCGTACACCTGGAGAGTGAGGCAAATAGCATCAGTACTAGACGCAGGGTGCAGCAGCAATAGCAGAAACTAGTGGTCGCAGAAACAGTGGCAGCAGGAAGGATGCAAGCGCGGCATCTAAGCAGTTTTGCCCGTACAGCAAGAACAACCCCGAGGCCCTAACTTCAACCCCTAATCAGGCAACCCCAAGTCGGGTCTTCACGTCCATACCCACTTGGTACCCAGCCTCCGCCAGCGCCGGGACATTGTACCGCCAGTGGTACGACGACGCACCGTACCCGTGTACAAGCACCACGACGGGGTTGCCCTGCTACCCGAGACGCGCAAAGCGGCGACGGGGAAACGCAAGAGGATGAAGATGAAATTTGTTACAAGCCCTATAATCAAGAAATACATCAGGCCATCTGCAGGTGTTAAGCGATTTTGCCGTGACCGACACCGTACCTGCCGGCCGGCCTTCACGTAATGCACCTTACGCTTTTGTCCCTCCCACTCCCAGTCCCAGTAATACCAGCCTGCGAATGTGTTTGCGGGTACGGGTGCGGGAAGATCAAACACGGCCACAGAGTGAGCCATGGGTCAGTCGTAATCTACAGCCAATCCCAGGCGCACTGGCCCCTGGCTAGACAACTGTTGCTGCTCGGGCGCTGCATACGCACCATTTGGCTCGTACTTGATGCGTTGCAGGCCATTTCGTGGATCGAGCTCGTATGACAGGTCGCTGACCTAAGGAGACCGTGGATCAGGGGTGGAGCGATGGGTTTTAGGGTGTGTGGTGGGCGGTACTGCGGTAAGGGGGTTCGGCGTAGGGTTTAAAGGAAAGAAGCGAGCCGGCCGGAGGATGCGGCAACGCGGCAGAGGTTTGCATGGGCCATTCTGGACATACAGGATGGAGGGAATGAGGGGCTGCCTAGCACGTAGGATGGACCGAGGCGATGTAGCAGATGAGTCGCATTCGCGGTGCGTGCGCTAGAGGATTATGTCATTTAAAGGCAGCTGCGACAAAACCTTGATGTCATACTTATGCGTGGTATGTGGCGATGCCAATTTCGGGGCATCAAGGGGAGTGCTATCTTGGAAATTTCCCCCCCCCCATTATTGTGCATGGCTTGTTGGAGCTGATGATGATGATGATGTTACAAACTCAGAAAGAGCTCGTAAGTCCCGTACGAGCCAGGAGGCTCAAAGGAGCTGCACCCATGGAAGGGGGATCACGTCGTGGGCTCAAGTACTGCACATCACATGTTAACCCGGCTGTGTGCGCGCGACATATTTGGGCCATTCAAAATCGCGTTATATTGGTGCTATGCAATGAGTGATATTAAGGCAATAGAATACCTGAGCAATGGGCACATAGGCCGCCCGGGCGACGGACAACGTTCGTTGTGGCCAATACATAGCGTTGGGTGCTAACGCGCCTGATGCAGCCGCAGTAGTGCATTCATGGAAGCGCCAAACGGGCTTGCGTTTATATGTCTTGCATAGATTCGTGGTGCAGATGCCAGGGTGTCGATGAGCCAGGTGCATGGCCACTTGCTACTGCTTATAATACGCGCCCGATATGGTAGTAAGTATATATTAGTACTTACAAAAGAATTGAGTGAATTGCTTGAAGGCTGTCTACGTACACAGCTTTTATATCTAATTCATGCCTTCGTGTGTTGTAGCATCGTGTACATCTGCAAAATCCACAGGACACGATGGCGTTCTACTGCTGACCGAAATAATGAGAACGAGGGCAAACGTCGGCGTTCAGGTGATTAGTGCGCGCTTTTTATCAACCATACAACTTGGGCGGGGCATCACCCATCACCGATCATGATACATTGATATATAATGCATGGCTCCTTATGTTCTTGTGCAACAATCGTGAGATTGCATAACGGAAATGAAGGCCTTCCATGCGTTTACAGCTTGCACATAAAGTTGGGCGGGTTTGTAAACCATGCAAGATGCACCATTAGCTGCGTTTATTGGCAAAATGGATAACCCTGAGGAAACGCTGAGGACGATCATTTGTCTATGGATTACCCATTTTACTACGGACGATTACTTCTTTCGTCGCCGTACATGCAGTCAACTCCTCCCAATACTTAATCCCTGCTGTACATATATTATGTTTCATAGCGGCTGAACAGCTCCCTGCCTTAGTTCCGTTCCGGTGCTCGGCCCTAGGTCACTTGACTCTTTTCTGAAAACCAGTTACTCCTTAACCTGACAGATATGGCCGTGAAGGTCTGGATCATCTTTTACTCCACTTATGGTCACATTAAGACCATGGCCGAGGCCGTTAAGAAGGTCGGTCCTCCCGGAAGAATGGCCGCTTGCACAAGACCCACGCTTGATCCGTAGAGGTTGTCAACTCTTCGTGTTGTCCATGTAGGGTGTTGAGTCCGTGGAAGGTGTGGAGGCAACGATTTATCAGGTTGGTCGTCCTTCAAGCTCTGGTCGCGCCTGCGTCTAGAAAATGTGCTGCTGCCTGTGCTGTGAATATGTGAATCGGCTATTAGGACGCTTCCTTTGCCTCATCCTGCAGTTAAGTACAACCAGTTCACATGCAATATGATCGGGTCCTCATGCGACTTCCCGCTTCGAAATCTGTCTAGCGAACGGTTGGCCTAAAGCCTCTCTGCGCGGCCCCATATGCATGGCCTCTGCAGGTAGCGGAGACGCTCCCGGAGGACATTCTGGCTAAGCTCCACGCGCCTCCCAAGTCGGATTACCCAGTCATTGATCCGCATACGCTTGCCGAGGCGGACGGTTTTGTGTTCGGCTTCCCAACCCGGTAAGTAATGATCCTCATCCAACTTTCGACGGAAATAGGCCAATTTTCTTTGCATAAATAATCGTGCCAGAGGTAAGGCACTTGCTTAACCCCTAAATCGACTTGTTCAAATGGCAAGCCTCTTCTGGATTCCCGTCCTCTTCCTTCTTTCTGTAGCGGTCACAATCTGACACTTAAGAATTTTGTTAGCTATAAGGAAGCCGCAAAAAGAGCAACAACTCCTAAACAACCGTTGATGCAGAACATACCTGCACCGACCACTCACATGTGCTTTGTGCCATTTTCGATTATTCTCCTCGTTCCCCAAAATACTCGAGCGTTCCGATTACTCGTAACCCAAGAAATATAACGTGGCATTCTGCAGGTTCGGCATGATGGCCGCACAGATGAAGGCCTTCTTCGATGCCACCGGCGGACTGTGGCAGAAGGGCGCTCTGAGTGGCAAGCCGGCCTCTCTATTCACGTCCACTGCCAGCCAGGGTGGCGGCCAAGAGACCACCCTCATGACCGCGGTCACCCAGCTGGCCCATCACGGCATGATCTATGTGCCCGTGGGCTACGGCGCTGGCCCCGGCATGTTTGACGTCAACGTCGCTCGTGGTGGCTCGCCATGGGGCGCCGGCACGTTGGCAGGTGCTGACGGCTCACGGCAGCCGTCGGAGATCGAGCTGTCGCAGGCAGAGGTCCTGGTGAGTCTTGACACGGCAAGCTAAAAATATTTACTGTTTCGAGACTCGTGCCAAGTCAGGAGGAAAACGATAACAGTCCCCCCAGCATGTTGCGCCCGTGGTATGCGACATGCCTTTTGCACGCTCCCTGAGCTGCACGAATTATGTCAGATTACCGTACTTATGCGTATCTGTCTGCCATTCATCTAATGGACAAACCTGTTATACCCGTATCGCAACCCGGGGTATATTTTACTTCCGTGCAGGGAAAGAACCTTGCGGGCGTTGCCAAGAAACTCAAGGCTTGAGTGTTTAGCTGGCACGGCCAGGAACAACATCGATAGGGCTGCTGGGGGGCTCCGCTTTCATGGCACATTTCGCATTCGAGCTCCGGATGGCATTACTGCTTCCTCGTACCCACCTGAGAAGCTGCGAACCCCCTACGACAGAAAAATTCACCATCTTCGTTGAACACAATATGATAGGCGGTGTGTGAAGCTTTGAGGCACACATGTTTTCTGCAATTGTTTTGCTGTGTTTTGCCTGTATTATGCGGTGCTCCTTCCCGGGACAATAAGGGCCTAAGTTGCTCGTGATCTGGGAAGAGCGGTAGGTTCATGCTGTATCAGTTCTGATCAGTTATGTGCGTAACTGCTTACATTTTAACTTAGGGTTTATGTCATTTATGCATGAGGACAACCGCCCATCGGAAATAGTACCATTGTAACAGTTCAATGCATCATGTATGCTCTGAAGGCTCAATACCCGCGGATCAGTTTACCTCCTGAAATGCCTTCTATATAGACATGCATGGATGGCAGAAGGCAACAACAGTGTTTCCGAAATGTTCCTCCGTGCTGATATACGGCTCAACCGGAAATGATGAAAGTTTGTGGCATGCTGAATTCAGTCGAGAACATTTGCGGCTGGGGGCGTCAGCAGAGGCGGGCAGTGGGTTGTGTTCCCTTGACCTCATCTCATGACCACATGTCATGACGACAGAGCAAGCCCAAGACTGCCCAAGTCGACTGCTAAACCGATGCATGTGTCAATATTTCTCGTATTCTTGTTATTGTTAAAAGTGACAAGTACTTTTTCCCGACAATAATATCATCCCGTCATCTGTTCTGGGTTGTCCGGATAGATCCTGCTCGGCCCGGGCATTTACCGTTGACCGACAAATTTTGTATGTATGCAAATTTTCATTCTACTACAAGCCCATCAGAAGGAATGGTGGAATGTGTATATACTCGTGCAGTATATCACCAGGGCTTTCGTGCATCGCAATAACTCGGCCGTTCCGGTTTACCGTTGTGGGAAGGCTCTCAGCCAGATGGAAACGAAGCTTCGTGCAAAATTCGCGCCTATATCGATATTTTTGTTTACCGTTACTGCTACAATCAGTTAAAAAAGGTGACCGATACATCATAGCGGAGACAAATCCCAGACGTGTCCGGAAGTTCTGAACGCTGGGCGCGGCATTGCAGTTAATGTGATGTTCAAATTTTAATATAAAGCGCCGATCTTAACATCACTAGTTTCTCGGCCCGCCAAATGACCAAACATGAGTTACGGATGAGTGGGCAAAAATTTACGCAATTGTCGTGCAATACTAACGCGGGTCCATTACTCTTTTTTACGCAAACGTTATATCTAAATACACAACTGACTTGTTTCATACGTCACTTTGTCTCGAGACTCTGAAAGGTGCTCGGGTCATCAACACAGGGGTTTAGGCCTAACAGACACTTGACGCTGCTAGGAAGCATCATTGGAAATGGGTAACGTCTGTGGCGCTCGGGCTGAAGCTGTTGATGCTCCCACAACTGCTAAGCCGACTGCGACAACGGAGCCAACGGAGCCAGCTGTCACAACCGACGTCACAGCCGTCAAACCAGAGGCGCCAGGAGACGAAGCGAAGGCCGCAAACCCTTCTGAAAATGCTTCCGATCTTCCAAAGAAGTTAAAAGTCTTCCTCATTTTTTATTCAACCTACGGCCACATCTACACACTTGCTAAGACATACAAAGCTGCTCTTGAGGCTCTTGAAGACATCGAAGTTTCTATTTTTCAGGTATGTAAGATCTTGGTCTGCTGTGGGGCCCTATCCAGAGTCCGTCAAGTGGACATTGTGGGCACAGTCCGTTCGGTGCCCTGTAAGCCGTTTTACCTTGCCAACCACGCATGCTAGCATACTACATCGGCTTGAAAATTTACGGAGAATTCTAGCCCTCTCGCGCCTGCGTGTTTTGCTCATCCTGCCAACCTAGCCGACCCGCGGGCCCGAGTGCGTCGAGCCGATGTACCATTGCCCCTAACCTTAAAAACTTGCGTTCTACCATTCACGTTGTAATTATATTCCTGGTAGGCTTGGGCTTTGCTTTGATTGCTCTATACATAACATGTATGCCCGTCCCTTGGTCTGGCTGACCCAAAAGGTCGCGGAGACGCTGCCCAAGGACGTGCTGGAGAAGATGCACGCGCCGCCTAAGCCGGACGTTCCGCTGGCAGATCCTCACAACTTGCCTGAGGCCGACGCCCTGGTGTTTGGCTTCCCAACACGGTGAGAGCGCGTTCCCTGATTGACCCTTCGGTTGGTGATTTCGCATGGGAGGAAAAAATTCAACGGAAGCAGGTTTTGCATAACCAGACACCATACGCTGACAAGAGGTTATCGCTTTCTTCGTGGCGCTGCTGAGGCCGGCCTTTTGCCTGCCTGATGTCTCAGGCAAGCCAACCCTGCCCTGGACATTTTAGCCTCAGGCAAGGTTGTTGACTCTGGCGCCGCCCGCATGTCACGTGTTTTTCACCACCACCAAAGCCTTACTTGAGTTTTCGTCCTCCTAGGCTCAGCTCCTCCACCGCAACGCAGTACCACAGCCCCATCTGCCAAGACTGTAGCCACATCCACCACCTTTACTACTAGGACAAGACCTTCGCCCGTTGGTTGTGGTTAACTCTTTCCGTCCCGGCGCACCGCACAGGTTCGGCATGATGTGCTCGCAGATGAAAAACTTTTTCGACGCCACGGGCATGCTGTGGCAGAATGGAGCGCTGCACGGCAAGCCCGTGTCGCTGTTCACGTCGACGGGTACTCAGGGCGGCGGTCAGGAGACTACCATTATGACGGCAGGTGGGCGGCAGGGTAGGGTAGGGTAACAGCTACACAGATGACTCTTAAGCATTGCATAACCTAAGCTTATTGGTGGCCGGTGAAGTATTCCCGTCCATCATGGCTGGCCAGTGGCCACGTTCCCGTATCCCCTTGACAATGCACGCCTGTCCCTGACGGTACGCGCCCTGCAGCCGGATTTCTGAGGCGTCTTTCAGCGAGGTCCCCTACACCTGTAATCCGCCATTCCTCGCCCCCTAGCCCTCACATCCCGTATTACGTCGTCACCTACCCGATCCCGTGAACAAAGCTATCCTAATCCGCCCTATCCCATGTTCTGTCCACCTTGTGACCTTTGCACAGTGACGCAGCTGGCCCATCACGGCATGATCTTCGTGCCTGCGGGCTACGCGGCCGGCAATGTCATGTTCGGTGTGGACCACGCTAAGGGCGGCTCGCCATGGGGCGCCGGCACGTTGGCGGGTGCTGACGGCTCACGGCAACCGTCGGAAGGGGAGCTGGAGGCGGTCTGTGTGCAGGTGAGGCGTTGCGGAGCTACTCCTAAAAGGGGAGGAAGCTTTTGCAGGAGAGCCAGCTTCCTTCGCATCATGTGTGTGCGTCGGAGAGGTTGCGCAGCTGTGCATCTCTCTCTATAGCATGTGCGCAGGGGCGTTGCTATGCGGCTACAGGAGCCGGTGTGGGGGCATCCCACCGCGACGTTACTTCCCATCTCACCCTGTGTGTCGGAGCTTCTGGATGTTTTACCTATGGCCGAGCTTGCCGGTTCGCAGCCGTCCCTTCATTCATGTTCTTATTTGATTCTGGTCGTAATGAATGTGACTGGGAACATGCTGGGGAAACCATTGTCGCTGCATGTTTATATCGCAGGCTAAGGCGTTTGGTCAGATTGCTAAGAAGCTCGCGGCCTGAGGAGCGCTGCTGGGGTCGCTGCCAGGACCTGCCGCCGCCGCTTTCCTGGGCACCCATACGTGAGGAAAGGCACGATTGCCAATATTAAATGGGATATGTGTCGATTCCGCGAGACTAGGCGCGGATGGCACCGACTACTGCGGCGTGTGCACCCTTTTGTATTGGATCATTGGAACATCTCTCAGGCTCTCACGATTCGTTATTCGACTAATCCGAACAGACGAACGACTCTGGATCATTGTGCTTGAGGGCGTCGCGCATCTCGTGGCGTAACAAATGCTATGCTCACATGTCGTCTGCAACGTGCACAAAGAAACTTGCATCTTGACATGCCTTGTGATTGTCGCAGTACTTCTGCAGAACATGGCGTCGTTTGTGGTAACCTGGTGAGCATTTAGCTTTTCGTTTGCTGTTTGCGAGTACCGAATGTTTTGGAAGAAGATCGTGAATGCCAAGCCTTTGACAGGAGGCGCAAGTAGTGTGACAGGGGGGGTGTCTATTATTTGGAAGATTGGTAATCAATACTAGTTTGAATTGGAACCCGTTCATTGGAATATTTTGGCGCGCGCGCATGACCTGGATAGAACATCATCTGTACGTGGGACTTTGTTCTGAAGTATATTTGGCTGCTGTAGGGCTTCGTGAGTAATGGTGGAACACCGAGGACGACCTGACTTGCATATAGATTTATATGTGTTGAAGGAAGAGGGCGTGGACGATTAAGGCAACGTAGTCGCTGCCGGTTAGTCAACGTGCCATCCCGACTAGCAAGGTTCTACCAGTCGTCAGTCGCCTTAAACTCAATATCGATGGCGGAAACAAATCCACGGACTAAAACCTTGCGGATGATTCGGTGATGATAGGAGGTGGCGGGAATTGCTCCAGCACATGGCCAGGGTGAGAAGCAAGGAACGGGGTTTGCTAGGTCCTGGATGAGGCTCTCTGAAGCCAGCAGCAGCCACAGCTAGCGTGTGAAACTGCCGGCTGCTGTTTTGCTGTATGCGTGTATTTGCACGTGAATTGTCCTGTAATGAGCAGCTCGCCTGTGGTTTTGTTCTTCACTCCATAACGAAGATGCGCGTATCCAATGATTTCTGGCTCCATCCATTTTGCGACCATCGCCGCTATGAAGACCTATAGATTACGGCAGCGAGCACTGCTAAGGTCCAAATGTACGGAACTCAGCCAGGGGTCCCTGGGCCCGTCGCCGTTTCTTTCCTACAGCCGCCAGTCAACCCGCACCTAGATGCAACCTGCACGTCGCGTTGTTCGATGTGCGAAAACCAGCACGCATAATGGGCTATTTGCCACCACTGCCATCACCGGACCCCACCACATGGCATCTTCTGTTGCACCTGCCGCAGCCATTTCCACAGCACTGGGTCGATCCGCACTGCGCCCGTGGGGCCCCCAGGGAAGCCCGCCGTCAGCACCCCACGCATCACTCGCCGACCTTGCCGTACAGCCTGGTGTGTGCCGCCACCGCTGCTGCCAGATCTACCTTCGCCTGTGATATTGCTTCTCCTGCCGCCGTCGGTCGTGGTATTTGCAGACGTCGGGAGATATACCCACAGCGGCGCGCCAGACACACCAGGACGCCCCTTACACGTGGTCTCTACGAAGTTGCGGTTGTCCAGGTCGGCTAGGTACCTGTGCGCAGGGTGGGCAAGGGGAGGGCGCAAGGGAAGAAAAGAAGACGGACGAGGTATGCTTTGCTGGCCAGTCCAGGTGATTGGAGTACCTGGTTGAAGTGCGCCGCGCCAATTGCCGAGGACTGCAATCCAACCTTGACAATAGGTCCACTTGGCATCGTAAAGCTTATCGTAAAGCTCTGAATATCCTCCATCATAATTGAAGCGGCCAGCAGCCTAAAGGGGGAGGCCTAAAGGGGGAGGCCTAAGGGGGAGGCCTAAGGGGGAAGGCACAACCTTACAGCACGTGGCCCCGAACTGGATCTCCATCTATACCGAGCGAGTAAGCCGCCGTCCGTAAGTTCGTCCGTCCGTCCGTCCGTCCCACGTATATGCGCACATACGCACGCACCCACCTGCAGTACTGAGCCCAACGCACAAGCGGTGTCGGGTAGCCGGCGAAGTTGAGACAGAGCTCCTCGCCGCCCATGCCCGCGTCGCGGTGGTCACCGCCGCGGGCGGCGTTCAAGGAGGCGCCGCCTGCACCCCCAACCCCCGAGCTGACGATAACCGGCACGCCGTCCAGGATACGCACCTGCGCAAAGAGTGGAACATAGGGCCCGGCTCGGGCCATCGGGGCGATGTACTATGCCGCGTTCTTTCATGCTCCACACAGCCACCGGTACGAGTGGAGGGTAGAACTTATATGCTTCCAGGGGCCGGACTTACAGCTGGGTGCAGATTTCTCCTGACATAACTTCAGCCTTTAGACGTTCATATCACAGATAAATGTATGTATATAAATATAAATAATATATAATTATTATGCATACATATCTGTACAATGCACATATTGCTGGTAGTTATATTATTAACCGTTTTCGGCTGCCTGTCATCCCCCACCAGCCTGGAAAGGGGATTGGCTAGACCGCGATGTCGTCGTCCCCCCAACCTGCACTTCGACAACAGTCGGGGGTCCCGGGCCCTGAACAATTTGTCGTGACAGCTCTAAGCGGTCCTCCAGGCGAGCTCATCAGCGTCAGTGGAGCCTAAGAGCTGAAATGAAGGTTACCTGGTACATGGCTTCAGTGCTGGTGCCGTCGCCAGCACCGCCCTCCCCGCCACCACCACCACTTGCACTAGCGCTGCAGCCGTCTCCACCGTCGCCTGCTGCGGCCGCAGGCCTGCCGCTACTGCTACTGCTGCTGTTGCTGCTACTGCCGTAATTGCTGGCGTTTCCGAGTGCCTGGCTATGCCGGTTCCCTGCTTCAGGGACGCTAGGGACGCTGCCACTGCTGCTGCCGCGGCTTTGTCTATGGATACCGGTTTCGTTGTTCCTGTTGCTGCCAGGCTTTCCCAGCTTGCTCGTCCCCGTCCCAGCAACCTCAGTACTACAATTGCTAAGTACGGCGGATGTGCCATTAGATAACCTTGCGGAATCAGAATCCGCGTACGGCGGCTCGTCCAACTCAAAGAACGGTCCTGCTTCGCTAGGCACATTGCGCATCAACACCACTAAGCCGATGTCGTACGACGGATTGTTGGAATGGACGAGCTGCGGCGGTACCACGGCCGTGCGCGAAGCGAACTGCCCGTACGGCGCGTTCATGCCATTCCAGCCGGGCGTGAAGATCCAAGAACGGATCCAGTCGGCGCCGCCGGCTTGGCCGTAATCACCACCGCCGTTGTCGCTGTCCTCGAAGCCGTAGATGCAGTGCCCAGCCGTCAGCACATGGCACTTGCTGATTAGAGCTCCCGTACACCTGCGCGCCGTCCGTCATTCAGTCATGTGGTCGGAGGAGAGTTTGAACAACATGTCAATAAGCAGGTTTTAGCCATCACCACCATAAAAACAATTTTCAGAAAAATAACGATAAAGGAGAGCTGCCAAACAGTCCATTTTTGTTGTCCTTTGCCGTTGACGGTTAGGAGCAACCATTTTACAACTTCTTACGACAAGCGAAAGACCATTCGCGCTCGCCCATATATCGTCTTTTTAGGTAAGCGGCATGCCTCGTACATGAGTATATCGCAGACAAATTTGCCCAAATTTGCCGTACTACAATCGATGGCAGCGGCATTCGCTTCAGAGATGTCAACTCTTTGCCTCGCCCCGCTCCCCGCACCTGTCATCGCGGGATGCGGACATCAGCATTCCCACCGCCGCCAGCGGCCGGCTGGAGCCGCCGTCTCCAAGCTGCAATTCTTCCCCCTGACTCGACGAGAACGTTTGAGACCGACTTGGGTTCGAAGAGGTCCGATTTGGAATTTGCTTCGAATTACTTATTGGATTTGGATTTGGAGTTTTTTGAGCTCTACCCCCCGGCGCCGGCAAAGACGGCTTGAGCATGCTGAAACTCATGGAGATCAGTGCTGGGTCTCGATGCTGAGCACAGTTTAGCTGTGCCTGGCGAGAGCGGAATGATTCCCCCGGAGTAGAAAGTGCATCCATCAACACTGCCGCGTCGTCTGCCCTTGTTCCGTTACCAGCCGTAGCCCCAGCCGCCGGGGCCACTGCCGTGGGAAGCGGCTCGGCCAGAGGGTAGCCGCTTCCGTCGCCACCACCATTCCCACCGCCACCGCCGCCAGTATCGCTGCGGTCGTCGTCGACCTCGCCGCCACTCGCACCGCGGCCGCCTCTGGCGGCGGTATTGATCGGCCGTTGGCCGTTGCCAAGGTTACCGATATTGGCTGTGCTGCCGACAGGCGGCGAGGCCACTGAGCCACGGATTGTCGTGCTGGCAAGCAGCGGTGTAGACCCATCGATCGCTTCATCCAAAAGCGCCCTCTGGGTGAATGAAATGGCCCCACGGCCGTCGCGGCCGTACTTTCCACCCGCCGTCAGACCGCCTCCTCTGTCTTGTACGGCGCGATCTTTCGCATCTGTGCCGCCGCCATCGGGCAGAATCCATGCAGCTCCAGTTGACCACTCACGTAGGAAGCTACCTGAGAGTGCTCCAATGTACGGCCATTCCACACAGCCATACGCAGTGGTGGCAGCGGCGGGGGTGGTGGATTCATCAGTGACAGGGGCCGCACTGCCGTGCTCATGTAGGGGAGTACCGCCTAGTCGCTGCAGCCGCTGCGTCTGTGGGGTTGGGGCAGTAGCGGCGGAAATGGCAAACGGCAACGCGGCAGCAGCTGCGTCGTCTGACAGCGGCAATGCAGCTTCAGTATCGCCGTCACGGCGTCGTTTCTTATCTGCTGAGGTGCCGGTCCCAGTGGTCGCTGCAAGCCCTCTCAGACACAGCGTTCGTCGATTTATGACTCGAGCGGCGCTTGTGCGGGCCTTCGGAAAGCTGCGGGTGAGCTCTGCCTTTCGCATCTTCGAAACCTCGTCAGCACCTTCCGTAATGCTGGAGGAGGCCCCGGTGCTGCCGCCACCGCCGCCGCCGCCGCCGCCACTATTTTTCGCCGCTACCGCGACAGCAGCTGGACTCGCGGAAACCGTGGCAGAGGTGGTAAAAGGGACAGCTGCGGCAGTGGCGGAGGTGTTAAGTGCAGTGGAGTCATTTGCTGCAGCTGCGCTCATCGTGTGGAAAATGTGAATGACTGCTCCCAGGACGTACGGCAGCGGCGGTGACTGTGGTGCAGAAAGCAGTAGCAGTAGTGGCAGCAGCAGTGCGGGGAGCGTAGAAGCAGTTTTTGATGGGCCCTGAGCCGTCATATGTACGAGGTGGAGGCAGAGGCGGAAGTGGAGTTGGGTCCTCAGGGAGCGGGTTTTAAACGACGGCATCTGGACAGCAAGGTCAGATGCCAGATGCCAGTTGCCACCAACTTCCTTCCTGCCAGTTCCTGCCCTTCCTTCACAGATATACTGGCGCCGAAAACTCGGGCCCTCAGCATGCGCAGTGGGCTTTCCTTTCTTTAGACTTGCTTTATTTATCTTATGGAAATGGACTTGGATTCAGCTCAGTAAAGATCACACCGGGGCTGTCTCGTGTTGTGCAAGTGGGCGAAAACTACCGAAAGGTGGCCAAAGACTTAAAGCTATGCGAGCGCTGACCAATGGGTCACGCACGGACCTTGAGGCCAAAACAAAGAGCAGGACAGAGAACTCAAATTCTGCGGAGAGGATGTTAATAAGTTAATTTATTTGAGTCACGCAGCGTCCGAGAAGTTTGATGGGTAAGCTTTTCCCGAACCCCCTGCGCGCGTTTATAAAATTGAAAAAAGCTGCCCGGTAAGCTTGGGCTTAAAAAAGTATAATTGAAATATTGCTGTGTTTAAGTCCATGATTGTGCCAATTGCCTCTGCAGCACATGCGACGCCGCAACGTAATCACATGCGCACGCGTGCGCAATCCCAGGCGCACGAAATCCTGTGCACGAAGTCCTTCCGTCGGTGTTCACGGCGGTTCCGGCCTTGGATAGAGCGCTCGCCAGCCCAGTGATCTTAGCCCAGTGATCAAAGCGACAGCCAATCGCAACGCAGGAAGGCAACCGGCTTGCCGGTGATGGCCGTGCTCGACGGTGCTCGAGCATGCTCATATTAATTACCGGCAAACCGTGCTTCGCATTAAGGTATAATATTGTACCACAAAAAATTGTATCCAATTTAGGTGCGTAGGAAAAGGAATTGCCTGCGAGCAAAAACATGTTCTGATAATATGGGTTAATGGCAGTCATGCTCAGGCCCGCCACATGGACGAAAACGATGCGGATACATTTGCATGGCATGAATGTGTGAATTACCTTTGATTAGCATGAAACGCGTATTGCAGATGACCATAGGTAAGCCTGAGCATGTACCTATATGGCTGTTGTACGGCTGTCATGCGCAGGGCCCCCACATATCCAGGAAAGTCGCATGGGTTTTAAGCCCAAGTTTTAAGCCCTAATTTACATCCTTTCCGGGCATGTGCGGGGGGGGGCCTGAGCATGACTGCTGTACAACAACATCGCCGGAAAATTCCAGGCTTGATCCCGACTGGGTGCGCGGTATAATCCCTCCATCAGTACAGGGCGGATGTGCCCCCACAAAGAGGTATGATGGCAGACCCCGACTAAAGTGACCTGCGAGCCCACCAGGAGTGGAGTTGACGGCCAGGTAGTGGCCATGGGTGAAGCATAAACCCCCCTACCCCACACACATAAAAACATGCTTTGGCTTGCAGGCAATTCCTTTTCCTAAGTATATTGATTGATGGCTATACTATTTATGTAACCCAATATACCTTTATGCAAATTGAACGCCCAAAACTGCTCGAAGCACGGCTCAACCGTTTTGCCGGTAATTAATATGATGAGCATGCTCGAGCATGGCCATCACCGGCTAGCCGGTTGCCCGCTTAATTGGGGTCAGGGGTCTCCCATGCACAAGTGTTCGCAGTTAATCTCTTTTGGACGCTTTACGGGATTGAACTATTCTTGCAATAAAGTACGTTGCTCTCGAAAATCTGCAGGTGCGAAGCACGAAAGGTGCTGCTCGTGTGCGGAAACTTTGGGGCGCTGGGGTTCGAAAGCATCACGTGCACCCTACCGCTATAGAGATGTCGAGTTGCTAGGGCTTTGCAAGGGCGTCGGGTGATCAGGATGGAGACGGAGTTTTGCAGATATGAGAAACAGAGAGGAATGGAGGCCTTCAGGGTTAACCTGGACTATAAGGCAGCATTACACACTGCTCTGTTTTACGTTCCGTCGTCCTGCAACGGAATGCTAGGTGTGCGGGAACAGATAATTAGGGTGTCAGGTAGGGTGGTTAGCCCCGGTGAACTCTTATATTCACGGTACGGCTATACTCAAAACCAGGAGTAGGCTCCTGTGAGGGCCGTTCAATAGATCTTTCGATTGAAGCCTGTTTTGTGATAAAATTTCTACAGACTTAGCTTACGGATTCAGGGCAGCATGAGGCATAGACGTAAATAAGCTTAGCGATAAAGAATGGCTTCGGCACTCAACATAACGCCGGATCTGTTGCTGTTATTCCATGTGGACGCGGTACTAAATAAACTCCAGCAACAATTAGGGAATTCGGAATGGGTTCTGAAGTGCTCTGTCTGTCCTTATGTTTCCGATTCTCAGCAAACAAGGCAGAACCCCACAGGACTTGCAGCGATATGGAGTCAATTATAAAGATGGTCCATTAATTGTTAGATAGGTCATACACGACCATTCGGGAGGAAGCCATATAGCGTAAAGGTTACCTCCTACTTACAAGCACAACGCGTACCCGTCCTAGTAACCAGCATTAAATTCACATGCAACACTTTGTTTACTTTATTAGCTGGCTTAGGTATACGAGTATGCGAATTGTGGTTAGCGATGATGTCCGAGCTGCCGATGATTACAACTTGCTCGGATTCTCATTATTATCTTCGGTTATCTGACGCAGCACGGTACATACTTCATTTTTTTGCAATGCATTTACACGTTTCTTTCAGACTCTGGGTTTAGTGAGAAGCCGACGTGACAACTTGCCGCATTTGCTTACAATTGTTGTTGTTAAAACTCGGAATTATGATCCCTCAAAGAAATAAGCTGTGTCAGCGGAGCAGGGACGGCTGGGGATTGGACCGGCACGTCGGCGGCCTTCGCACTGTCCATAAGAGGGTATGCCCATCCATGCGGAAGTTAATTGGCAATAAATTGTGGGAAACAGATGTTTAGGGGCTGCTTCTGCACCCACAGGTGGAATGTAAAGCATGGACTGCCCGTTCTGGCGTGTCAGGTCGGTACGTTTCGGCGTCGAATGGATACCCAGAAAGACGCATGCGTGCGATTCCGTCCCTTAATTAAATTGGACATCAAACTTGATAATCCTCATGGTCGCGATGCCTAATCCGCAGAGCGGGACTGCGCGCATTTGGAATACGCTGCAAAGCTGTCTGAGAGTGCTGCGGGTAAGATGTAGAGCAATACACATCAAGAGGTTAATTCTGGGAAATCTGGTATTAAAACCGCCATTCAAGGAGCAGAAACATCCACGTTGTACTCCTGGCTTTGTATCCCACTTGCATCATCACACGCCCTTCTGCCCATACGGGAGTGTACGTGAGCCTCTGGCATCTACTCCAGGTAGATGTCCAATTTTTAGACGACGTTCACCATTCCGGGGTTTGGGAGGGCAACCACAACCTCAGCGTCATGCCACAGCGCAGTCCTACAGACGGCCCATACTACATGAGAGTGGCCATGCTGCAATCGGGGCTCCTTCCTCCACCTCATCCACCGGCTATCCAACACCAGTGAAATTCTGAACGGGGTAACTTGGCGTTTTAAGGTGCAATGCCTGCGGACCAGATAGAAGCACGCAAATTGCAGCAGCCAGGGTTGTGGGCTCCATCCGGCTCCTTTACCGAGGGTGGTGCGGAGAGGCGTTGGGGGGGAGGGGCGGGGTCCTGCTATAGCCCTCTTTTCCGATGCTGTAGCAGCTTATCTACAAATATCTCTCTACGAAGGACTTAGATGGAGGCGACGGCCACAGGAGCGGTAACAGGGATGATTGTAGCAGCGGTAGATGCAATAGCAGGAGGGCTGCTGCATGGAAACACCAGCAGCTCACCGCGAAAGGGGCGGCATATGGCAGGGCTGGGGCAGTGAGGCTGCTGGCGATGGAATTCGGGCCGCTGGATCGGGCCCACCAAGGGTGGTTGAAGTGGTGCCTGGAGATCCTATAACGGCGTCTCACCCTTGCGCTTGCGGAAACTCAGCGGCTGTATAGTGGACTGCAGTGGCAGCTAAGAAGGCTGAGGTTGGCCTTCCTGTCAGCCAACCCTAGCCACAGCAACAGTAGCCGATGCTGCTGCCAGTGCGGTGACTGCTCTTTTCGGGGACGGACTGTAGAAAAGGGCCCCCAACTTCCCGTCCCAACCATCCGCCCATTTCACTGATTTCATTCCATTCTCTTCGGCCGCATGCTGGCGTGATCTGTTTTCGCCCGGGGGTGCCGAACGCTGCTGCCGGATTTCAGGCAGATGTGCAGTGAGCTGCTGCCACTTCTCTCCGCCAATCTGTTTGTCACACACACAACCTTCTCATCTTTCGCACCCCAATCATGGGTGTGTGGTGGTTCTCCCTGTTGCCTGCCGTCGTCCCTCCGTGCTCCACACTCACTTGCACTTGGGACCTTATCAAAATGCTCAACCCATATCCCATTAGGTGTCACTCAGCCGCACCCCAACATGGCCTGCGTGCTGGTGGGGCCGGACGGGCGGAGGATAGCGGAGGCGTTTCAGCGGGCGCAGGTGCGATATGTTGGCTGAGGACACGTCGGAGTAGGGTTAGGGAGGTACGCCGGCTTGTCGTCGGATGAGCCTGGGGGTGTTCCCTGGAACCTGGGTAGGTGGGGTGGTTGGAGGCCGGGAGGCCGGGTGATGATGATCGCGGACGCCGACGATGGGGTGCTAAGCACACGGGCGTGGTAATCTACAGTGTGCAGTAATCGTCAGCGGGGCGGGCAGACCGCAGCGGGGCGTGTGGCGGCGTTGCGTTGTTGGTGTCCAGCTTCAATGTTGGTGTCAAGCTTATACGGCTCATTAGGGTCGGTAGGTGGCATCATCCCAGACGGTTGCATGTCGTCTGAGGTGAAGGGCTTAACTCATGCTTGTACAGGGTACGACGTCTGCGGAGGTCCAGGCCGTATCAGCTGCTGGCCCCGCAGCGCACGGCGCCACCGCGTACCTTAACCTGGAGAGCGGCGATTGCCATGGGGAGGCGGCAGCAGTGGATGCGCTGGTACGCGGCGGCGTGTCGCGGGCGGTGGTGGGGCTTCGTCACCCACTCAGGCACCTGAGGAGTCGGGCCATCACGATGTTGCGGGCTGCGGGCGTAACTGTGGGTGAGTCAGGGATATGGGGTCGATGGTGGGGTGGGCATTCAGCCAACTGTATCTATGGCGGAACTCCTGACTGGTCGCGCGGAGGCCAACCGGCCTCAGTGGGTGATCCAGAAGGAGCCACGTAGCCGATAAGGGCCTAAGGAGCCGTTGAGTCCTGTGTGGAGCGGGGCGGGAGTAAGACGGCTAAGTCGTATGTGCGTATTAGGCCAGTATAATTGAACACGATACGCGCTTCATAGTGGAAATGGATGTGGGAAACAAACTGTGCGGAGTAAATGCAGGCCGGCAGGGTGTAAAGCTCCGGCAATGCGAGGATGACGCCCTTGGAGAACCACATGACAAACATAGGTCTGAATTCCGCTGCCGACTTGCTGCGCGCGCCTACACCGTAAAATGCAGATGTGCTTGCGGACGAGCTCGCCATCGGCCGCAATGGCCTCACTTCCGCCTCCGCAGCAGCGACGGCGCTTACCGGCGGCAGCGGCAGCTTTGACAGTGATGACGCAACGGCCGCTGCCGCGGCGGCGGCTTACGGTGCCATGACGTCCTGCCTTTCCGCCAACGAGGCTCTGCTTCATCGGGCTGTGCTGCGGAGGCCGTTGGGGGTGCTCAAGTACGCGATGACCTTGGATGGGAAGATTGCGACCAACTTGGGACACAGCGCCTGGGTGTCAAGTCCACAGAGCAGGTACCGATAGAGGAGGAATGGACGAAGCAGGTCGCGGGGCGCAGAATAGGACTTCTACAAGATCAGGACGGACAAAGGTCGGGGAGCGGATCAAGCGACCATTGAGAATTACGAAAGACGCTTTATTGGGAGGCTACCTTTGGAGGTAGCGGATCCGCGCAAAGGCACGGGGTGGGGTTGGAGATGGGGGGGTTGAAGGGAGCGGGTTGGTTACCAACTCCCAAGCCCGCGGGACGCGTTATCGCTTTTGCTCGTCCTCCTATTGTTGGTTTTCTGATGCCAGCTTGCATCTTGCGGGTTTCGAACTCAGGGCGCTGGTGTTTGAAACGCGCGCCCGTTCTGACGCGGTGATTGTGGGTGGCAACACGGTGCGGCGGGACAACCCGCGGCTCACTACACGGCGTGAGGGCGGTCACACGCCCGTGCGCATCGTGATGTCCCGGACACTGGACCTTCCAGAGGTGAGAGAGGGGGTTGCATCCAGGGTCTTCCATTCCGGGTTATCGGGCTTTCGTCATTGCCAAACCTGAACGGGATTTGAAACGAACGAACAGAATTTCCATAGGGCTTGGGTGGGTGCGGGAAGATGCTGCGGACCCAAAACCATTTGCAGAGGTATCTCGGGAGCGGCGTCGGGTGTTCGGACCAGGTAATTCCATATGAGCATGAGGGGCGAAGCGACTGACGCAGGAAACTGTTTATTCTCAACCTGTCCCCTCCCACCCACCCGCTTCCAGGACGCGAACCTTTGGGACGTCACGCTTGCACCCACCATCGTCCTGACGCAGCGAGGTGCTCGCACTCGCTTCCAAGCTGCGCTGCGGTCCGCGGGTGTGGAGGTGGTGGAGTTTGACTTCCTGACGCCCGAGTCGGTGGCTGACTACTGCCAAGAGCGCGGATTCCTGCAGTGCTTTTGGGAGTGCGGCGGCACGCTGGCTGCACCCACCATCGCGTCGGGTGTGGTACACAAGGTGGGCGAATTGCCAGAAAACGAAGAAAGTGGATCCAAACATGCCAAGAGGTCTGGTAGGAGTCTCAACTATTTACCAGCACCACCGGCACCGCGCATGTTTGATGCGCATCATTGTTCGGCTTGCCAATCCCTCCAACACGCACATGTCCTTAGGAGGTATAGCGCACTAATGGATCTCGCCGCAGGTGATGGCCTTCGTCGCTCCCAAGATCATTGGCGGCGTGCGCGCCCCCACCCCCGTGGGCGAGCTGGGGTTCGTGGAGATGACGCAGGCTGTGGAGTTAGTAGATACGGCCTGGTCCCAGGTAGGCTCGGAGAAGAGGAGAAGTGAAAGCGAGGGTGAAAATGGAGCAAATGAAACCGGGTTGGCACCCAGCCTTTGCCAGCATATTGGGGACACCCTTTGGCCAAGGCGTATCCTCAGATACTGCCTCCAGTGCCAGAATACCGGCCAATGCCTCCGTTCTATCCCCGCTGTGCATGTGTTTGCACGTGTTTGTGTGTATGCATACGTTAAGAAGTAGCAAGGGACAGAACAGGAAGGTCTTACGAAGTATATGTGTGTGTGTAACAACACAGGTGGGGCCCGACCTGATGATTACCGGCTACATGCCCTCCAGCGGCGGTCTCTGGGCTCTGGAAGCTACTCTGGAGGCGGCGGACGAGGAAACGGCAGCCGACGCTGCCGCCGAACCTTCTGTACATCTTCCGGCGGCGCCGGGTAAGAAGACTGGCGCAGCCACCGTTGATGCTGGGCCAACTGTAGCGGCGGCGGCGGCGGCAAGCGGCAGCAAGGCAGGTCCGTCCATCGCCGCCAAGCGACGGCGAGGGCCCGGGTCCCCTCAGAGCCGGTCAGTCGCGTTTTACAAAGCCTGGGACCAGTGGGGCGCTCTCTCAAACTTCTCGCCGCATCCGATCACGATGCCCGTCGAGCTTCAGATGCCGGCGGACCTGGACGGAGCCGCGGCCGCCACCGGCAACACCAGCATTGGCAGCAACAGTGGCAACTTCATTGCCAATCAAGCCGGCGGGCCTCCTAGCAATAGAGCGGAGAACAGCTATGGCAGTAACGGTGTAGCTGAAGACAGGATCAGCAGTGGCGCCAGCAGTAGTTCTAGTGGAGATGATGGTGGCGATCGCAACCGGGGCGGTGGATGCGGCGGTGGCAACGGTGCCACTGTTACCCGGCGATGGGCTAGCGTGGAACATTACTATCAGGCACACAAGTTTTCGGGTGGACACCATCCCGATGCGGCGGCAGTGATGGAGGCCATCGCGGCGGCTCCATCACCAGAGGAAGCCGCGCGCATTGGCCGTCGTACGGAACGCACGCGGCCGGAGCTAGTGCGCCAGGACTGGGCTACCGCCAAGGTTGCTTTCATGCTAGCCGCCTTACGAGCTAAGTTCTTGGCGCACTCGGGGCCTCGAGCAATGCTGCTGGCTACGGCAGGCATTTCGTCGCCATCATTGTCATCATCGTTGTCGTCGTCTGTGTCAGGAGGGTCATCGAACGGCGTTTCGGCGATGGCAGGACCGCCGCCGCCGCCGCCTGGCGGCGTTTCCGCCTCTGACGGCGGCGTTATGTGCTATGAACTCGTCGAAGCCAGCCCGAATGATTATTACTGGGGTGCGGGGTACGAGCGTACTGGGCAGAATAAGCTCGGCCGGTTGCTGATGCAGGTGTGCGGCCTAGGGTTTGTTTTGGGGTTTTGGAAGCTGGCTCTGGGAGGAGGGTATGGAGGGGGCGGTACGGGGCGAACGAGCGGTCATATGGACAAAAGAGCAATGAAGCTTCCGATGTTCATGGCATCCAACTTGGTTGGATGCCAGCCAACCAACCAGCCTCCGCTCTGACTTGGTTTCGGTGCTGATGTTTTCATCCTTAGGGGATTAGAACCGCGTACGGACGAAACAAAACCCTCAGATTCTAGTCTGCTTCTTCCGTACAATGCAGCCTTTTTCTCCATGCTCACTCATCCTGGCTCCTCCTCCTCAGCTCGGTGTGTCGCCATTGTCGTCGTCGTGTCGCATCTTTTATGTCGTGCACGTGTGCTCATCTTGCCTTTATCATGGCTCCATGCTACCGAGCATGTGAGTTGGCGCTTTCTATTCTGTCCCATTCTTCATATTCTGGCGTAAACTTACTGCTGGTTCATCCATTCCGTGCAGGTCCGGGACGAGCTCCTAGAGGAGTCCAACGCGGTGAGCTGCAGCGCTGAGCACACCTGGCATCTCAACGACCCGCTAGCGGCACCGGCGGCAGCGAGTGCGGCTTCGCCGGCTTCCCGGGGTTGAACAGAGGAATCGAGCCGATGGCGGGCTCTCAACTGCTGCCGCTGCGTTTGGTGCGAATGCAGTAGCAGCTGCAATGGCGGCTGTGACGAACTTGCTGCTGCTGCTGCTATTGCTGCTATTGCGGTACCGGGTGTTCGTTGACCTGTGATTTTGGGCGCTACTACAGACATCTACCCAGTACAGAAGTCCGCTCTGTTTCTTAGGCGCAGGACGCTTTGATGCAGCGGTGCAGGCAGACTCCGCTTGATCTACTTTGCGTGCGTCCCCTTTGCGTGAGTGGCTTATCGCTCATATATATATGGCGGGTATGGTGGCGGATTCATTCGCGGAACGCTCATAGCGCTCGTCCGTGTTGTGTGCAGCATTGGCGTTATTGGCGTGGGCGTGTGGGCGTGTGGAGAAGGGGGAGCGGGTCGGAGCCTGTTTGGCACGTGTATGTGTGTGAGAGTTTGTGCTAGTGGAGTTTGTGAGGCGCTGGTTGCGTGTGGTGCGGTAAAAGTCCCCCATAGTGAGCGATTTTAAATGCAGCGGATTGGGTTGTTGGATCTTGGTGTGTTCGAGGCCAACGTCCAAGCACGGACCCGCTCATGCATGACAAAAGCTTACACAGTACATGAACGAATTGGTCTTCAGTGGGTCACGGGAAGCGCCGGACGAGGGTGTTTGGTCAGCCAGTCTTGTAGGTTAAGTCAGCTTGGACGAAATCTTGGATTTAACCCACGGGCTGTGGCGATAGCTTGGAATGCATCTTCCCTGCAGCGTGGAGGCTGCGATTGCTACTGCTATTGCGGCTGCAGCATTATGCGCATGTGGTATAGGCGTACATGGTTATAGACAGAAGGGCCCGCCAGGTTTCGCGTCCGCATGCCTCCTCCAGGATCATCGTCCCATTCCGAACGGGACTTAGTGATGTGGCAACATTGGATCTCGGTGTTGGACCTCGCAGGCTGTGGATTGCATCACGCAGCGATGTGGTGAAGATATCACAATTTGGACCGCCGGGTTTCCGAGCTCCTTATATTAGTGAAAAGCTAGGGTTTCGGAGCAACGGCGGGGTCGCTGTGGTGACGTGGAGCCTCCCTGTCTCGGCGGCTGTGGGCGGACCTGGAAAAACACCGGTGATTGAAACAGTCCAGAGGACTGGTGGCCATGTAGGTGATGCCTCTGTCCGGCGTGTGGTGTAGGTATGATCGCACTGTCTGGTTGCGTGACCTAATTTGGCAATGGGCCCATCTCTGAATCGGGCAACTGCAGGAAGGACCATTGCGAATACGCAAAAACGATTTAAATATAGGTAAGTGAAATGAGTGCGCGTTGTGCGCGCCCCATATTAAGGCAGAAACCGGTCATTTGTCAATTGGTGCTCAAAAGAAAACTGGGGGCCGACGAAACCAAATATTTTTATAACCGGCTTCTGCTCAGTCATCACTTTCACCGTCTTTCGCGTCACTCGATTTGGCCGTGGCCCCAAAACTCCGAAGTGTGAATTCGAAAGAGTCGTCCATCATCACGTAAAGGGTTACAACATTGAGGCCGCGCTTTTGCGCGCCATGATGCCATCTGTAGGCCTAGGCGCTAAAATGTCTTGAGCAAACGTTGCCATATTCTGTGCTCTTGCAAAAAGCCATGCATGCTTCATGCTTGAAAATTATTTTTGTATGCTATGCATAGTTATGCGGAAGGGGTTCTATGCCTTCCACCAGACCACCGCCAATATCCTCTTTAAGCTTGCAACTGAAGAGTGAACGCCAAGCATTCATCAAGCCCCGTTGCCAGAGGCGCGAATGTGGTTACGAGGCTGTGGTTTACGAGGGAATGCTAGCAGCTGGACACAAGCTCAAGCGGAACGGGGCATCATGGCCCAAACCCAAACTCAAACCTAGGAATGGCAACTTCACGGCAACTTCACTCCCGAATTTTATTGACACCCATTACCTCAGCAATTAGCAGCCGCCTTCAAATCCTTATTTAGGACCTGCAGCAGCGCATTATTTGAGCGGCACCATTCACCTACCGATCTAAGGGTGCGTAAATAATAGACAGCTATACCAATCCAAAGACTCATAAACCAAAGGTGTTGGCGAAAAAATGCTCATCCCGGAAGTAAACTTAGCATGCATGCATGCATGCTAGAAGAATCCAGAACTATTCCGATGACCGGGCACAGTCCGCAGATGAGTGTGCGCGCGCACTTGGCGCGCCTTCCGTAAGAAAGTCCACGCAGCAACAACACCTGTTGACGAGGTTTCCGTCGGTGAAGACCCAACCTGACCTAAGCACAGTTAAAATACATGGAGTTTCACAAAACAAGTCAACCAGATCTTGGAGCTAGGTTTAAAGCTGCCACCTCTTCTGCACTTCACGACAGTGATTACCAATGCAGCAGTAGTGCTGCTTACCTTGCCTGCACATACACCAACTACATTACTTGTCACCTGGAGCTGCCATCACACTATCAAGATTGACACCAAAACAATGACGACCAAATTTGCTTTGTCTCCAAAGCTATATGTACGATAACTCAAATACTGTGTCAATTATGAACGCCTGCTGCAACGTCTGCCAAAACGCCTGTTACGATACAACGCTACAACTCCCGCTGCTTCCATGAGCTGGCCTCACGCTTCAAAGTTCACACTTCAGGGGTGCCCTGATAGTTCAGGGCGCGTTAGGTCCCCTTAAGACTATAGCTTCACGAAACATCACACGAATGGCCGAGGAGGTCGTGGGCAGACAGTCTGCACCGCACCGTGCAACGTTATGCATATAACGCATTTGCAACACGATAGGCAACACGATGATAGGCAACCGGTTGCAACCTCGAATCGCCCCGTGGTCATCGCATTTATGAGTGAAGAGTTTCAGTGAGTTAGACGAACTTGCCCACCGCACACCATCGCTTCCGTTTACCGCCACCCTCGTTCGACCGATCAACTGGCCAGTCGAAGATAAAGTAGACCAGGGCGACGGCATTATGGAAAGCCCTTTTCTCAAGTGCTCCTCTCAATAAAATGGCTAGTATGGGCTGGCACTAATCTAGCTTAATAGGGTTTAAACTCTGCGGGACCGTGAAGAACACGAGGCAATCGCCCGCCAATGTGACATGCACAGAACGTTTGGATCGACCAAACATTCGCCTCTCTTAAAAGTTGGAGAATTCCCTATTTGTCGAGAGTGAAAGAGGATGACGGCCAATCGCCGCGATTTGCATGCGGCAAATCGCCGAAGTGCATTTAAATTTGAAAGCGCGCGAGATGCGACATTGCTCGAAATGTAGCAGAAGACTTCAAAAGGGCACCCAAATAATGTAAGATTATCAGAATTTAAACCATGCTTCCACAGCTGCAGCTACATTCGTGCAGGCCATGTGCAATTGGTAGGGCCGCATAAAACTCATATAGCCCCTCCTAACCACCGACTTATCTGCGACGCACGGACGTTGCAATCGACAAGCTATGAACGCATCAAGATCATTTCATCGACCTCCTAACAACTATCGACCTGCAAGATTTGGAGTTTGGGGTTTGTTTGAACTGCGTTTAGACTTTAGAGTAGCTTACGATTAAGATAGGACGGACAATGCCCGCACACATACATGCGAAACATGCATAATCTTGGCATACAGGGCAATAGCAGCGAGTCCGGTGCCCGCGCTCAGAGAACCATGGTCAGAGGAATCCCCTTCCTACCCGCAGAAACCCGGCCCTCCCTCCTGGCTAGAAAACGGAACTCACCTGTCCATCACAGTTATTGTCCAAACCGTCCGCACACTGCGCTCCCGACTCGGGGCCAAACTGCGCGGCTCTGCGCAAGGAATGGGCGGATGATCCGGGGGAAGGGAGAGGGGTGAATTTTTCTCGTGAGGAGGGAAAGTGTCGGCGCCCGGCACCCTGCAACACGTAGTCCTTGTGTAGCACATGCTTTGTGCGTTGTCCGTTGGGTCTGGTACACGGGCCACTTTATCTCCAAAAAGGTCCAAAACGTCCATGCAGTAAGCCTTCCGCAGCATCATTATGTAAAAATAACAACGGGTGTCGAATTTGAAAGGGGAGCCTTATGTAGTTATAACCATGAATTACGAAAAATGCGTTCTCCCATGGCCCACAACCCCGCCATCCCGCCATGCAGTAGCCGCACCTGCACAATGCGACTCGCGCAACACTCATGTCCGCGTCAATCGCAAGCACCCGCACCACGAGAAGCGGTGATGCCATATCCTGCGGCAGTTCGCTCCCTGGCCTAGGCCACACATGCGAGCTGTTACCTCCGCCGCCACTGTAGCCACTGCTGACGGGGGCGGATGCGCCGCCGCCATCGCTCGCGGCAGCATTGGTGGTGGGCGGTGCATCCAGGGTCACAAGCAGCACGGGCGACTCGCATCCGTCCCATCCCTCGGAATGCATGTGGATCTGGATCTTGTTTCTGAAGATTTCCAGAAGGCCGGCATCAGCGTTAGCGGGGCTATAGCGACGGAAGCTGACGTACAGCTTGTCGTTGAAGCCCCAGCCTTTAGACATCCACGTGCCGGGAAGGATCTGCGCGGATGGATGGGCCAGGCCGAAAGTGGATGTGGGGGAAGCTGGGCAGAATGGGATGCGTTGGATAGGATGATGCTGAGTGGGGCAGAGTGCAGCGCGGTAGGGCCGGCGGTGGAATAGAGCGGTGTGGTGCCAAGCGGGGCTGAGCTGAATTGAGAGAGCTCGAAAAGCGGTCCGGTAGGAAAGGGCATTCCCCTCACCTCCTGAGGCTCTCAAGATCCCGTCTTGCTCCCCTGCCCCGCCCCTCGTCCCAGCTCCACTGCCCCTCCTTGCTTGGTCCCCTTGCGCGCGAACCGAACCCTGGATCAGACTCCACCTCATTCCCACCCCTTCGCAGCAGGTCCCCAACTCCCATAACCGGCCCCTTCGGCTTGTGAGGAGTTTTTTCAATCATCGCCTATTTTTCGGACCTGCAGGGAGCTGAAGGGCGAGTCCGCGAGCCCACGGATGCCAAATACCGTCCACATGCCTGGCGATCGGTCGTTGGTCGTTGGAATTGGGCCGTTAATCGTTGGATACGAGTATCAGATCCCAGATCCAGTTCCAATGGATCCACAGGGGTTTAATCCGCCAGTACAGAGGGATCGATGCACAAAGGCGAGAACGCAAAGCTTAGGCAAAGGTTAGGCAAAGCTTAGGCAAAGCTTAGGCAAAGGTTAGGCAAAGGTTAGGTGACGGCGGTGGTAAGACCCACGCAGAAAAAAGCGGAAGAGCTGTGGGAGGAGGAAAGACCGCCGACAGGAAACCTCCGGAGAGATAAACTCGCAGCTGTAGCACTGGGGATGGGAGGGGTTGGGCCAGGAGATGAAGCGGCGGACTGCTCATGTGCCGGCCTTACAAAAGCATGGATGTACGACACTACAACCTTGAGAAGTACGGTATCATCATACGCACCCATGGGAAGATCTTCGGCTGCAAGTACAGCCTGCGGTGTCGTCCATCCCAACCAGACGCTCTGCGCGGCGTTGTAGTGCGTGGGCACTGGAACGGCACCCATGGGACACGACCGATCACCGTACTCCTGCAGTTGGCCGTTGTCGTCGTACCCCTGCAGTTATTCGTTAATCGCTTAGAGAATGATATTTTGTACTGTGCATCAAGGGTCCTATATCCGCGCGCAGAGTCAGACCCAGCCTCAAAAACCCACTCTGTACAGAATCATAAGTCTCAAACATGCTGGAAACCACGTGCTAAAAGACTTCTTACAATCACGACAGCTGCTGTGTGCTGTCGTAGCTTCACAAAAGCTGTTCGACGCGAAATGTTTAACGTACGTCGTACCCTGGAGTGCCTCAGTCCGAGGTTATGTCCCATCTCATGCACCAGAAGCCGCAAGGTGTCTGCGAAGCCGGACGAACAAACAGGTATACACGCAGCGGTCCGACAGACAGACAGACAGACAGACAGACAGACACGGACGAGGGGTTAGAAATACTCTTCGAAACATGTTACAGTAAGGATCCTGCGCATACCATTTGGTGTAGATGAATAGGAAAATGGGTCATAGGTCATGCACCCGAAAGGTGGTGCGCATGCAGCCCGCATGACACAGGAGACATGCATGTGTTCCAGGAGCACACAGGAAGGTTTATACGTACACGCGGAGGGCTTTAATCATTTGGGGGATTACATGGCTGCGCGGAGCGAAGGTGTATTCCGGGAACATGAGTTTGAGCCCACATACACACACACACACATGTGGGTTGGGCGGCACACGTGCAGGCGTGCAAGGCACCCGCGGTAGGCACTCACAAACAGAAGATGCATGTTACCAAGCAGCAGGGTTCTAACATGAACACAGCAGTTGATGAACGCTTGGTGTCCTATCGTTCCTTCGATGAGGTCTGGAGGCCCCCCTGGAATCGCTTCAAGGTGTGTGCTCCAACCCCAAGTTCACCCCGAGGAATGCCGTACCACTGAATCCAGACACCATGCCAATCCATACTCGCACGAACGCGGCACCGAGTGGGCAGTTGATTGTCCCCCAGGAATTCGTTCCAATGGAATCTGACATCAGATAGATTCGTTGAACGTACGATTGGAGGGGTATACCGCGAGCCTGCAATTGGCAATCACCGTTGGTGGTTGGTAGCTGGCGAGACAGCAAACGCACACATATCGTTTAGGAGATGGTACAGTTTGTTGGGCTGAGCGGGGGAATTGAGGGTTGCGTTCAAGCAATAGTGCGTTCGAGCCTCGGACTTATTTTGGCTCTCAGGGTCCCCAATCGACTCATGTGTACTAATCCTGTATCCCACATTCTGCCTCTCTAAACTTCTCCCCTGTAGGCTCCAGCCTGGTGCCACACGCAAACGTATTCTCTCGTTCAGGAAAAAACATGGTTTAGGCATCTTTGTATGCATCTGAGGAATGAAACCCTTCCTCTTAGCCAACATTATGTGTCTTGGTAAGTACAATTCTCATGTCGTACCTTAGCCGCTGCGTCCGCCGCCTCCGCCCACCCCTTTAGTATTGCGGAGTTTGGCTGGTTTGTGACACCCCATCGGATGCCGTCAGAATTAGTGCCTATAAAGGTAACGATGCGTACGAGGGGCCCGGGGTCGCCACGTGGAGCAGCGCGCAAGGAGAGCAGCTTGGGAATGTCATAGGGCCTTTATGTGACTTGGTTTGTAACTTTGCATGTGTATGTGTATGTGTATGTGTATGTGTATGTGTATGTGTATGTGTATGTGTATGTGTATGTGTATGTGTATGTGTATGTGTATGTGTATGTGTATGTGTATGTGTATGTGTATGTGCATGCGTATGTGTATGTGCGCTATGGTAAGCAAGCACTGTATGGGAGGAAAGAGGAGCACGACAGGCCTGCGTGACGCAGATCGCCACGTCCACTCCCCTCCATTCCACATGCAACTTCAGCCCTGCAGACCTGAACAGGGAATTGCGACATGTTCCAAAACCACGCGGGTGTAATTAATGTTCGATGAAACCTTGAGAGCGCCAAAGGACCCCTTCTCGAAGAACGTGCGTATATCCGTCGCCCAGGCGTCCTGTGGGGCATATTTTGCATGTGTTTGTCTTGTCTTTTTCTCGTGGGCCGTCGTCATGCAAGGGCATGGTGCGATAAATTGAGGATACGGCAAGGAGGACTTTGATAGGCGGCAAATATTTCCACAAGGCGGTCATCAGAGGATATTGTATGTCATGGCGTCAGAGAACATGCGGGCCAGGCTACTCCCCACCTGAATTAAGGTCATGTTCACGCCCGACACCCGCCCACAAAGGTCCACTCCTAGTACCAGCGTCCGCATGACGTCTCGCACAAAAGTAACGGGCGGGGCCGGCGGGAGCTGATAAGGCCCACTAATAACTGCACTGTTGGCTGCATCCAAGAAGGAGGAGAACTGGTTATCCGGTGGCGGCGCCGGGGGTGGTGGTGGCGGTCGGGGGGGCGGCGGGGGCGACGGCGGCGGCCGAGGCGGTGGTGGAGGGCGCATTACCGGAGGGCGGGGGCTAGGGCGGGGTGGTGGTCGGCGGGACACGGGCGGAGCTATCGTGGGTGGGCTACGACGTGGACTGGGGCTTGGTGGCGGGAAGGTCGGCTTCGGTGGCAGGCTGGCTAGGGTTGGTGAAGGGACAGAGTAGGGTGATGGACTGGGTGTGGCTAGCGGCGGGGGTAGGTGTGATAAAGGGCTGGGCCGGGGGAATGGCGCGTTAGGGCGAGGTGATGGGGGCGGGAGGGGCGATGTAGGGCGCTGGAAGGGTGGGGGGATTGCGCGGGGCAGGGGTGGGGCGAGGAGTGGGCGGGGGTTTGGCCGGGGTGGTGCCGGACTAGGCCTCGGCGGGAAATTCGGCCTCGGCGGCAGGGGGCTGGGACGTGGTGGGGGGCTCGGCGGCGGCGGGGGCCGAGGTGGTGGCGGCGGCCGCGGGACTGGCGGCGATCGCGGCGACGGTGGCAATCTTACGAGGGGTGGGGATCGTGGGGATACTGGGACGGGTGGTGGCGACGGAGATCTGGGAGGCGAAGGGGATGAGGAGGGAGGTGGCTGGATGCTGGGAAGTGGGGATTGCCGGGGTGAAGGACGCAAATCAGGTGGCTGCGGAATCTCCGCCGGGACTACCGGCAGCAGCTGTGATGGGCTAGGTATGGCTGGCTGACTTTGGTGACTGATGGGGTACGGTGACGGGCTGGAGACCTGGGGATCATCAGGAGGACTCATGAGTGGTGTGGGTGGTAGCGGGAAATGAACCAGAATAGGAGGTGTGGATGGGGGAGGGCCGGATGGGGCGGGTGGAAGAGGGCTGGACGGCGCGGGTGGCGGAGGATTGGATGGACCGGGTGGCGGAGGACTGGATGGACCGGGTGGAGGAGGGCTGGATAGGGCGGGTGGGGGAGGGCTGGATGGGGCGGGTGGCGGAGGGCTGGATGGCTTGGGTGGAGGGCTGGATGGGGCGGGTGGCGGAGGGCTGGAAAGGGCGGGTGGGGGAGGGCTGGATGGGGCGGGTGGCGGAGGGCTGGATGGCTTGGGTGGAGGGCTGGATGGGGCGGGTGGCGGAGGGCTGGATGGCTTGGGTGGAGGGCTGGATGGGGCGGGTGGCGGAGGGCTGGATGGCTTGGGTGGAGGGCTGGATGGCTTGGGTGGAGGAGGGCTGGATGGGGCGGGCGGGGGAGGGCTGGATGGACCGGGTGGAGGAGGACTGGATGGACCGGGTGGAGGAGGGCTGGATAGGGCGGGTGGGGGAGGGCTGGATGGGGCGGGTGGCGGAGGGCTGGATGGCTTGGGTGGAGGGCTGGATGGGGCGGGTGGGGGGCTGGATGACTTGGGTGGGGGAGGGCTGGATAGGGCGGGTGGGGGAGGGCTGGATGGACCGGGTGGCGGAGGGCTGGATAGGGCGGGTGGGGGAGGGCTGGATGGGGCGGGTGGCGGAGGGCTGGATGGGGCGGGTGGCGGAGGGCTGGATGGGGCGGGTGGCGGAGGACTGGATGGACCGGGTGGCGGAGGGCTGGATGGCTTGGGTGGAGGGCTGGATGGCTTGGGTGGAGGGCTGGATGGCTTGGGTGGAGGAGGGCTGGATGGGGCGGGTGGAGGAGGACTGGATGGACCGGGTGGCGGAGGGCTGGATGGCTTGGGTGGAGGGCTGGATGGCTTGGGTGGAGGGCTGGATGGCTTGGGTGGAGGAGGGCTGGATGGGGCGGGTGTCGGAGGACTGGATGGACCGGGTGGAGGAGGGCTGGACGGCGCGGGTGGGGGAGGGCTGGATGGCGTGGGTGGAGGGCTGGACGGGGCGGGTAGAGGAGGGCTGGATGGCTTGGGTGGAGGGCTGGATGGGGCGGGTGGGGGGCTGGATAGACCGGGTGGAGGAGGGCTGGACGGCGCGGGTGCGGGATGGCTGGATAGGGTGGGTGGAGTGATGGGAGGATCGGATGGTACGGGACTTTGAAAGGCAGACATGAGACGGTTGACTAGAGAGAGGCTAGTAGGTGGTAATACAGGGACGTCAGGATGCTTTGTAACCTGAAACGGCATTGGTGCAACCTCCCTCGGCCGGGGGAAAA
Organism: Volvox reticuliferus; assembly: GCA_019650235.1. NCBI lineage: Eukaryota > Viridiplantae > Chlorophyta > Chlorophyceae > Chlamydomonadales > Volvocaceae > Volvox > Volvox reticuliferus. The sequence continues at coordinate 356,016 of BNCP01000048.1, forward strand.
GGGATAGAGCCCTTGTCAATGAAGAAGGCCGCACGTTCGGCGGCTGGCTAAGGGCGCTCGTGGGTGGGGCCACAGAGGAAGGGACAGTAGGTAATGGGAGGCAGGGTTGTGGAGAGAGTGGTGATTGCAGCGTGCCCAGCGGTAGCGGGGCTCTTGGCAGAGGGGTGTGGGTTGGTGTGCCGCCCTGTGGTGAAATGCCGGGCGGCGGGACACCAGGCATGAGGGTTGGCGGTGATTGAGATGACGGAACGGACAACAGCGCGGGGAAGGGCGGCGGCAGGGAACTCCCGGGGAAACCAGCGGCTGAGGGAGCTGGAGGTGAGGCCACTGCGATCTGGGGGGAGGGGGTGGAGAAGAAGGTCGCGCAGCGGGCCAGGGTCACGGCAAGGGCGGGTGGGTGAGCGCTTTCCCATAAAACCTTGCTTAGCTGGGCCGATGGTCTACCGTACGCGCTGTACTGTGTATAAGTTTTAGCGTAATAGGTTAAGACGTCATTACCGGTTAGAGTACACGATAATCGGAAACTGCTCGCAGTCGCGTCATCGGGACCGAGTAAACCGGATTCCAAAGACCCGCGTAGCTATGAGGTTTGGGAGCTACAGGGGTTTGGGGACCCTCTGGAGCTGCTGCGAGCATCGCATTCGCGTTGAAGAGCACTCACTGGCTGGCCAATGCCGCCGCTGGTGGCGCCGACGCCCCCGTCACTCGCTCCTTGCTCACGATTACTGCTGCTGATGCCGTTGTCGAGCATCACACCGCCTGTCCCACTGCCATTGCTACTACTGTCGCGGCTGACATTGTTACTGCTGCCGTTGCTGCTATTGCTGCTACTGCTGCTACTGGTGGTGGTGGTCCTAATGCTAGTGCCGGCCCCTCCAGGGCTCCCATCGACATTTGATGCCGGAAGGGTCTTGACGGCTTCCACATAGAGCGATCCGAGCTTTGTGGAGTTTTCGCAGTGCCCCTCCACAAAGAGGTAGTCACCTGCAGTTCGCCAAGACGCAGTAGGGCCTGGGGTGAGGATCCATGGGTGATCCATGGGTTTTGGATCCCTCACAAAGAATGGCTCCTTTATAATTATGGAGGTTGACATGAAAGAGGTATAACTGCATATGGAGGTAATGGCCCCCGGTCGTGTTTAGTGTACTGCCTTCGAGGGAAAAAGCCAGCTAAGATGCACGAGCGAGCCTGTCGATGCTCAGGACCGTCGACGCGCGCATAGAGCAATCGCACCTGCATGTAGACCACTGGCTTCTAAGAGGGGCAGAGGCCGGATCCAGTACAGGGCCCACCGCCTACCACTTCCGTCCCTGAGCCGCGGCGAGCCGTCCACGTTGAACCGTACAATTCCTGTGGGATCCGAGCGAACGTATATCCCAGGAGTTCACACACACCACCGATTAATAATGCAGTTTGAAATTGCCGTATCCGGAACCTTACCTGTCACATTGCATGCATATGTCACGTTCCCAGCGCTTTCTTCTTCTTGCTGCTGCGGCCGCGGCGGCGACAGCTGGGACTGTAGTTGTTGCAGACGTCGTCTTAACTCATGGCGGGCTTCATTAACTCGAAAATTGTCCATGCTTGCCCCATCGCAAATGAGTACCAAGACCAGCAGCTTTAGAAAGAGCATAAGTGATACCGTGCCTGATACGTAGTACAGCCGCGTTGCGCTGGGCCCATAAGGCCTGATTGCCATCATCTCAAAATTCCACCGTATTCCACCAGCCGTTATGCAAGGAGCATCTGCACGTAACAAGGATTAAACAACGACCGCTGATGATGTCTGAAACGCTACCTGTTACAGCTACCTGTAACCTCAGCGTACAAGTGCCACACACTTTGTATGAACTTCCGAACTAATTTGATCGGAAAGGAATCAACGTAGGAAACAAATGTGAAGTGGTAGTTAGGGTGCAGTGGATATCTTTTCGCGTCCTTCGCCCGATCACCCCGAATACGGCGTAGTTGCAGCATGGCAGCAAATAACACGAAAACTCATCTTCGGGATAAACATGTCTTACCAAACTAAAACTCTCCATACACGCAAGAACAGCAGGAAAAACCTTTCCAGCAAACGATGGTTCTGATGGTTCTGCTTATAGGGAGACCTGTCAACTGTCATTGCACTTGTGTAGATCTCATTTAAAAGTATATAGGCATTATTTTAATACTCGCTATCTTTATTTCTGTATATGTTGAAATATACAGAAATGAAAATGCGAACGAAGACGTCAAGCGTGCGGTTCAAAATTCAGGTGCACGTGTCTGATGAATTATTTCAGCCATTCATTTTATCAATGGATCAACCAAGTTGAGCGCACGACATCCCAGCAATGGCGGATCGACGGCCATAAACGCCGTACGCCCACCGAAAATAATATTGGCGTAAGCACCCAGATAGATCCTATCCGTGACAGTAGCATTGTTCAAGTAAGAAACCAGCCGTCGGGGTCATCGTACACAACATTGATAATGCCGAGAAGCTGCACCTCATGCGTTCACAAAAGGCGTTGCAGGCATTTGCGTTGCTCCCGTTACAGCTACCGTGCCGCCGCTTCCGTTGCCCCAAGTATCGCATAACCTCCGTACAATAAATGGTATGCCTCGGATGCTAGAGTATCTATTATATATATTGATGCTGTGATGCTTATGTTGAAGGAGCGCTTTGAGGAAGACTGGGTTAACCCACGCCTTCATGTCCAACCACGTGAGTTTGTTTCAGATGGTGCTAAACCTGGTGTGAAGATGTGTAGATACACCCATTGGATGGGTATGCCACAGCATAACGCTAATTATATTCCGATGGTTGTGTACACATCCCTGCTTCGTTTCCTGCTTGGTGCTTAGGCGCTTGAGGCTAACCGTCCTACTGGTCGTCCAAGGGAACAGCATGGGTGTAGTGTGTGCAACAATGCTAACTCTGTAGAAGATGAATACCTTATGCTGATGGAATGCTCCGGTTATTATAATGAAGAGCGTACTAATTTTGCTAGGTTAGGGTTTGTGCAGGGTGCTACTATGCTCCAAATTATGTCGGTTAAGGACCAACTAGGCCTTGCACGAATTAACCATGGCATCAGACTAACGCGGCTTTCTATGATGGGCAGGACCTAACGTTTTCGTACATTTCTTCTTGCTGTTATCCGTTTGGTCATTTTCATTCTAGCTGTTGTTTTCCTTTTTTGTTTCTGTTTGTTTTGCGGTCCTTCATCATCATCATCATCATCATCATCATCATCATCATCATCATCATCATCATCATGTATCTGGTGGGGACGGGTGTGGAGGTCCAATAAATGTCAGGATATGGATGTCACGCAGTGTCACGCAAGGATGGTACCGACATGCAAGGACAGACAAGGGGTACCAACACGGAACCCAACAACGGAGTGGGTTCACTCGCCGTATCGGCAAGGCGGACTGTTCACCTTACCCCAGGGACTCAAAGGCGCCACAAAGGCCAGAGGTCTGATGTTGACACTCACGTCATGCATGATATGTCTATTCCAACTTCCCATGGCAAGCTGTTACTAAACTGTGGGGGTGAGGGTTCACCGATGAATCCCAAATGCAAGGCGCCAATTATAGATAGACAGATAGTCAAATAAATAGATGGCCTTCGAGCAGGGCCAACTATAAAACAGTTCCCCTGCTGTGTAAGTAAGATCACCGGGGGCTGCAATCTGCAACTGGGCGGGTAGAGAAGCTCACTTGATACACTTGGCTACGTAGTTTCTGAAGCATATATGCAAACCCTAAGGAGGCGCCGACAGACAAATCAGACAGACCAAAAACCCGTCGGTGACTCGCCGTATCGCAGACATATATCGTATCTGGAGTTTTGCACACAGAGCTGCTGCACGCCATTTGCTCCGAAACCGTTATTGATCGCCGCACAGTCAGCTCGAGTGGGCTTCAGCTGGATCCTTGGTGAAGCCCCTGATTCTACAACTGCTTCCAAATCAGACAGTAATCCAAACATTACGAGTGCGTTGGGGGTACACCTTCGCACCTGATCGCCACCCCAATCTCTGCTGTGTTGCTCCAAGGGGGCCTTACTTCGAACCACTGTTGATGGGGGAAGTAAACAACAGGGGGTAAACACAACCGCTGTGAAGCTCCCGGGGGCTACTCATAGTTCAACGCAGACGGATAACCTGCGGCGTGTTGTTGTAGTCCCTTGGCAGGGTTGGGTGTTGAGTGTTGGGAGAGCAACGTATGTGTTAACATGTGGACGGGAAGGAGTGTGCTGGGAGAGGTGATCTAGTGTGAGTGTGGATGTACGTGATCGCGTGTGATCGATGGTGGTTATGTGCATGCGTATGGCCATTCACGTGCCATGAACATTATCCATGCACCCCAAAAAACACAAGGCACGCATGCAAGGGACTAACGGGACTACGGGAGTAATCTGCGGGATGGTCAGTTTTGATGAAATCGATGGTTTGGAGATTTCGGCCATTACGTACACTAGCCCGCATTAGCCCGCCATGGGTCAGATCAAATCGTTACATGAAGGTTCACTTCGATATTGCGTGAATCAGATCATGAACAGCTCGTATCCACGACTGCGGAATCCAATCAGTGTGTCGCAGCTTACTGTCGGATACATTTCAATATTTATGAAACTTACATGGTTAGGCCAACCTTTACTTGCATTGCTGCCGCTGTGACACATATACGTCGCCAGCACGGCAGGTACGGCATCGTACGCAAGCCTAAGCGAGGTCGGTTCGGTGGTGCACAGTTTCCGCAAAAAAACGGATCGCAGCAAAAAAACAGGAAAACGCTCGCTTTGCCAGGATTAATACCCACATCCACAACAAGAATTAGCGAAGGCAGCACGGAAAGAAAATACGGCTGCGGCGATAGGTGGCCGGCAAGCCAAACACCCACCCACAATCTGGTTTGGGATCCAGAACCCTCTCTGAATTCAGATATCAAACACGACCCCTCAATCTTTGATCTTCTTTCCCGACCCCCTTGATTGCGAAGTAGAATACCTGATTGCTTCAAAACCAAGGCTGACTGGGCCTTAGGAGCCTCGGCGCACAGAAAACAAAATAAAAAAATGAACACAGTTCGAACCAAGAAGGCTGTTGGAGATAGCAGACAGAAGAGCAGGCGGCAGCCTTATATCCCATCAATTGATTAGTACGACCGTGACGCATTTTCCATTTTTAAGCCTGAAGTCGCAGGAAAGCATATGCTCGCTCGCAAGCAAGGGACCAAAAACAAGTATCAACCAAGACAAGCATATGCAATGGTCCGGAGCGAGCAGCAGCAGCAGCAGCAAAGTCAACAGCAAAATGTGAAATGCTTCCATCAAGCGGTCAGACGTCCCACGGGTCATCAGGTCCAAACGTTAGGTACGGGACGCGCACATGTTCGTACCATGATGTTTAGCCAATCCCACATGCATTGTCAAGATATCAGGACCTATGAATATAAACCGATCCTCAACAGGATAAATCGTGGGACGGTCAGGGCTACAACACGCAGCGAAGACCTTCTAGCTCCCACTTTTGGTCTAGTTGTCTAACTTTGGAGCGTTGTACTTTCATGTCGTACACGTTGTACTGTCGTACATACCATATCATACCATACAGCACACACCACAAACTTGTTCCTGAAATACGACGCGGCATATTTTAATGCAAGCTACGTAACCTTTGCCGGGCGTAACCTTAAATCTCAAGCGAGGAGCCGGCAGGTGCATGAAATACGAACGGAAGGTTATCCAGGCAGCTCTTACTTCGTTGCTAGAGCTGCCCACCCGACCCCCCTCGTTGAGGAGGTGGTGGTGGGACGCTCAATCCATTCGGTTCGCTCTTTTGCTACTCCTCATTCAAATCTCCAACTGCGCATGCGCACGTTCACGCAATGCATGTGTCCAAATAATGCTCACATTCCCGCGCATTCCATCGCCCCTCCACCGTACGCGTGTGCGAGACGACGGATTTTACCCCATCATCCCAGCCGACCGCACCAAGATGTGAAGGGACATGACCAAAAAAGCAAAACACGGGACAACAACTGGGTGCGGGCTCGGCCCGGTGGCATAGCGAGAGGAAGGCAAAAAAGAGTTAGCACGGCGCACACAGGCCCAATGAACCGAATTGCTAGGGATATAGGGGCAACCTACAACGGATGTTTAACAATGGCAAAAGAGTCCTGCACCACCTCCATCCAGTCCGCCGACTTCTATGTGGCTACATACCTTTTGCGGGTTGAAACCTTTTTCCAGAGACCCCCGCCACTTCGCAGCATCATTGCAACCTCAGCGGAAGCCGGACATTGATATTTGCACCCACCCCATCTTTGTTGAGACCGCTACGCATGTGCGTTTATGCACGTGCACGTGCGTGCAAATTAATATAATTGAGCTCAATTGAGGGCATTAATTATTTTCCCACCTGCACCTGCTTTGCTATGGTTTAGATTCATTCTTCTTCGTCATCAACATGGTGAAATGTACGGCAGCTGCCATGCATCTTTACGTCAGTACCTGCAAGCGGCCCCTCGCGAGAGCAACAATTGAATGCCCGAACGCGCCAACCGACCCGACCCGCCTGCGCTCCATATTCGCCATTCTTGGTGCCCCCCCTTGGGACGGTGGGGTGGCAAGGCGATGGGCGGGCGACAGCAGTAGCGGCTGCAGCAGCTCGTGGAGCTACTGCTACAGGTCAATATATACTTCAGGATGGACACGCGGGGACGTGGCTTCCAAACCCCGCATGATCCCTATGTTGAGGCCCGCGACGCACAAGTCGCTCAGAGCCACTTCAAATTATGTGCATGTGGGAAAGCATGCATGGACTAAAGAATACCAAAAGATACCGCTCGTCGTTGAGGCTCGCGCTAGTACGTGTATGTGGATGCACCTTTTCTTCTGATGCACTCAGGGCCTCATTTAGCAGTTGTCGATCTGCAAGTGAGAGGGAGAGGCCGAAACGGGAAAGAGGGAAGGTGCGGCAGAGGGGCTCACGGGTTCGGAAGGCAACGGACCCGGGCACAGGAGTGGTTTCCGGGTGGTGATGGTGGGGACGGGGGTTCGATAACGAGAGGGTGTAGTCATAGCGTAGTCATGATATTCAGGGCGAAGATGGGGACGTTGAGAACGAATTTAACGGAAAGCTGCACCCGGCTGCCACCGGGCTCGGGATCTCCGGAGTTGCCGCGGTTCGAAGTATCCAGGCTCGGGCATAAGAGACGTCAAATGGGTCGTATACGATGAGGGGCCAGCTAACCTAGATGTCAGCTGCTGCACATTTCAGTTTGTCGCGCATTTCCTCCTTCGGAACAAAACAAAGCTGCATTTTCTGCATCAGGAGTCTACATTAGTTGCGCTCGCTAGCTTCTTGCGCACGGATGCAGAAATGCATGACGCACCGAGGAAGTCCCCTCCCCTTGCACTGAACTCCAATCTGCAACATCAGCTTAGCATCTGCTGTGCTGCTACATGCCTCCTTAATACATCATACATAATAACTGCTGCCGCACCAACACACAGCATATATGCACTGGGGCCTGTGCTGCCCGCGCCACCGCCGCGTGTTAGGCTGCTTACCAGTCCATCACAATTGTTGTCCAAGCCATCACGGCACTGGGCACCAGTCTCCGCGGTAAATTGGCTGGCCCTGGGTAGGAAGGAAGCGTGTTGGGTTTGAGCGTTTTTGAGGTTTGCGTAATGGGAAACTGGGAAGCTGCGGAGATAGGACGAAAACAGACCAGGTCACAGCAGGAAACAATAAATTCAACGGATGGGGATGGAGAGACGGTAATGGTCATAGTGGCCTACAATAATTATAATTAATTATAATAAATATTGAGATGCGGCGAATGGGGGCGTGACTGGGCGACGTACACCAGAAAGAACGACCTTTGATGTGTGAATTGGGAATAGCTTCTTATTGCTCATATGGCTCGTCGTTGCGCGGAGCAAAACTTTAGGATTTCCTAAAAGTCGCGGAACAGTTAACGCACTATTGCCTTTACTCCGCGGCGTTCTAAACATCGATTTTCACACTGATTTCGCTCATCCCGAAATAGATTTACAAAACACTTCTTTAGGTTTTGAAGTTAAAAATTTAAGTTATCTCGAAAGAAAGCAGATTAAAGCATGAATGTCGCATGCAGGTTTTCCCGTTCCAACTTCCCTAGTCTGTAATGATGCCTTTCTTCCTAAGGTCAGCATGTTAACATGGCGCCCGTACCGGTTATTACAAGCTCGCAAGAGCTCGTAGGGCCCGAACGAGCCAGAAGGATCAAAGGGCAGCGAATCCAAGCAAGACAAAAAAGGAGATGAGAAATAAAAATATGAAATTGAACCGATAAAAAAACGCATTCTCTTATCACGCAGGACAGGGAGGGAAAATGTAACGAAGTGGTACGTCGTGGTACGTCCAAGGCTCATGGCCTCGCAAAAAGGTATCCCTTACAAGGGACGTCATCGTACCGTATCTCAGCCGCTAACTCGCATATCCCAGGACGAACGACCGAAATGTCAACGAGATCGTGTGTATGGGTACGTACGATTGCGATCCCTCCCCGGAAATCCCTAACAGAAATCCTTAACCCAGAAGCCCCACCCCGGCCCCTATAACGTACCGGCAGACCTTCACATTGGCAGTGCCAGTTTTAGTATCAATCGATGTCACTGTCACCACCAACAGCGGCGATATCAGATCCGAAGCATTCTGACTGTTGCGCTTAGGCCAGGAGCCCCGTTCATCCAGCTGCGTAATCAATATGGGCGCGCCGCAGCCGCCCGGGTCCAGGGGCTGGCGATGGATCTGAACTTTGTTGCGACATCCATCCGGCAGGCCGCTGTCAACCGTGGCAGTGGTATAATGGCGAAAGCTGACGTACAGCAGGTCGTTCTTGTCCCAGGCGCTCCCATAAGGCATCCATGTACCTGGGTGAAACTGGTGATAGAGGGTGCGGGAAAGTGTGGGTGTTGCTGGACATAAGATGCTTTGCTTCGGAAGAGCTGTGGGGTGTGGAATAGGAAGGCAAAGTATCTCGTTGGCACTTCCGATACGGCGTTACGATGCGGAGTCATAAGGATGGTGGAAGACAGTGGTGCTAATCCGGTTTCGTTGTTCGGCTCTGTGATCACGCCTTTTTGGAGTTGTCGAGTTCGCAGTCTTTGTAACGAAAAAATGGCAGTCATGCTTCCCACCTTCGGTTAATGATCGTGAAGAATTCAGCGGCTTGGATCCCGGGGGCGGGCATGATAGCGTACGAACGTAAATGATGCCGCACGGGCACGTTTCGAGTGCGTCTAATATGACCCGTACGTCACCGTACGTCACAAGACGTCGAGACGCGTTTCAGTCGGTCTACGTCCCATCCTCTCACGGCTCTTCATGAACATCAAATCCCGCCGTTCATGACGCCTGCCTTTCCTCACTCCACCCACACGGCCGCCCTTGATGTCTACTGCCCAAAGGCAGTGTCTAACCTGGAGTGAGCTTGTGGCTGCGTTGGCGAGTCCCATCACACGGAAGGAAGACCAGCTGCCTGCAGCGGTGTAGGAGAGGCGAGGGGTCAGGTGAATGGTGAAAGCAAGGGATGAGGCTCCTCTCCAATAAGAAAACGTGACAGGATCCGGAAGCTCCGAAGCCCCACCACAGAAATGAGCCGCAAATTATCTTTTTCCGGTAGGCGGCAGATCCGTAGGCCCTTAAAGTTCCCGATGATAAGGGAGAATGGGGTTTTGGGGATCGGGAAACCAGATTCAAGACCGCAAGAAAGCCTATTGGGATCTAGGCATTGAAAACCTGTGCATGCATCCGACAGCGCAGGTGCACCAGGACAGACGGGTTGGGTTTTGGAGCCTCCATTCAGCAAAGCCATGTGCGCAGCAGCTCTGGGGGGCCCCGCAATGTTGAGGCAGCGCTGAAACCCCCCAACCTCCACCAGATAACACAAAAAGTAACCTTTCCACACATACCGCCCTACCAACGGTTAGGTCAGCCGCCTGTAGGACCTCTTGCGGCTTCGTCCACCCTAGCCACACGCTATGTGGTGCATTGTAGTGTGCCAATGTACGCGGGCCCATGGGGCAGCCAGGATCTCCGTACTCTTGTATCACGCCATTGGCATCGTATCCCTATTGTACGGCGCAGGTGCATATGCACGCACGCGCGAGGTTGAAAGGGACAGGAGGAGAGGGAGGTTCAGCGTTTGAGTGGTGTGTGGTCCCCGGGTCGCGGTTGTGTCTAAGACGAGAATTATAATAGATGGGGGTTTGAAGCCTATGTGATTGTGCCGCACAATATGGGGATGTAATGAGCCGAGCCAGAGGAATTACCATAAGGCAGAGTTGCAGGAAGGAGTGCGATGCCGTCGTAAGATGATACAGGCTGTATCAAGTAGCTCCCCAAACCTCACTGGAGCCCACTGGGTCCGCTGCTTTACCCCTTCTCCCTCTCCCGTTCCACTCCCCCCCCCTCTCTCTCTCTCTCTCACACACACACACACACACGCACACACACACACGCACGCACACACACACACACACACACACACACCTGGGAATGAAATAGGCCCAAGTTGTGACCAAGCTCGTGCAGCAAGGTCCGCAACAGCTCTATCGTATCAGATGGGGTGAGAGGCAGAACCGGGGAGGTGGGACAGCACGGAGGGAGGGAGAGCGGTCAGGTTGAGCACGAGGACCGGAAGTGGCGAGGGAGGAGGGGAGGAGTAGGGATGATGGGGGTAGGAGACGTGGGAGGGCGAGATCAAACAGAACATACTCACACAAAAATACGCGAAACATTATACGCGGAAAGACGCCATATATACACGCCCGGCCCCCTGTGTGTCCCCCCGGGCAGGACCACTGTGTCAGTGTTCTCTCCGGGTTACACCTACTTCAGGTCCCCTAGCCCCGCACCGTCCTTCCCACCCTCTTTGACATGATGCAGCAGAACTCATGGAACTCTGTAACGATGAGTTATAGAGCTCCCCAATGAAATCACACTGTTTAAACCATCCCAGGGCAGTTCATTTCACCAGTCTCGAACCCACCGGTTTGATCTCGGGCGGCGGTCCAAACTCTAGGAATATCGTTTGTGCCCGCCAGTGGGCACATAATGGTGCCGAATGACCAAAGCTCCCCGAAGCTGGGCGGAAGGATGTAAACGTGCGACCGATAGCGCCCCAGGTCCACGCGCTGCGTTCGCATGTGGCAAGCAACACACAGGAGTTTTGTGCTTGCATGTTGTAAGAGTACGGGAAATAACCATACGGATGCTCTGGGTTTCGGAGAATGGAACGGTTCGGGGTCTGACATATGTTGCTTCTTTCTTCCGCACTCTCTGCCACCTTCCTTCCGACTTTTAGCAGGCCTGACACCATATCTCTTTGCGACTCCTCTCTTCGTAAATGTCCCGACTCCCTTAATTTACACGAAACCCCGCTGCCTTGTTACGGGCGTTCGGTTCACCCACTTGTGCACCCATTTGCGGGACGTTCCTGTCTGCAGTAATCGCCCAATTCTTGATGTCGGTGGTGGCTGCAGTGTCATGCAAGGCACGCGGGGGGCATTGTACAGGGTTTCCTCAGTAGGCCGGATGCGGCCGGCCACAGGATTGGGTGGAACGGGAAGAATGAGGGCGCGGATTTGGCAAGCAAATGCGAGCTAGGCCAAGCACAGCCTAGCCTGCATGGACTACGCTGTGCACATCGGCAAGTGCCATCTGATCAAGTCGGGAACAACCTACCTGGGCAGCCAATATTCACTGACTTGTCGAGAACCAAGTTGTAAGCGGGGTTAACGGGCATCAGGAAGGAGCTGAATGAGGCCCGCCTGAAGTAGTCAGGAAGGAATTGTGACCATAGGGCCTGCGAAAACAGGCCAACCGAAGCACTTTTCACATACCGCTGGCATCACAACAGCAGGGACTTGGTAAAGGGTACAATATAGAGCTCAGCATGTGTAGTAGGAAGAGGCGATTCTGTCTAGCTTATTACTAGGTTTAAAAACACCCCTGCCCGCCTACACACGTGGCCGCCCGCCGCTCTGCACCCGCGCCCGCCTGCACCCGACCACCCCTCCCTTTATAAGGCCACCTTTAAAACAGTAAAATTCGCCGTAGAGGCTTCTCCGCATTTGTCCACGGCGATGGCGATACTCGTGAAAATTGGGTAATCAGGTGTCAAGTTATCGTCGTCAACGCGACTTTGGAGGTCCTCGCTTGGGGGTGGTGGCAGGAGCCCTTGGCGCGGCGGCGGCGGGGGCGGGGGCGGCGGCGGCCTGGCGACCGCGGACGGGCGCGGCGGCGGCGATGGTGGTGGCGATGGAGGTGATGGTGATGGCCGCGGTTGTCGTGGTGATCGCGGCGGCGGCGGCAGGAGCGGCGGCTGAATGGGCGGAGACGATGGAGAGGGTTTGGGCGGAGCTCTCTTGAACATACCGTAAAAGGGCCGGGGGGGCAAAGTTGGCGATGGAGATGACGGAGGTGGTGAGGGTGGGGGGGGTGGCGAGGGTCGCGATGGCCGTGGCGAGGGTCGCGATGGCCGTGGCGAGGGTGGCGGTCGCCGTGGCGGAGGTGATGGTGGCTGTGGCGGAGGTGGTAGAGGCGAATGTGGGGGTCGTGGAGGGGATGGCAGAGGTGGAGATGGATGTGGCGAAGGAGGACGCGGCGAAGGTGACGGTGGTGGAGATGAACGTGGGCGTTGACGTGGTGATCGCGGAGGTGAAAGTGGGGGCGCCAAAGGTGGTGGGGGGGGAGGCGGCGGGGGTGGTGGCGGTGATGATGGTTGCAGGGGGTCAAACGTAGCCGCCGCCAGCTTCGGCGAACGTGGGACCTTTTGTGATTTTGGTGTAATCCCACGACGTTTGCCTGGAGGAGGAGAGGGCGCTAATGGCTCCGGTGGCATCAATGGTGGCATGGGGACGTTCGGAAAAGGTGGACTGGGCGGAGGGGGCGGTGGCAAGTTCCCTTTTGAACCGCCTTTAGATTTCGTAGCTGAGGTGCGCTGTGGCAATGCCGTTGCCTATGACGGGCGTGGACAGACGGCGCAGGTGTTCAATACTTAACACTCAATTTTTGCGGGTAATTAAAATTAATCACAGCATCTATTTTGAATTCTCACCCGATCAGTTTCCTCCGGCAAGACTCTTCGGCTTGCAGAATTAGCGGCCAGCCCTGCTGTATGGGAAAGCGAGCTGCCCTCGCACAGCAAAACAAATATACTAACAAGCAACGCCATTCTGCGTCGCCAAATGTTCGCTATTTGGAAACTGTTCATGTTGATTTGAACCCAATATATTCGTTCCTGTAAGCTGTATCACTGATTAATGTACCATTCTGCAAGTATATTTATCATAAGCATCATCATATTGTGACTCATCGCTTCTGACGTTTACATAAAAAGATCGGCGGCAAGTATACGTTGCTGTCGGGGCGCGAATACAGCTTGGTATATCGATATAACTATGATTTTAATTTCCAACGCCCCTAAGCAGAACCAAATCAGTACAGTACGATTTGTCAAGTTTTAATCAGAAGTTTTGCTGAAAACGTAAAGTAAGGCCGCGTCCATCGTACAGCACTGTACGTATGAACCCTTCTCAGAAACTGCATTCGGTCGTTGCAACGTTAGGGAGGATATCATTAAAGTTTTCATAAAATTCTGTATACATTAATATTTATGTTATCCTTTATCTATGCACATGAGCTGGTCCAGTTTCAAGGACACTACGGACGGACCGTTTCTAAACGTACATCTATAATGCTGTTGCTCGCGTATTACCATCGAATGATATGACTGACATACGTTGAGTTGACTTACAGCTCCAAAATCAATGTAATTTATCTGCAGGTATCGATCTAAACACGACAGCAATCGATCGTAGTGCGTGCGGTAGATCCTCCTTTTCGAGGTGTGTTCGGGAGAAGTGAAGTTGCAAACAGGACTGTTTAGTAAGGTTTACTGAGAGTGTTTACTAGCCATAGGAGGTTCATTTCATCTGACACACAGGCGTGCATTTCGTTGTTTGCCTTGGTGAACTGCATCCGGCGCAAAGCTATGAAAATAGGCACAGCGTCCCACAGCGCCAGTAAAGAGCTATATACGACGGAAGGGCGGCAAGACGTCACGGATTTCACTTACAACAGCTTGCGAGGCGCAAGCTGTTTGTCCTTTGGACACAGCAGAAATTTATTTTGTTTTCAGCCTTTAGCTTGGGTAATTTCGTAATCCCTTTCATATCATGCCCCAGCGTTGTTCCGCATGGAATCCAATCATTTGCAAGCAAGGACGTGAAAGCATGTATTTGCTCATGCAGTTAGCTTTTATAATGTCAAATCATAGGAACTATGCAACTGGGCCCTCGACGGCTCGTGACTGCGTGACGCGCTCCATCCGACCTGCATTGCGTCCTGGATCTGCAGATCGTCCGCTACGGCTTGGGGAGAGGCATAGCGGGCGGGTGCCCCTTCAACTTATAGTTATATTGTTCTTTAGCCTGGAGCCTTTGCGTGATGATAGCAACTTGCCCGATCTCCCAAGCGCTCCGACGCGCTCTAGCCCCACAACCTCGCAATCATTACATCGCTGCACATGCGCAGCCTACACGCTTACCTTCGCCGGGACGGAAGGAAATATTTGCGATTTAATTTTCAAGTTTTGACTTCCATTCATGGATCGATCGCCTTGTTTGTATGTCATACGCTTTTAGTATCTTCGTTACCCGCCATCCGCCAACCAGTCCGCCCACCACATTCGACCTAGCCCACAATAAATTGAATAACACTTTTTCTATAAGACTTCCGATCATGTTCCATGACCGCTCCAAATAATGACGGTGGAAGACGACCAGACGGTCACGCGCGTTGACTGTCGTTAGGGCTTAAATTTTTATTCATTGGGGACTTCTTCTCTCCCCTTTCCGATTGGTTGGGCTTCCTTTTCGATTTAATTTGCTCGATCTAATTTGCAGGTTGTTTTGCTCATCTTCCCGGCTCGTTTGGGCGTTATGAGCTCTTACGAGTTTGCATTCATTATCACCGCCTCCCCTGCAGTTAAACACAAGCGTGTTTCATGTCCCCGATATCCTTATCGCGTCTTCAGTCGTCTTCCTGCTTGGGCGCTTGTACGAGCCCACGTAAAAAAATATTTTGCTCAACCACTCCTAAAAGCAGCTTTCATGTTCGCATTCGGGACTGTCGACCAGTGTCGGCCGTCCATGTGAATCAGGTCGGGTCCACTGGACACTCCCGCAGGTTTCCACTTTTAGCCACCTCGTTCCAAGGAAGAGATTTCCTTGTGATGCTTATACACATTGACTATGTCCGCCGGTGACACAGCACAACTCATTCATCAGCCCCGTCAACGTCGCATGCGTAGCGCACGTGTCCGTTACCCTGTTAGCCGTTCACCCGTTTTTTGCGTCCGAGAACCGTAATCCTCTAGCTTGGATTTATTGCTTCTCATTAAGTTTTGCACGGTTCGACTTTTCACATGTTGAATTGTTAGCTCCCGCAGTCCTGTTTCAATTGTTAAGTACTTCTCCTGGTTTCGGAGCGTGATCGTGGCCTGCGTGTAACCTGTCACCTTTTCGTCCTATCCACCGACCTATGTAAAAGAGCCTTATTTCAAGAGGCTCATCTTGGCCCTACTTTCATTCGCGTACGATACAGCGTCGAGGCCTCTATCTGGGCAGGTTTAATAGATAGGTAGGTCTTCCTGTACGTTTGTAATGCTAGTGGTTAGGCTGCAGTACTCCTATTTGTCTGGCCACTCTGCGCATCCAATTTTCCTGAGGTTTCTCCGAGGATATCAACAGACCTCAGATGCGGCAAATAACCTGGCTGCAGATATCATTTCACTAGCATTTAAATATCTTAAATGGGGGACCGTATCGGTATCTAAATAGCGTTTTCTGGTATCTAGATGCGGCTAAGGGGGGTTCTTAAGGTATCTAGATGCGACTGGAGGAGTTTCTGTTTCCTTGTCCGAATCGGCATACGGAATACCCTACCCCGAGCCATCCGTACATTTCTTACACGTTATGCATGTTGTGTTGGAGGCGAGATCAAGCGGCATCCTTCACGGCGCCACTCTTCATACGATGAAGGGTGACTCATCGACCGGTTCTCCCTCGTGCGTGCGCGACTGTCCTTCGCACTGACTTCCTGACTCTCTGCTCTCTTCTGCGCCCCTAATCTGGCGGCTTCGCAGTTGGACGCACTGGAGGAGGATGACGGGCCGGATGGAGGGGATGAGGATTCGGGTGTAGTGCTCGACACCTCTGGTCCTGACCATGTCGCGTATGGTGAAGGCGGGAGGACTCACTGCAATGGTCTGGAGGACGTCGTCGGGGTGGAGGCCGAGGAGGAGCGGGGCAATGCTACCAGGGAAGCCCTGCTGATGCATCATGGCGCAGTATTCGACGCCGAGGGGGGCCCCCAGACGCCACTTGCCAGGGTTGGTGGTGGCCAGCAGCCGAAGGTATCGACCCCTGGACAAGGCCGCCCCTCAGCAGGAGGAGGTGTGTCACGCCGGGCAAGATATATAGGGGCGGGTGGAAAAGACGCGGAATGCGCTGGACATACTGGACATGCCCTGGACATACTGGTCATGTTGATGTTCGGTGTATGGGGGTCGCGCCACGAAGCTCTTACGACTCTGTGAATCACCCTCTTGAGTTTCCCCCCAGTTGCACCCCAGACCCAGGTCCGTGTGTGCCGCTTTCCTCTCCCTGCAAGTTGTGTGTAGCACTTGCGCCCTCTTGCTCCAAGTCTACGTCACCCCTCCTCCCCCGATCCGATCCGCAGTGTCCTGATTCCCCCCTCCCTCCCCTCTCCTCCGCCCTCCCTCCACCATCTTCTCCACCAAGGCCGCCCCACGCACGTGCACCGCTTCGTGGTGACCCACACTGTGGAAGAGCAGGTGGGGGCGAACGAAAGGGGACGGAGGGGAGAAGAGGCGAACATAACATTTGGGTTCCTAATAAGTGGCAAATGCAAAGAGTTGGTTTATAAATATTTGTGCAGTAAGAAAATGGCGATAAACATCTAGATGCGGCGAGTTTGTGATACCCTACGGACAGTCTATCAAACCCTACCAAGGCATATCAAGCCCTATTCCGAGCGTCACCAGCCTCACCTATTGGCGCATACCCTACCTCGCTTGCGCCCATAGTACTTTTCCTTAATACGAGCTTCCTGGTAAGTGCACTCACCAAGCTCAGCGTTGATATTATTCCTTAGCTTTAATTCATCAATTACACTTTTCATTCTAGCCAAAGATTTACCCTAGTTAAATATTTTTCCATTGCTTAATTTATTAATAAGTGTAATATTAAAAATTATTTACTAAAATATTCATAATTTAGGTGAGGGAAAAATTAAAAGAGATTTATGGCCAGGAAACACGTTAAAAGCAACTGAGTTGCTACATTCAAGTGAGTGGACTGCAGGGCATGGACCGAGGCAGCGCAATCACTGGCGGAGGGGTTGTGTGTAGGTGGCAGACACGGAGTTGCACCTGCTGCCGGGATTGCACCTGGGTTGACTTCCATGCACTGAGGAAATACCGGTACACTGCCTTCAGCCGCTGGCATGGGAGAGATGATTTCCAATAGACCCACACGGGTTACCCAGCAGGATAACGTGCCGTCTGCAGGTTCCAGAATCACAGCTGGCGCAACAGCACAGCCATGCACAATGCTGTTGCAGCTGGCACCGTTTGTGTCCCATCGCTTACCTCATATGACTTGATGAACTTGACAACCTAAGGCTGCTTACACCATAGATCTTTACAATTGTTATTATGCGGGAAGCGGCGAGGGTGCATAACCCCAAGGAGCCCATGCACCCACCAGCCTCTCCATGCCCAAAGCGGGCGCGCATCGCAGGGGGGCCTTTCAAAGTGATGCAGCAGGGGCAAAAGTGCAGCTGCTGCAGCACGCATGCTAACCGACTGCATGCATAAACGCACCGATAAACGCACTACTATTAGGACAGCTGACAAACTCAACCTGCCAGGTGCACCTCACTGGTAACGGGCGCACCGTCTAACATACACCCAGCCGAACGAAAATATGATATCACCGATGGACCCAAAGATGGTCGTTGATTGATGCGATAGCGCCGCTACACGGCCAACCAGCGTAGTGTGTTTAGGACAACTGATGAAGCTGGCGGCAGCGCCAGACCGACAGAACCAGATACATTGTTCCTTTGGAAAAGCAGGCCGCACAGAAAGTGAAGCCTGCAGCCAAATGTAGACCGACCGCCGCAGCCTCCAAGCGGCAATCCATGAGAGGAAATTCCGACAGGGGGTCGCACAGCCAACATAGCACCACCCCCTGGCCACTACCCTCTCCGATGTATGCCCAACAAACAAAGGGCCTATACGGAGCAATCACTTCGTACACCGTCGCAGGAATGGAAAGAAGTTATAATATTTTATATATTCTCAACAAAGGCGAGATCCGCGTTGCCAATAGACACCCCCTCCCAAAGCTGAACCAAAACCTTATATATAACGTTCCTGAACAACACCAGTTAAAAGCGCTGGAACGCAAGCGAACGTACGCAAACCTGGATTCGCAAATATAGCCATTATTCCACCCCAATGTTAAGGAAGCTGTAAAATACGCTCAAGCCCGCTCGCTCAAAAAGGGACGCGAAAGATCCAAGAGCCGTCAACATAGGGGGCCAGGTAAGGGAGTAAACTTGCAACGAACACACTCGGCATCATGTGCTCGAGTCTTGGTTAAGCAGCAACGCTTGCGCGATTGCCGCTTTCAACCTTCACAGCCGTGCAGAGTTTAAGACATGAATGTTATGGTCACATACATCCAAAAATAATACATATACACCCTGAGCACATATAAATAAGAATGCCCTAATATAGGCATGTTAGGTTGCCGGTGGCAACTCTCCCTGACTTGGCTTCGCAGCGCGAACCGATGATCGCCGGTTCAAATCCTACCAAGTCCACCTTTTTGCTAAGGCAGAATTAACGGCGAGTTTCGCGCTC
Source organism: Volvox reticuliferus (assembly GCA_019650235.1). Classification (NCBI taxonomy): domain Eukaryota; kingdom Viridiplantae; phylum Chlorophyta; class Chlorophyceae; order Chlamydomonadales; family Volvocaceae; genus Volvox; species Volvox reticuliferus. Next base: position 375,024 of record BNCP01000048.1, read on the forward strand.
GCGGCGGCTTACGTTTCTCGCGAGTTCTTCGCTTTTTGATCCCCGGCACGAACAGCCACCCTTTTTCCGCTGGTTTTATCTTCTTCTACTCTTCTTTCTTCTGCGGGGATAGCGGCGACCTTCTTGACTGCTGCGACTTGGAACATTTCGCGAAATTTCCGACTTTTAGCCGCCAACACGAACAACCGCCTCCTTCCAGCCTTTGTTTTCTGCTTTTATATGCCCTATTAACGCTCTTTATGGCCGCAATTCACCGCGCGCGGACCACCGCGCGACCAACTAAATCTAATGGCCAGGAGACAGCTGCAGCAATCAGAGGCCCGCCCGACCGACCTCAGATGGCCAAACGCTTTGTCAACCTGGAACAAATTCAACGAGAATTACCAGCCGGGACTCCCGTCCTTCTAGACCAAGAGTCTGTGGTCCTGGATGTCCATTGGCCCCCAGAGTCAAACCCGGCAGACATCCACGCCCAGCTCTTTGGGCCACTCACGGACGCCATCATTACCACGGTGTACGGAGTTATGGTTGCCAACATGCCGGGCCTACCATGCAGTCTGCCTAAGGTAGGCAGGCATCACCAGTACAAGCACCCTAATGGCAACGTGGTGCAAGAAATGACCATTCTTCTCCCAAAGGGGGGAATGGCATGGCTACTTTCCTCAGCCGTGGTTGCCAAGGGACACCTGAGACTGGGACAAGTCCACCTCCTCCCGAACAACCCACCTATAACAGTGGAGGTCCACATCAAAAACCTATACAAGGTGCAGCCAGTTTTCTGGGAGATTTCTGGTGTGCCTTCCAGCTTATCTCCGCCAGCCATCCCTAGCTTCCTAGCGCAGGCTTATTCATCAGAACGAGTGTCCTGGCTCAGGACCGATTTCCAAGACCTCAAGCCCACACGCATGGCAGACACTTGGCGGATTAAAATGGCACCAGGCTCCCCCAGCCTGCCGCACCAGAGCCTGTTTAGCCTAGGACGTCCGGGGGGCCTTTCGAGCCAAGGTCTACTGGTGGCTTCTAGACTTCGGTCAGTAGTAGAAGAGGCCCCGTTTTTTATGCCCTGCATGCCCCCCCCACGCTTGGAGCTCACGCGCCAGCGGGACATGCTACGTCAACGAATGTTGCCACATCCGCCAAATCCCCCGGCCCAGCCCATAGCTCAACCGAGTGGTCTGGACCCCTCATCCAGAACTTCCAACACTGTGCCATCCTTTGCGGATGTTCTCAGGCAGCCCCCGCAGGTGCGCCCATGGCCACCTGTACCCAGCTCACTGGCGCCTTTCCCACCGGGGGTGCCCCAACCTGTGGCCCCACCACCCCCACCGATCCCCCAAGAGATCGCCACCACAGCAGCAACTGCAGCCGTGGCCAGGAAAGCAGCAGCCAAAGCCGCAGCAGCTGCATGCAAGGCCAGAGCCTCTACTACTACCTCCAACATAGTCACAGATCCCATGGGAGCCCTGGCAGGGGTACAACAGACTGGGGGAACAGCCCCTCCCACTCCACAGCCCCTGGTGACCAACCCAACAGCGGCGAATGCCAGCCCCCAGGACTCCACACTCAGGATGCCCCAGCCTCAGACCATATCCCCGCCAAGTCAGCAGGAGCCCCCATGCATGTCACCTGCTACACCAGGTGCACCAGCTACAGTACGGCCTACAACCAGTGTGGAGACGGGCCAAAACGCAACTCCACCACTTACCCCCCGACCAGCTTCAAAGCCAAACAACCAGGGAGTGGTGAAAGAGGTCAGCTCACCAGCTGGACACCCCCGTCCCAGCAGGCCACGGACACAGCGTCTATCGAACAGTCATGCTCCCACTAGTACTCAACAAAAGAAAATACGGAAGCAGCGACTGACCCACCTGCCAGAGGAGGTACGAGCCCAGCGACACATGGCCCAAACAGAGAGAGCCCGACAAGCCCGGAAGGCCAACCTAGCTATGCGGCGGACGAAGAGGGAATCAACAGTTACGGGTGGCATATCCAAGGAGATAACCCGACCTCGGCGCACATCCACCCAGCGATCCCGACAAATCCAAAACCACCCCAACCCATCCCAGGACATGGATTGTGATGGGAAGGAGTTCAACCCCCCCAATCGGGAATCCCAAGCCGAATAATGATCAGAGGAATCACAAGAAATCAGCGACAGGGAGCTATCTCAGGGCACCCACTGCGCATAGCCACGCACAACATGCGAGGACTTCTGGCCTCTCATGGCAGTAGACTTCAGGCAGCTGCTCGACAATGGGCTGAGTTGCGGCTGGATGTAGTGTGTCTGCAGGAAACCCATCATACTACCATTCAACACCAGTGCCTTTTCGAACGGGACCTGCGCTATGCCACCACACAGATCCACACACAAAACTGGAAGGTAGCGGCCTACTCTTGGTCTAGCTCGACACATACAGCAGGAGTGCTCATCCTCATCAGACAGGGGCTAGCATCAGCTCTGGCACCAAAACCGGCCACACCCCAGCATCCATGTATGCGTGGCCGTTTTGCAGATTGTATCCTCCACTGGGGAGGACACCGCTTGCACATCTGCAATGTTTACCTCCCTCCTGGCACCAACTCAATGGCTATGGAAACCCGCCGACAACTCTTTGAGATTGCACTGGCCGCCACCACAGCTACAGCCATGGAGAACAATAGGGACACCACTCTTATCTGGGCAGGAGATTTCAACTTTGTGGAAAACCCAGAGTGGGACTCATCCGCGGGAAGAGATGGGCGGCAGGCGGATAGGCCAATTACGGAGATGAGACATCGGGCAGGCCCAACGATGGTCGATACCCACCGACACCTCCACCCCAGGCGCCGGGACTTCACTCACCTGTACCATGCGCCTATCCCGGGAGGCTCACGCCTGGATCGCATCTATATCAATGGAGCCATGCTGCCATACATTTGCCACACAGCCATCTCCTTCCATACACCTTCAGACCACCGTCCCGCCATGCTTCATCTTCTACCACGCAGAAATGAGATCAAGGGCCCTGGCATCAAGCGTATACGCATGGCCTTCACTGAGCATCAAGATCTGGTTGCCAGCATGGCTGGATGGATCCGAGACCAATGCCAAGAGGCACCGTCAGCTGAAGAGAACCCCGGCAACTTAATTGCTTGGTGGCCAGGTTTTAAGCGCAGATTAACCAGCCTAGCTCATCAGCTCAACAAGGTTGCACAACAACGCAGGCAGCAGCCAAGCCAACATACCCAGGAGGCCCGCCTTGAGGTCCAACGGGCCCAACAAGCCCTGGACGCAACGCCACACTCACCACAGCTCCTGCAGCAGCTAGTAGACACCCAAGCCAGTCTTGCTAGGATGCATATTGCAGACAACCTCAGGGCAGCAAATAAAGCCCGGATCCACTGGTTGCATGCAGGAGAGCGTCCTGGCCCCGCCCTGACCAACTTCCTGCAAACCCCAAGCCAGGACCAACAAGCAGCCCCAGTGGCACTCCAGGCACGCTCAGGCCGTCTGGTCACTAACCCAGCTCAGTTACCTCAGGTTGTTGCGGACTTTTGGGCAGAGGTTTGCAGAGCCCCCGACTTCACCACGCCTGAAGACCGCCAGTCAGTGCTAACCCAGTTAGCAGCAGCCAACATCCGTCTTCCTGAGGAAGCTGATGAAGTGGTCGGGTCCCCCACCATTACGGTGGCTGAGCTAGGGTTCGCACTGAAGAAGAGCCAGCCAGGCAAAGCACCTGGTTGGGATGGCATCCCCACGGATCTGTACCGGAAGTTCTGGCCAGAGATTGGCAATACCATGGCAGCCCTCTTCACTGCTATCGGCAAAACAGAGCAGGTGCCAACAGGCTTCCGGGATGGTATCATTAAGGTGCTTTACAAAAAGGGAGACCCCAAACAGCCTGGCAACTACCGCCCTATTACACTGCTTTGCTCGGACTACCGCCTGCTGGCCAAAGTGTTGGCAAATCGCCTAGGGCCAGCCCTGGGGCGAATCATCAGCCCTGAACAGTCAGCCTTTTTGCCCAAGAGGCACATTGGGGCCAGCGTTCTCTTTCTGCGCCATCTGCCTCATCTTTTACGTAAATTGAACCGCCAAGGCATGCTGGCTTTCCTGGACTTTGCGAAAGCTTACGACACAGTGGACCGCAACTTCCTGCTGGGGGCTATGGAGGCAATGGGAGCAGGACCTCAGCTTTGCAGGTGGACCCGGCTGTTGCTCAGCAACACACGGGCACGAGCCATGATGAACGGTTTCAAGTCCAGGCTTGTCAAGATGGAGGCGGGGGTGCGACAGGGATGCCCCCTAGCACCCCTGCTGTATCTCTTTGTTGGCCAGGCCCTGTTCTGCTGGCTAAAAAGCCAAGAGCTGGGCCTCCGCCTCTTGCCTTCAGATGAAGACAGGGTCACAGCCTGTCAGTTTGCTGATGATGCAGAAGTCACTCTGGAAGGAGAGGAATCCGTGCCAGCCTTCCTTGCAGCCATGGGTACCTTCGCCAGGGCGTCTGGTCAACACCTTAACCTGGATAAAGTGGAACTTCTGCCTATAGGGGCTACGAATGACCGACGGCAGGGGCACACTATCAACGGCCTTAAGGTGGTCACTACTGCAACAGCCCTTAACTTGCCTATGGACAACCAACTGCAGCCACCTCAACCGGACTGGCCTAAGATGCTTGCTCTGGCCTACAAGAGGATGCAACGTCTAGCCCATTATCCGCTCTCTGCCTTTGGCCGGGCTGCAGCAGTATCAGCTTATTGTCTGCAAACAGTCACTTGGCATATGGAGCATGGTGGACCACCTCCAGATACCACCCTGAGCAACATTGAGCGTCTAGCTGCTCGCCTTGTTGATCGGCAACAGGGCCCCGAAGATCAGGGCCAACGCTTCACTGGAGTGCCTAGCAGACTCTTAGTAGGACATCCCTCTATTGGTGGTTTTGGCCTACTGCCACTCAGGCAACACATCCGGGCAAGGCAAGCAGTGTGGGCAGTGCGCTTCATCCGAGGGACTCTGATGGCCAGGAGTGCGGGAGAGAGGGTAACACCCGTGGGATCTACGATGGCTACAATAGCTGAGGAAGAGGAGGAACAGCTGGCTACTTATGGTAATGATCATAGTATCCACCCGTGGATCCGGACCCTGGCCACCTACCTGGAGATCACTCATCCAGCTTTTAAGCCTTGGGCCCTTACCACTGCCCACGCAACTGGGCCTTGGCTGGGTGGAGAGACCTTGCCTGAGGATATCAGCCGGATTGTAGGGGCCTTGGCACATCTACCACCATTAGAAGATGTCAGCAACCCCCCTTTAGCCCCCGGAGACTGGTGCTGGGCAGCTGCCCTGTGGGGTAATCCATTGTTGCCCAACAATGTGGATGCTGGGAGAAGTACCAATGGGCACAACTTCCGCCCAGGCCTGGAAGCACGACACCCGCTGCTGGCTTCTTGCAGAAAACTACTTACAGTAGGCGACCTGGTAAGGGTGTATGACATGCTGGAGCACAGCCAAACACCCCTCCCTCGAACAACTAACTGGCTGGATTGGACCCTCCAGTATCTAGACCCCATAGCTAACCCCACCCAACTGCGAGACAAGGAGTCTACCCATAGGGCTCTTTCAGCCTTATGCAATGATATCAGCCCATCATGGCTAGCAGCAGCACGGGAGGTCGTTCATCGCTTACAACCCCAACAACAGATCAGGATGGAGGACAGAATGCAGCAGCAGTTGCAAGCACCACCAGACTGTACCACAGTGATGGCCATGATAGTCAGGCGGTTGGGCTGGAGATTGCCAGGAGACTCGGGTATAGTGCCTTTCTACCATCTTACGGTCAGCCAAGCTACCCAGCTGCAAGGAGGTTCAACTACGGAGGAGCGTTTGGAGCTGCTGACAGCCTTTGTGAGGGAGGCTCTAGGGGTGTCAACCGATAGCCCAACTCCTCCCTACCTTGCCACCAACCTCCAGCACTTTCAGGCAACCCTAGCTCGGCTATGGACAGCAGTTCATTGGGAGAACAAAAACAAAGAGACGCTGTGGCGTTTGGTGGTTGATGGGATACCCTTGCCGGGCAACACACACCTTTCCAGGGTGCCCATCAAACCCTGTGAGTGTGGGAGCTATGGAGGAGATACTGATCAGCCTTACTCCCCACGCATGCATCACTTCTGGGAATGTCCAATAGCCAAGGCGGTGCGAGAGCAGATTGACAGGCATCTGCGACTGCTGTCACCAGCCACCATAGAGGGGGGCATAACCAGGCAACAGCTGTGGCTCGTCCAAGCGCCAACCGGGTGCGAACAGGCACCTTGGGACGTGATAGCCATGGCTGCATTGTCTTCTATGGAATATGGCAGGTACTGTCTCCGGGCTGCAACCCGGGAACAAAGGCAACAGGGGGCTTCTACCCACGGACGGCAGCAACAACCACAGACCCGGACAGCAGAGCAGGGACCCCGTCAACGGGCTATTACTGACTTCTTCAACCGGTTAGGGGGCTTTACGCAAGAGGAGGATGAAGCTGCCAACACACATCCAAGCATCTACACGACACAGCCAACTTTGGACAATGCAGTACAAACAACAGCTTCTCCCCTGGACCAAGCACAGGCCCGTACAGTTGCTGACTTCTGGACTCGCTTGCACTCTTTTGCAGCGCTGGGTATCCCTAAATATGGCTGGGATCGGGTGGGACCGCACCATCCCATCCTAGCCATAGTTGGAGCTCAGTTGAGATGTGATTCTCCTATGGAAATCACCGACCGTGGAGCAGAGAGAGCAGAGCAGGGTCCTTAGGGTGGGGTTTTGAGGAGGTTTGAGGGAGAAGTAGGGGGAGAGAGGAGGAGAGTTGGAGAGAACGGGCAGGCAGCCTGGTGTTTGAGGAGGGGCAGGGAGAGAGTGGAGGGTCTCGTGGCTGGAGGAGCCTGTGTCCAGGCACTGGGTTCTGAGGGTTTTGGGGGAGGCAGTGAGAGAGGTCTTTCCCTCTTGTGCAGTGCAGGTGTTTGAGGGGCCAGCTGTGGGTGGGGCCGGGAGGCTTTCTAGGGGGGCGCCAATTTGGCTCGTCATCCCCCCCTCTGTCTTTAGCTGGGTTCTTCCTCCTTGGCTGTGTTTGAGTGTGCTCTCCTGTTGGCGTCTCTCATCTGAGGGCTTCTGTGCGTCTTTTTCAGGCTCTTGCTAGTTCAGTTTTGTGTTGGAGGAGAGTAGTCCCTTTCTTTGTGCAGTTAGTCGCCCCCTGTTTTCTTTTGTTCCCTCCTCGTTTTCGTGGTGCTCCTCAGTGCTCTGTTAGTGGCCAGGCTAGAGCCTCTGAGTCTTTCTTTGCTCTAGCTGGTCTTAGTGAGAGGGGGAGCACGTGGCAGGACAGACAGACAAAGCCACGTGCCCCTCCCCTGCGCTGTGGCTCGGTCCGGTCAGGCCCCTTGGTGCTCGCCCTTGTAGGGTGAGTCGCCCACAGTGTAACACCCCAATAATCCACGGTCACATGAATCGAATGCCGCATGCATGCTTTGTAAGCGCCGGCAATGAAAAGTTTCAGGCCGATCAAGGACGAAGCCATTGATTGCAATCCAAAAGCCTATTCCCTAATAATCCAAAAGGTCTGATCCGAGGTCTGCTTTATGCGCACACGCCCGCTGGTGGCGTGAACACTCTCACAGCCTGGACAGCCTTCCGCTCCCGGCCTGCAATGCTGCTCCGGGGAAGTAGACGCCCGAAGCCCATATTTTACTAAAGTTTGATATTGCAATTTCTACAGGGTTACGCGTATGCCCGCATCAACGTGCAAGACGTAAACTCGCTCCAGGAATTCGCCTCCTTGCCCCGCAAGTGCACGGAATTGCAAGACGCCGCGGGTGTATACGGGACACACGGCACAGGTGGAGCAAGCGGTGGTTCACAGCTTGCCACTCACAACATGATACTCTGTGCCGCGTATACCACCATATACCACAGCTCGATGAGCGTAGCTTCCCTGCCTCTGGAGTCCAAACCCCCTTCAAACAAATCACAGTTGCATTAACTCAAATGTAGCTGATATACACTGCGACGTGGTTCCCACGACACAAAAGCTTCTCCAAAGTACCCAGCCGCCTGGCGCACGCTGGGGACAATGCCGTGAATTATCATAACATACTGTACCACATCATACCATAATGTACCCACCATCGCTCTATTAACTAGTGCCATATAATCACCCCGACCATGACAGCCATTAAACCTCCGCAACATCACGCGTCAACACGGTTATTAATACAATCAATGCCTGGTCAAAAACGTGCTCAAAAGTAGATTCTCTCAACACACATGTAAAGAGTTCGGGTTACGTGCCCCATTCAATAATTATTTAGAGGCATCATCGGCGACCAAAACTACAAACGGTTTAGTTACACGCACGTACGCGACGAGGGTGGCGATGCCTCACAGCAATCTGCGCTCCGCCAATCCACCAACCTAGCGGGAAACTCTCAAAGAGCCCCGAAGCGGAACTTTAAAAAGTACTCTCCGCGCAGGTTGACGGAGAGACGGACAGACAGTCGGGACCGCACTGGGGACCGGTTACAAAACATCCATGGCTGCAACTCTCGCAGTGCACATGTGACTCATTTGCTTGGGGTGGAACGCACCGTGCTGCGCACTACTTGGCCCACAGACAGCTCGTCACCCCGCAGGTCCCATCCACAGGCACCCCTCGCACGTTGTCCTCTGTTAAACTCTTTGAGCTCGAATTGCAAACCACAGGAGTCTTCAGGAGAGGAATCTTCACAACCGCGCACTTAACACTGGTCTCACGTGTGCGGTATTAATTCATCTTCCAACACACGGACGGAAGCTCATTTGGGAATGGATTCATGGTCCCCCATTCAAAACTCCATTGACGCGGTCAAGGACCTTTAGCGCCAGAAACCACACGCCTCACCATGCAAAGATGTTTCACGCACATCGCACTCATATGGTTGCCGTTTTCGCTTCTGCATCCACGCATATGAGGTATGTGCTTTTTTACGCGCACCTGCCGCGTCCACGCTGATGGGAAAATCCATCGCGCGCCAGACGCGCGTCCCATGTTTTCCGCGCCATCCCCTTATCTTTATGTGTCCTCCTCGGTGTGTGCGAGTCCAAGGGAGACACACCATCAATGCAGCAGCCCCTGACCAACCCGGTCTAATATCAGACCCCAAGAAAAGTCGCTTCGCGCGCGAAAGTACCACCCCAAACCCAAGCCGAAGAAATCACGCACGAGTTCCCCCGGTGTCCCTCCCACGAGCTAATGCACCAGAGAAAGTGGACCAGACACCGACGTGTGCAGGGTCCCAGGCCCAGAAGATTCGCTGTCTGGATGGCCGCTGTCTGGATGGCCGGAGGCCCTGCTAATTGCACACGGACGAACCAGAGACTGGAGACTGATGTAAACCAGAAAGTTCGCGATGCAGTCCAATTCCTCGCTGAACGCCTGGATCGGCGTGGCTGGATAGCACAACGCTCAGGGCGATACGCGGACACACACACAGGCAACGAACACACACGCGCCCTTGCTCATCTTCACCTCCAAGACATAGTGACATACTATAAATGCCCTGCTCACCTGCCTGGGGTGTTCGTACCGAAACCTGCATCAATGTTCATCATTCGCTCCCAGAGACACGCCCACAAGCATGCACATACATATGTGCGCACGTGCGAACATGCGTGCTACTCACAGCGGACTGAATCTCCACTATCAATGTTGGGTGCAGTGTGGCGTTGACCAACATGGCACCCCTGAAGAGCAACACAGGTAACTTCGTGGTCTGCAGCCGCCGCCGCAAGCTTGAGGCCGTTTCTAAAACCCCTCACCCCGCGTATATCAACAAGCACGTATGTTATTTCCTAAACACACTGTCGCCGCTTTTGAACCACCCCACCATGGCCCCTTTTTGCGCATCATAACGACCAGATCGTGGCTGGACATCACCGGCGCCTGCCACATGGCGTACTCGTAGTGGCGCCGCAAAGCCAGGTCCGATAAGCCAGGTCCGGCCGTGTCCACCCATCACAGGCCGGTCGCGACCCGTCGGATGAAACCCCCTCCCTCTGCATTTATTTGTTCCTTACCATCCATCTCCTCACCGCTGCTGGCGGTTGTTGCTGATTGAATCATAGGACCGCGCCCCAAGAACTCGCCATTTGTTGCCTTTCACCGCGAGAGGCAGCGGCCAGCGAGCCACAAACAAACATAAAAGCCCAACGCAGGGTTAACTACGACGGCCTCGCCCTCCTGGAGCGGGAAGAGGCCCGACGTTCCATGCGCTATGGCCAAACACGCCTCATCTCTCCGTTCGGTTCACGTGATCTTGACTCATATGAAAGTTAGGGGAGTGAAAAGCGCGAATGTAAGGGGGCGCGAGCGGGAGGCCGCAGATGCGGCGATGGATCCGAACCTCATTCAGAAGTACATGGGAAACGCGATGGCGAGCCCACCGTCCGATACCGGTACAAATCACCAGAAATGAAAACCTAGTATATATCTAAACTTCCGCGTTATTCTGCCTCAAGCTCCAATAAAAGCAGATGCGGCCATAGCTTACGCCGCCGCCACTGCCGCCGTAGCTACATTTCATGGGCCAATACCGAGTGCCTCATGATCATTATGTTCCGGCTCGTGGGCGATGGAGACCCTATCGCGCATACCCCGGTATCCTCACTCGCCCAGCTCGCTCTTGAGGCGGTTGATCTCCGCCATCAGCTGCTGCAGCATCTCCGCCTCCGACGTACCACCACTTCCGCCAGGCGCGCCCATCCCCATCGGCATGGTTGCCAACGACGGGGTGCCCATGATAGGCATCTGCATGCTGCCGACGGCGCCGCCAAATACGCCCGAGCTACGGACAGAGCCGATTGTTTGTATAACACCCGAAGCGCCGGCGGCGCCGATCATACCAGCGGCGGCGGCAGCAGGAGCGGCGTCACCAGGCTGGGAGCTGAGGGGTGACGGCGCCGTGTTGTAAAGCGGGTTGCTGCCCATCTGGAAGGGCGAGATGCCCATGCCTGTGCCGTGGAGCGGGCGGCCCATGGATCGTGCATTCATCGGAGCGAGGGATGAGAGCAGTAGGGAGAACGCATTGCAGGGAAGTTAGGAAGTAGCATGCACAGGACCATGGAAGAGAGAAAGTGCGGGTTCAGGACCAGCTTAAATTTCCGTACAGAAAATAGAGAGATGGGACGCAGAGGTGTGGACGACATGACTGCCGGGCATGCATACAACACGCCGGAAAACACCGCTCAATACATTAACCGGCTGAGGCGAGTCTTGCGACTTGCCGTTACCAGCGAGACCAGAGGGACAACAACTGGACAACACTTTCCCTTTATGCCTGTTCGCCCAACATCGAAGGAACCCCATGCGGCCAAACTGCCCTACTGTATTCCTCGCACAACCATGCACTAAGCATTTCATTCAGCCACAGACGCCGCTAACCTATTATCCTCCCCCGTATACTCACTGCTGGCGCCCGTCGGGTTTGGCGGATTGACGGCCCCCATCATGCCCATGCCATTGCCGCCACTACCGACGCGCCCGTTGGCACCCAGCGGCGTGATGCTAGCGCTGCTGTTGGCGCCCATGGGCATGGCGTTACTGGTGCCCATCATGCTGGCGGCCATCATGCCGCTCGCGCCGCTCGCCATCATGTTGTTGCCTGGATGGCGTGAAAAACACAAAACGAAAAACATCAAAGACCTCGCGATGGCAAAACAGGATCGGCATAATATCCCGCAGCGGGTGGGTGACGCTGAGAACGATAAGAAAAGAGAACGGGATGTGAAGTGCGGGGAAAACCACGCACACATCCCCATCCGCGTGGCCGCTGCCACGTTCACGATACGGAACACTGCCCGCCTAATACCCCCCGTAATACCCAGACCACAACCGTGCGCTCCGAGCCCGCGCACTACACGCTCCCAGCGCTCGCAATTACCCGCTCACTCACCCATGCTGAAGACGCCGACACCGGCGGGGCTTATGCCCAGCATCGCAGCTATCTTGCGCGCCTGCTGCATGCGCGCCACCAGGCCGATCAGGTTGGATTGGCTGATACCCGAGCCAAAGCTGGGGCCCTCCAACCAGCCGTCCAGCCCGGCGGATTCAATCAGGTCGCGCACGGGACCGATGGATGCCCAGCCGAAGGCCGCCACGCGCTGTCCCATGGCCCGCAAGCGCCCAGGCAGGCCGCTTGGACCCTTGTCACGAAGGAATTCCGGATGCAGGAGCACGAAGTCGCAGCCGCCCAGCGCAGCCGCCTGCATAACAAGCTGTAAAGCGTTATCGGCCCCGAGCGCTGGCACGACCTCGTATGGCACCGGTAGCTGCGCGAACTGCTCACGGAAGTACTCGACCATGCTGATGTCGGGCACGGCAAGGATAACACGGCCGGAGGAGATGGACGCAGAGGTAGCGGCTGCGGCAGAGTAGCCATCAGCTATCCCGCCGGCATCCATCTTAGCAAGCTCCATGCCGCCCTTGGGCTGGAACGAGCTGTGGTTGCCGCCACCACCGCCATCACTGGCGTTGGCGCCAATATTGCCTCCGCTATTGTCCAGGGAGGCCCGAACCTCGTAGCCCTTCTCCTTAAGCCTGTGGGATTGCCGGGTGGAGAGGTTGAAGGAGGAAGAGCCTTAAGTAAGGAGAAGGAGGGGGCCAAAAGAAGACCAGGGGAGGGGGTTCAGCACACCGCCACATTCACCCGTGCCACAGCCAATTCTTCTGTACTGCTCACAGGCCAATCGGCGGTGCCTATCAAAACCCTATATCCTCGAACCCTTGAAGCTGTCGACAAGCCTGCGCGACGATATAGGTTCAGCACACGCTGCACTTACTTGTCACGCATGATTAAGAACGACTCGCGGTTGGCGAAGTGCGCGGTGGATTTTTTTACCGTATCCGCCGCTTCCTCCGACATCATGGTCTCCACCTCCATCTCCTGACCCGCCACCTTGATCTTCTGCACCTTACGGATATCGCCTGTAAGCAGGTGGGCCATAGGGGGACATGTAATGCACACGAAACATATGGGCATGCATATCTGCATGTCTCTAACGTGTGACTGCTGCATAGCCGTCCATGTAGCCTTCGTTAAGTATGACGCTGAGATACATGGCAGAGACCCGCGAGCCCGTGATGATGCCTGACGACTCCAGAAACTCACCGTACAGCAAGATGTGTTCGTGGATCTGTTCGAGCGTGGGGGGACGCACGGGGGGGGACAAAACATTGCGCGACGGCGTCGAAATACATCATAATTACATCGAGATACAAATCGTTCCCTTCGTCGTTCCTCTAGATATTAGGCTATAGACAACATGGAGCTGATCACGCCTCCACTGGCACACCCCGAGCCTAACCCACGCTACGAGTGCCACCTGTTTAAATCCATGCACCGCACAGCTGGGCCCCGCCGCTATCATCAAATCAATGTAACCAAGTACAAGACTGGCGGCATATTGCACCGGCCCGATCCAGCAACCTGTGATTTACAAGAGAATTATCGCAGAAACAAAGACCCAAGTGCAGCACTGCACGGCGCCCACCGCCGCCTTTCCGCTTACCTTGAGGCGGAGGAAGTGACCGAGCAGACCCCAGCAGTTTTTGGACAACAGATCAATGACGGTGTGGCCAATAGTCGATCCTGAGTGCGACGCCAGGAAGGGGTAATCCGCCGGAGGAATAGGTCAGCAGGCAACATGGAAGGTTGATCATTCGACTTTAGGACACGCTCCTCCCTTACCTTAAGGCCCCCCTACCTAAACTGAGACCAATCAAGCATTAAAACGCAATACAGTGTCATGGCAACCATTGAAGATTACCCCTGCTACTGGAGCCAGCCAGCCAAGCGGTTACGATCTCCTATCTGCTCCAACTTGGGTTCCGCTGGATTCAGTTTCCCCCAAACCCACACGCACCGTACACGGTGAGGTGGCCGAAGCCCTCCGGCCCCAGGAGGAATAACACTGGGAACATGCCCCAAGAAAGGAAGAAGAGCCAGGCCATCACGCGGACAATCTGCCGGCAGAGACCCTTCGGGACGGTGTGGTATGACTCAATGTACACCTGCGGAATGCAAGCGCCATGTTTCCAAACCTTGTTAAAGAGGGAACAGTTTGTTGTACGCATCATCCCACGGACAACCATAGGCTATAAGGATCGCTGAAGGGAGAGATTAATTGTAGTCTATGGACTTGGCTTGTCAGTTTGGTGAAGATCAGGTCGCCAACATCTCTCACCTTCGCAGCATGGAAGAAGGTGTTGGCACCGTACAAAAGACCCAGCAGGAAAAAAATCACCTATGATCATGAGGGAGGGAGGACAGAGAGTAAATACATAAAGTAGCGCATCATGACATCTCGGTGCGGGTGCGGGTGCGGGTGCGGGTGCGGGTGAGGGTGCGGGTGGGGGGGTTGATACACAGTAATACTAATTCAGTCCGTGCGAAGGCCCCTCACACACACATGCGCATGCGTCCGTCCTCAAGTTTTAAACCTTTAGACACGCACCTTCACGTAGCCGGAAGACATTGCCGAAGTTGCACCCCAGACGATTGTGCCAATATCAGACACTAACAAGCGCATGGTACGCTTATTATAGTCGTCCTTAAGGCCCGTTAAATTTGACAAATGAATGAGGATGACCTGCATTTTATTTGAGATAATCCGGCATCCGTGTCAGCTCCCGTACATTGTGGACGGCGACCTTTGATTGAATCTGTTAGAAAGAAAAGCGCCCGGCCCTCGGCCGTATTACCTCTTCCTCATTCCCCTGGTATATCACCGTGTGTCGCTCATTCCCAACAGAATCTAAGGACATTTATTCTTGGACCTCAAGAGTAACCAAATGAACAATGGCTTCACACCAATCTCGTCGATCATGTCCGCAGCAACGCGTCGTACTCACAGGGCAGGTCAGTAGCCACTCGCCGTACCGCAACCACTGGACGCGATTGCCGCTGGCAAGGTAAAGCATGGATGGCTCGTCGAATTCCTGTATATGATAACGGGAACGAGTCCAGCCGCGCACGATTGAGGTTGGTCCAGGAGGATTAATTAAACTGGAAAAAGGCGATTTTCACTACAAGCAGGCATCGAGAAGTATACTACACCCATCGTGATTCAGGGGTCACGAATAGGGAGCAACGGCTTTCCAGAACGAGACGGAAGAGACCAGGAAACGGGTACTCGAGCGTGCGCTCGCTTGGATCAACAAAGACTAAACAAATGTACTCATGTACTTACGTGGAAAAATTCGATCACGACCTTGGTCAGCTGCGAGGGTAGGGAGAAAGGGAGGAAGCCGAGGGCGCGAAACTGTGTTCGAGGCTGTCCGGCGCCAGCGCAGGATGGCCTTGCAGCGGCCCAATAATGTCATAAAAGGCTAACCTAGATGGACACTCACCTCCACGCAGCAGACGTACACCTCCTCCCAACCGCAAGTGGCCTTCCATGTGGCATACGCGTAGTAGAGGAGAATCATAACGGAGAAAGCAAACGCGGACCTGTCGAAAGTAAATTGGCAGGCAAGGGGTTTCTGGGTTCGAAGGGCGTTACAGGACATGTACATGATGAAAAAAATATTTGTAACATCACGCAAAATGACATTCGCAGAGTCGACCCGGGTAACCGCAGTCATGACATCCATCTGGCCACCTGCGAAACAAGGAATCCGCACTGGATTCATCCAGTCGAGACCAAAATAATGATTGTAAATAATGCTTTCTGCTACATATCGCCTTCAGAGCGACATGCAAAAAGCCCTGTCCGCAGACCGCCAATCGAAGCACATGCGCAAACCACGTTTCTTTGGGCTCCACAGCGCTCTATAGGAGCGTACCATTGCAACGCGTTGGCAACCTGCATAGCAGTCGACATCCCATTCGTAAGCCACAAAGACAACGCGTCCCTGGGGCCCTGTTTAGCGGCCTAAGACTTACCTTCTGCTCAACTTTAGAACCCTTGGAGTTCAGCCATTTCTATTACGCGGGATAAAAACATAGCGGCATTTTAAGTTTTTGACCCTTGGAGCTGCTGAGCTACCGGTAGAGAAGCTGACATGATCTCTTACCATGCAGAAGCATTCATCCTCTGGAATGATTAAGGACCCATTATTGAGGTTAGAATAAGTTGAGCTGATGAGGGACCGCGCAACAGGGTGGTCCATGGTTGCCTTAGCAACCTGTTTCCACCTCGCTTATAGTTTGTTTGGAGTACGCTGAGACGTAAGGCGAGAGAAATGACAATTGAAAGTCGGATAAGGAGGACTTTTAATGCAACGCCCTTACGGATTATCAGGCAAAAATATGCCCTTCTAAGGTAAAGAAATTGCCTATCCACAACAAAGGCTTTGCCTAAAACTCCAGACAATCACCACCAGTAGTCTTGCGCGCTGGATTTGGGTAACGCGTTATTGAATCATCATTTTTCGTTCGCGCTTCCGTACACAAGTCCGTTAGCTTCGTCGACTGGTCCGAAGATGTCATAGCGTTTGATGCTTCAAGACATCTTGGTAAAGATAGTTTTAAAAGGGGATTTTAGGGCAAGGATACGCGTGCATCCCAATCGCGATGGTTGACAACGGCACGAGACCAACGGTTAAAATGTATCCTTATTTTGAATCATTAATTTCTAGGCAAATGTTACGATTATGCCTGAGAAACTTCGATGAAACTGGGCCGGCCACGACCCATCACTGCTGCACTGCAGTGATAATCGATTTCGTCTTTGTAATTGTATGTAATAATATATACATTATGAGATACGTTTACTTAAATGCATGCATGGCATGCTTGGATACCGCAACGTCAACTTCCATCGTTGGCCGTGTCGCTCATTGATGTTACGAAACTAATGCATCTGTGCTCTGTGTACAAACAGAAATAAAAATAAAATCTTTCCACCTTAACTCGTAGTTCAACTTCGGTAGCGCGGTTCGTCACAGCTGTGCGCTGCTCGGCTCCACCGTGCTCCAACTTCGTGCCAGAGAGGGGCTCTCCAGCTTACCGGCGTGAATGGAGTTTTCAAAGCAATCATGAGCTCATGATACACTGGCATGGATTAACACAACAGAATTCTGATAGGAACGGGGTACTCATAAGAGGGGCCACCGCTTGACCCCGAAGCGCTGGCTTCTCGATGCGAGAAGACTGGTTCTTGGACGAAGCAAGTAACTAAGTGCATCTTGCTCGTACTTGCCGTACTGAGATTCCGAGTTTAGTCGCAGGTCACAACATTCCCGGCTATTCGCCGTGTTCTGACCTTAGGTTCACCTTGTGTGCCCGCCCTCCCCACCCGGTAGGGCACGTTTTCACGTTTGTTCGGCCACCAGGCCTAGATTGGCCTCTGTGGTTACGAGCCTAAGTGTCACGGCCGGCCACTGATCCAACTTAAATATGGGGGTTTTATTGGGCGTTGTAGCGGAGTCAAGCCGGGGGCCGGGCTAATCAGCAGGGCGGTTTGACGGAGCGCAGGTCAGCCAGTCGATTCTTGGTAGGTTTGTTGAGCAGTGGGGCGGTTCTCAGGTGTCATTAGGTCAGCCGCCGGTGGCATTGCTGCCGGGGCCTTTCTAGGGTTATGCTGTGTAACTGCTGAGGACAAGAAGTGTGATTTCGGGGGTGATGATGAGCCCCCGAAAGGAACAGAGTTCGGCAAGCCGCTCTTCCAGCTATAATTTGATGTTTCTATAAACTCGTGTGTCCTACCTTCCAGCCACCTTGAGATGGTTGTCCGGACGGACCACAGCATAGGCCCTAGTGGGCACACGTGGCCGGGCTGCGCATGCACCCTGTTTTTTCACTGAGGATCGCTGAGTGACTGACACAGTGGAGATTTGTCAACAGCCGAAAGGTATTCATCTGCAGGCATGACCCATTTTTGGAGTTTCCCAATTGTCGAGGGCTGCATAGTGGAGCAGATCGGGTGGGAGCTGCACGTCACATTTCATGATGTCAGCTGAGAACCTGGGGAGACCTGCTGAGGCTTGTCACTCGCATTTCCACATGTCATCAGGATTTGTCAAACCCGTCGAAAGCCTGAAAATCTTGAATGGTTTTCTCGTATTAATGGTTTTCCCGTATGGCCCGTAAAGGCATTAAGGACGGGCACCTCTAACCGCGTCTGTATGACCATGTTGACACCAGATGGGTTGTAGAGTACAGGAGAGCAACGGAACAATGAACTAGTGAAAAGCGAAAGGAGGTCAAGGAGGATCAAAACTAGCCAACAGGACGTCACTACGGCTCGTCTTTCAAGGATTAAGCTTTCGTATGCTCGCACCATGCCTTGTGATTGCACGAGCCACCTAAAACACGTCCCAAGGTGCCATTTTCTTTGCTAGATCATTTCAGGCCTATTAATACACTTCGCCGTTACGCAATCTTTTTCGTCACGTTTCGTCGAATGATGTAATTACAGCTGGTTATTAGGGTTAAGCACGCCTCTAATTCCTACGCAACAGTCTGTTGCACGGGTAATTCACTCGTGTGCTGGAGGACCCGAAGTTGGGGCTCGCCCTGACTCGCCGAACGAATCAGCGGTTATAACCTACGTAACCCTTAAGCTTCCGGATATGCTGGTTCTTCCATTACAACAATACCCCAGATAAACATGCATGCATGCAGCATGTTCAGTTAGGCATATCACCTTGCAAATGTGCGTGCGATAACAAGGGTGCTAGGGATCTGATTTATTGGCGTGGCCCGGCCGACTGCCTAATCTTAAAGGATCGCTGTAGAATTATTTTTTGTTTTCGTTTAAAGCACATTTGCGGGGATCACTATCTATGATTTCGGGATGCAAGTAACGGTGAGATTATTTCGGTATAGTCATTGGAGTTGGCGGGGTGTGATGCCTCGTATGTGCGTTTCAGGAAAGCATGGAAAGGCAGCATTGATCTTATTTGATCACAAGGCCCTCATCAATTTTATTACCGCTTTTCGAGGATTTACCGCAAGCGTGAAGATGGACGTGACTTTATGAACTGGGCTGTCGACCAACTGTAACCAAGCTCTGACGGCATCCTGTACATATTGCTACGTGCTGCTATCCCCAGCTTGAAGATAGGTCGTTATTTATAAAGCCAGGCTGGCGGCTTCTTGTATCGCCGGGCAATGTTGATATTATGACGTTTGATGTAACGAGGTTCGGCCCAATTGAGCCAAAGGGCTCATGGACCGACGAGCTGGAAACATAACAAGAGGAGAGCACAGAAGTAAACAAACGGGCAAGATGCCCTGCTTCCTTCCAACCTGTAAACCTGCTTCCTGTGCAACGGTAAATTTCCGTTGGACGGCGTTTCGTTATTTTCAACATTAGGAGTCATGAAATCAAGCGCTTACGTTCGAAATATTTTTTTCCTGAACGCCGTGTTAACATTCAGCCTGTTACTTAATATCAAGAATCTGACGCTCTTGTCGTGCTTGATAAACCGACGAAGTGAGGCTAAGAGGATGCTACAGTTTTCAACACGTTTATCTGCGGGTTGATATTAATACGGAAGTATTTAATCGATGGCGCGGTCTGCCGCTACGTCGTCGGATGTTGTTGAGTCCAAAACAGGGTAGGTTCAAATAAGATGTGTGTTCAGCAGTCTCAACTTGTTCACAATATCAAGCAGTCTCAACAAAAAGTGGGCAGTGACCCAAGGAAATGCGCCTCTGCAGGTCCGGCCTCGCAGGGTTCAGGTCCAGTGGTGTACATGTCTTAGAGCCATATATCTCACCGTCCGTGAGGTGTATTTCAAGGGGTGTCCTCCATCCTGGGCAGCCTCCTGGGGGCACGGATGTGCAACCCTCAGGGCTGACCGGAGTCCACAATAAGCATTGGCAGGGCTATATCCCCGCCGACAACGTTGGGTTCCGCCTCCTGCGGAAATCAGGCTGGAGCGTGGGATCTGGACTCGGCGCTTGCGAGCAGGGCCGGCGAGATCCAATTGAGCCCGTGTTACCAAAAGGTACACGTGGCCTCGGATTTGATCGACACGCAGCACAGCAGCAAGAGCAACAAGCAGTCCATAACTGCCGTAAACGGCCTGCCGGTGATGACTCCGAGGGCCAGCAGGCTCAAGAGCGCCAATCCGGTGCGCCCAACAGGGTGGCGTCTTTGGTGCAAGAGGAGCTGGCCCGTGAGAGCATTATTGACAAAATAGCGCGGCATCGACAAGTCATGCGGTGGGTGGGTTATGAGTTTGTGAAGTTACAGCGATGATGCGCTGCACCCGTGGGCCGTCTCTCCGAACTTGGCTGTAATAATGCAAACGCGCAGTAGTGCACGGCCCACAGCAGCTCTGCACTCTGCTTGGTCCCGTTTTGATTTCCGCAGTTTTGCCTGACCCGTTACCGTTATCCTTGCAAGCGTCGAGGCTGTAGTATGTAGGAGAAACGTCCTTCTCCAATCTTGCTGGATCCCTCTCAACGTCCCCTATGTTGGTGGACACCCCCCGGGGGTTACTTGCACCCTCAGTGCTGATCAGGAGCAGGAGCGTGGCCGCGCAATCGAGCAATACCTACGGTCCGCCTTCAACGACCCCTTCGACCATCTCCGGTCTGACAACAGCAACCCCCTCAGCCGGCCGCATAAGCTCACACAGAGTAACCCGCTGCTGGATCCCATAGGGGACGATGACTGAAAACACCAGGCCAGATGGCACACTGGGCTGAGGCTATAGCCGGCTGGGGGGCGAGTTTGTGGGCTGGCGCAAATGATGCACGCTAGCATGCACACGTTGAGGAATTAAAGGCATCATATTTTCTTGCATCATGGAAGATGGTGATTCAGTGGCGGTTGCGCCCGAGCTGGTGGATGATTTGGACATTTGATAAAGGATTACGGCGGCCCTCCATCGTCCCTGTCGGGAGGCCGGCAGGATTTGCGGAGGGCGGGGCGTATCAGCCAGGCCGTATGCATTTCTTGTCCAGACGTGCAGGGCTAGATAGAGAGCCAAAAGTGGAGTATCGCTGCCACGCCTCACTAGGTTACGACTGTAACGTACTGAGGATAAGAAATCTCTCTGTGAGGAAAGAATCCAAGAAACAGTGCGCAATGCGCTGCTTCCCAGCAAGCATTCAACAAAAACTTGAAAAGAAAAGCTTTATATTTAGATGGAACGAAAATTCGCAGCTTGACTAGGTCGCTCTGCGTCGAGGTTCCTGGGTTCCAAACGGACATACAACGGCCGCCTCCACAACCCAACGGTTACAGAGAGCCATCTCATCAGGCGTCCAAAGCTCACATGCCGCCCAAATCTCCACCTCGCTGTTTCCCTCCCTCTGCAGCATTTCAGCCACTGCGGCTGCCATAACGACTCCCGCACCCACCTCTAACCCGATCCTGTTACGACCTGCTCCTATAACTGGTCCGCTTGAAGCCATAGCCCTGGCGACAAGAAGAACTTGCCTTGCAAGTTCTTCTTGTCGCGGCTCCTGCTTTTGAAAACCTGATACTCCTGAGGGCCATGTTAACATACAGCTACATGTTTGGAGTTGGACCAGTGGCCGGCCCGTGACACGTTATTCCGCTTGAAGCCATCGTGTTGCTCCCCTAGGCATAGACAGGTTCGCTGCAACTGGGTGGCTGGTGGGTCAATTGGACAGAGAAGCAGATAAACACGCAATAATGTGTCACAACACAGCGAATAGCTGTGGATTGACATCCCGTTCTTTAAGTAGGTCTTCAGTACGAGTTCTCATACTATCGTCAAGAACCCGACTTCTCATTCTGGAGAAACCTACCCTACGCTGTACGTGGCACCACCACCGCATCCAACCTCCGGAGGTTGAGAGGGCTTACTGGCAGGGAGGCCTGGAATGGAGACAACCCAGCAGGGAGACTGTAAGTTTAAACTTGTGACTGTGGCATAGCCAAGGCTGTCACGGTGCTGGGCATGGACTGGCTCAGGGGGAACTTCCTGTGGGATGTGGGGGAAACTTACCTATGTTTTCGGATGCATGAATACTTGTGCGTTCTTGTTTGGGGGGGATTGTATGCAAGAAGTTCACCTTGTACTCCGGCAGGGATTGGGACCGGGTCTTGTTTCGCCACGACCCAGCTTGCATGATGCCTGAGCTCTCGACGCAAAAATGTTGCTGCACAGCAATGGCAGCCATGCGTCGTTCGAAAATTTGAAGTCACGTGCTTATGCTTTTATCCTTACCAGCACTGTGTGCTCCACCAGTGCCCCTCGAGGGCACAACTCGTCCGATTTCCACAGGTTTTCGTATTTATGGTATTGTTAACGTCGCCTAATACGGGGAACCCTCATCAGCAATATTGCAATCCAGGGGGACAGCATCTCATAACAGGGCCATAACCAGGGTTCTTCAAGGGGGGGGCCAGCTGTTTGTTCCGGGGTTCCCCGGAACCCTAAAAACTTCTTTTCGGGGGGGTCCCCGAAACTCTACCTAGTTGCGCCAAAAACACGGGAAGCTGCGCTTCACACTGGAAACGTTTTCCGGGAATCCCCGGAGTAGCCCCAACATGTTTCCGGGCGTTTTCCTAAAAATTTAAAAGTTTCCGGGTCCCGTCCCTGGGGTGAAGAACGCTGGCCATAACACGATGCACCCTCAGACTCGAGCAACGGATGAGGCCTGATCCTGACCGATATCGTCTTAACCCAATGTAAGATGTTGCCTATAGGTGCTTGTTCCTAACAGTTTACCTACACGTGTAAATCACATGCGGAATTCTCGGAATGGGCCTACATGGTGGACACAAGGTACGCTCCCTGTACGATATCCAGCAGAATGTTCTCCCACGTCGTTGCATCCATTCAATCAAACCCCATCCACCTCCTACAACTCCCAACTGTTATTGTGGATGAAACCCAGTGACACTTACAGTGCATCAGTTCATTTCGATTACACGAGGGCCTATATATGCGACTGTCGACCGAGATGCTAACGACGGCTCTACATTGGGCTTAGGTATTTCGCAGTCCGACCTGCCATATATATGGCAGAAATGCAGCCGACCTGCCCAAGTAGCAGGAGGTGGAGAGGAACAAGGATGGAGGTGATACTGATGGCGGCCCTGGGGCGGCCAATATAGGGATCTCACTCGTACGGACAGAGAAGCAATGAACATTCTTTTGTCTCAGTGACCAGAACGTCTAACCTTATTGCAACAAATGGTACTAAGGGATTTATACTATTCGCCTATTCGTTTACATCCTTCCGTAAATGCTCAGCCATGAACCAATCAACTGATCAGCCGTCCACCTGGCCTTCGGAGTCTTGGGCCGGCCACCCCATCTCAAATAACGGGTGGACAGGAGCTGTCTGTTCCCAAAAGATGGACTTCAACGTCTGTCCCCCCGAGAATGACCGTGGAATGTGATGGCAGGGACTAGCAAGAGGCCCTACCGCCAGCCCCTCCTCGACCCGCACCGTACTCATCGCAAGATGTAACACCGTGCAACTGCGGCCTGGGCTCACCGACTGAGCTGACGCCGCTCCGCAGGACACCAACGTTGGGACTACTCGTGCGAAACTGCGAGCTGGCCCCATAACCAAAAAGAGCGATCACGTCCACGTGCGAAACACGACGTCTGAGAAGTTGCCGGTGGAAATTTTAGTCCTGCACAACGCTAGTCCATGTCGTGCTCAGTAGAACAGTGCCAACAACAACGCCCCAGCCGGATTCCAGATGCCACAGCCTTCCAACGTAATACTGCGATATGCTTAAGCAACAGGACACAGGGCATGTGTTGTGAAGCTCACAGGGCACCCTCACGGCAGCGGTCGCGGCAACAAGCAGCTGGAAATGCAGTAGCAGCCACGGCACTTTATGAGATCCCTCTAATCTGTTCTCTTGGCGCAATTCCGTGAACAGACGAATAACCTAGCTAAACTTCGAACTCAAGTTTTGCGCATTCAAAGGCTTGAGCAGCGTCGACTGAAGCAAGTGCGGTCACCCACACACACGCGCATGCAGAGTCCACAATTGTCACTCCCGTGCATCATAATCATCGAACGCCCACACTATGAATTGGGTCCCCCGAGCAAGGCCGCGGCATGCTATATATACACACCCATTGGACAAAAGTGTCCGCGCCAGAAACTTTCAATCGTTTCTTTCATTTAAGCCAGGGCACCTGGTCCCCTGCCGTGGCATAAGCGTCCCCAGCACCCTCATCACCATTCGCAGATGAACAGATCTGGCCGTACTCATCAACAACGGTCGTGGGCATAAATCAACACTTGGTGTTTGCAAGGAACGGTCCTTTACTGGCTGATGAAAATCCTGCCACACCAATCTGCCCATCCATCCGTTCGCCAGTTCCGAGGTCCACTTGTTCGCGCGTACAGAATCATCCATTTCCCTGTGATATAGTTTATCACTTCCCATATCCGGTCCCGTTGTCTCCTTCATGAAAGCAACTTTCCAGGACCACAAGTGGACCTCGTTCATTAGACCATTGCCAACAGCAACCAGCATCCACAAATGGGGCTGGGCGATCATTATTGAGCCCCGTTGCTGTCGTAAGTTGGGCGCCCAGGTCGAAATGCTTTGGTTTCCATGAACACCGAAAGCAGTGGCCCGCAGAACACAGCAACTTTTCGACTTGAGCAGACCCACGAGCCAAATATAGTTAATGAACCCAGGAAGCGACGGAAATAAAGTTATGCAAAAAGCTTAAAATATGGTCCAGTTGCCCGGGCACAGCGATTGGCGTAATCAGGATGCCCTGGGACGTGCACCGGGGGCCATCCCGCACCGGTCCCAAAGTTCTCCCAGAGTTGGCACGAAACATGCAACTCAGCGGCCCCAGGGTCCCACGCACGCCCAAGGTGGTATTGATAGATGCGCTCTGGCTGGCGACGAGGCCTGTTTGCCAGCCAAACGCTTCAAGCGCCGCCAGAGAAAAAAGGCAGCTGTGTCCCTTTATGAATTCCTACATTGAGGGCCGCATCACATAAGCGCAGTACCGACATACTTCTTTGGCGGTGTTTAAGATATGTACGTGCGGCATTTGCGAAGGGGCATATACACGCGCACGGGTTGCACACAACTTACCAAATACCAAATATATGCCCGTAGACTGGACTTCGACAAAGGAAACTCCAATACGTTCCGCAATCTTAATAGTGAAAACGTTTGCCCTGCTGCGATCATCCGTTGGCACTCACCCGTCCTTCCCGTTAACGCACACGCTTTGTAACAACATTAAGCCTTCACATCGATGCGGGCGAGATGCTCCCTTTGTCCGCGCGCACACACGCGCGTACGAACATGTTTATGCACACACGCTCGATGCAAATCGACATAACCATGCGTACACCAACGGTAAGAAAGATGAGGTGGCTAGGCAAGGTAAAACTGAAGACGAAAACCCAACCCATCTAACGACCGACCGCCGGTGCGTCCCTGGCCTGTGAGTATCCCGTTGAAGTCGAATATTATCGAATGCATTGCCTGCAGGAAAAGAAACGTTTGTACATGCCACACACACACGGTTAATATGATGCGTTTCCTCAACGTGTACGTTCAAAAAAATATTGGCGAAAAAGGAGACACGCAGGCCATAGCAGGCACTTGAAGACCAACGCGCTCGGCCACCAGTTAAATCATCAAACCCTAGTCCTTTGCCGAGTGCGATAAATGTCATTGAGGTATTGTTCGAATATCAAAGGCGGTGAAAATCTACGTGCGTAGCAGCGGCTCGCTCGCACATTGTTGAAACGGTGTTTTCATGAACTCTCCCCCATGCATACATGACTGCCGTGCCGTGACCGACTCCGACGTATTCACCGGATGCTTTAGCGGTATTCCCCTGATATTAAATAACATTCACATCGTTAAACAATCGCGAAGATGATGCCCTATGCACGCCTGCAATTTTCCCTTACACCGTCACACGCAGCAGGCACACTCCAAGCGCAGTTCACATCTGCGGTGCTGGCATGATCCAGAGCCGTCGTTGGCCATACAAGACACGCTACGACATGCAGTCCTCCTGAGCTTCCGAGCCACCAGAGCCACCTAAGCAACGACGCAGCTGAAGAAATAATCCAATCTCCGTAGAGCCGGCTGCCAAAAAGAATTAGCACCGAAAAGGTGGCACGACCAAGAACGTGCAATCGCTCCTCCAGCTGACCGAATCCTCGATGCGGATGATGATAACCAAGTGAATCCAAGGGACGTCTCCACACGTCTTATCAACGTGAATCATCATCACCAACAACAACAACACTCCGGACATTCCCCAATACCCATAGCCCCACGTGCTGCAGCGCGTGCTTTCCCTGCATCCCACATGGAACCCCCTTTCTTGCGCATATTCTTTTATTCTACCATCGCCCCTACTGTCACCCTGACTGTCTCCCTCCTGCGAAACGTGCCGTGCCATGGTGTGCCTGCCGTGCGTACCATGTCCACTGCCTGTGACCGCAACCTGCACAGGAAGCCAGCACATGAATCAAATAGCACGTAAATAAAAAACCCCGTGACCTACACAACGAATGGCGTACACAAACTGATAAAGAGTCACTGATCAACCTGAAAGCTTTACAGGACAGCCGGGGTCACCCAGCGTCATGCATGCATGCGATATAACCACCTGCCATCAACCGATCACAAATCCACCTGTGCCATGTACCATCCACCATAAGTATTCCCCACATACCCATCTGCCATAACCAACCCACAACAATTTTACCAACTTTATCCTCACATCCCGCTGGCCGTTGTTTCGGCAGGCCTTGCTTCTCCTCATGA
Source organism: Volvox reticuliferus (assembly GCA_019650235.1). Lineage (NCBI taxonomy): Eukaryota > Viridiplantae > Chlorophyta > Chlorophyceae > Chlamydomonadales > Volvocaceae > Volvox > Volvox reticuliferus. Next base: position 401,731 of record BNCP01000048.1, read on the forward strand.
AGCCCCCGGCTATCATAGGAGCCGGGCCTATCGACTTCCGGTACGTCTCAATCGTTGGTTACTCAGACTCTTCTTGGATCTACAACTTGGATAACCGGGTCTTAACCGGGTCTCCGGTCCCATTCCTAATCCTATTGAATACTCGCGGAGCCCCCATCACATTTCATGCCAGGCCGACATATCTTCGGTTCCCATGACACCAAAGTATCATCCGTGTAAGTCCAATTTTTCGTTCAGTTCAACCGCCGATTCCACCTCATGCTTTGCGTGCCGTAAGACAGGTAGGTAGCTAGGGACCCTCCTGTCCGTTGGTGTTTCTGTCCCATCCCCTCTTATTAACGAGCCCTAGAGCTGGGGCCTCACAGAGGCTCTGGAGACACGACAGAAAGATCCACGCCACCCTCTTCGCTATCTGCACCGCTCTCCCCGCAGCAGCAGCAGCCGCTGCTGCCACTTTCGCTGCCACTCTCAGTGGAGGTGAAGCTCCCAGGAAATGACGAGAGTGAGAACACGTCCTCATGGTACGGGCACTGAGACTGGGACAGCTGCGTGCTTACGCCGCATTGATTGCAAGATGCCGACGCTGTTATCGTGCTGCACGACCACTGCCACAGGCCGCATGTATTATCGTCAGAGTCTCTGGTCCCACCTGTGCACGCATCCTTTGGGAGACCAGCGCCACCCAGCAGTAACAGCAGCTCACCACCGTCGCTGCCACCATTGCTGTCAGAACCGCCACCACTTCCGAATTTCGCAGCTACAGGCACAGCTGCATCCTCCAGCTGCCAGCCGTTATCATACACCGCGTCCTTAGAAGGATTGCTCTCCGATTGCTTCTGGCAATCCCCCTGGAAATACATTTCGGATGTAACACCCGCGCAAGCAAAAAAAGCCGTAATGGAAGACGGGATGGCTGAGCTATCACTGATGACCCCCAAAGCAGTGCCAGTGTCCAGCAGTGGGGCTGTAACCTCTGGGCATGCACCTGCAACAAATGCCAGTCGCCGTAGGCACCCTATGTCTGGCACTGCTCCCCCAGAGCAACGGTAAAGCTCCAACAGATGCTGTGTTGCGGTCGATGTCAATGCTGCTGCTGTCATCGCCATGTGCCACGCGGCGGCGATGTAGCTAAGGAGAGAAGAGAGAATATCAGTTTGGGTACATGTGCCAGTACTACTGGCAGCGTGTACTGCAGCCAGCTGAATTGGCGTCCAGCCGCCCGTCCCTGCAGCATTATACAGATGGGATATGCACGAAGCATTCATGCCTACGAGTAATATGAAGGTTGCGAGCTGTAAAATCCCCAACCCCCATTTGAGGACTGTGAGCTGGAAATACCCAACTCGCTAAGGAAGATTTAGCTCTATGAAGCCGAATTAAAATTAAATAGAATGCCACATTTGAAAGGACGATAGCCCGACTAATTCCTGCCGAGGCTCATAAGGCACCTTTTCCCATTAGCCAGGTTGCATGAGTACACAGCCACAATGAGGACATCAATTCTGACTTGGCATACTATGACACTGCTGAGGGATTAATAGCAAACAAGTACCGGAAAGATGACAAGAGAATCGAAGGTGCGAGCACTTGCTGACAGGAAAGCAATTAGGGCTTGTGGATGCCTTCAGCAGGCTTAGATGGTCCTAACGACCTCTTAACATGTCCTGGGTGCTGGGCTGTCTTGGCGGGTTAAATCTATATCCATCCAGTTTACACAATCCGCCATGGGTGGAGTGGGGCTGCTGCAGCTTGACCATCCGGCCCCCAGCCCACCTGCTGCAAGGGGATCCAATAGGACGTCATTCCACAGGCCCTCCCTTAGGAGCACTTCAACACACCGCACACAGCCGGAAGATGCCGCCAAATGCAGCAGGCTGAAACCCCCATTGGGACCACCAACCGATGGAATTGCAAGTCCGACAAGCTCCGGTTCTGCTTCCTCCGTCTGATGATCAAGTTGCTGAGCCAGTGGTTGCTGCTCATACAGCTGTGGCTGCAGCTGGGCGTGGATCCGCATGTCAGCGAGCTCCGAAAATGGCACACGCGCAACATGTGTTAGGAAGAGGAGCACCTCAGCGGCAGTGTGCGGCATCGCCCTGCATTTTGGGGATAGAGATAAGGTCTGGAGCGGCGAAGGCAAAATGTATGTCTGCTTCTGGCATAGCATGGTGATGCAGCGCATGGACACCATGGAGCACGTAGGGTGCGCCTCCTCATTCCTCCCTTCGGATGCTTGTGTAACGACACGAACTGGATAACACAAAGCCACCAAACAACAAAATACTGCACACCACGTTGGGTTGCACATCCCAGTGCCGCTGCGTGCAACCTTGCAAAGGAGGGCTATCTGCTGCTCATCAAGACGACCAACTCACGCCTTCCAGCTGACCCACCTGGCCAAGCAGAACGGCAGCAGGCGTTTAGCTCGTCGGACATAACATTCGAGAAGGTCAGGGCCCATGCTTAAGTCAGCAGTGGCGATCACCTTAGCCGCTGCTGCTGTTTCTGCTGGCGAAAATGTCCCCGACGGTGGCAAGTCCGAGGATGTCGCTGCAGTCGTGGGTGCAGCGGCGGCACTGGACATTACCACCCCAGCCCAAGTCCCACACGGCACCAAGCCCGCTGTCAGGATGTTCTCCGCCATCAGAGCATCCGGCGCGTATCCTGAAGCTCTTCGCGCCGAACTAGGACGGGGAGATTTATGCGCGCTGCCGCTGTCGCTACCTTCCCGGGCGACTGCTGATTTGCAATTGCTGTATGCAGATGCTTCGGCAGTTGCCGCAGCCGAAGAGCATTCCGGGGATTGTCGTCGCAGCCGCCGCAGCAGGGCCTGCATATCGGCCTCCCAAATGCCAACATCGATATTGGCGGCGCCGTTACCGCGGCCACTGTGACGTCCGTTACTGCTGTCATTATCCCTCCCGTTGCAGCAGCAACTCCTGCCACTGCTGTTGCCGCTATACAAGGCGTCAAGCACGAGGCCCAGGTCGGTCAGGAGCTCGTGCAGCCGAGGAACATCCTCATAACCTTCCCGACTCTCGGCATCCTCCTCCGCTTCCTCCTCCTCCGGTCCCGATATCTCTTTACCTGCGGCATGGGACCCAGTATCTGTGCTACATGATGACCGTTGCGGGCCCCATTGCCACTGCCGCGTCACCAAGCCATTCACCTCCGCCGCTACCTCAGCGTTTGGTGCAACCACCAACGGCCACCAGCCTCCCAGCACGCCAGCAGTAGCAGCCTCCCATTCCAGCACTGCTAAACCTGGCCCCGTTGGCGGGTCCAGGTACACCAACGCACCGCCTATGGCGGAACTATCCGACGAGCAGTGATGCCATTGCCACTGCCCCGCGCCAATGTCCGAGCCCAGCTCTGACACTTCCCGTTCAGCTTCTGAACACACACACCCATCCCTTTGCTCTTCAGTCCCCGCCCCATGTTGAGATGCTTGCAACTGAGTCTCCGCTTCCGCCGTCTCGATAATGGCATCTCCTGTGCCAGCCAGAGAGGTTCCATCTGCAATGTCGGTCACGCTGCAGGCGCTGTCTCCATAGCAGCTACAAAAAGCTTGACGCCCGGACAGCCCTGCACTGGATTGCGCCTCCTGCTCGGCTGGCCGCCTGTGCTGATGGCAGGTTTGCCGCCGCCTCCGCTGCTGCTGCTGCTCCTGGGTCTGTTGCAACGGATGATGTGCAGCGTCCATGCCGTCATCGTTCAACTCTGCCTCCATCTGAACAAATGCGCCCAGGCGTCGCCCATTTAGACGGACGTGGAGGCGGACAGCGGTTCCGACCAGGAACTGGCCAACCATATAGAGGACAGCGGGCTCGCCTGAGGGACCAGCAACAGACCGTATCGGGCAAAGGGGAGCCTTCCAAGGTAAGAGATTAAGTGGCACTGGGATCATGTAAGATTACAACACCCAAAGAAGATCCCTGGCCAGGGTCACGAGACGTTGGGTCGCCGGGTGAGAGAAAGCTTTGGTGTACTGTACAGGAATGGCCGTACGGTCAGGTAAAGTTCGGATGGGAGACTTCTGGAATGAGAATAACAGGCGGCGCGCGGAAGGCAAGAGAAGAACGGACCCGTGGGTGTATACCCAAACGCACAGCACTATATTACAATATTACTCGTAAACAGGATCCGAGAGGAAACGGATTGTTGACAGTGCGCAAGTAAAGAGGTGACCGACGCACCTTGGACGACCGCCAGTGGGGCCAGCTCGTACACCACAGGTGCAGCAGCACGGGTGGACTGTCCTTCAAGGGGAGGGTATACCACCTGCAGCCAGGGGAACGCGCAAGGAACGCGAGCGCGCCGTACACCTGGAGCCCCATGGCTAATGCTATCACACCCATTAGCTCGCGACTTCAACAGCCCAACTCGTGCTTGACTCTTCCGGCCCATCATGGGAGGCCTATTGCTGGTGTTCTCCAGCACAGCAAGACAAAGCACCATTTGCTCTCCCACACCCTCACCTGGCTGCCCACTTGCACAATGGCATGCACACCCATGGCCGCTGCCGCAGCGCCAACGGCAGCAACGGTTGCCGGCGCAGGATCATCAGTATCAAGCCACATGTCAAAACCCAACGCCGCCGCCAGAGCAGCAGCCGCTAGCCTATCCGCAACGTAATCAGGGACACCGTCTTCGGCGCCGGGGTCGCTACCGCCACAACAAGAGGCGTCGCTACCAGCCGCTGCATCCGCAGGAGGCGGGTCCGCACATGCCATGGCCGCCCGGCCACCATGGGTTTTGAAGCCAACGCTGCCGCCGGCACCGACGGTTGCAACTTCCGCCGAGTTTCGGGTCTGGCGGCTGCTTAGAGTCGGCAGACGCAGGTTGATATCGAGAACGAGGTTGACGCAGCCGGAGCGGAGGGTGCCCTACGATTCTCAGGAGCAGAGGGGGAAGGAAGATGAAATCATGTCGGAGCCCAGTCGGCGCCAAATGTTAAGGAAGGTAGAGCCGCGAACTGAATAAATTCCCGAGCATTGTCGATCAGCATAAGTCCATCTCTTGCCCCAAAAGGCTCTTCCTCCGCGTCCCAACCCTCAACCCTTAAACCAAAACAGTTGCGGGGCAAAGCGCAGTACGCCAAGGAGGCTAATGCTTTCCATTCCTGAAATCCTGAAGCTTATGACCTGCCACGGACTGGGAAATTTTTGGCTCCATTATATTGATAACCGGCAGCCTGGAGAAAAGCTAACTTTATGCAATCTCCCCGCCACACACACACACACACACCGCAATCACCTGCAGTGTCACCGCGTCCATAGACTGAAGCCATGCCTGCAAACGTTTTGACACATCGGGCGCCAACTGCTCCGGACGCATGCCATGCAGCTTCAAGCTCAGCCGCTCCAGGGCATCCTCGCCACCACCACGCCCGTCGTCCCGCCCGTCGTCCCGCCTCCTATAATCTACAGCCAGCAGCGGCCCGGAGACAGCTACACGGCAAGGGTAAGGAATGAGCGTTTTAGGGATTAAGGGTGTGAGCGTGCCAACGAAGGCCGGAGTTAAGAGTGGAAGCACGGCTGTGCAACACGAGGCGGGTGGAGGGTTCGTGATTCGACGTGGAACGGGGTTGCAACGCCAGGATGAAATGTAGCTCATCGGCAGAAATGCCGCAGGCATGGTATGCCTTTACCTCCCCTGCCCTTTTCATCGGTTCTGCCCTTCACACCTGCGACCGCCTTGCTGCTCTGCGGTCCTGCGCTGCCGCCCCGCATCACCAATGTATTGCCGGGCAGCCGGATAGCGCCGTTGGCCAGGTTGAGCAGCAATGAGCTGTTGTTGGGCAATGCAATTGCGGCAGCGCCGCCGTTTCCTGCGTTCCCAGCCGTTAGCTGCATCGTTGTGCCCGGCCCTGCGGGGAGACGGTCCGGCCCACAAGGCTTTGCTTCCCAATCAATGGGGACCGAGAAGGGTCAACGGGCTCCAGATTATGGTCCCAAGGCAAGCACGTGGCTGCGACATGCATTGTCCTCGCGCCAGGGAGGTACATCCTTCGCTCATAACAGGCTGTACATGCACCCACATGCCCTTGACGGAAAGCCTCCCTTATTGAAACAATTCGTCTCGCGCAACTGGTAAGGCATTTCACCCAACACCATGCAGATGCCTCAATCGGGAAGGGCGCACCTGACATCGGCTGTAGCCGCAGGACCGGCATATCTGCGGCCGCCGCCGCTGCAGCCTCTCCCGGCGCAGTAGCCATGACTGGCAACTCCAGAACCACATTGCCCTGCTGCATCCTCTGAAGCCGCGTATTGGCATTGTTGAAGGACAAGAACTGCAGCGGCCCCAATGCCCCCGCAGACTCGTGCTGCTGCTGTTGTAGCAGCAGCTCTGGATATTGTTGCTGCTGCTGTGGGAACCCCGACGGTGGCAGTGGCTGCGGCTGACTTGGCTTGCGCGCCAGCGATACTACTGGCGCCAGCGCGACACGTGCAGATGACGGCGCCGGGGAGGTGGGCGGGTCCACGGTCAAGTCCAGCGCCAAGGTTGCCGCTCCGGCACCGCTTCCGGTGCCGCCACGGGTCTGAAGCAGTACCAGGTGCTGCTGCTGCTGCTGCTGTTGCTGCTGCTGCTGCTGTATCATCCGCAGCCTGCGCTCGTTTTGCAGCTCCAGCAGCAGTGCCACCTGCTGAGCATGCGGCAGCATCTGCAATAACGCAATCATCTGGTCATACGGCATCTGCTGAAGGAGCTCGAGCTGCTGGTTGACGGGCATCTGCGACAGCAACCGCGCTACCGCAGCGTTGCGTTTCTCCTCGTCAGTGGCGGCCGATGGTGGTGGCGGCGGCCCAGCCGCTGCTGCCAGGCCGCGCAGCTCCGCCCGCAACGGATCTAGCGCCGCCGTCCCGCTGGGCTCCAGCCGGATGTACTGCATACTGCCACCGGTTCCACCACCTCCAGCGCCAGCAGTGCGGCCGCGCGTGACATTTATCAACTCTCCAACATCCAGCGACAGCACGCCGGCTGGGCCGGTACGGCGGCGGGCATCGTCAGCGTCCGCCAAACCGCTATGCTGGCCCATGAGCAGCGCTGATTGCGCGCCGCCCCTCATCAATCCCACATTCAGGCCTAGGATATCACGCCCCCTCTCCCGCTCACAATCAAATCCGTGGCCCCTGTCCCTATCATAATTTCGTCCGGAAGCACCGCCATCGGCGCTGACAGCAGCGCCCAACCTAAGGCCTAGAGGCAGGTCCAATGCTGCGCCAAACGGGCACCAACGCGGCTCGCTGGTAAGTCGCTGTGCACTTGTGAAGATCTCGAGACCGCTGCCACCACCGCCACCACTGCCAGCGGCGGCAGCACCATGCAGCGGTAGACGCATGCCACGGTCAGTCTCGTGACCAAGAGCCGAGGCAGCAGTCGTAGCAGCTGCGACGGCGACGGCAGCACTGGGCCCAGCTTCCCGCATTACCTCTAAGTCCTCGCGCTTCATGGCAGCCGTGGATGACAGACCAGCAAGAGCCGACATGCTGTGGCCGGCCAGGCCTCGCTGATACTGTAGGCCGACGCGTAATTGCCGTTGCTGCTGCAGCTGTTGTTCTTGTTGTTCATCTCCCGGAAGAGTGTCCTGTAATGTGAGAAGCCAAGACCAAATATCTAATGCTACTCTGTTGGCCAACCACACGGTCTCCCCAAAGCCTTTTAAACACTAACATTTGATACATTATATTTGTCCCTGAAGTACCTGCATCCACATCTCCATTACGGCTCCTAGAAACCCCCCTGGCTTAACCAACCTGGTAATCCGTGGGAAAACGGTGGCGGTGCGGGGACTGCAGGCCGCCGCCACCGCTGCCAGGCAACCCTCCAAGCTTAAGCGTACGCCGAGCTGCGGCAGCAGCAGCTGCTGCGTCGTCGCTGCTGCGCGTGCTGGTATGCGAGGGCCGGCTGTTTAATGGCGGGACTGCATCTGCGTCTGCCGTTGCGCCACGCCAGCCGCCTTCCTGTCAGTGATCCAAAGGCGGAACATTATTGCGACAAGTTAGGTGTTTCAGGCGAAAATAAGCATCACTGAAGAAAGGTGTGCAGGGACATCGAGGTTGCCACTGTTGTATCTCCGCAGGTGCAAACTGTACACTTACTCTCCAGGCAGGGGCTCTCCACACTTGCAGCTCGCTTCCTTTAAACCCAGCGCCATTCAAGCTTTCAAGACCCCTCACCTCCAATGGTTGCCCGGCTGGTTGGTCCCGCAGGAGCTGCAACCGCGGCCCCTCGCCGCCTGGCTGCGCCGGTAGCACCTGAAGCAACCCTCCGCCGCCCAGGCCCCCTAACAGGCTTGCCAGCTCTAGTTGCGCTGCGGATCCGGACAGCATGCCGGCATTCAGGATAGGACCAAGCGCTCCACCCAGAGCTTTCAGGCCATCCGCGCCCTCGCGGCCGCCGTCATTGCTGCCTCCTGCTGTTGTAATGACAGTCGAACCAGTGCCAAGCTGCGGCAGCGCTGCGCGACGGCGGCCATCAACACCAACGCCGCGTGCCGGCAACCCCCCATCGAGATCTTGGCTGTGGCTGGAGCTGCATCGGGATAGGCTGCCGCTACCGCCTCCTGTGCGCCGCCCGTCGGGGACGTAGCCCATTGGGCCCTGGCCTCCCCGGTCCGCCGGGGCCCCGGTATCATGACCTGGCAAAACCTGCAACGTCGCCATCTGATTCTGCAACTGTGACGGGATGTGCGATCGCATCTCATCCATCATGATTTCGTCGCAAGCTGTGGTGCCGCTACCAACCCGGTCTGAGCCTCCAACCCCCTGCCGCACGTGATTTTCAGCCCCACTACTGCCCACGGCTGCAGCATGCATCTGCGGCGCCGTCGTGCTGCGGCGCCGTAAAATTGGCGGCCTCCTGTCTTGATCCTCCTCCACTTCATCAATTTCAATGCCCGCCATGCGTACGCCGCCCTGGCTGTAGCCCGGCGGTCCGATGGCGGTAGCCGGAGTAACACCCAACCCAGTCGTGCCCTGGTAACCCCGCGATGCAGCCATATAGGCAGCCTGAAGCGCTGAGTCAAAACCGGCTGCGGCAGCAGCACGGGCTGCGGCAGCGCCATTGACGCCTCCAGCTGGCGTCGGCGAGCCGGGTCCGCTACCGCCACTGGTCACTGCCTGCTCCTCTTCCAGGATATCGGGTCGCGGCGCGCGCGGGCGACCGCGTTTGCGGGGCTCTAACTTCAGCTCCTGTTGCGAAAGAGCATTTGTTGTCGTCGCGGCAGCCTGTGGCAGTGGCGAACAGATAACGGGTGATTACGTCAGCAAGGAGAGGTGGAGCGGCACCGCCTTGCATGCGTGCTTCAGCGCGCCCGGGCCAAATAAGAGTGGACGCCGCGTGCAATGCGCACGTATCCACCCACACAGCGACCCATATCCCGAAATGAGAAGTGGCTGACATGCGCCATATATCCATCAAACCAAGGAGATGTCGGATGCGGCAAGCAAATTTCAAGAACGACGATGTGATATTCCTACAAGCTTGTGAAGGCGATTAATCCCCATGCAAGTCAACACTTACATCACAGCATCAAGTCACTTCGAACCGCCGATAGGACCACGCCATGTCCAGACAGGCCCAACAACGATCGAAGCGCAGCATGCGCATGCAACTCCGGGCCATGCATTGTGCTCGCCCATCGCCCCTTTGTAAACCAAATAGAAACCCACCTGCGTGTCCGATGGTCCGCTGCAAATGGATTTGGCGTCATCACCGGCACACAGGAAAGAGGAGTGGGAGGATTCATAGGTAAGGCGTGCTGTAAAACCTGGCCGCTTCAGGCTGTGTCCCGGCCCCTTGGAGTGTTCCCGGGCGGGTCCCAAAAGGTTTTTAAGCGTGGTAAGGACTAAATGGAAGTATCAGTGTCGTCGTCGGAGCAATTCACGCGGCGGGATGGCGCGGGGCCCGCACGTCCATACAAGTTACTTGTCCCATCAGCTCACCTCGCTGCTTGCAGATTTGTAAGCGGCATGTTACGGCGTTTGTAGAACCGAATCATGAGGGCCTTGCGACAGTTCCTGTGGGCGTGGGACCCAAAATGCGTCTTGCCCGTGTGTCATGTGGTGCCTGCCCACCGATGGCACGAAAACACAATTCCGCATTAGATAGTTAAAGACAAAAAACGATTACACACCTGTTTGCGCCATCGAACTCCTCCACCTGTATAAGTAGGGGAGATGGCTCGTCAAGAAACTAACAAAAATCGCGTCGGGATAGGTCGGGACGCCAATCTACGACAGGTCAGCGACCCGACAGTGCACCTTCCATCAAACCTACCAAATGGAACTTGCCACATTGCTGGCAGAACCGGCAGGAGCGGCCTTCGATGCTCAGGCTAAGGGATTTCATATGTGCCTCACATATTCGGAAGCGGCGGTAATATGCTTTACTATTCGTTAAATCTGCGTGGCAACCCTGCGAGTTCCATGGAACATCTTTAGTGAGACCTGGACGAAACATCGCCTTGCACTGGGGCCGGAATGCGACTCTTTATCGCACCTTCACCTGCAAACAAAAAACGGGCAACTATGAGCCGATACTAGTGTAGGACAGCGTGGACATAACGTATACGTATAATAAAGGTCGGAACCCGTTGCTACGGGGTTCAAGGATAATTAACGCAGTCTCACCAAACAACAAACATCCGGTTTTGACGAAGAAGATTGGAGCCCTGTGCCATAGGCAAACGAAGGTCAACAACTGCAGGGAAGAGATAAGGCGTCCAATCGGTAGCAGCTCACCTGTCACCGATACCGGTGCGCCCAGCGGCTCCGGCCGCGCCTGCGGAGCTGTGTGCAGGTGCATTTGAGGCTGCTCATAATCCGGATCGTCTATCCGTTCTGTGGAAGGCGGCAAGTCCGAACGTGACCAAGGGCACCACACCAAGGTTAGGACATTGAGGTAACACCCTTGCCTTTCTTTTGTACAGTGAGACGCATTCTATCAAAGGTGTAATCGTCCTCATTCCATGCGGCTTCACCATTTTCCATTTGTGCAACTTTTTGAGTGAACGCACGCTAACTCGGTTTGATTAGGTCATACGCTAAGTACTTATATCATTTAACTTCAAGGAATGATGGTCTGCCGATTATGGAATTGTCCCATGAATACGAAGTACTGTGCGTACGTAAAAGACGACATCGTCAACCAGAGTGGCCGCGATGGCAATGAAAATCTCCAGAAACCAAACTTGTTCTTTTAAAATTACTTCCTTTTCATCCGTCTTACTAAGTTTTGGATGTCAGGCGGCTCGAGGCTGAGCAAAGGAAATGCTTGATATTGATCCTGTCAGACCCGTGCAATTTTCCTTTCCGTTTGAAACGTACATCTGTAACGGTCAGGACGTGAGCATGTTATGGCCCTTGGTTTGAGAAGATTTGTCACGCAAGTCCTCCACCAGTCGTCCTAACCCGGTGCAGAGCCAACGAATGAGTTTTTTGTTGGGTGACGGCCTTTCGGGGTGGAGAAGATACGCCTCCGATGACTGGGACTGTCTCGTTTTCCCTCCATTGAATGAATTTGCTTACATCTAAACAGTACCACTGGGGTTAACTTCAGTATAGCGTGCCTGGCCATAACCACACGCCGGTACATCCCAAAATCGCCATACCACAGTGCTGAATCGGTTTGCCACGATTACGCTTGTCTGCCATTTCCTTGGCCGCAGCCATCAGCACCTCATCTGAGCACCGGCTTCATGCACGCCAATGCGCACCGGTGCTTCGTTAGTGTACGGTCCCTGGTGTACGTGGGAGCGGTGCCCGGCATTGACCTCTGCACAGATTACGTAACCGGTGTATATCGGCAAATATACCATTTCAATTGCATCGCGCACATTGCGTGTTGTGTATTGTTGTACGTCTGAATGGCACCCGATGTCTACACACAGTACAATGGTTGCTGAACTACTACTTCTCCAATGATCGTAAAGCATAGTACTGCGCTTTGATGTCATTATAGCACTTTACAAGTGACCATTAATTTACGTTTGTGATAAAATGAATACATAATTGTATAGATTAAAGTTAAAGGCACTCCAGGGCCAGCTGTTTCTCGTGTTTTTCGGAATACGAACAACCGTACCAGACAGGTTTATACAGGCAGGACCGGACGGACGCGAAGGCACACGGCGGTACTCCACGATACTTCAAAGATACCCTTCTAATTTGTTGAACATGTATCATTCCAACATCCACCTACACGGGTATCAAGGTAATTGGTCTGTATCCGCTATTTCTGGATTGCAATGTTTTAATACCAATCGAACTTTAAATATTTGACATGCAATTCATACATCAAATTTACGATTTCGAGAATATACCTAGGTTCTCGATGGTAGACATAGGTCTTCCTGGCGATCGGGTTGTACAGTTAAAGTCACAGAAATTTGCCGTAGTAATTCCCATCCTTGGACTTTAACGTATCTTTTGGTTTAAAGTTGTCCGTAAACGACATCCTACTACTTTCCATTTCGCGCATCTCTTCGTACCAGTTGGCCTGGTCCAAGCGAGGGAGGCACGGAACTCGATTATCCAGTTTCCGTAGTTTTGCAATAATAGTGCCGCGTTGCAACTATACTCACACCATTGCCGTTAATAATGAATTGTTTACTAAATATTTTATGTCTTAATTGTCATATCTACGCTTAAGCTGCAGCGGCAACTCAGTATGCGAGTTTGTTGGACTGTGGCTCTGAAATGCAATTAACTTATTTTTTCTTACGAAATTGTTCTTAATAATCATGTTATTCTGACGGTGCGAGACTGCCTGTGTATTATGTACGACGTGGTACCTGCTGCCAAAACAGGGCGCTCGTCTGCAAGAATCCTTAGCTTTGGTTATTGCCTTTCAGAACAAAAATGAGTGAAAGTGATGGGCCAACACGTGAAAACAGTGTGACTTCTAGGACCTGCAATAATACAACACAAGAGCACCACAACACGTTTCAGTCATTCACGCAGACAACACTTGGGCAACGTATTAGCTCGGCCCTGGGCAGCTTTCGTGATCGAAAGAATAAGCAGACTGAGCATGTTGTCCTTAGTGGCGTCGGCGGTCTTCGAGTCGGCTCAAAAGGGCAGCTGGAGGTGGACAGAAGTATATGGGATTTGACTAAAGGCGTTCACGTCGAGGAGCATTATGTTTCACCGTTGCAGCGGGGATGGGAAGCGATTTCCCAAGACTGCAAGGTAAGTGCTCTGGACCTACCTTCAAACCTCTTCTTCCTTTCCGCCAACTTAATTGGTCGTATATCTATCTATTTACGCACGCTTCAGACAGTTGTAAGGACGGTGCGGCGGGATCCACTGGTGGCCATCATCCCTTTCATGCTGTTGCTTCTGCTGCTCGGTGGCGGGCTATGGGCCGTCTTCGCAAGTGCCGCAAAAGAAACTGAACATCGAAAGGAAGTTGCACGACAGGTAATTCCGGGCTTGCGGCTCAAGCTCGGTTACGAAACGATCGCCAAGTCATTCTTTATCGATGCTCTGACATCACGCATGGCAACTGAAGAAGCCACCGGCCACGACCTTCCCACGCCCATCCTGGAATATGTACGATTCTGTCTTTAGCAGTTTCAAGCACCGCACGTCGTATGATCACGCAGAGCGCCATGCCTCCTTGCATGCCTACGGTGATTCCTCGCCCAAGTTCCAACCCACGTTGACGCTACCCGCGTGACCCTAAGAAACGACGAAGCGGACCTCCTCTTTTTCCTCCTCATCTTCTACCTGCTCTTTTTCCTCTGCTCTCCACTGAAGCTGGACGCCGGCCCCCTGAGCGTTGCGTGCAAACTCTGTGGCCCTGCTCCAGACCTCTCCGCATGCAAGACGCCGATGCCGCGTACTGACGCCTCCCTTGCAACTTTCGCAGCCCCGAACTGGAACCTGCAAAATCCTGTATCGCTCCAGGAAAAGCTCCTGTTCCCCGCCTTCCCTTTCTCCCATGCGTGCTTCCTTTGAAATTATTGTAACAGCATAACATAGTCATGAGCATTGATTGTTTCATCGCATACCCCAAGCTTAATGCGAGGGCCACACACACACCCTCCTTAACGTCCCGTGCTCATGCATGTTGTCCGCCGCTGCACCGCTGCCGTTGCTTTCGTCTCCGGTCCGTGATGCGTAGGTGGTTCACGACAAGGGTCTATTCCTCCAGACGGAGCTTGCCAAGGCCTTCCTGCCAGCCTACGTATGTAGTGTGTATGTACGGCGAGATCCCTCCTGGCCCGCCGTCAATGCCTCCTTCGCGCCCATGGCGCTGGAGATGATCCGCATCTCGAACGCAGGCAGCGTGCTGACACTGTCTCTTATTCCCAACGGGTAAGCCAGCGAGTGGGGATTTTATGGCTAACCGAACAAATCGCGAAAAGTCGTACGGTAATAATACCTAACGTGTATTTCGGAAGGGGAGAATGGGTTATAGGGATTAGGCGGCGGGGGATGAAGAGGGTGTGTAAAAGGCGCATGAAGGGATGTTTGGGTTTTTGGACAGCTTATGACGCGGGCCATATCCGACGAGGTCAGCGAGTGGATGTGCCGCACCGCACCCAAATAAAGTTACAGATTTCCCCAACCCATCTCCTCGCCTCGCCCGGCTCCCTGAACCCGCGTATACACATACACACATACACACATACACACGCCTTGCTTTCTTCATTGTGGACCCCTTGCGCCGCTTCCCCCGCTTGCCGGATCGAGAAAATTCATCAACATCCATTCATCCTTTTTCCGCTCCATTCATCCTTTTTCCGCCCCTTGCCTTTCCCGTGACTCAAAAAGCATTATTTACACGATGGTGCCGTTGGCGGGTACCGGGCCTAAGGATGACCCTAACTGGAAAGCCATTGGGAAGGACTGGTTGCAAGACAAGTAAGCGACGGCGAGTGGTTGTTAGTTGAGCACATCCGGGTGGGTGGTCGTTGGAAACTGGAATGGATCAGCTGTTGGCGGCGCTTACAGATCCTGCTCCCTGATTCCGGATGCCCGCTGTCTGCCGTAGTGATAAGGGAGGGGGTGGGGAACGGCACTCCCGGGCTCGAGCTCCTCTATCCAGCGGCCCGTGGATACAGCGGCAGAGGGCAGCGGGCGCAGGGAGAAGGGAGAAGGGTTAGGATATGGGAGGGAATGGGAAGACGAGGATTTGTTAAAAGGCAAAAAGAGGGGGAGGGGAACGGCAAGGCATGCAGGACGCGGACATGTGGAGTCCCGAGTAGACGCGGATATGAAAAGGTTGTCAAAAGGGGGTGGATCAAGTGGCGATATGCGAGGATTAGCGGCTCACACATGTGTTGCCACGATTTAAAAGGAGGGAGGATAAAATATCATTTACCGGTGCGGCATGCGGTACGTCTCAACAGCAGGATGTGGAAGGATTGTTCCCAGGTTGCCACCGGTCCTGTAACTTAGTGTTACCATACATCATCTTTTAATGAAAAACTTGCTTTTGCTGTCCAGCTTTGCTATCTTTCATGTGTTTTGGAATTTCAATGCCGGGGGTGAGGAATACGCCAAATACCGCCACCTAACCCCGGGCCCCTCTTCCCCGATCGTCCCCTCTTACTTCCCAGCTACAACCAGGACAAGGTTCTCCAGGCCATCAGTACAGGCAACCTCACCATCATAGGGCCCTATAACCTAACGCAAGGTAGCCATGCGCTGTGGTCAACATATGCAGGGTGGGGGCTGGGTTAGGGCGAGGGAGGAAGGCGAATATACACAACTTGGAGGGGGGAAGGGGGCAAAACGGGTCGTTAGAGGCCTGATGCACTAGCGGGCGGATCACTAGTGTTCCACTGGGCGTTACACGACCGTGGCAGGGCTAGTGGCGTGTGTGTGTGTGTGTGTTTGGGGGCCGGGGGAGGTAAGACGAACAACCGACTCAAACGGACGTGAACAGAAGCGAACAGAATGTGACTGCAAGGGTGGAAAGGTAAATGGGCACACAAAAGAAAATAAGTTATTTGCGGCGTGTGCAAAAAATATGCCGTACTGTGCTTCTTCGTTCAGAATTTTGCGCTTGCGTGTTCAAGACTTCGGGTTTTGCTCTCCAGCTGAAGCCCCCGTGTCACAGTCCTCCCTGGACCGGCTCACGCTTCCGGACCGACCTGACCTGGCCTGTCCCTGGCCTCCCTTTGAGTGCAGGTGGCATTGGCCTAGTGGCAATGTTAACCATCAACGTCCTTGGGGCCGGACCCAATGCCACCTTCGATGTGCCGCCCATGAACTATTCTAAGCTGCCCTGGACGAACTCCAATCGTATTCAGTACGGCCCCAATGTAACCAACACGCCCTTCGGACCGTACATGTACGATGAAAAAAACAATAAGAAATGGTGAGCACGACAATATAAGCAACGAGGCGCATTGGACGGTGTGGCAAATCAGGATTACGTTAAAGGAAAAGAAGGAATGGCAACAGACGAGGAAAGGACGTATGGCAACGGGGACAAAAAACGGGGCAGTTCGTGTACGTCATTACGGAAAAAGTACGGCATTACGGAAAAAGCCGGAACGCGATTCATGATTAACAGAAGGCACGCAAGTAATCTAGAATGAAACCGGGGAACGGACGGAGGTAAAAGGACTGTAGGCGCAAAGCAAACGGGTCCCCGCCTGCTCCCGGGGTATCTTCGCCGCCATCCTATTCCGCATGCCGCATGACAGGGTGACTTTCATACCGAGTGAGCTGAGAGTGTACCGCCCCAATCCTCCAATCCGCCTCCTGGCCGCCCCGCGAATCTAACCTCAGGGTTTCGGTCTTCCGTCCGCGACTCCTTTTTATCGTGTACATGTTCCCCCCTGCATCCATCCAATCACTCCACCAGCCCTTAGGCCCCTTACCTCGATCCGAATACGCGCTGACAGGCTTTGACCACAGCTTTGACCAGTGCTTAATCAGTTTTCGGCTTTGAATGTTGAATACGTTTGTGGAGTGCGTTTTCGTCCCTGCCGCATGCCCCGTGGGTCATTGTGGCTAGATCTGTTGTTTCTTAAGTCCGGAACGTCGTACGACCTTTCAACAGGTGGGGGTTGACCACCGTGCTGATCAGCTGGGATATTCTGCGCGAGGAGGTGACGCGCCTGGAAGAACTGGAGAAAAGCGGATACAACTACGTGTTAGCGCGTCCCGTGCTGAAGAAGGAGCTTACCAAGGTGTGTTTGTGTGTGTGTGTGTGTATTGCTTAGATGTATACACCGGGCAAAAACGAACTGGGTAGTAACGCAGTGGCTACGTACTGGACTTACTAACTGATGGACGAAGCGGGTTTTTGGTCTTAAGCGGTGTTTTAAGCGGTTTTAAGGTCCGGAGACTCTTTCCGTACAACACTCAAACTATATATAATACGTACGCACCGGCTCCTGCAAACACTAACCGCTACTCAACCAACCCAGCTAACACTGTTGATGTGCGGAAATGATCCTTTACGTCGCATACTGTCACAACACAATTGGTAGAAGTAACGATGAGCTCATGCTGGATGAGCGTGCGCTGCATACATTCCTGTACTTTGAGAAAGAGCAGTGTTCCCCACTGCACTATCGAACTATCCACCCACCCTGGAGCCTACCTGCGAAGCCCCAAATATTATATAATATATTCACATGTATGGGTATGGATGTGCAGAAATGATTTACGAAAATTCAAAAGTAATTACATATTTTGTTGTTGTCATTAATTATTATATATTCATATTATTATTTCTATAAAAAGCCCCACTGATTTGCAGGCCAATAGGACCGACCTCCTCAATGGCACACACCAGCTGGCGGTGGCCTGGAGCGATTCCGTACAGCCGGTGGGACCAAATGTCACCAACAATGGAGCTCCACCTCGTGTACAGGGCAAAGCAAGACCGCTCATCTATTACGACCTGCACCTGGTAGGGAGGGAGTACTATTGGGGATGTCCTAGGATAGTAAGACCTCGAGGGTTGAAGGACCTCGAAGGGTTTTAAAAACGTGGCTTCCCCCGCCCCTAACCCGCTGTTTGCATCAGATCTCAGATTTGCCTTCGCTAAATTCCCGAGCTGAGCATTCCATTGCTTTCCCTCACATGCAGCGCCTGGATGATCCCGTGAGCATCGTAATCATTGTGGAGGGCGCCCAGTTGGAGTTGTACGCGTCTTTGGCCAGCGGATGGACCCCCAACTGGAAGAAGCCTATGGTGGCCGTTACGGTGGTGCTATCGCTGCTGCTGTCACTGCTGCTGTTTCTGGTTCTCGTCAACAGGCGCCAGCACATGAGGCTGCTGCATGCGATGATTCCGAAGAAGGTGCTTAGGGCTGGGGCTGGGGCTGGGGCTGGGGCTGGGGCTGGGGCTGGGGCTGGGGCTGGGGCTGGGGCTGGGGCTGGGGCTGGGGCTGGGGCTGGGGCTGGGGCTGGGGCTGGGGCTGGGGCTGGGGCTGGGGCTGGGGCTGGGGCTGGGGCTGGGGCTGGGGCTGAATGATGTTTTTAATGCGTGCATGGTGTTGTCTTCTTAAATGGCTGGCCCGCTCGCCAGCCCTGATCCTTCCCGCCCGGATGCATGTTTTACCCGGATGCGGGCCCAACACCATTGGCTGCTGGCTTTCGTTAATCTCTGACGACGCTTCGCATGTCTCCCAGACCACAACAAAATTATATCGCAGCCCACATCCACTTAAACTCACGGGACAAAATATCCCGTCCCAACATGTAATTGCCAAGAGCGGCGCCCTTGGTTCCTTTAGCTGGTTCCGTTGCCTTCCCTACCTTCCCTACGTGGCTCCGTCCATTGTAAGTCTCCGCCAAACCCCTACCCTCTCCCTGCCATCCTCTTCACACCACTCTTCCTCCACCCCTCTATCCCGCTGTCCCCAAGGTGGTAAGCACGCTTCGGCGCGGCAAGATCTTCACGGAGTCCTTTGAGGTCGTGACCGTGCTGTTCTCGGATGTGAGTTTGGGGAGGTTAGGGGTGGGGCTATGTGCGCATGGGGGAAGAAAAAGGGAAGGGTTTCATCACTTGCTCTCGCGTGACGGCATGTTCCCATCCTTGGCGTATGGGGGCTATTTATCTTGACACATCTAAGATGGTAGAGCGTCGCCCATCTCTAATTATTGCAAGCAGTATCGTTCATTCCTCCCTCTTCTTTTCTTTTCTTTTCTTCATGATGTATTTTATCACGCGCCCAAATATTGTCTGTCTTGCCGTACGTGGTACGTGGTCTAGATCGTGGCGTACACCACCATGAGCGCCCACATGCAACCCATCGAGGTTGTTCAGATGCTGGATGAGCTGTATCAGGAATTCGGTGAGTTGCTGCCAGAGTTTCTATTCTTCGCTTCGCGAGAATGGAAGCTTTTCATCATACCCAACGCGTTCTCGTGTTTTTCCCGCGACGCCTGTTTGAATAATCGTACTCGATTTCATAGCTCCTTCTCGCCATTCTGTCGGGCACACACCGCAACACGTAGCTACGTGTCTCGTGGACAATTCTGAATTACCGCTGTTGTTTCGAATCTCGCCCCGGCTTTAGACAACTTGGCGGAGAAGCACCGGCTGTACAAGCTGGATACGATTGGAGGTGCGCATTCGTGTGTGTGTGTGTGAAGGGTGTGTGTGTGTGAAGGGTGTGTGTGTGAAGGGTGTGTGTGAAGGGTGTGTGTGTGTGAAGGGTGTGTGTGTGAAGGGTGTGTGTGAAGGGTGTGTGTGTGAAGGGGGGGGTATGTGTGTTTTCAGTTGTCGAAAAGGTGAAAGAGGAGGAATGAGAAACGGCGCCACCAAAGAATCCATGTTCACTGACAGGTACCAGTATCCTGCGAGTGTATGTTGGCTGTTTGTAGCCGTAGCACTGCAGCAGTAGCAGGGGGAGGAGTTCGGGTTGCAAAGGGCTGGGAGACTTAGGGTGTATGTGTAGATACTTGCTCCGCGTCGGCGGAGGGTTTAGGCGTCACACTTTCTACCCTAATCTGTTGTGGTCCCCATGTGCTCAGATGCTATTATGCTGGTGGGCGGGGCACCCGACACGGAGGGTCCAGCGGCAGCGGCAGCTCGGGTGGCCCAGATGGGGCTGGACATGATTCTCGTAACCAGGTAGCCAGTCAGTCACATAAGGCGTATCGTTCTTGACAGATGGGACTTCTCACGCACCTGCACCTGCATGCATGTGCACACCTTGCCTGCCGCCAGTCCGGGTGCGGTTCTGACAGAGGGGCCCATTGCGGAATTCTGGATTGCGCCGTTCTTGCGGCACCGAGGGCTGAGTTTCCGTACATACTTAGCGTGTTCGCTGCAGCCTCCTCGCCATCGGGCACTGAGAACCTCAGCGCGTCTGCTCTCTCGCTGTGTTGATGATTGAACAACGAGTGCAGGTTTCGGCTTCGCGTGATGTCATCATGCAAACGTGTATTCTCACCTTCCATCCCCGCGCAACCCCCCTGTCGTCGTTACCGATTTTCCCCACCATAAAACACATACATACACAGCACCAAGGTCCTTGCGGGCGGCCATGTGGTCAAAATTCGGGTGGGTATCCACTCGGGGCCGGCGGTGGCGGCCGTCGTGGGACGCAAGGCACCCAAGGTATGCATTACGTGCGTGTAGCACGCGTGTGTGTGAGAGTGTGTGTGTGTGTGTGTGTGTGTGTGCGGGTGTTTTGCTTGAGGTGTACGTGCTGCTGGGCGTGCTAAGCCATTCTTTGTCTTGAGCCGTGTGCTTGCGTGCACGCGGCACACGGTGGAGGAACCCATCGAGGGTCGTGCGTGGCTTATTACTTCGGTGTGACTGAGCATAGGGCCCACCTGCATAGGGCCCCTGACTGTAAACTGCGGGATATGTGTGTTTACGTACGTGTGCGATTTGTAGGTTGGAGAGCTAACAGATGAAAGGAAGACTGTGAAGGCCAAATGGCGACGCGTGCGTGTCTTGGAAACGCCATCCATACTACCCAGCCTCGCCGTCTCAGTATCAATTAGGGCTCTCTCTATGCCTCTCTGACGTTCGCTTTTCCCCTTCTTCTCTACCGTACATTTGCGTGCATGCGCAACCATGTAATCAGCCTCCACCCTTGTGTTTGCCGTCCCACCCTGTCACTTCATCCCCATCGCCGTCATCCCCAACCCATCGTCCTGAACCTCACGTCCTCGTCCTCGTCCTGGCCGAATCGTCCTAACAGTACACACTGTTTGGAGGTAAGAGGACCCCCATCAAACCCTTTCAGAGCATGCGAGCCCCACCGTTTTCGGATGTTCGTATCGCTTCCCATCCGCTCCTCCTGGATAACTTGATTGACCCTAAGATGCCCGTTCCGCACCGACCGTGGCGCGCCTAAATAATAACTTTGGTAGTCCTCCCAACTAATTTGGGTAGTTTTGATCTGGTCCAAAGTGAGACGCTTAATTTTTCAGAGTTGCCAGGCGTGAACAGGTGACGATACATAGGCGAAGAGGCTTCGAAAATGGCAACTGGGAGGATTAGGGCCATCTGACGATGCACGTCTCGCATGCATTGCCCGCACATGACGACGTCTGCATGCGTCTGTAAAGCCAAGGAAATTGCAGCGGCACAGACTACGTAATGCCCAGGGGCCATGACCCTGGTAATGCCTGTGCTCCGGGCAGGGATGTAATAACGACTCTGGTTGGTTAAACCCTGGCTCCGGCGGAAGCTGCGTTAAACGCTCTTAAGCACTTTTACTGCCTGTTACGGTCACAACAAACTATAGCATTTATTATATTGAGCATAAGCATCTTCAATAGTCAAATATGCATGTGCGCAACGCTTCTGTGATCAAATAAAATCCTTGAAGCAAGTTACGGAAAGCCGTCAATGATGAGAGCGTACTGTGACTCGCGTGCTCTTGACCGGCATAAAAATATCTTCCTCCACTGGGTCACACTTCACGGCTTTATTAACTGCATTAGTTGAACATCTGATGGCGAGCGAGGCTCATTAATGATCTTCCCGTGAAAACAGTGCGTTAAGATTAAAATCCCGTTTCTCGGGAAAACCTTAAGCCCTAAAACGCAAAAACGCTACCATGAAAACTCTAGTGAAGCTAATGCAAACGCCAAAAAACCTACGCACCCGGCCCCTCTCCAAACACACCCACAGACACTGTCAACACGGCCAGCCGAATGGAGTCCAACGGCAGTCCCATGAGGATCCACATCTCTGGGGCCACCAAGGAGCTGCTGGAGCTGGCGAAGGGCTTCAACATTGAGCCGAGGGGGGGTGAGACTGGTTTCGGGGGTTCAGAAAGGATTCAGGGATTATCGGGTTTGGCGTTCTTAACAGGGTAAAATAATCATGCTTTTAGATATTCTTTGGACTACCGCTTTCAATGCTGAAATGTACGGTGGTTATGCGGGTTCGGGGGAATGCTGCCCCAGTTCCCCGCACTTCCACCGTCTTGATGTAAAGGGATCAAAGATAGGTTCTTGTAGAGAAAAGTAAAGGCACTAGAATATAATATTTGTTGCATTATAATGCATGTAATGAAACGTACGTAAAGAGGGAGCAGTTCGATATTGTTAATTCCCCCTAGATATTTCAGCCTAGCTAAATACTCCCCTGACTTTCCTCCTAGATATTTGAGGTGGCCAGCAGTAAATATTTTCCGTCACCCCAAGCATCTCGTTCATCAGTTAGCTAGCAATTATTTATTTTATGTGTGTGGGAAAGGGGGGGGTTACTTCACCCATGGTCACTACCTGGCAGTCCCCGGTATTTCAGGGCACCCTCATCCATTCACCCACGCGGACTTCTCCAGAATCAGTGTTTCCCCAGGTTCAGCACCCACCACCAGCATTATACATCATGTGTAGTATTGTCATCCTATCAGTAAAGCGTGTTATCCTATAAATGGCGCACGGTGTGGCTGCCGTGCGGTGCCGTTGGCATGTGGTGCCGCTGGCACGTGGTGCGGCTGCGTGAGCCACTGCCCCGTGGGGCCGCTGCTGTGCGGGGCTGCTGGCACCCACTACCCCTGGCATGCAGTGCCACTGCCGTTCAGTGCTGCTGGCATGCGGTGCCATAGGCATGCCGTGCTACTGGCATCCGGTGCCGCTGTCATGCCGTGTCTCTGCCATTTGGTGCTGCTGCCATGCCGTGCTGCTGTCATGCCGTGCTGCTGTCATGCCGTGCTGCTGTCATGCCGTGCTGCTGCCGTTCAGTGCTGCTGTCATGCCGTGCCGGCTGAATGTGCGACACGAAAACTAAAATAACTAAAACTAAATAAAAACTAAAAGCAACTAAAATGACTAGGCCAGCTAAAAAACCATAGCAATATGATATATATATATATATAGATAGATAGATAGATACATATATATATAGATACATATATATAATAGTAATAGATATAGATATAGATATAGATATAGATGTAGATGTAGATGTAGATGTAGATGTAGATGTAGATGTAGATATGGGTATGTGTTTACAAGGTGTTCAAGGTTTGTCTTCCGCCGTTCCGCCCTCCCCACTACCCCCTCTCCACATGCTCTGTGATGTCTCCTCTCAACGGCCATCTCAATGGGTTTATCCTTCTTTAGAGATTCCGATTAAAGGGAAGGTGAGTCACATGCTGAGAGACCTGTGAATAACATCCCGGACCGACGATCTGCTCGGTCTCAGGTCGCTGAGCCATCGCACACACTGCTGATAGATTCAAACACTTCACTGAGGCTTGCTCTCGCTCGTCTGTGTGTGTGTGTGTGTGTGTATATCGGTCCATCATCAGCCCCAACCTCCCTCATTCCCCCAAGGCTCACGCATTGTCGACAAAATAGGCATCTCAATTTCTCTACATAACTTCTCCTCACTACACTAGTTCGGGGTTGTCATCATACATGTGCGGAGCGATTCCACTGGCGAAAAGACGGGACTCTGAAATCGCCACATCCGGACCTGCCTAGGGGCCTGATTCTTCACCGCCACATCTTTGTTCAATTGCTTTTCATTTCCCAACTCTCCCGGATGGCATGAACAAAGACACGGTACCGAGGAAATGAAGCCCGAAGATAACGTCCCCTCTGAACAGGGTGTGATGTCGACGTACTGGGTGACGGGAACCCAGGCCTGGGATAAAGGGCCCTGCCCGCGGACTGAGGCCGTCGACATCTCCCACCTCACCTCCCCGCCCCCGGCCGCCACCAAGATACTGGAGAACGTGTGAGTGGAGGTTGGGGATGGGGCTCCGGCCCTTGAAAGGTTATGAAGGTGCGAACAATTCAGCAGTTTTCCGCTTTTATGGCGAACTTACAGGACAGCAACTTCGATAGCAATTTATCGGGATCCACGAAGTTGGGGGATGTATTCGAAATCATTATCATATATAGACACATATTTCACACCTCTCGTGTGAAGCGATGCCAACCCTCCTCCCCTCTTGTCATTTCCGGGTTCCTCCTCACGTCTGAATTCCCCCTCGCTTTCGTCCCCCCCCCCCGGGTCTCTTCTCTCTCTCTCTCTCTCTCTCTCTCTCTCTCTCTTGCTCAAAACACATATACACACATGCTCGCACGCACGCACGCACGGGCTACTCCGGTTCCTAAGACAGTTTGTTAGGGGTGGTCCGCGTATCGCCGTCCTCCAATCTCTACAGGAGAAGACACACCTGCGCGCTCCCTTAGGGGTCAAGCTCCAGGGAGGGTGGGACTGTGGCCCCTCACGACCCTCCCTCTCCCCCATTTCGAGGGAGCGTGTTCCTTGGAGAGTAAGGGCTAGGTCAGCTGCCGTTGCTCAGATCTAGGCCCAGTTAAATATGCAACCGACACACACACGTACACACGTACACACCGAAGCCCTATATACGCCGCCTGTATACAGGGAGGGAGAGAGCACGGCCTCGCACGTAAAGTCCGCGCTTAGCCCGTCGATTTCCGCCACAGTCCCCGGCTCCGGAGCCGGGGCTGCGACCGGGCCTTACCACGCCCCGAGTGTGCCCTCAGCTTCCACTAGCCGGACCCGGGCGTCCAGGTGAGGACCTAGGGGCCGCAAGTGGCCAGGAGGTGGGACTGACACACACTGTTGGAAAGATATGGATGTCAACCCCATACCTGCAATCAAGCAATCTTATTTTAATAATTTTTTTAAACATTTAAACTGTAATGTAACACTTTTTTAATTTTTAGCTTACGTTGGCTTGCCTCTTCCAGTGATACTCGCGACGATACTCTTTCCGCGTACTGGTCACCTTTCCAGTCATACCCAGAAACTGAGAACCGGCTCTGCAGATATTTATTTGGATTGTAAAACCTATTTCCGTACAACGAACATTCGTCATATGCTCTCTTCCTGCCACCGCTTATGTGCTGCTCCCCAGCTTCCTGCCGTCCAATCTAAACCATATGGTCCTGAGTCCCTCCCTGGATGGGCCCGAAGGCGCCGCTAACCTCGTCCGGGCGTCAAACACGACGGCCTGCACCGGTACGGACGTACGGCAAAGACAGGGCCGGAGGGGAAAAGAAGGAAAAACGCGCACGGGGTAAAGAGGGCTTCCCTCTCGTCCCCACCATTTTACCAACCCATTACCCCTTCTTCCAAATACACACATACACACATTCTGTTCCTCCCCTCTACCATGGGTACCCCGCAGCCTCCCGCGACCTGATGAGTACGTTGCGGGGTCGTAGCGGCAGCATCGGCATCTCCCTGGATACTCAGGGTACCTCGGCACACGTACCCATGACCTCCCCTTCAGGAGTCGCAACCGCCACCTCCGCCACCATCACAACTGCAACCATCAACGCTACCACTACAACCGTTACCGGGCAGCCTGGTTCCACACCTACAGCCACAACCACCACCACGACTGCATGCCCATCACCACGCGTCGATCCCGAGGAACACAACACAGCACCGCCGCAGCCAGTGCCATTTGAGGTCGCTAGCGCAACCGCCACGGCCTCCAGCGCCGCTCCCAGCAACGGCTCAAAATTGGAGACACGCGCTCCACCGGAACTGCCCAAGTGACGGTCCCATGGGTCGCCAGTAGCCGGCCGCTATGCGGTGTGCGATTTACATCTTGGGAATAGGGAGGGAGGGGGTTTGTCTGTTCTGATCCCTGGTATGGAACTGGTATGGAACTGGTCGTGCGGGAAGCTAGGGGGCAGCTAGCAGGAACGCGGGCAGAGGGACCGGGCCATACTCTGATGGGCTGCAAGGGGGAGACGCGGGGCTGTAGGCCACTGCCCCATCCACCGCATTATCCATTTGCTGCTTCATCCCAATCATTTAGCAGTCAGAGCAACAGGGTACCGCTCTGTGTGCTAGTACGGATTTACATGTGTACTGCATTTGTACGTGTGCCCGAATATGGTACGTACGATGCACTCTCCTTCCGAGTTCTGACCAGGACGGCGGTCGCCAACGGTTGGTCTGGTTTGTTAAGTTAATTTGTTAGTTGGTGTCGCTTTCAACCGGAAGGATTTGTTTAGGGGGTATTTTTTCATCGGTTTCTTCGGGGACTGCTCCAGGCAGCGATAGATACACGTGATAGATTCAGATGTGTGGTGTGGCGTCGTGTGGTGGGACTTCCTCGTGAGGGTTTGGTAGCAGATGGTGGCAAACATCTAGTCGAAGTGCGCGCCAGGCTGCCGGTCATCGATTTGATCCCACCATCATCAGCACATCCTCCAGATGGTTCAGCGTTTGCGTGCGTGGCGCTCCTTTCTTTCCCACCGTTGGCGAGTTCGGCCCTTCGGCCCACACCCCATCATCATGGCGCCGTACGTTCGGGTACGAACCGCACCACACCTCATCACGTATAAAATACCCCAACTCATGTTTTTTGTTCTTTGGAAAGAGACAGGCTTTCCACCACTGTGGAGAGCTTCCGCTTTCTTCCAAAGGGAGACCCTCCGGTGCTCGCCGCTGTCGTTGTCCGAGAGCATGGCGGTGAGAGTTTCGTTCTGAGGGAGCTGCCAAATCCTAAAGTTAAAAATTACAACCGCAACCGCAATCACCGCGCTAGGAGGGCCCTCAAGCCCGCGTTCATCTCCTGACATCTCGTTGGCATTGCTTTTTCGGTCAACTGCCGCGGTCGCCGTACATACGTACAAGCCGATACTCTATCTCTCCCGGCTACGTCGCATTTGCATGTAGTGCTAGCTAGTGACAGTTAGTGCGACTTGCATGGATCTTTTTGCTTTGTAAGGTAGCAGGCGGTACTATAAATGTACGGAATGTGAGCGGGGGAATGTCGGGTGTGTACTGCAGTGGCACGGCAGCCGAACCCATACCCACTTGCAGTTTGATAATGGTGCATCAGCCCTTATCAGAAGCCCCTTGCCTCGTTAGCCTCGAATGTTTCGGTTCTTACAATCGGACATACTGACTTATCATGTCTGTCTGTCTGTCTGCCTGTCTGTTTCTGTTTCTGTGTGTCTGTCTGTGTGTCTGTCTGTCTGTCTGTCCACCTAAATTTAGTGGGTTCGCGCTGTTCACGCCGTCGCCACAAGAGTCGTTGCGAACCTGATCCCCCGCTAATGGCTTGTGTTAGCTGACCGCTGTTAGCCGCTGCCTGCGCGTCTTGTCCACTTTCTGGTTAGGGTGCAGCCCGTCATAGCGCCGCTGCCAACGTCCTTGTTTATGTTGATATTGAATAACGGTGCTGAAAATGCAGCTAGTGGAATTGCTGGCTGAGGCTGAGGCTGAGGCTGAGGCTGAGGCTGAGGCTGAGGCTGAGGCTGAGGCTGAGGCTGAGGCTGAGGCTGAGGCTGAGGCTGAGGCTGAGGCTGAGGCTGAGGCTGAGGCTCTCTCTCGCGTGTTTGGTACGATGGAATCCGTTTCGGTTGCCGCCACATGGTAAGGGCGGCGACGGGCGAAAGCCGGACCATTTCGGGCATATCATTACGACATCCTTCCATCGTGTAGATGGTACGGAAGTGGCCATGTCGACAGCCACAGCACCTGTGCACGCGGATGCAAACGAATGAGATCCAGCATCACCCAGCGGTAGTAGTTTTGAGCGGGCCTGTGATGCTCATTCGTTACGTGGCCTGTGCCCTGTGGATTCGGAGCGGGTCCCACATCGGCTTAGCCGGGGGTCAACTCCCACAGGTCCAATAAATATTGCGCCTTCCACTGCTGGCCCTGTTTCCGCTGCTTCTGGTATTGCTTGGTACTCGTCCACTTCGGTGCTTCAGGAGGGCGCATCAGAACTTCGTACGCATATTCGTATCACATTGCAGATTATTGTTTTTGTATCGTTACGCCAACATCCGGTCATAACATGTTGGAGCACGGATTTGGGAGACGCAGGCACGCCGGCGGCATGGGAGCGATGTGGTTGGGGGCAGGATGTCCTGGGAGTGGTGAGTGCACGGCACCGCGTGCGTACCTGAAGCAATTTGGGGCCTTAAGTGTGTGTGCCTGTGACAAAAGGACTCAGCTCGGTCTTTTGGATTCTTGGAAGCCGCTGGCGAGGACATTGCATGAGGAATGTCCGAATCGGATGCATTGGCGTTTTGGGGTGAGTAACAATGAGTTGCGTTCAGTGGTTTGAGGCAGGTCCAGGTCCATTGTTCAGGGTTTAGAGAAAGCAAACCGCAACCTCTCTGGGTCGCATGATTTAAGGCTGGGTGGGATTTGCGGCAAGGCTGGTTGGTGGGGGCCAGTGGTGGGTATTACGCCTCCCCACGATAATATGCCCTTCTACCCGCGTCGTTTGTCAGATGCTCCATTGAAAGTTTATTTGTATATTTGGTTTTAAATTTTAGAGTGTGTTGTTTCTTGAGCGCAGCGCAATACCATTAGGGTCCTAGGGTATGGTGATGGTTTGCTCTCATCATTCGTCACGTATGTGCGTATGCGTGTGCCTGTATGTGTGGGATTAGCAGGTTCGGTCTGTACGAAGGCCGAGGACTCTCAGTTGTAACTTATGGCCGGAGGAATTGGTTGCTGGTTGGTACTAGGCTCACTGAACTAGGCGGCGCACGGAAGGGCAGCCTTGGCCCTCTTGTGGGAAACTAACCCCAGCGACCGACCGGTCGTCTACTTTCTGTCGTGGCTCTTTCAGTCCGTGTGTGGCTTCCAACATGTACTAAGACGACCCAGGTCATCCGCAACCTTACATAGGCCTCGTTCGGCGTGAAGGTGCGTTTCCAGCTTACGGTTTCTATCGTGGCCGGTTTCAAAAATGGCCGGAAGGTGCCGTTAGGCGGTCGATCTTCGGGCCAACTCTTAATGTGCAGGCCAATCGGAGTGATATTCGAAGTGTGATAAGGCTCAAGTCTATTTCGCAGCGCATTCTTTCCTTCAATAAATGAAATCTCGCTGTGCAGTTTCACGGTATACGCGGTGCCTGCGTGCAAGCTGGTCATTTCTACAGCCCCTAGTGCATGAAGGATAATAAACAGGGAATGATGTAAAATATAACAGAATTGTACGTGACAATCATGGCCACGTGACGTCTCCCGTCCCGCCCCTTGCTGCGCTAATACAAACGTGCTGCTGCGTGTTATGCGCAGCAACAAGGGGACGCTGACACAGCCACACACCACGTGCATACGCCTACAGCAAGGACCGCCCTCCAGGAAATGTGAAAGCGGGAAAGGGACACCATAAACCTGCGGAGTACTAAGAAAAAGGAGCATGTTCCCTCCTGGTCCCCTTTGGGACCCTTTGCCAATCAATCAACAGTAACAGCAACGTGTTAAGCTAGGGCATACAGAGAGAGGTGCAGATGCTACCCCACAGAAGCGATTTCAGATATGCACACACAGATATAGTCAGGTTATAGTCAAATGGAATCCGGAGCGGTGCCGTCTTCTGACACGTGAGCGCTGGCAGGGCCCCAACGGACGGGCCTTGCATAGAGACGCTGACGCAATCCTCACAAAGTTTACGTCACCAAACACAGCACGGGTCACTTAAGCCGAAAAACAAACCATCGAATATAGGAGCACAACTATACCGGATACGCATCAGGGCATACCTAAGGTTCCCAACAGCCGAACGGACGCCGTTTTCAGTCCAGCATGTCGGACCTGTGACTCTTACGGTCATACACTGATGGATGGCCAACCAGCCTAACGTTATGCCGGAGAAATAAATTCAAAATCGACTTCTGCGTTCCTCCTGACGGCCGAAATGAACAACAAACGCAACCTCCGCCACGCCGTGATCACCAACTCGTCATCGCTGTCGCCGTGTTGCCCGGGTAACCACACCGAACAGACACCAGCTTGAAAGGTCACACGTTCCGAAGGGAATCAATAGAGTGCCCGAACCGAAAAGCCGGCCCAGCATCTCTTGGAATATGAATCTTGTTCGACAGTCGAGTTCCGCGGAGTGCAGCGCAAGACATACCACCTCAGCCTAGCAAGCAACCACGGTGTGCGTGTGGCGTGACAAGGCCAGCACAGCACTATCATTGGACGGGACCGAGCATTTCCAGAAATACGCAACAGGATAACGGGGCGTTGGCTGGGAGGAGCCAGACCCACCACATTTTCGTCCTCCATCCACCGCTACTGCAAGTTATCCATGCGATTATCTGGCCAGTTGCCTTCTATGT
Source organism: Volvox reticuliferus (assembly GCA_019650235.1). NCBI lineage: Eukaryota > Viridiplantae > Chlorophyta > Chlorophyceae > Chlamydomonadales > Volvocaceae > Volvox > Volvox reticuliferus. Next base: position 432,217 of record BNCP01000048.1, read on the forward strand.
CAGCACCCATACCCGCATAGATGCGGCTACGCGCTGACCTCGCACGCGCACCCTCATAACGCGCGTCAGATACTCCCCGAAAACATCAACGAAAGATTAGGAGCACAGAATCGCCAATCCATCCTTCTAAGAAACCGCCATGACTAAGATTCAGGTCGCCCTTTGGTTAGAAGGCGGCGGTATGCCGCCCATGTAACGAGCGACAGGGGACCAGGGAAGCAAGCAGCAGCGCCAAGGCACGCGCAGCCCTCCACGAGTACTGAGGCAACCACCATCATACCTCATACGGGCACAACACGACCTTAATTTCGCACCCTCCCTCCGCCCACGATCAGTGAGAGCTCATTGTTCATTTAGTAGGCACCTGGAAAACCATACGATTAAACAAATATTCTCGTCCGGTAGGGGTGCAGAAATGTGACGAACCGCTACACTTCAGCGGGACAGCTATCCCAACATCCCAACGATACCGTCCGGTCCTATACCGGGAAGCCAAGAGTGCAGATGCCGCGCAGCACAGCCAGCGTTATGGAACGAACTACAAGTAATAGCACACGGGCCTGCAGACGGTGAAAAAAGCAGAGGTTGATGAACCCGGCGGCGTTGCATGCAACTGGCGCTGCAGTTAGGGCCCACGGCGACTGACCTAGGAGCGTCCTGACTAACACAACTTTTAAACAAGAATCAGGTAATTTACGTATGTAAAAGTGTTCAATACTGAGACAGTAATAATTGTCCGTCAGATGTATTCAGGCCGGGCTGACTGTAGCACACCCAGCGGCTTGAGCATGGAGTCAAAGAAGGCAACTACTCACTGACAGGCGCAAACCGAGCCGCTCGAGGGTGCCGGCACGGGCAGTTGCTGCACGGCCACGTTCAATTTTTCAAAGAAAGGCGACTCACCCGAAGCCCGAGTCAACGCATGTTCGTCCGACCATATACTTGTCCTCAAAGTAACCCTCGGTCATTAGTCAACCCGATGATGCACAGACCCGCAGAATGGCGCATACAGACACATAACAAGAGACAAAGAAAGACGCAGACACACAGGAATTTTCGAACACTAAGCCACTTCTTAGCCCTTCGCCAACCCTTGAGTTCCTAGTGTACAAGGAGCGCATCCGGCCGACACAAATCGTACATCCTCTCGCAACCCGGCCGGTGCAAGATACAAAGCTACCCGCGGCTATCAACCATATAACTAACGCATACACACGCGCAATCACTCACCTCTCGATACTATTACCAGACGGTCGGGCAATGGCGCAGGGACATTGCACAGATGATAACAGCCATCAAAAAGCTCTTTCAACCCGTAAGGTCGTTGGAACAAAAGGTTTCTCAGGCGCTCATAGCTACCGCGGCGTACCCGCTCGTAAGCAACGGGCCATAAATTTAAACGCATGGTCGGAACAGCAGGGTTTGCGAGCGTGGTCCGCTCAAAGTCTAACTTTAAGACCCATAAACGTTATAACAGCTAGGTCATCGTTGCATGGCGATGTCCTGTACGCATAATCCAGGAATCACCCACCCGGCTAAGGATACTGACGCCCGGGATAATATGCGATAGACTCCGCTTCGCTTTTCCATCCCATTGCCACCACCGGAGCTGCATTTCACAATGTTTCCAAGATGGAGGTCCCGGAAAAAAGGACATAATGCATTACTGGCGCTTGGGATGAAATGGCCCGGGCTGCAGGAACGCGGCAGCTGTCGTGCGGCTCATAAGGCCCGTCTGCTCAAATACCGCTGTCCTCAACCGTTCGGCGATGCTCTTATGACGATGGCTGTGGATGATCTGGGAAATGAAAAGCACGTGGAATTGACCAACATCGATAAGCATGACATGAGAACTACGATAACATTTAGTCACCCGCCATAGTGACGCGAAAGTGTCCTTCCCTGGTACCCTGTAACACGTTGCGCCAAAAGCCAATGAAACCCATACAGGGTTGAATATGCAAGTAATGAATGAGCTACTGTGGTGTCAATGGCACTTTCACACAGCAAAATCAGAACTTACCATGGGATCCGATTCCCGGACAGACGCAGCAGCCAGCTCGTGGGGTGGCACAAAGCCCTGCATGAAGGCGCCTGCAACGGGATGGTAAGTGGACGGGGCAAAATCCCCTGCCCGCGGGATGCCAATCGGTCTTGAGCCACGCCCTCCATTCACCGAAGTTAGGTGTTCGAGTTCTGCGTGCAGATCGCTCATGCTTCCCTTTGTTGGCATGGCTGCTCGTCCAATAGTGAACCTGTGGTCCAACCCGACAAGAGGGAGGGATTCCAATTAGATATACGAGTTAAAAGCCTAGGATTCCATTTATTGTTTTGCGGCAAAAGCCTTGGAACTGAGCAAGTCCAGAAATATGAATGCGGAGGTGCGCCGTCGCAAACAAAACCTCGCGACAAACAGTAACCTAACGGGCAGCCATATTAAAGAATAATGACACAACTCAACAGGCGTTGCAAAGGTTTGCAGAAGAAGGATCGGGCTAGATGACTCACTCGCCCGAGGGACCAGCACTGAGCAAAGTCGCCGCCGTCGATGTTGCAGCTGAAGATGTCATAGGACCACCTGCACTTGGTGTGCTAAAGCACAAATGATGGGCATGCTGAGTCTGGCTGGAGCTGACGGAAGGCCCATCCTCCAAAGCTCCGCCCGCTCCAAAGACGTCTCCTTCTAGCTCATCACTGGAACTACTGCCATCCACGTCCACGTCTCCCTCCATATGAGCACTTTGATGAGATTGCAGCGGTATGCCGACTGTTTGACCTCGGGGAGACTCGAAAATTGGCTCATCCGTAAGCGACGAATAACTCGAAGCCAACGCCCGTGCTGCGGGCTGAGACTGCGGAAGCACAGGCGGCAACCTGGGCTGTATCGGACAAGGCTGACCACTTTTCGTAGCAGGTGCACCTCTCAAAGCAGCGGACAGCATTTTGACGAAGCGGAAAACTAAACTTCAGTGGTATCAAGTACCAATCGGTACAGGTGGATCTCCAATATTATCTGTGATTTAAAGATATTCTTCGTTAAAAGGAAATGGAAAAACAATGACATTAAGCGGCTTGCCCGGAGACTTGCCGTCGTGTCGGCCAAGTGGAATTGGCTCAGATTGTGCTGGCAGTGACGAGTCGACGTGGACTGATCCTCTTCGGGAGGGCTTTTATTTTAGAGTTTCTGGCTTGATGTTCCGAATGAATATAGTATAGATAGATCAATAACCGCTGTTCAAAGTCTAACCAAAACAGGTCATGAGAAGACGTACATGAGTGAGGTTCCATACAGAACGCGCTGCAGTTTTCTTTGAAATGCCGAAGCAACTTCCCAGGTTGGCGATTTAACTTCCCAAGTTCAAGAATCAGGGCGACACGCAACAGCATCCGATTACTCAACTTCTTGTTACATTTCTGGACAAGATCCCGCTTTTGCCATGAGCACCGAGTATTAAATGCGGTCTAGGGACTGTCAGCAGGCGCGCATATGCGCGGCGAACCCTCATGTCCCAAGCACGCAGCTACAATATGGAAGTATGCCAAAGCAATGCTTGGCAAGTTTTGAGCTTCAGCTTGCCCAAACTTATACTCGAAATGAGAGCATAATATTAGTTGAAATGCTGGTGCACTCGTAATCCGGTATTTAAGTCCGCGAAAACTACAAAACACACTGCAGTAGTTCAAACAAATTATCCAAACGAAAGAATCCACGTGGACACTCGTCAGTTATCTAGGAACTACGTCAAGCAAGGAATGACTGCCCCAAATACCCCTTTTCCTTACCCTAATAATCATCTCCTTACTATACCTGCATCAGGCCCACCAATTCAAGCGCTACAAGCCATCCAGCCCGTTGCTTGCTTTCAGTGTCAAATTTATAGCAGTAGACACAATTCGCGCCTTTTTCGTTCCAAATCTAGCATTAGTCAGTCCAGACGAAAAGCGTTTCCCATTAAACCCAGTTGCGGGGGTTGCGGCAAGCGTCCAGAAGGTCGGCCTCGCGGCTGCCTGGAGCCGGGTGGTTGTCGTAGAGCCACGAAGCCGTCAAGGGCATGCTCATCAAGATCGACTCGATGCGACCGCCGGTCTTGAGGCCAAACGTTGTGCCACGGTCGTACACTAGATTGAACTCCACATACCGGCCGCGGCGAAGCTGCATTGGACACGGATTCATGTGCAACAAGGATACATATAGCGCAAGGGTGATTTAGAAGGCGTTACGAGACCTTTAGGAGGGCTTTACCTAAGGAGGCCATGTTCTAGTTACCCTCTGTGAAATCATCACGGAACTGGGCCAATGAAGACCCACCTGCTGCCACTGCTTCTCCTCCGCCGTGAATGGATCATTTAAATGCTTGCGGATGATTGGGCAGTACGCCTCCACCACCTGGTTTACGGCGTCAGTCGAGAACTTGAGGATGGTCTCGGGGTCCCTGAGCAAGACGTGTTTCACGGAGGCATGTGACCTCAAGCGCACTCATGAGTATTACATATCAGAGAATAACCAAAATCCCAGGCGCAGGAACAGCCGAAACACCTCTGCCTCAGCTCACCTGAATGACACCGAATATCCCCAGTTTCCCCATAACAATAGCGCAACAGTTAACGCATGTGTCAGCGCACGGCAATGTCATATGTAAGCCCCATACCGCCCCTGCACTCACTTGTCATTGAGATCATCAAAAAAAATGCCACCAAGGCCACGACGCTCGCCGCGGTGCTTGATGAGGAAGTACTCATCGCACCACTTCTTAAATTTCGCGTAGTAGGTAGGGTCGTGACGGTCGCAAACCTGCATAATTGCGACAGAGCAAACAGGAAATGAGAATCCGGCAGATCGCTGGAAGGTTGATGCCTAGGTGCTACAGGCTCACTTGCCGTAGAAACAGCTCCCCTGACCATAAGGTACGGACAGCACACCTGTTTGTAGACGCCATGAAAGTGCTTCATGTCCTCCTCGTCAATGTAGCTGGGAGTGATATCAGTGCCACCTCCAAACCACCACTGCCCGGGAATGCCATTCCACTCCTCCGTCTCAAAATAGCGATAGTTGAAGTGCATGGTCGGGCAATGCGGATTGCGTGGGTGCATTACCGACGAAATGCCGGCAGCAAAGAAAGGCACACGGCCAATATCGCCCTTGTTCTTCAGGAGCTCATTGTTGCCCGTTGCAGCGCTGCATTGCAGACGGCAAGAACGGATAGGGAAAGGCGCACGATAGCGGCCAGATGGGTTATGGTAGTCGCTTGGGTCGTCGATAGCATTAGCCCCCTGTGGTACGCGTCGGGATGCCTTCAGCGCTAGTTAACCCAGTACGAAAAGTACTTGGTTTAGCTTGCCATTCCCAATGAAATTGCAGGCAAACTGAAAGGCTTTGCAGAAGGAGCCCATACAACGTATGAGCTGCCATTGTTCGCCGTGCGGAAAGACGGCACATGGCGTGAGTACACAGCAACCCTACTCACCGGTAGGCCTCCGGGGGCATCGAGCCGTACACGACGGACACATTGACACCCGCCTTCTCAAATACATTGCCATCCTGCAGCACACGGCTGATGCCACCGCCTCCATCGGCGCGGGTCCATGCATCCTGGTGAAATTTCTTGCCGTCAACATCCTCGATTGCCTTGCAGATGGAGTCCTGGGCGTCTCGGATAACCTTCTCAAACTTTGCGCGCATGCTGAAGACGGGACAAAACAATAGAGGGATTGAAAGTCGACTGAGGGGCAAGCATACAGGAACGCCGCAGCATGAACGTAACGGCAAGGCAAAAGACAACCACATGAAAACTACAATCACGCATCCCGCACTGTCCACGAACTAATTCCTAATTATATTACTTTAGCCTGAAGGTGCATAGATGCTTGCACTCACGTGTCCTCAGTGTCGATGCCGGCACGGAGCAGCGAAACGGGTGTGTGCGAGATGTATTGCTCCTCCTGAATAGCCTGCGTAGCCGGAAATTTTTCATTATCAGAATGATTATAAGTTTATCTTCCCATCCCGCCGGAAGCGCCGCCCCTATTAGTTGTGTACATCGACCAAGCTCACCCGTTCCATCGTGCCAACGCGGCACCTGCTCAGGTTAACACGCTTAGGAGGTCGGCAGGACTGCGAGAAGGCGCGACTGGATCCGCGCTGATGGAGCGAGCGAGTCTGAGTGTGGAGAGCCATTTCGTCACAAACTATCAGAGCCTGGATCTTGTAGATCTATTGATGGAGGTGGACAAGGAGGATAAGAATTTGTACCATGCAGAGGAACACCCGCTATATCATGACACTAGAAGGACAAGCATCAAGTGCTCTTACAATATCTTTTAGGGCGGGTCGCCTCTTTATGCCAATATGTTGCAGCTACAAACAGGTTGTACCGCCAGGCGTACGCAATTACGCGATTGTGATGCGGAACAGGTTACATGCGATGGTACCGGTGGATCGTACCCCGGGAACTTTGATCGCCGTACTCTCAGCCCTTTGCTTGCATACCGATTGGCGTACGGGGTGCTCGTTTAATTTCAAGTTAGCATTTATGTCCTGCATTATTTACGTAACGTCAGTCATGCGACCAATCACGACCATTGCCGGCGCCGGTCTACATAAGAGGTGTTTTCTGTGCGCTAAAAGCCAAGTGTCTTGTTGTTTATAATCCTTGTTCGTATTCTTCTTACTCATGTATTGAACGTGACATTACGTTACCGGTATCTTTGGCATCTCAACATGGGCTTTCCAGGGACACTGTATCTTGACCCATATTGATTTCCAAGCACTGTTTCTACGTGCCATGGACTGAGTTGTAGCAACTTTCTAAGTACTCGGAATCGATTCAACGAAACCCAATTAACGTTCTGTTCGAAGCGGTTGTTATCCAACTCCATCGTTCCTAAGGTCGCCGGGTTGAAGGAAGTGTAAACATGTGAGACATTTGGTTGTTATGTATATCCCAACCAAGTTTCTGTCCCGTTCGTACGAAGTGACAACACCAGGAATTATCCGGGGACTCCCGGGGTATGAGCACGGTCTCCGAATATCCTCCGCTTTCACCAAGCCATGGAGTCGCACAGAATGCACTCCGCACCATTAGGCATTAATCCTTTGGTCTGCCTGCTTGCCGACATGTTGCAGCAGCATCCATTACTCCACACCTGTGCGCGTAAATGATATGGGTTCGACGACAAAGCACCTCTGTGACCTCATTGGGACTCAACCGATGCAACTGTGTGTCGGGTCGTTAGGGGATCAACATGTGACTTGCTCAAACAAGCTTGCGGACGAGCATCGGAACAAACGCAAAAATGGGCTGAGAACGGTTGGTATTGGGCACGCAAGTTTGGGGTGTTACACTGTGGGCGACTCGCCCTACAAGGGCGAGCATCAAGGGGCCTGACGCAAGTTGCTATGCCAAAGATGCTATGCCTTTGCCCCGGGCCTGACACCGGCCGGTGAAGCTACCTTTCTACCCATCACCATCGTCAAGGGGGAGAAGGGGCGGGAGAGACCTCCAAAGCAGCACATTCCCCATCTCCCTAAGAATGGGCATCATGCTGCCACCAACCCCGTATCACCAATCACTGCATTCTTCGCCAAATCCATGGATGATGATGATGATGATGATGATGATGATGATGATGATGATGATGATGATGATGATGATGATGATGATGATGATGATGATGATGATGATGATGATGATGATGATGATGATGATGATGATGATGATGATGATGATGATGATGATGATGATGATGATGATGATGATGATGATGATGATGATGATGATGATGATGATGATGATGATGATGATGATGATGATGATGATGATGATGATGATGATGATGATGATGATGATGATGATGATGATGATGATGATGATGATGATGATGATGATGATGATGATGATGATGATGATGATGATGATGATGATGATGATGATGATGATGATGATGATGATGATGATGATGATGATGATGATGATGATGATGATGATGATGATGATGATGATGATGATGATGATGTCTGCGAGGGCCCCGTGCTCACCGCCAGCGCCCCGTTGTGTCCATCTGCCTCAATGGATCCGCGCTCACCACTTAGTCCAGCCGCGTCCAATGCCGTGCCGGTGCTAGGGGTATTGGGCCATATAGGGCCTACAGTAACGGTGTCCTTGAGCAGTGAATTGTTTTTGTTTGTTTGATAAGGACAATTGACGCAATCCATGTATTCGTCGCTAGGGTGGGTCTTTACTTCGTCACCCACGACGTTGCCCATGATCTTTCAGTTAAGGGTTCGTTAAATCACTAACGTTGTCGTATTTCTCAGATATTCTCGAGACCTCAACATTCCGAGATTGTCTTGTGATGAAAGTGAGCCAAATCTCAATCTGCTTTCAAGATAAATAATTTATCTGTCCTGGATGTCGCTCACTGGCTCCCCAATTTGCAGTATTGCACCTAATGCGTAACAGCAGCTGCCGCTCTTGGGTCCATACGGCTGTCAACGTACATTCTTAATATATATCTTCGCCATCATAAAAACTTAGCTCTATGCTCTCATTTTGAGGACGCAAATAATCCTCATGTTACATGTTACCGATATGCCGTGAATCGCAAACCCCGGCATTATTCTACCCGTTCGAGCTCTGAGGACCACCTTGTCGCGAACTCCCGGCTCCTTGCGCATAAGCCCCTTCTGACCAGGCCAGGAAAGGAATCAGGTAGATCAAGGCGTCTCCAGCACCTAGAGTGACTAAGGGCTCGTCATGTCTAGGAGGTGTGGCGACGCTGTCAGCCGCGTGGCTATCGTTGGCGGCGGCCTCAGCGGCCTCATGTGTGCGGTCAAGCTTAAGCAGCTTGGCGTGAGTATATTGCCGTACAGCGTACTTGACCATGCTAAGATCGTTTCATCATGCGCCTCGTACAGCTCGTACGGCTCGTACGGGCCTTAGAAACTGTTTCTGAGTTTGTAACATCATCATCATCATCATACCAAAATGGGCCTCGTTGATTGAAGCGGGATTACGTTCAGGTTTGTCCTTCTACATAACGCAGCTTCTTAGGGTGATAGGCGCTCCAAAGGAGGGACTTAAGGGATCTCTCTGATGGCCCTCCCCTTCGTCCCTTCTCGACCTTGCACCGCACACGGCTTGGTCGCCCGGGCAGCACGCACACATGCGCACCTTTCCCTTCAGCACTAATCCAGGCAATGACTGAACGCCTTGCAACTGATCCAACTGACGACCCAATTTCGGCTTAGCCAAAACATTGATTCCCCCCACGGGGGTATCCCACTGGCCACACCTTACGCCCAGACCACCTGCTCGCTCCTGTTCCTCCTGTTCCTCCCGCCCTCCCGCCCTGCCACCTTTTTCCATGCCCATCCAGGCGTAAAAGGAATAAACTTATACGTAATAAATATATCTTATATTAATTCTTATACATATTTATAATTATGTGATATAATTATCCACTTCATACATGTTTAGGAGCTGGAAACCGATTGTTGACCCTTTCCCATGCCCTTCCTCACTTCCCTTCTATCCCCGTCCCTGCAGCTCGATGGGGTCGTCTTCGACACTGGCAAACACGCCGTCGGCGGCCGCTGTTCCAGCCGCCACGTGGAAGTCGGCGGGCGGGAGTACATTATAGATCACAGCGCACAAGCCTTCACTGCGGCTTCAGAGCGGTTCCGCCGCGTCGTGTCCTACTGGCAGGCCGATGGGGTGGTGGCGGAGTGGGCGGCCGGCAGTGTGGGGACATTGCGGTTGGCGCCGCCGTCGGTCCCTTCAGCACCTCCAGGGAGGGGGCGCTTCACGCCGAGGTCGGCGAACGAGCCACCGCTTTTTATCTGCCCCAACCAGGTACCTAGGACGGGGGCAGGGTGGGAAACGTTTTTTTGATTTTTGAAGCTTTGAAATCAGGCCACTGACGGTTCATGCCGTCATGAAGAGCGCCGCAGTGCTTCAGATTTTGCGGATGAGATCTGCGGATGAGTTGGGGACTTGCGTTCACCGGCTCAGCACAGTGCAGGAAATGTGTATTGGCGTATCGACGGTTCGGCACTTGCGAGCCGTTCGGTTCCCTTCCCTTCATATCTCTGGACGGTTCGTGTGCTCTGTTGTACGGATCCAGCACCTCCGTCGACGTGTTTCCCTTCACCGGGCCCCCGACCACACAGGGAATGCGGGGGTTAGCCGAGTACCTGGCACGCTCCATCGCGGTCAAGAGGCCCGTCTGGGTCGGGAGGCTGGAGAGGCGGCCAGCAGCGGCGATGCCAGGATCTGGATCTGGATCTGGATCTGGACCTGGAGGCGACGGCCAGTGGGACCTGTATGGGGCCGGTGGGCGGCACCTAGGAACCTTTGACTACGTGGTCATCGCCCATAATGGTACGAGAGCAGATTGAATTCCCGGGGGTAGTTTCGGGGTCGAAGGAATGCCTCTCGGCGCCTTTTTGTCTTTTCCTTCAACTTTCTTTCCTCTAGATAGATAGATAGATAGATAGATAGATAGATAGATAGATAGATAGATAGATAGATAGATAGATAGATAGATAGATAGATAGATAGATAGATAGATAGATAGATAGATAGATAGATAGATAGATAGATAGATAGATAGATAGATATAGCCTTGAGCGTTTGGGGCTAGCTTCGCTGTTCGGCGCTATGCTCTGTCACCGCTACCAGGTATTGCACCTCCTCTACCTTTCCCCCTGTGAACTGTCCCCTTTCCCTTCTTTTTATCTGCCGTTTAGTCGTTGCCAGTGCTGTGCTGTGCTATGCTATGCTGTGCTGTGCTGTGCTGCACTGCGGTCGGCCCTCTTTCCCCTGCGCGCCTATTGATTGGAACAGGCAAGTGCGCGGACCAGCTCATGTCGACTGCGGGGCTGCCTGCCATCCATAACCTGCTGCGGGTCAGGTTCTGCCCGCAGCCGGCGCCACAACACCAGGTCGGTGAGTGGCAGGGTAGGAGGGCCGGGCAGGCTATTGGGGCTCTTACGGCGGACAGGGGGAGGGGTGAGGGTGGGCTAGACAAGGAACACGGTTTCAAGAGCTGGGGCTGACATGGGGGCTCAACACGCAGGTTGACGAGTGCAGTTGAAGCATGTTGAGAACGTCAAGAGCAAAGAGAACAACAAGGGCCCCTTTTCCCTTATCAGCCCCAACTCCACGCCCCGGCCCAACCTGCTTTTCCCGCTACAGCGAATTCCCCCCCCCCGAACACACACACACCACCTTCTCATCTCCTCCCCCATCGTCAATTTCAGCTTTGGCTTTGCCTCACAGCACCGGTGCATTATTTCCCTTGCCCTGGAATCGTGTGGAAGATGCATCCCCCGCCCTCCACTGCTTCCTCTGCTTTGTTCGTCCCCAGGTGATGCAGCTCTGCTCCCTCTGGGTGCTGATGGTGGGGTTCTCCTCGCCGCTGCCTGTGGACTGGCAGGGGGCTTTCTTTGAAGGCAGCCCCGTCATCAGTTGGGCAGCCAACAACACGGCGAAGATCTCAGCGAACCGCCGAACCGCGCAGGCAGCTGCCAACGGAGGTGGAGGTAGTGGTGGAGGTGGTGGTAGGAAGGACAGCGAGGCCAGGGGACCGTCCCTGGAGTTTTGGACGATCATTAGTGCGCGGGAGTTCGGCGCTCAGCATAAGGTGTGTGTCCGTCCGTGTACGTACTCACTCTGGTCCGCCCAGTGCGTAGCTGATCTAGCGAGGGGGGTTTGAAGGGGTAGTGAATGATTGCGGCGCGTGTAAATATGTAGGTGTATGCGAACGAATTGTTTGTCGTACACATTTCAGCATGAAAGCAAACCGCAGCGCATCCTGCGGTTGGAAGAATGTAAACAAGCTATAATGATAATTTGATGCAACATGTATCGGTACGGGACCGTTGTCGATTCCACATTATCAACTGTCAACCATCAACGGTAAATCACATGTTTCACATCACTGTGACGGCCATGCAGGTCCCGCAGGAGAATATCCCGCCCGGGAAGGCACGTGAAGTGACCGAGGCGATGCTGGCAGCCTTTGCGTCGGCAGTGGGGCTGGTGCTGCCGCCGCCACGGCCGTCGTACAGTCGCGTGCAGTTGTGGGGGGCGGCGGTGCCGATGAATGTGCTGTTGACCGACGCTGCCCGGGGTGAGGGGCCGTGCGTCCTCGATGCAGGTGCGCATGCCGGGATCCGAAAATTATCACCCGGCAGCTCCGCAGCGCCTGTTGTAGCTCTTAATGATCCGTACTCGCGTCATGATCCCCATGTATTCCCCATGCTCCTGCAGACTCCAGGGTGGGCATCTGCGGAGACTGGCTGCACAGCCCCTGCGTGGAGGGGGCCTGCCTGAGCGGGCTAGCCCTGGCGGAGGCTATCCAGGCCGATTGGCAGGTCAGGTAATGGTGGTGATTAGGGGGACCCGTGAAGAGGACGGAAAAAGGCCTCCATATGAGGGGGGACGGGGGAGGGAACGAAATCAAAGCACTGTGCTGGCAGCTGCACAGCAGGCGAAGGAAAGCATTGTCGGGACGAAGGCCGAACGAGACGTGGTCTTTGAGGAGACTCACGGAGTGAACACAACGGGTGGATTGGGGAATGCATTGATTTTGACTTGTAGAGAAATGTAGAGAAAGAGGGATGGGAGGCACCAGCAGTGAAGTAGGGTATAATGAAAGAACCGCCCACTGGTGGGTGGTGCGAATCGGCGAAGCTGTTACATCACATCTCGCTGCTGCTGCTGTTGCAGCTGTTGCTGCTGTTGCTGCTGTTGCTGCTCCATGTGCTCCATGTGCAAACTCTGTTTATTATACTTCAGCTGTCGTCTTTATACCACCACCACCACCACCACAACAACAACAACAACAACAGGGTCGTAAATGCCAGAGCGCCAGCCCGAGAGCGGCGCCAAGGTTCCGGGTCGTGGCCACGGCAGGAGGCAGCGAGGCGGCACCCATCGGCGCCTTCGCCAGCACTGCTGGCAGTAGCAGCCCTGCCGGTGGCAGTAGCGTTGCAGGTGATCGTAGTGGCCGTGGCATAGGCAGCGCCAACGGTAATTGGGACGCCAATGGCCCCCCCAGCAGCACCAGCAGGGGTAGCGGCCAGTTCCCAGGTCATGCCCAGGGCGCCAGGAGCCAGCCCCAGCGAAAGCCGCCCCCATCACCACAACTCGAAGAAAGGCCACAGCTGCAACATCAGCAGCAGCTCATGCGGCCAATATCAGCGCAACAGGGCTGGTTGCGACCACGACCCGCTACTGCGGGCGGAAGCCGCTCATTGAACCCCGTACCCGTCCTCACGACCACCACGACAAGTACAACTGCAACGCCTCCAGCGAAGCGGTCTCCCCAACCTCCCAAATAGCAACGGCAACGTCATCAGCAATGCAGTCGCTAACGGCAACCGTAACGGTAACGACAGCAACGGCAACCAACCCAGCTACCCAACCAACTCAGCAACCCAGCAACAGCAACCCAACCAACCCAGCTACATGGGGTTCACATACGGGTAATGATTTCTCCGGGAAGAGGCTCCACAGCAGCATCAGGGGTGCGGAGGCATTACGCTCGATCGGTAACGGAGGATGGTGGGACACACGGCACGTGACGAGTGGCGACCGAGTGGCGAAAGTATCCTGGAAGCTGAGCTGCCTGCTGCGCTGAATGCCGGCCACCGAATGGTGCGATGCACAGTGGAGCTGCAGGAACGGTCAGCCGCTGCTTCCATCACTACCGTAACGACACCCACCGCAAGAACCGCGCCTGGTGGTGTTTGTGGGGACGGAATAGGGGGCTCTATGATGAGGATGAGGTTGAGGATGGTGGTGATGATGATGGTGATGATGGTTGTGACAAATAATTGTCTTCAGTCAACGATTTGTGGTCGGATTTGACGCTTTGGGAGTTCTGAGCGGCACCACGCGCCAAGGAGCACGAGGGGGGCCATCGCATCACCGTGTCATCACAGTATACATATCGCAGGGAGAGGGGGAGGGGAGAGTTAGCGTGCGGCGGTGCTGGCTCACCGCTGGTCACGTAGAATGCTGTACCGGCGAGGGGGTGGAGTGGCGGGCGGAGGGGTGACACTGTAGAACTGCGCTTTACCTAAAATGGTGGGTTTGTGACCCATGGGTCATATGGGTCACATGGATCATATGGGCTAATGGGCGAAAGACACGCGCGTGATTAGATAGGAATGGGTCGTTTGCATATGTAAATGTGAACTGGCTGCTCTCATCCCCTCTGGTGCGTACCCTCCGAGCAATTCAAATGTGCTTTACATGTTACATCACACACACACACACACACACATACACACACACGTCCTCCCAAGATCCCATGACCTTTTCCTCATCCTGAACCCCCTAGAATCCCTTCAACCTAAGCCTCTTAGAAATTTCCCAAATTCCGTTGCTCTGGAGGTTGAGGAGCCGTACTATATGGTAGTTGAGTGCCGAAAAGGCCACTCGTGATGCTCAGATGGTGCTTTATGCACCCAGTATTGTGGTTAAGTGTGCCGTACTGTGTACGACTACTAACTACACGTCCTGTCCACTCTTCTTCTCGGCTTCAAAACCCTGCTGCTGCATGTCTGCTGTGTGTGTACATATTGTATACATACATATGCACTCACGAGAGATGCTACTTCATGGACAGCAGAGAAAGCCATTGGTTGTCCCTTACCCGCCGAGATCAATCTCACAGCCAAAAAGCTGTCTCACCACCTGCCATCTAATTTGGTGATGCAATACAGCAGCCCTATCCACAGCGTGAATCCAAGTACATCGTTTACTGGCACAGCCAGGAGGTGCCACGTGGAACGGGTTTGGGTTATTTATTTTAGCAGCCGCAGGAAGAGGAAGCAATCGTGCTTCCGCTAGGAGGTGCATCCGTCGGCAGCAAATTTGTGCGCAAAAAATCTGCCAGCAGGCGGCGCTGTTCTGAGTCCAGGCGGGGCACCACGTGACCTGAACAGGGGGATACGGGGAGTACGCAGAGGAGAACCGTTGTCTCTTTGTCCGTTTATCGTTGAAAAGTCGTTGGAGACTCATTTTTATTTCTTAAAATCGTTGGCAGTTTCCATACTTGTCATCATTTACATTTTCTTCCAGAGTATATGCTAGGATAGGTTGACCGCAGGATAAACATTCCGAAGAAATATAAAAATAAGAAATAAGAAAAAACAGGGAAATTTAAAAACGAAATAAAAAAAGTGAATGCCGCGATAAAACCCCCAACCCCCAATCCGCAGCAGCCCACAGCAGTCCCACCTGCTCACCTTGGTCGTGCCGCAACACCAGCGGCTGGTGAAAAGCTTCGATCAGCTTTTCACTGCTACCCCTCAGCGGGTCGGCAGAACCGATGACATGGCAGCTGGGAGAAGAAAACAAGGAGGGCCCTGGCAGTAACGGTGCCGGAGGCGGTGGCAGGGGCCGAGTGGTGGCCGCGGCAGCTACGCAGCCGGATGACGCGGGAATATGCGCCGTGTCTTGAGCCCCGGCGCCGTTACTGCAGCTATTGCTGTTCCCGCCGCCGCTACCGCCAGCGTCACCGCTGCCAGCATACAGGTACGCGAAGGCTGGGTCGCGTATAAGGCCTCCCCCAATGAGAACGGCGCAGCGCAGCGGCGGCACGTCCTGCGGGCGAGGGGACAGGGACACAAGGATGAAGCAGGGTACATGGGGGGGGAGGGGGGGGAGGGGTCCCGCCAACGTGCACTAAAATTAAAGAGATCAAAAAATATCTCATTATGACATTTTAAGATCTTATTTTTAACATTTTTATACACATAAATATGTTTCATGCATCCATATACTTATTATTTTGGATTACATATTCATATATGTAATAATGTAATACGCATATGAAAATAAAGAGAAAGGGAGTGAGAAATGAAGGCCTGTACTGGCTGCCATTTTGCGGCCCCCCATAGAGCTCAGGCAATTATGCAAACACACACACACACACAGCGAGTCCACACCCATATTTGTGGATCTACACCCCAGCCTAGACCACCCTTGTTTGACTTCCTGGTGGGCACACACACACATACACACACATAAACACACGTACACACACATCCCTGCCACTCTCTCACACACACACACACACATACACACACACACATACACACACACACACATACACACACACACACCCTTCGCCATGTGCTAGCTAACCCGCCCACCTGGAAGCCCGCCTCACGCCGTTCCTGCAGCGCCATCACCAGACCCGCCAACATGGCCCCCTGCGAAAATCCCAACAAACCCTCCACCGGCCGCCCTGATGCCGCCGCGCGCTGCAGCTCCGCGCGTAGCAGTGATAGAGTCGTTTGGACGCCTTCGTAGCGCACCACCTTGCCGGAGGCGGCATCCTGCGGTGGGGTGCAGCAGTACCTGACGACCCTAAGTACGGAAAACATAATACCCGTGTGTGTAACTGTGTATGTGTGTGTGTGTATTTGACTGCATGCGGATGTACCGTCCACGATGATCAGGCAGGGGTGGGATCCGGCTCGGGGCGTGTGGCATTAGAGGCACGACATTTCCCCCCGCATGTTACCTGTACGGCGTCCCACCACTCGAAAAAGGGGGGTTGGAAGGCACGCCGCACGTCTCGTGTGGGTGGGCCCCCGGCGGGGTGTGGGCCGTCCAGGTAGACTACCTCCGCCACCTGCTCCAACACCGTCTCCAGACCGGACCGTTGAAGCTGCGTGCGGGGGGGGGGTTGAAATGATCGCCAAGATGCAGCGCACTGCAAGCAAGAAGGGAGAATAGGAGCGCGTGGGGCCTATTGCAAAGAAGAACGGATGGGCGAGTGGGAGACAGCTGTAGGTGGAATGTACGCGTCAACTGTTTTGTCCGACGGATGCCCCCGCTTGCCCAGACCCCAAGACCCCAAGACCCCAAGACCCCAAGACCCCAAGCGTGTTGACAACCCCACGCGGGTTTCGTGGCAGCTGGCCGTACAAGTACTTTGCCCAGGATGCAGATGTGACCCCCAGTCGACTGGCCTGTTGCGCCAGCACGGCCGCGCTTGTCCGCCAGCCGTGCAGCGCCAAGAGGCGGGGCCGAGGTGTACCGGTTGCGCCGCGCGGTCCATGCCCCTCAGCTCCCGACTGCAGCAGGGCAAGGATATTTCGCCACCGCGGGATGGAAAGGAGGGTGAGGATTCGGCCATGCGGCTGTTCAGCACATGCGGGTCAGGGGGCTACGTACAAGGGAGAAAAAGAAGGGACTGACAAGTCGGCAGTACAGAAACAGACGCAATGCATTGTGCGGTGCGAGTCGGTCAGCGCACCTGCGTACCCAAATGTTCCAAGTGCTGTCCCTTACGCGTATAAGTGTAGGATGTACAGGAGGTTCCTTGCTGCATGCTCTGCGACAGTGTCGCGGCGTCCGAGATAGGTACTCAGTTTTATATGATTTGCACGAACCGCTGCTGCCAGGTATCTTTGCTATGACGGGATAATGAAGCAGCGATAATCATATCGTAATAATAGAATAATAATTAGGAATCAATCTTTGGAAGCTCTCGCTCATCTCACCATAACGCACACCATGGTTGGTGGCCTAACTGGCAGCCTTAACATGCGGGCGGTTGGTGGTTGGTAACCGCCGCTCACGAAGTTTTCTGGATTATAATAACTCGGCCGGGCGTTGACGACAACGTGCATTCTTCCCCACAACAGCTTCCTGCTTCCCAGCGTCGTACGTCTTCTGGGCGCCCACGTTTGGGAAGCGACAGATGCCGCCTTGACGTCAGGAGGGAAAGCCGCGCCTCATTCGGTAGACTGAATGACCGGGGACAGAGGTCTAGGGCGGTCGGATAAGCCTCGGTAGATGCTAGAGGATCTAAAATTCTAAACCAAGGAACAGTATAGTTTGTACGGAAGCCAAGTGCCGTGCACTCGAATTGCGACGATCCTGCGTTACCACGCCCGCTTTTCCCCGCTCCCTGCTCATCGATGAACGCGATGCATTTTATCTAAAGATAGAAATTGATCAAATAAAGCCAGAGATTTTGTGTTCGACAATTTCCAAAGTATGATATTTTGATAAATTAATAAAGAACCAGGCGGAGCGGTCGAGTTGCATGACACTGGCACGCTGCAAACTTGCTCTTATAAACATAAGAAGGTAATTATGATGATAAAGAACTTACCTAGACACATGAGCTTTAGGGCGTTTCAGGCGTGCGTGCGGTAAACATTATTGTGTCTGCAAGTAAATGACGACGCACGGCAAGCACGATTGCCATTATCATAGGCCGCCACTGCCAGGTTATGAATCATGAAATCTTACGGCTATCTGAAAACCCATACTCATTAAACTAATGTCTGACGTCGCCGTCGTACCACATCCCCGCACTTCCACAGGCAACCGTTGACCTCTCAGCTTAAGGTCTGCGCAAACCAGCTGCGAGGGTAAGCAGTTTGTATATAGCTTAAGGATGACAAACTTCAAGTCTATGGCCTCACCATCCCGCAGCGTCTTGCTTAGGCATCCCCTACCTGGATTCCCACGCCCGTCCTCGTCCTCGTCCTCGTCCTCGTCCACTGCTAGCTCGATAACCGCAGCGCAATCTTCCGACTTCACGCCCGCATCGTTCGCCTTCCACGCCAGTAGGATGCGGTTCATAGGTGGGTGAGGCGGCTCCTCCGAGGTGGCTTTCAAGGTGTAGCATTGCATGCGTGACACAGGGGAAATTGACAACAAGGGGGGGGGTGGAATCGGTTCTCCGCGCACACATTTACATTTACACAGTGCTCGCTTCATCCCTCCCAACATCCGCTCTCCTTGTGCCCGTGCAAGAACAAAAGATATCGGCGCCAATCTGTTGGATGACATGTACGACGGGAAGTACAATGACAAGCAGTACCACCCGCCGGACCTGATGTCGGTACTCGATCGCGCCTGGGTTGCGGGGCTGGAGAGGCTGATCATTACAGCGGGCAGTCTCAAAGAGGCTCAGAAGGCTCTGGAGCTTGCGAAAACAGACGGTGCGGTCTCGAGGCTGCTATGAAGTACAGACGCTGGGGTTTGGCATCCGGTCAGCCGGGCCGAGATCGCCCCTCTTAAAGGACACACGGTCTCGGGCAAGCTGACTGCATAACTAACCTCATGAAGATGGCCTTGCGGGATTAAGGGGAGGGGGAGGGGGGGACCCGGCACACACACACACACACGCCTCGACTGGGACCTAAGCGATGATTAGCCACCTCGTGGCATGACTCCACCACGAGCTCCTCCATACCCCGGCTCCCAACCCTTGGCTCTCATCCGGTCCATAGACCGGCTCTTTTGCACAGTTGGTTGCCACCCTACGCGCTGTGGTGAGTTCGAGGCGCACTCCGGTGGCGCAGAAGCGTACCTGCAGGTGCGTGAAAAGTTAAGGTTTTAGCTTTTTAGGGCTTTAGGGTTTTGAAGTCTTTTTCGGTTTTTAGGTTTTGCCTCAGGGCAATATGACAGGACATCATGCCCAGCCAGAATGGGCAGCATGGGGCAGGTGGGTCCGAGGCCCTGGGGAAAGGGGGACGATAGTTTGGCGGCTCGAGCGCGTGCGGGGGAAACGAACGGACGGATGCTGTGTTCGTGCCAGTTGAGACGCGTGTGAGGACCAGTAGGCCCAAGCCGCCGCTGCATTGTACGTGTGCTGGGCAGCTCAGTGAAGCATTGGATCGCCCGCCTTTTCATTCAATAACGTCTTGAATCCCAAGCTGTAAGTACGCATTTTCATTTCCTGCGGTGGCGCTTCAGGAGCTTCTGGCAGTCCTTCGAGAGGGTCAGGCTGCGGGCAAGGTGGTGGCCGTAGGCGAGTGTGGCCTAGGTGAGAGGGCGAATGACCGCTGTGGGAATATGACCGGACGGCGGATTAGTGGCTGAGCGGCTGGCTCTGTGGTTGGACGTGGTTGCCGGCAGCGGCGGTGGCTCCGGTTCCTGGAGGGTATTTCAATGTGTGTTTGTGTGTGTGTGTGTCTCTTGGCTGTGTGAGTAAGCCTGTATCCGGCGTCTGGCACGCGTCACGACAGCTCACTTGAGCATTCACCGATGCGGAACGAGCACCTCACCTGCCTCCCCCCGAGCTCTAGCTCTAGCCCAAGCTCTTTCCCTCCCCTTCCGTCCCCTAATTTGTATTTGGTTTGACTTATCATTCCCGTGGATGCGTCCTTCCATCTGCACACCCTTTCCCCTTCTCTCCCCGTTTCTCCGCCACACCTGCACATCCACATACACACCACCTCGGGGCTGTGTTTCATACGCTGATTGTTTTCCTCCCCCACCCCGCCTCGGACCCTCAGACTACGACCGGCTGCACTTCTGCGATGCTGAGACGCAAAAGAAGTACTTTGAGGCGCAGTTCCAGCTGGCGCGGGAGTCGGGTTTGCCCATGTGAGCAGCAAGCTGTGAGATGCTGAGGTAGCAGCGGCCCCCGGCGCTTATTGGAACTGAGGGCGGGCTGACTGGCGGGATGTGGGCATCCGGGAACGCAAACAACAGACCAACCGATTGACTAACCAAATTCGGTGTCTTACGGCCCACGTGTAACATTCCGTGCGCTGTCGGTACGTGCTACAGTCATTTTGGCCTTCCCTTTTGGGCACCCTGGGACCGCAGGTTCCTGCATCTCCGCGCCGCCGCAGATGACTTTCTGGAAATCGTACAGCGCCACGCGGCGGACTTCTCCCGAGGGGGTGTCGTACACTCCTTCGATGGCACCGCCGATGAGGCGAAACGCATCCTGGAGATGCCCCAGTTAGCCATCGGTGGGTTGCAATCAAAGGGGGGAAGGAGAGGGGGTTGATTTCAGGATAAGACAGAGTGGGGGTAACCCGGGGATATGGGGAAGGTTTGTAATCCTTTACCTTTCTGCGTCCCCTCCCCTCCTGCGTCCCCTCCCCTCCTGCGTCCCCCTCCCCTCCTGCGTCCCCTCCCCTCCTGCGTCCCCTCCCCTCCTGCGTCCCCCTCCCCTCCTGCGTCCCCTCCCCTCCTGCGTCCCCTCCCTCCTGCGTCCCCTCCCCTCCTGTGTCCCCCTCCCCTCCTGCGTCCCCCATCTTCCCATGCGGATTTTTGTTGTATTTGCCACTCGGCGACGGCAGGCCTCAACGGCTGCTCCCTGAAGACGGAGGACAACCTGGCGGTAGTGGCAAGCCTGCCCCTGGAGCGTATCATGATTGAGACGGACTGCCCTTGGTGAGGATGTGCACAAAATGTCGGAGAGGGGGGAGGGAAACCGGAGATTGGGCATTTCCGACAAGTAAGTGCCCTCGTGGAGGAGGTGCGACCTCACTGGTTGCGGGCACTGCGTGTACTCGTGTCCTAAGAGCCTGTTTACCGGTTATCACAACCGCCCCTGGCCCTCTTAACCATCACCCGTACAATATCACCGTCACCATACATATACACCGTCACCATCATATCACCATCAGCGCTAACCATATTCTTTCGGAATTTGCATATGGTTACAGCGCGAATGGGTATAAGGTAGAGGAGCTTGAATGCTACATGGGTTAATTTCTTCCCCCTCAACCTGATTGGTAAATTTCCCGCCGCGGTCGCGGCCTCCAAACCCCCCCTTTTTGTTCGCCCTCTTCGAGGTGCGAAATCCGGCCTACCCACGCAGGAAGGAAGCATCTGTCAGCTGAGTCGCTGGTGAGCCCCTCGGGTGCCAAAGATCGAAAGAAGCATGCCCCCTCCTGTCAGGTCAAAGGCCGAAATGAGCCCGCTAATATCAGGTAGGCGCCGTAGAGGGGTTTGGTTGCCGTGTAGGGGACGAGCGTTACACGACATAGCCCGTGAGTCGGAGGGCGCGCCAGGTATATGCAAATACGTAACTGTAGAGCAAAAGTTGTACGGGCTGTACGACTCGTTGTACGGTGTATGAAATTTGTGTGGAAGGGAATGATGGAATACAGACACAGGCGGCGGCTCTCTAAATGCTTGGTTCATCAATCCAATCTGTCTGCTGCCGCAGGTTGGTGTTGGAAGTGATTGCTGGAGCAAAGGGAGTGACGGACCTGGAGGCAATGGCAGAGCAGATCTACGGCAACACTGCGGCCATGTTCTTTCCTGAGGGGGCCGGGCGAGCCTGAACCCCAGGGTCGCACAGTATGTAAGGCTCCTCGGACCGGAAGGAAGCATGCCAGGAGACCTGGAGAGAGACACACTCACGCACACCGCAACACATGTGACTGTTCACTACCTTGGTCGGCATCGGGCTATCATGGACAACAACAAGGTTCTGTACGAGTTCGGGAAAAAACATAAGATGTGGGAGAAGAGCTATTTGTTTAGTTTAAAAATCTTTTTAAAAAGGCTTTTAACCCGTACCCGTACCGTCCGCGCGTCATGTCACCCGCCAATGCCGCCAATTGGAGTCTTAGTCTTGGCATTTCAATGCAGCGGCCGCTTTCCCTTCCACCACTACAGTTTCCTCTGATTGGCGTTTTGTGGCCCCGTGCCTGTCACGACATACTAGTGCTCCTGTCACACTTTGTGATTAGTGTGCGAATTTAGATTAGTAGCGCGACGACCCAATGCCGTCGCGAGCAATGTGCGAACCAAGTTGCAACCGTCTAATGGATAGACGAGTGAGCAACGTTGTTTCCTGTTATTAGATAGATAATTTTAATTTGTTAATTTGGTTCTGAGGAATAACCGAACGTTAGTAGTTAGGTTGGTTCCAGAGCCGCCAGTTTGTAGCGTTGGATCCAGTTTGACGCTAGGGCCTTGTGAGTCGTCGGCGGCGGATTTAAGGCGTCGAGAGCTTTGACCATGTGTCAATTGGCTCTCGAAGCTATTCTTCGTGAGCGTAACAGACCCTCTTTATGAACTAATTATTACTGTAAATATTTCGTCACTACTGTGCCAAGCTAAGCCCTTCGGAAGTCGTCGCGCGCACTGCACGATCGTCAGGACGTCGGCGCGCGTGAACCCAAGCAAGGAGAACTTCGAGGGATTATCTACAAGACCCGCTCTTGGATAGTAGTCGTTCATCAACATCCGCTGTTGAGAGCGACCACACCTTCGCGAACGGACAAGTGTGCACAATTGCGGCGGGATTCTTCAGTGACGCATTTGCACGTAGTATGTACGAAAATCGGTACTATGCCGTGACATGCCAGTACTGACCGCACCAATTCGCGTATGTGAAACTGAAGTATCTTCATGCAAGTTCGCCGTCCTCAACAACAAACGTAAGGGCTTTACTTAGCTAAAGCCGAGACTCGATCTTCAACGTTGCAGGCAGCGCGCCCGAAGGATGCATGTTTGACAGAATTGCACCAATATGCAAAAAACGCGCTGCAACACTTTCCTGGTCCAGGCCCGTATATATATATATATGTATATATATATATAATATCGAGAATGATGGTTGGAATTTTGTAAAGTGGACAGGTAACATTATAAATGGCATTAGTCAATTATAAATGAGGAATGTGTCAAATATAATTGTGGAATATAAAAGAAATGGCACCTATTATGATTACCAACCTGCTTGAAGGCATCACTAAGTAGCCAATGCCTTAATCCTCCTTGTAGGTGACCCTTAGGGCTGCTGGCGACTTTAGCAATCTTGGGCAAGATCATGGATGACCCTCTATCCATCTGCCTAGCTGTCCTTTTGGAAGACATCCTTAAGCCGCAAGGTGGGCGGGGCTGTTCCCAGGGGTATAAAGCCAAGTGACAGCACAAAACCTGGTCTCCTTCAGGTGACGCTTTGCACGATCTGTATGTAGTTCATCCAAGTAGAGGACCTTGGCTGTTCTGTCCATGCAGAATGCCTAGGTAATTTACATGGATAGTCCATCAGTCCATAGTTCATCCATGTAAATTACCTTGCAGCTTAAGGATGTCTTCCAAAAGGACAGCACGGCAGATGAAGAGAGTATCATCCATGATACCATCATCTTGCCCAAGATTGCTAATGTCACCATCCCTAAGGGTCACCTACAAGGAGGATTAAGGCGTTGGCTTCTTAGTGATGCCTTCAAGCAGGTTGGTAATAGGTGCCATTTCTTTTATATTCCACAATTATATATGCATTCCTCATTTATAATTAACTAATGTCATTTATATTGTTACCTGTCCACTTTACAAAATTCCAACCATCATTAATTATATATATATATATACCTCAGCGTACACAATTCCCACAATCCTCTGCAATACAGCATCCATCATCCATTATTGACCATCTCCCCACCATGCAGCCCTGGCACATGTCGCTTTCGGTTCACCATCCACCCTGATCAAATCAGACCCCACCTTGACATTTCAGACACACCCTCCACCTCCAGCTGCAGCCCCAGAATGGCTGCAACATCTGCGGCATTGGCTTCATCTTCATCCGTCTGCTAAACGTACACCCTTTAACTGCCTTTGATTGCCCTGCTCCACCCCAGACCCCTTCCGCACCTCCCCTCATGTGAACCAACACACATACACACACTCAGAACAGCCTCTGGTTTCGCTGACTGGAACGTTACCTGAGGTCTGATAGGCCGCTTTGCAATCTGTAACTCAACTTTAAAGTGTCCAGCAACAGCTACAGGTTTTATAACTCGGTGGTTTATAATTGATTTACACAAACTTCAGATTTCAGATCCAGTCGCCTTCCTGGAGCTTGAGCGGCAAATACACCTGGGTGAGGTACTGGAAGCCGAATGACGACAGCGCCTGAATCTCAGCCTTGACCTTGGAGGTCAGCATCAGCTCCAGCTCCTTCACCCACTCCGGGTTGGAGCGAATGAAGTCCTCCTCCAGCTGCGCATTGCCATGCAAATATCGTACGCATGCATCGCATGCAGGCAGGCAGTAACACCACAGGAAGGTTTGTGCAACATACCGTGTAAGCAAGATACCATGTCGTGTATGTGAGGGGGGACAGAAACTGTATGCGTGTGACGGAAGAAGTAAGCAATGGGACGGACGAAGGAACAGCAGCTTGAAGAAGGGGGGTGGTGAAGGTTTCTTCAGACGATGAACAGGCAGTAGATCGCGTGTCGGTTTGTTTGCGTTTCTGTCTGCCGTGCCAGCCTGTAAGACTGTCCATGTATATGTGGGACGGGGTGTGGGAAGGGGAGATGTGCGGCAGCAACCTGGAACCGTCTTCCCTCACAGCTCTGCACTGGTGAGGAGCTTGGCGTGCAGTCCCCACAGCTCTTCCCCCCACAGCCTTACAAAGTCTTCATCGTTCGAGGACGACATGCCATGTCGCCAAACCTTCCCTGGACCAAACTTTCCCCCCCTCACCAGCCTCCGACCCGTTTTGATGTCTTCCTCCGTCATGGGCAGCCGACACTGCTCTGGGATGGAGAAGCGGTCGAGATCAGATGGCCGTACACCCAGCCACTTGATGTCAGGGGTGGTCAGGTTGGAGGAGTCGTACGACATGTTCATGCTGCCCTGTACCGCAGAGTGAAGGAATAAAAAGGTGGGAGGTGCGAAGGCCAATGTATGACAGCGGCCATGGATAAACGTGTATTGCCATTGTGCTCTTTTGTGAGCTGGAGACGAAAGGTGTCTTTCCAAAATATGGGGCTAGTATGGGATAAAGCTGCCGTACACTCACCGACCCTCCACACCGACAGGTTTCGTGATCTGTGATCTATATGAGGCATGTGCCGTACCTTCATATAGACCGACAAGATCTTCAGGCCGTACGGATCTGAATCCACCAGCGCCAGAACCGGAATATTGAGCGTGTTCTTAAGCCGCTTCAGGAACAACCTTCAGAGGCGGGGGGATGAGGGGAGGGGGGAAATGCGTGCGAGTCCGTTATGCATATGGACTGGGGTCGCGCGGGAAGAGACGGCGTCGGGCGTGTCGCACCCATCACTCCTCGGTATCGGTGCCCCGGTATCATGGGTGTAGGTGGCTATTCCCTTCATTTCCAGTTGACTAACACCACAACCCCAGCCGCGTGGCTCCCCTCAGCCCCTTGCTTTGGACATGAGGCTCCCCAGCACCGTCAACGCAGGTTACATATACACACACTCGGTCGCACTTGAATGACGTATGAATGAATGAATGAATGACGTGTATATTTCCGTACATACACACGCACATGTAAGCACACGCACATGCGCACATACCTTGTGGCCACGTCCGGCTGGCCCTTGGCGGTGAGTATGATGCAGGGGTAGGTATTGTAGAATCGGTCTTCCGCCAGGCGCATGAAGGCGGCGTCCTTCTCCACCAGGAGGATGAAGGCGGCATCGGAGGAGATGTCTGATACCTGCGGCGCAGTCGGGAAGGGACAGGGATGCGGGAGGCTAGGAAGGAGGAGGGGACACAGGGGATCGAGATCGTGAGCTTTGGTGGGGGGTTTGTGGTGTGATTGATGAGATTCATCTGCCGCACCCCTTCATGCACACGGGGGTGGGGGACCGGGCTGGTGAAGTAGGCAGCAGCACGCGAGCCCGACAAAGAGGTGCTCCAGAACCAATACATTAGTAACACAAACCACGCAAAATCAAAAGCTTCTTCATCGAAGAACTTCCTTAGCTTCCCCATTCTCTTTTATACCCGCACCAGAGGAAAGTCCATCAGCCTACTTGCCATGTACCTCGCCCCCATCCGATCACACCCCTTTGCGCGCAACCTGGGCAATGACCGGTGGCTAGGTGACCAGTGGTAAAGCCACCTCCAGATTCACCACCAGCTGTTATGATAAATAATAGAAATAAATAAATAATTATGTAGTATCACTGTTTGTTTCGTAATTTGCGCTGCTCAACAACAGCAGTACCAGGCCTCGTCTTCCCCTACCTTGTGGACGTGTGGTGGGATGGCTTTGCCTCCCACCCCCATTCGCTGGCAGTCGATGAAGTCACCGTCCTCTCGAAACGTCAGCCGCCCCACCACCACCCCCTTCTCAGATGCCACCACTGTTGACCGGGACGGAAAGGAGCCCGAGAGGAGGCAGGAGGCAAGTAAAGCCGCGACGGGCAGGCGGGTACTACGTCTGGTTGGCGCTAACGTGGGGATTACCAGTAGTGGGCAGGGCTCGCGCTTTTGAAGCTGCTCGATATCGGCCAGTGGGCGGTGGACACGACCGGTCACACTCGGGCCAACCATTGCCGTGAAGGCCCACCTTGAAAAGTGTCGGACACTGCTCCGTACAACTGTACCCATGGCACAGATACGAAAATTAACCAAAACTTAACCGTTCCGGCGTCTTTCCCAACCCACCTCCGCAGCACGTTTCCCCCTTCTCCCCCTCCCCGTACCGTTCAGGCTGGAGCGCGTACACCCCAGCATGCACGCAAGGTCGTCCAGCACGGCATCCGAGTGGCATTGTTCCTGTGCGCGTGTTTCCGATGCGCGAAAGATATACTAGTTAATAACGAAACCATCTGACTAATGTAAAATATGCTGTACTGCTATATCCGTACATGCAATGGGGGAAATAAAGGGGGGAGATCCCAGCGGGAAAATGGTACGGCTGGGCGGGTTGCGAGTGGGGAGGAGGGGGACCGTGGAGTTGTATGAATGTGGGACCTGCAGCGGCGGAGAGCTTTTCGAGGGCCCAGGAGCTCGGGGCGCAGCGGCCGGACCAGACGACCGGACCCACCACCCAGGGTGGGTTGCGTGAAGTAAGGGCGAGCTCTGGGGTTGAGCTCCAGAGGGGCAGTGTTGCAGTCCGTGGCAGGAGCAAGCCGTGGCATGCTCACTCGCATCGTATCGTTTGTGGTCGTTCGCTTTAGACAGCATTGCGGTGCGGGGGGGAACGGCGGGCGGCAAACACACGAGTCCTGGTGCCGCCGAGGACGATTAAGAATGGAGGGGGATTGAGACCCAAAGACATCAGTTACATGAGGCCACGGGGTACGGAGGGGGACGGCGAGAGGGCCCCGCATCGGCTCGGCCATTCCCTCACTCCGCGCCACGCAATCCACGGCGCCGCACCTCGAACAGCTTCACGTCGGTGTAGAAAAGATCACGCTTGGTGACGTGGATGCGTTTGCCCACCAGCTCGTGAACCAGACTGAGGATGCGCGACGTGACGGCGGCCTTCCTGGAGGATGTGTGTATGTGCATGTGTTCGCGTGTGTGCGGTTGGGTTGGAAAGCGAAAATATGAGAACTGCAGCTTGAGGGTGTGAGGGGGTGGTGCCGGAAGGGGAGATTCCGATTGCATGGCGTGGAATGGCATGGGAATGTGCGTGGACCGCTAACCCGGGAGATCGCGGGAGTTTACAAATGACAAAAGAAGTCCCTTGAATTAAAGTATCCAAAAATATCTTATTAAAATACCTTATTGAACAAATATCTCCTTTGCTTCTTCGTGTGACTCACTGTCTGCTTCCTCACCTGCAGGTTGCGGTGTTGGCGAAAGGTCGTTTCGAAACCGTGTCTCGGAGCACAATACGGTCAAGCTCCGGAACATAGATCTGAAGATGGGTAGGCGGGGGAGTCAGGGTGGGATCGGACAGCGCACAAGTCAAAGAAACGTTCTAGGTCCTTATGGCAACCGTGGCTCTGGGTCTAACGCCGTGGTGGCCGGTGGTGGTGGTGGTACGTCCGGTGGAATAGGATCCAGACGGGCAAACGGAGGCCTGACTCGCGTTGGGGGCTTCCCTCGGCCAGCCGCGACCATATTGGGGCACGCAAAGAATCTATGTCTTCATATCGATATATCATAATGTGTAATCTTAATGCTCCACCTACTACCATTCGGTTTGGGTTACTTAAACGGAACAGAGGTTCGAAAGCCATCTCCCCGAGAGGACCCAGATCGCACACAAGTCGTCCCAGTCGACGGGACGACATGCTGCGTTGTGTGAGAGAAAAAAGCACCCGTGGTTCCCACTACCCTCATCCTCAACCCCCCCACCATTATCATCATCATCATCACTCCAGGGACAATTAATAATAATGGCTCTCATTTCGTAAATACTTATTTTTGCACTTTGATAACTCTCTCATGCCACATTTAGCGCACAGTGCTAAGAGGCAATGGGGTGAAGAAACAAGTTGACAGAAAAGGCAAATACGGCTGCGCGGCTGCACGTTACCTGGTTGCCCTTGGCCCGGGAAGGGATGTCGAAGCCGAAGCCCTCTCCATCCATAATGCTCGCCGCCACTCCATAAATCGCTGCTTCAATCTCTGCCAGGACCTCGTCCGTATCCTTGTCAACAACCTATCGTACTCACGCAAGGAAAACATGCACATTGAAAAGGCCGCCAAAAGCAAGCGTTGCCAACGGTTGGGAACAACCGTTGCCATCAGTGGTCAAATTGCAACTGCCAAACCGCTTTTGGATGCCAGCGGGTCCCAAAGTGTGCAGGTCCAGATCGTCTAAAATCGACTAAGAGGGGCGCGCATGCAGCTCACGAAACGTCACCATTGCTTTGTACCATGGCACACGACCTCTCGCATCTCGTTGGTGGCAGTCGTCATCCATTCACTTTCATCAAGGACCGCACAAAAAACCCTCCGTTGTGTCTGGGGGCCCACCTGGCGGCAGTTGTACGGCAGGTTGAGCTGCGCCAGGGTCCTGACGAGACGGGGACGGAATGGAGAGGGCGGGAGCAGGCTTGGCTGGGCAGTGAGGCAGGGGACTGGTTCCTCCGCCGCCAAATTATCAACATTCGCACGGATACGCAGGGCCTATCAAACACGGCTTTGCGCATGGGTTCGAAGCGGGGTGCGCGCGTACACATCTCGAGCCTGCAAGAGGCCTTACTTGTCAATCTCCGTGTTTGTCCTCAGCTCGGAGGCCAGGGACTTGACCTTTTTGAGAACATCCTGCGAGGTGAGCAGTTTGTGCGACATCCATGGGCCCTTGGGTCTCTCAAAACAACACTTGGGTGAACCCCAGCTTGCCATGCCTACAGAGCGTGAAATTTAATTACCTCTGCAGAGCGAATCTTTTTGCCCTTGGCAAGCGCAAGTGCCTGCTCCGTCCCTCCCCGTTTCGACATTAGGTGCACTGTCTCTCGTTAAAGCGTTCAAGTCGCACTAATATATGTCATTAAATGTTACAAGTGCGAATTGATGCAAACCATCCGATAATTGGTATTGGTAATGCCAGTTCCGGTCGCCGCTTTTGCGCGCGTCCTTGACTGCATTCGCTTAGTCCTTGATTGCCTGTTGCTATAAATTACCTACACACTCTTAAAATGCAATGCCAAATCAAATACGTGACCTGTTGCAAGACATGTAGGGAAACTCTCTGGTTTCTGCCAATGTGGTCTCAGGGTACGGCGAATGCGGTGGAGCCAAGAACGGGCAGATTATGTCTGCATGGCTCCCTGGGTCCGAGAATATAACTTTTCCATTCTTAGAGTTATGTCGGATAGGGCAGAACCCAGGGACAGGGAGCCAGCTCCCGTCCCAAAAGCTGACACCAAGGATGAACGTGACCGCGACCGCGACCGCGACCGCGACCGGGACCGAGACAGAGACAGAGACAGGGACAGGGATAGGGACAGGGAACCTGCAGCAAAAGAGTACTATCCAACAAAGGACTACGCCAAGGACTTTCCGCCTCGGGAGTATCCTCCCAGGGACTATTCGCGTACCGACATCACATATCATAACAAAATTTACGTTGGGGGCTTGGACTTTTCAGCTACGAAAGAAGACATAGCTGAGGTGTTTTCGAGGGCTGGCAAGGTTGTTAATGTGCAGCTCGTGGTGGATCATGATACCCAGCGGTCCAAGGGCTATGCGTTCGTCACATTTGGAGACGAGGATTCTTATGAGTACGCTATAAAACGGGTAAGTATATGCTGACTTGCTGGTCTGCAACTGTTCAGGACTAGTGCCTTGCCACTTCGCCCTTGTGTTGATTTATCCGTTTTCCTCAGATGAACGGCGTCATGGTCAGAGGCAAGGAGGTCAAGGTTAACAAGGCACTGAACCCAGAAGAGAAGGCCGACCGGGGGCCCCCTAGGGACAGGGACCCGCCCGGCGGGCGTTACCCACCGTCACGGCCATATCATTCGGACAAGCCACACTTCGACAAACCCCCGGGCCCAAAGATGAAGGGGTTCCGTGTGACGATTTCGGGCCTGCCGTCGCACTATACCTGGAGGTGCGCTCTTATGTTCTGCGCCCCAGGTTAACCCAAACTCCTTATTTTTCCTTTCTGCTCACCCGATATCCTTATTTCCTAACGCATTCCTGCTCGTTCTCCTGACCCAGAAGACGCGCATCTGCTTATTCAAAACCTTTTCCAACCAACTGAACCAGACCCAATTTGTCCGCACTACGACAATTGCGTCCCACCAAGATCTGGTCCTGACCCTGGACCTGGCCCTACCGTATGCAGAGAGCTGAAGGACTTCCTGCGCAATACTACGGCGGCTCAACCCACCTATGCAAACGTGGAGCGGCCTGGATTCGGGTACTGTCACGGGGCGTTTGGCGATGTTCAGTCCGCTCTAAGACATTGGGGCTTTCTTGACCACCGGCTGGCTTTCTCTGGTGCAATTTTTCATCTCGACATGGCGGGACTAAGAGGCTGATATTCTTGGCATATAGACCTTTTCAGCCTTATAAGCCCAGTTCGTCGCGTTGGGGTTCCCTACGCACCTTGGGCGCACCGACCATCGCCACCACCACGTGACCAACCTCTGTGCGTAATGCTCTCGTGTCATCTTATGGGACAGCCGTGGCTAATTATAGTATCCATTGGCTGCACAGCCTTCGCCGCCGCTAACTTGAGGATAGTTGAGCTGAGCTTATGCCGCTTAGCCCCAGCGCACAAGCAAGCAAGCGTGTGTTTCCTGGGCCTGGGCCTGGCTGTTCAGTCATTTGGGTTCTTTGATTAGCGCGCCATCAGCCGCCAAGGTAACTCCTTCTTGAGGCTCCCTCTCGCTCCGGAAGGTGCAGTCGTAATGGCGGTTACGATAGCAGTACTTACCAATATTGAGGTTTTGAACAGCGACTTTACTCCGGCCGCTGGTGATGGCCGAAAATTCAATTATGGTGGCCGAAAGCAAACCATGATAATCGAAATGGATGGCATGTGTGCAAGTTTCTGGGAAGATGACATGGCAGATGGATGGGCGCGTGCGTCAGGCGCCGTCCTGCCTGAAAATTTCTGCTCAAATTAATGCTTCTCAAACCCTCGTTTGTTTTTGGGCGACGGCGGCATCGGGCCGACCGCTCTAGGTAGGCTTGGTTTGGCAGATGTCCCGCTGGGAGGGCGGTGGGAATGAGGTCAAGACAGTCTCTGCCCGGTCGGTGCACGATACCCGGCGGGTCTTACATCAGGATGGGCGCCATCCGGTGCAGTCGGTGCTGGTCAGCAGTGCTCCATGCGTGCGTTGGATGTGTGACTGCTGCGCGAGTTACTTTTGTGTCTTCGCAAAACCTTGGGCCCCCTGTCCACTGGCCGTAATGAGCCTTCTTGCCCTGTCCCCCGCCCACGCCCCCTACCGTATGCCGTATGTGTTTTCGGTGTGGGAATTCTTTTGTCGGCGTTGCGTGCAGTGTGGGCGAATGGGCGACTTCAGAGGAGCGGAGGAAGGCCATCGAGCGGATTGACGGAATGAGGCTGGAGGGCGGCGAATTACGCTGCGTTCCGCTGGTAAGCAAGGTTCGGGGGATTTTTGGAAACCTGGTGAAAGGGCACGTATAATTTACGAATGAACCGCCAAAATAAGATCGCACCAAAGGGACGTACGAAGGCGAATAGGATAGCTTACTTTCTCTTGTTCAGGACAGCCATCGCTAAAGGCTAACCCCTCAGACTTCATATCACAGCATGCAAATTATGCGAACATTGCAAGCCGTTTTAAAATTTACTTTGTCCGTATGATTATGCGCTTTTTCCAGCCCCGCTGTATTGACATAACAGACGGTTATCATCGTGTGGGCTTCGTTCGCTGGTCTCGTTTCTGCGACTTCCTTACCACATTGCACATTCATCGGCTGTTTTTCGTAGGATGAGGACCGCGGCGGTGACCCGGGGTATGGCGGTGGAGGCTCGCACAACCGGTCGGGAAGCGGATACGATGATGCCGGTTACAACCGGGGGGAGCGCGGCCGTGGTGGCGGGTACGACGATCGCTACTACCCTGGAGGATACGAGGGTACTCGTGCGAGCGGGTACGATGATCGTTACCCGGACAAGTACAACAGTGGCCGAGGTGAAGGCCCTGGGCCTCGTGCAGGTGATGACTTCTTGCCGAGACGGATTCTGCTCATTTTGTGGGTTGATGGGTTGATGTGAAGAAAGCGCTGTGCGTGTATGTGTGGGCTTTCAAGGGCATGCCATGGTGGGGGTTGGTGCAGCGAACATAGACATCCGTTGCCGGTAGAGATAGAGGGGTAGTTGTCCGCCAACTAACCCGCTCGCCGCTTCTGTCATTTATCCAGGTGGCTATGAGGGAGGTGGGACCGCCCGGTACGAGAGCTACAGTGCTCGTGACGGAGGAGGCCGCGATCCTGGGGGTGGCTACAGTCGTGAAGCCCCCAGTGCCGGATACAACTCCCGTGACGCCCCAGCTTACAACTCCCGCGAGCCCGGGTACAGCTCCAGGGACCCTCCTGGATATGGCGCACGGGACGGCGCTGGATACGGGCACGCCGGCGGAAGCGGCTACACTACGCGGGGCGGCGCTTCCTATCCGCCGGGTAGCGGGTACACCTCCCGGGACCCCGCGCCACGTGGCGGGGGAGGCTACGATGACAGGTACCCAGATAAATTCGGCAGCAGCGGTCGAGGGGATTACCCTGCCGGCGGGGCTGGAGGCGGCCGACCAGGTGAGTGGCGGTAGAATGGCTGCCATTAATGCACACGCATAACGCTGTAATATTTGCATCCATACGCCGTGTGCGTCAGATTGACATGGAAGCGAAACGGCATGACGTTTGGTAATCCTCCCGTCGCACCAAGTCGTGGCACGAGGCTGTCAGCGCGCGCCAGGGCTCTGGTACGCAAGTGAGAACAGTCGACGCGGACTTATTGGTTAGCATCGTGGACACAAAGACGAAGCACTGTGTTAATGCTAACGTCAGACAGGCCACATAGCGTGTTCGAGCGAGAGCTTGAGAGCGATGGCAGCTTTAAAGTATCAAAATGCTTTCGTGTAAGTGTTCATTTTCTCACCAGACATGTTCTCCGTGTTCCTCGTCTGTCTATCCAGGAGGATATGACGATCGGGGCGGACGGTACGAGGCCAGTGGCTATGACGCCAGTCGTCGTGAACCCGGATATGGACCCCCTTTGAAGGATCCATACGGTGGCCGTGATCGCGATGCGGGGTACACTCCCCGCGATGCTCCGTATAGCGCCAGCCGAGGTGGCGGTGGTGCCGGCGGGGGAGGCGCCGGGCGGGACGCTGGTTACGACAGGAGGTATGAGTCTGGAGCTGGCGGTGGCTACGACCGTGGTGGCGGTGCTGGTGGTGGTACCAGCGGTTACGACAGAGGTTATGGGTACGAGCCTGCCGGCGCGGGAGGTGGTGGAGGTGGTTACAAGTCGGGCGGGTCGGCAACTCCAGGTGGCTATGGGGCGCCAGCACGGGGTCCAGTCCCTGGGGGCCCGACTGGGCATGCGGGCCGATCAGGAAGCGGTGACCGCAGTGGGGCCTACCCTCCAAGCGGGTATGAAGGATCTGGTCGGGGAGGTCCGGATCGGGGCTACCCGAACAGTCGGACCGGCGGCTACGATCGCTCGGCGCCGTACTGAGCATCCTGCATTAGACGACGTTCGACTTAAAATTTATGCCGTTGGGATCACTGCGCATATCTGACACATGCGCCAGCAGGTTATGAGAACGACATTAGGGCAACAGCATTGATGCATTGAATGGTTTGTAACCGTATAATAATTAGTCTTTTTCACTTGCAAAGGAAACCCTTTCCCGCTACCTCGATGGCCGGCGGATTGCTCTCGTGCCCCACGTGGCTGCATATGGAGATCAATTATTGACGTACTGGTTGGCAAATGCGATATGCATCAATTTCCATTTTGGCTCTTCCTCCGCGGTTTATTGCGTGAGGTGAACACCAGGAATGGTGGGAGAATAGGCGGGGACGTGCGAGGGGCATGTGACCGGCCGGGTCAGCTGGCTGGCTAGCTAGCTAGGGCGTCTGTGCTTGTATGGCTCCCCCTTTAAGTGATCTTCATGTTGCGGGTGTTTGTCCTCCGAATTCGATCCACTTTGCTGGCATGCGACTCGCAGGTGTACTGTCTGTTTCTGCCTTCCTGTCTGTCTGTGCGTCCTTCCATATTTCTGCCGTCTTAGTTGTGGCGGTAATACAATAAGGCACAGCAGCAAGTTGCCAGAGCGTGAAGACGGCATTAGATTTGATGCCCTCCGGGGTTGGCAAGTTACCGGCCCTCTTGACCCATGACCGTGATGATGCCGTGTGAGCAAAACCCCCTTCTGCAGGGTTTTGTGTAGTTGACTCATGACCCATAAGTAATGAATGGGTCAAAACACTGAAGTGAAGACTACGACTGGGAAGATGCGTCGGTTTGGCCGTGTTCGATTAGGTTGAAATGGACGTTCCCTGTTTACGACCACAACACCACTCCGAACATGTTGCTACTTGTCATTATTATTGCATCACTATTCCGTCCTCCCGTGTGTTGAGAAGGGGTTCGCGTCTTCAGTATGGAAAACCTTTTTGGGGGGCGTTTTGGAGTCACCCTCCACGCATATCCTTCCATACCGTCCTATGCACTATGTCGACCTCTCCCTCGCAAAAGCCGAGCCTAAGGGGCCATCCATCGGGAAGCTAAGCCGGCTAAGCACTGCTAATCGTGGCTATATGTCCTACACCAGGCCGCGCCTACCTGGGTGTGGCACTGTTAGGTCGTCATTGGATTGTAACCACGGACGGACCATCGCGTCCTGTCGTGCACCAGCATAGCAGTATTGCACGGTGCCATCGCAGTATGCACAGTAATTTTAAGGGCATGCAGCATTCCATTGCCCACGGGACTGCGTCTAAGCACGTATGCGACAGCTAGGGCGTGCTAAACTCTGCAATACCTGAAACCTGGGTTCTCTGTCGTTTTGGCGTTTTGTACTGCGCTGCGGTCGAGATCAACTAAACTGCGTTGGGTGTCGAGTTATAGGAGTTTCTTGATTAAAAATGATTATACATGTTATTTTCTCGACTTACTACCCGCTGACCGATTTGTTGGCCCATGGGTCTGCACGGATCCCTCGTCTAAGCAATGTTTGGCATTAGCGCGGACCTTGGGCAATCTTGTACTTTATAATTGGGATCCATACTAATTTCTTAATCAAAATACCTTTTCTGATAACGAAATCAGAGTCGCAACGAACTTTCCCGTTTTCCCAACATCTAAATGGACATGTACAGCATTCCCGCGCAACCGAGCTCCGACCGTGCAGAATTTAGGCAATCTATAATGTAATATCAATTGGTAGAAGCCGAATGGTTTGCCGCCGATGGGTTCCGCCTCAACTATGCTCGCAGCTCGGAACTGCCTTTACATGCATAAGAATCTGGTCTAGCTTTAACACTCAGACATAAGACTCAACAACATCACGTGATCGTGCTGGCAACGCTGCGCAGGCTAGCGATCGAGCGCTGTTTTACATTGAGCCTCGAATTGCTGGGCGTGTAGGGGCTTAAGCTAAACGGGATCAGCAGGGAGTTTGTTTTAAAAGTTTTGCTGAAGCATTTCGTCAGTTAATCTTCTCAGGAGGTTAACACCCTACACTGTCGAGGCGGCGTCCTATTTCGAAAGCTGACCTGGCGCCGTATCACTCACGCAATCCGTAACAAGCAATTTCGTTTTTATCGCAAAAAAGCTCAAACTGCGGAGCTGTCAGTGAAGGTCTCCAAAAGCTCTCCAGCATCATTGCCGGAACTTCAGCATCTGCAGCAGCATCTGCAGCAGCCACCCATTCTTCATAAATCACGCACCGTATATTGCTGAGTACTGGCGATTGCAGAGGACGGATCAGCACTGGAAGGAAAGAGGAGCACATAGCTGCTGGCGTTTTCGTTTTTACTTTTCATCAATTCCGTGCGCCTTGGCTCCTTACCCCGGAGGACAAGAAACCCCTTAATAACCCCTGACGCAGCAGCGCTAGTGATATAGCGCAAAGCCAAAGAGCCATGCTATTGGGATTGGGGGGTACATTGTGCGCGCCGGGCGGCCCCGCCACCGCCCAGCCGACGGTTCCAGAGCCATCTTCTGTGGAGCAGGTCCTTGCCACCATCCAGGCCTCTCTCTCAAACGATCGTGCCACTCGCACCTCAGCGGAGACGTTACTGCATGGCTGGGAAGGCGATGCCGCACCGGGCTTCCTGTCGGGCCTCATGCGCATTGTGGAGCAACGCGACGCGGTTCCAGAGGTATGTACGACAGATTCCGCGATTCGGGCTCAGCAATACGTCCTAACACTCTGGCCTTGGGTGCTCACACATGCCGTCTGGTATGCCGCCGCTGCCGCTGCCTAACGTCAAGCAGGTGGATTGAAAACCTATGGGTGTGTGAGGGTGCGTGTATTGAGTTCGTGAATGCAGGTGGCGGGAATGTGTCTTGCGCCCAGGATACATACGTCTTGCTACAGATTCTATGTCGAGATGTGGGCGAACTGACAGCCTATTGACCGTACATATTGACCGTACATCACTGCAAAGTTGTATAACATGCACATTGATAGAGGTCATCGGTCCGTGAGCGTGATGCGACATGGGGTATCGCTCAGCCAGGGCTAGATTTGGAGGCCAGCACTTCCTATTATTTAGTGGAGCCGTGAAGTTGTTGTTGAAGGAGAGGAAGGAGGGTAAGGGGGGATCACCTTACCACCCTTGACATCCATGTTGTGGGCTGCAACCTCATTCATCCTTCATCCACCCCCCCTTGCTTCACTCGCTGTCATGTGCCGCTGCCATCCTCCTCGCCTTTGGGAAGCAGACATCGTCTTGCCGCCTTCTTTCCTGTTTCCCGCAGCCCATTCGTCTGCTGGCGGTAGTAGTGGCTAAGAATGCGGTGGGCAGCTCCTGGAGGAAGACCTTGGGCACGCGGGAGTGGTCGAGGGTGCCCGATGCGGAGAAAGCTGTGGTGCGGGACGGGGCCATGCAGCTGCTGCTGACGGGTAGGCGGAGCAGGAGCGGGAAGGGCACACGGGAGGGAGAAATACGCTGTGCTTATGGATGGAAGGAACTCCTTGTCAACAAAACCACAACGATGTACCAGAGTTGGTGGGATAAGGGGGGTTTGGATGGATGAGAGAAGTCGGGGGACTGGAAGCAGACGAAGCGGGTTGTGTGTGTACAGCGCCCCACTTCTGGGGTTGATTTAGGGGGCTCAGGTGCTTTCTAAGGATAAGAGGAAGGCAGTTTA
The DNA here is from genome assembly GCA_019650235.1 of Volvox reticuliferus. NCBI lineage: Eukaryota > Viridiplantae > Chlorophyta > Chlorophyceae > Chlamydomonadales > Volvocaceae > Volvox > Volvox reticuliferus. Next base: position 470,497 of record BNCP01000048.1, read on the forward strand.
CAGGATTGCCATTTCATACTTTGGTTGTCTGTCTGTCTGCCCATCTGTCACATACCTTCGGCCTCCCCACATCTTCCAACAGATCCCAGCGAGCGTGTGGCTCTTCAGCTGTCGCTGCTCATCACCAACATCGCCCGCTTTGATTTCCCGGGCCGCGCGGAGAACCTGCTGCAGGTGCGAACAGCCGTTGGCGGGAAGCTTCAATTTGCCTTCTGCCTTATGCATCTGCACAGCGGTACGTAAAGTCTCCAGCTCCAGCTCACAAGTCCGCACCTCACGGGTATCTCTTCCGACCACTTTAGACATCGTGTCGACTTCCCTCTTCCATTTCTCCCATTTCTCCCATTTCTTCCATTTCTTCCATTTCTCCCATTTCTTCCATTTGTATCCCCTCCCTTCCACCCTTTGGAGGTACGATTTTGGGTTCTTCCCTGCGCTTCTGAAGTTTCGTATTTTTCCCTTTTGGAATCTTCCCCCCGCCGCAGGTCCTCTTATCTGCTGCCTGGGAAGCTCAGCTGCCTCCTCCGGTGAAGCTGCGGGTTCTCAAGGCGCTCAAGCGCGTGCTGCAGGGGCTCAGCTCGAAGCGATTCGTCATTGAGGCGCCCGCACCGGGGGCTCAGCTAGCAATTCCAGGTTAGGTCAGGGACGTCCAGACGGGTGCGTGTGTGTATGTGTGGGTGTGGGAGGGGGGACCGCCAGACGTGGGGACGCAGGGTCGCATGGGGTTTCAGGCCGTAGGGGGGTAGGATATGTTCCTGCTTAATGATGCCTCCCTATCTTCGGAGGATTTCCCGGCATCTCTTCTGGTCGCTGCTTCTTTCAGTCCTGGGCGACTTCAACCGCAGCTTGCGACCTAAAACGCCCTCCTCAAGTGCCCCTACCTCCCAGAGTGGGAGATAGCCAACTTGGGTGTTAATGTCGTGAACATCATCAACAGGCCGCTCGGCCCCACATGTTGATTGGGTTTGATTTCCGGTTGCGCTGTATTTCCACAAACACACACACACACACACACTTCTCTTCCCCTTCTCATTGTCGTGACCAGACCTGTCGGCGCTCTCGGTGCGCATAAACACGGAGCGGGCGCTGTTCAAGACCAAGCTTGCTGAGTGCTTCGCGCCGCTGCACTCGCTGCTTACTCAGAACACCACCGCCTTCATTGCGGGTGGGTGCGCCGGTCGCTTGGTGGGCCGGTATGGGCGTGTGCGTACGAGTGTGTGTGTGTGTGGATGGAGGGGGGAAAATGAAAGGGAAGCGAGGAAGGGGGACAGCAGATGTCCCTCCGTGGCCAAACTAACTGCCACAAACTGTGAGACTCACGCTGGCCAGGGGCAGCTATGCCCTGCCCTGCCCTGCTGTGCCCTGCCCTGCCCTGCTGTGCCCCGCTCCAGCAAGCACAGCAGCAAGTCGACCGCCAACGGAGCTCTCCTCGACTCAAGCGGGGGGGTGTCGTGAGGGGCGCGTATGGAGGGTGAAGTTTCAGGCAGTACCTTCCCTCCGGGTCCCTCCACCCTTTACTTGCCCCACTCACCCATCACTCACCCGACACTCACCCAACACTCACCCAAACGCGCAGGCTCGCCGGGATGGGACACGGTGGGACCCTTCGCCGCTTCCGCCGCGGCTTGTCTCCAGGCGCTGCTCTACCTGACCCCCACTCAGGACGACCTGGCACCTGGCACCCCGGACGTGTTGCAGGCCATACTCGTCGGCTGCTCCACCATTCAGCAGGGCCGCCCGCAAAGTGAGTTTTTTTGCGCGGGGGGCTGCGGCTGAGGCTGAGGCTGTGGGTTATGAACAAGGCTTGAAGGCGGTCAGCGAAGACTTTTCCGCCATGGTGACGCAGCCATTAGCGCGGCAGCACAAACCCACACGCAAACGTGGACCTGGTATGGTTGGTGCTTATGAACCAGCCCTCGGTACGTCGGCTGCCGTGCCCGCGGCTTTCTCCTATTGCTGGCTCCGTGCTGATGCAGGTTGCTCTCCTATCCTACTGTTGATGCTTTTGCCGTTTCCTTGCCGCGTCATCTTCCTTCTCCGCTGCCGCTGCCGCTGCCCACAGCCATCCCTCCTATTCAGGCGGAACAATGGTCGGTGCAGAGCGGCAAGCTGTACGAACGACTGGCGGGGCTGGCAATCGCGTACCTGGACGCGGCTGCCTTGCCCTTCGCCGGATACGTGCCCACCTTCCTGGAGCTTTTCGTCAAGGTAGTGTGGGAGGGGAGGGAGAGGGCGGGAGAGGGTAGGCTGCTGCGGCATATTGCGTTGCGTCGCGACATGTGGGGGGTGGACTTCGTTGCCGTTGACCGTTGGTCACCAACCCTTCGAATATTCAAACTGTTAAACCTCATAAACATGTACGAATAACCGATTACTAATGACCGAATTTCCAATGGTTACTATTGACGTATTTGCACCGACAAACCCGCATTACCCGTCCCGCCCCCTTTTTCTTTCCCCCTCCTCTTTCCTCCATGTGCCCGTTGCGCTCCCTGACCCTCCCCCTCCGTCCATGTGCCACGCGGTCAGTCGGCACTGATCGGTCTTGACGCCGCCACAGTCCGAGCCATGCGGCCCAAGCGTCGGGTGCTGCTGGTGCGCTTCATCTCCAAGGCGCTTCTCAACCCTTTCTACCGACAGGAGTGGGTGGAAGCATCGGTGCCAGGTGGGGTTTGGCTGTTGCGTTTGTTGCGTTTGTTGCTACTGCTGCTACTGCGGCCTGAAGGACCTAGGCATTTCATTTTGGAATTCTTTATAATTATCCGTCATCCAGGGGTTCAGTGGAGTCGCTGCAACGAAGTGGTGCATTGCGCATTTAAATTGCGTTCAAATCGGGCGGCTGTCAGCCCCCACCGGAGACATATCCCGGTTTGTGTCCGTCAGGGCTTCTCGGCCAAATCACTCCACAAGCCTTTTCCTCCCCCCCTCCCTTCGCGATCCCCCGCCCCAACACGGCCCCTCATGCGCTGTTGCCGGATTTTAAAACTCACTGTTCCTCGCAATAGCTTCACACTCCTCTCCACGTTTTGACGGCTAACGGCTATTGCGTCTCCATGCTGCCCCTATGGATTCTCTTGTCGCATTGTCGCGTCTTGTCCGCTCTGACGTCCGCGTCCCCCTCCTTCATGCCCCATGCCCCATGTGCCATGGATGTTCTCATCCTACCCCCGACCCGGACTCGGACCGCTGCGCTGCAGCCGGCCTTCCCTCTAATCAGCTGGCTCGACTGATGGACAGCCGGGCACGTGCCGCCCACACCAACGCCGCGCTGAAGGCGCTGCTGTCCGGGCCCACCTGTGCCGCCCTGGTGGAGGCGCTGGTGTCCAAGTACGTGGCGCTAAGCGGGGAGGAGCTGGAGGAGTGGAAGGAGGACCCGGAGTCGTACGCGCGGTGAGCATTCGGAGAATATTTCAAATAGTATTACTATGATATAAATTTCACATAAGCTGCTGCTGCTGATAATGATGATGATGATGATGATGATGATGATGATGATGATGATGATGATGATGATGATGATGATGATGATGATGATGATGATGATGATGATGATGATGATGATGATGATGCATGGGAGTATATTCGCGCGGACAGGGGGTATCTTGAATTATATGAAGATGCAGCCGTGTGTTGCACGTGCTTCCAAGTTAGGAAACCATAAGGCCCCGGACCCGGGGCGCGCGACACCGTGTCCCTCTCTCCTCCTCTCTCGCAACTCTTCAGAACGATGGAGGTGGAGTCCGGCCCGGATGCGGACACTCCCCGGCCCATCGGCGTTGGGTTGCTGCTGTGTATGCTGGAACACGGCGGCGAGGGGGTGGCGTTGGTGTTGCTGCGTCTGGCCTCAGCGCTGCAGCAGCAGCAGCGAACTCCGGACTCCGTGCTGATGCTGGAGGCCTGCTACCGGTGAGGGGGAGGGGGCGTAAGGTCCGCTGCCGTATGTGGGATGGGGCTGAGGGGGGTGTTGGCGGTCTTCGTTCCAAGCTGGAAGCCAGAAGTGCAATATAGAATATAATAAGAAATATAGAATAATATAATATAAGGAAATTTCCTATAAAAGGCATACTACCTTTATATGTATGTATGTATGTGTGTGTGTATGTATGTATGTATGTACATACATACATGCATGGCCGTCGAGGATGCGAGGCTCCTAAAGCCAGAAGTACAGATGCGAAATTACTCTACATCGGTGCGGTGTAGGCATCTGTCTGTCTGTCTGTCAGTCTGTCGCTTTGGTTGGTTGGTTTTTATCTCCTACTGGCGGCGAATGTGAAGCCTGTGGGCTGAGAGGCCATAATGAAAAGGTAAAAGCCTGTGGCCTGATTAGGCTCTACTGAGTTGGTAATAATCTCCCCCGGCCTCCCGTTGCCCTCCGCCTCAGTTGCATCGGCGAGGGTTTCAACCACGTCTCCTCCCATGTCAACTTCGCCGCCTGGTACAATTCCGAGCTGGCGCCGCTGCTGAACGCTAACGCACCGCCGGCGCCGCCGCCGGGTGCGCAGGCGCCGCCGCCACCGGTACCCATCGGTGGCGGTGCCGCCGGCGGCGAGCAGGCGCTGCTTGTAGCAGTGCTGGCAGCTCGTGCGCTGTGGCTGCTGGGTGTGTGCGGTCAGGAGCTGCCCTCTGACATGCTGGGCTCCGCCTACCAGCAGTGTGTGTGCTACCTTGCTGCGGAGGACGTCGTGGTGGGTGAGAACTACAAAACGAACGGTGGTCCTTAGAAATTATGAAAAAAAATAAGAATTTAAATTTAAATCATATGAAATGGCGGGAAATGCAAAAAGGTATCAGCGATAGTCTAAAAAGTAAATTTTACGGCAACGGACCTTACAACACCCCCCCACGCCGGCTGGATGGGGAGCTCAAGGCGCTAGACGTCTCGTGGGTTTCGGAGGAGTAACTGCCAACGGCCAACCCGCGAGTGCACTGCAGTCACTGACGCCGTCACCTGTGCCTCTCCGCCTGCAATGGCAGGTGGCTCTGTCTGCAGTGACGTCGCTGCTGGGGCTATTGAGTCTGGTGCTGGACGACCAGGCCACCCTGGAGCAGCTGCGGGCAGCACAGCGCGCGGCGGCGGGGCGAGGCGCTGCGGGGGGTCTGGTGGGCCGGGTGGACGCCATGCAGCTGGCGGAGACTGGAGGGGTGTCCGGGATGAGCGGCGACTCGGACCAGCAGGAGAATGCGGGTGGGAGGGAGGGAGGGACAGCGCGGCTGGGGACAGCGCGGCTGGCATTGTGAAATTTTGCCTTTGTCCAGTTAGGGGGCCGTGACCTCAACCCAGACCCTTCTCACCCCATCGTCACTTCTCCTCCCTCGTTTCTGTCGCTTGCTTCCCTCTCATGCGGACACGCATCTTACCCCTCCTTCGAATATCGGAAACCCCTCCTTCGAGTAACGGGCGTTCACATGCAACGCGTGCAGTTGTTTTCGTTTGCCGTGTCAAGGAGCTCAAGGAGTCAAATCGGTCAAAAGCCCCGATAGCCCCGACTCGCCGATAACCACGTCTCGTCCCCCTGGACTGGCAATCATGTGGTTGATAGCTACAGAGATTGAAGATCGTTCGGCGGCTTCAGTGGTTCCAGTATTTGTCGGTTGTTGCCTCTTCTTTCCCCCCGGCCCCCCAACCCGCGATGGCTCATGCCCATTACCACCGTCACCACCCCACGGCGGCTTCTAAGTTCTCACCATTGCCCCGCCCCCCTTTTCCCCCTCGTCACAGCGGCCATGGCGGAGGCCTCAGCACGCGTCGAGAGCCGCCTAGCCTCGCTCTCCTCGCAGGTCATTGCGGCGGCACTGCTGAACTGCTTCGGACTGCTGTCCCGGTTGCGGGAGGTGGAAAGCATGGTGCGGGTGCTGCAGCTGGTGTCGGTGCTGGTGGAGGTGAGAGGGGGCACTGTGCGGATCTTCGTGTATATGGGGGGTTTGTGAATTAACGTTATCCGGTTTCGTAAATTTTGCAGCCAGCTCGTTGAAACGCTTGGATACGGGTGGGTGTTGACCCTTTTAATGGGGCTTATGCGTCTGTGAGTGCGTGTGTGCGTGTATGTATGTACGTACGTATGTGGATGACCGGGTGCGTCCTGACCCAGGTCCTCGCGCATTGATTTGTTGCCGCTTTCCCTTTATGCCATTACCCCCGTCCTCTGTCGCCATATCGTCCGTAACTACCCTCCTCTGCCGCTGTCACACACACATACACACTCACACACTCACCTGTCAACGTGTCTTTTCGTCACCTCGTCACTTCGATGCAGGCCCTAGGGGAACGCATCCGGCCCCACTTGGGTATCATCGCGGCGGGGCTTCCGCAGATTTGGTCTCGAGCCGAAGTCCTCTCCGCCGCCGCCGCCGCCGCGGCCGCCTCGTCCTCCTTACTCGACAGAGCCAACGCAGTCCACAAGCACGGCGCCGACGCGTCAGACGCCGCCTCTGGCGGCGGCAGCGGCGGGGCGGCGGGGTTGAGGACGCCGTCGGGAGCGGTCCGCGGCACGCCTGGCGCGTTAGCTTCGGGCCGGGGTGGTGGCGGCGGCGGCGGCGGCGAGGGGAACGGGGAGGCGGGGGCAGTGGTTCGGTTGCACAGTGCCTTGATCGCGGTCTTCACGCACCTTGTTGGCAAGCTTAGGACGGTAGCGCTGGAGGACGCCAACATCCGTGGAGTTGTGTTTCCTCTGCTCAAGTACTCGACACGCGTGGGTGGGTATTGGGGGACGGGGGCTCTGGTCAGGGAAATGGTGACGGTGCGGAGTGTTCGTACAATGTGCGTAAGGGCGCCGGGAAGGGAAGGGAAGCGCCGGGGTTGCTTACTGGAGGCAATGTGGGTCCCCGACCTTGTTCCCCTCTTTTCAACTCCGCTTCCATACCCTCTTATTCCCTCTCCCCTTACCCCTCCCCCTTCTGCCTTCCCGCCTCGTTCGTCCTCCCCCGGATTGCGCAACTGGCTTCGTTGCATCCATTCTCGTTGAATGAATTACCGCCTCCCTCGCCGGCCTCTGCTAGGTTCACCCGAAGGCGAGGTCCTCGTGGACGAGGCGTTCCGCCTCTGGTCCGTCACCATCGCCTCCTTGCCCGTCGTGCCGCCGCAACTGCGGGAGCTGCTGCCGAATGCGGCGGCGCTGCTGAGGAGGGGTCGCGATGCGGCGGCGCTACTGCCGCTGTTGGAAGTGAGTGCTTGTGCAGCGTGTGTGTGTAGGCCAGTGGCATCACCGCCGTGACATCCTTCGCGATCGCGTGGATTGATCGTCTGAATGCAACTCCCTCCCCCTCCATGGGAGGACAAATCAGAACACCAGCATTTCATCACCATTGCCTGACGCGTTTGCATCACCCTTGGCGACATCCTTTCCGTGCCGCTGCATGGGTACACAACTTCCCGTTTGTGGGGCTCCAGTGTGCCCCAATGCAACAATATCGAGATAAGGAAAAAATGCCGCCGCCGTGAATAGATATCGGACCACTGCTATGTGGATATCTTCTTGGACGAAGGCAACCGCCTCGTGGTAAAAACAAATGTGTGCCTATGTAGGCGTACCTATTACTGGATGCCGCGGACAGCCTCCAACCTCTCGCCGTTGACATGGGGCGAGCTCTGGAAGCCTCCATCAGATCCACCGCCACCGCCGTACTCGCTGCTGTCGGCGCGTCCGCGCCGTCGGCTGCCGGTGCTTCCGGTGCACCGCCAGCCGGCAATGGCGGCGGCGGCGCCAACGCAACCGTCGCTATCCCGCTTTCTGCTGAGACCCCTGCGGAGGCGATGGCCGCGGCGGCGCTGATTGACGTACTTCTGCAGCTGTTCCTGCCCGGCGGCTCATCAGCGGCGTCACCGGCGCAGCACGGGCCCGTCGTCGCGCTGGTTGCCCCGGCGATGCGAGCCATGGCAGCCCTGCTGGCGCACCCCGCCATCCCGTCCGCCGGGCTCAACGTGAAAATCATCAACATCTTTGAGGGCTTCTTAGAGGTCTTGGGCCGCCTGTGGCTGCTCTCCCCTACCACGCTTCTAGAGCTGGTGGCGGGCCTGGACGCAGCCGTTGGTGGCGGCGGTGCTGCCGCAGCTGCCTCTTTGCCGCCCGGCGGTGGCGGCGGCCCAGCGACGGCTGATGGCTCTGAGCTTAGTAGCAGCAGCGCTGTGGACAGGTTGTTGGATCGCTGGCTGACGATTGCATCGGCACGTTTTCTCGAGGAGATTGTGGGTGAGTACGACTACGAGCGACTAAGGGCCCGACTTAGGGTTGCAGAGGATTGATGTCAGATGTGGCTTGAATGCGGCTGTCTTGTCGGATATGACGTGATGTGCGGTCAACTGGTTATGTATGATCGCTCCTCATCTCCCTCCACCCCTCTGCATCTCGTCGCGTGTTGGCGTTTCACCACACCACCTCCGCCACCGCATCCCCCCTTCCTTGCGAGAGGCAAATCCTTCCATCTCCCTAGGCAACCCTCAAAGAGATGAGTCCCTTGTTTTCGTCCCTCCCTCCCTCCCTCCCTCCCTCCCTCTCTCCCTCTCTCCCTCCCTCCCTCCCTCCCTCCCTCTCTCCCTCTCTCCCTCCCTCCCTCCCTCCCTCCCTCCCTCCCTCCCTCCCTCCCTCCCTCCCTCCCTCCTCCCTCCCTCCCTCCCTCCCTCCCTCCCTCCCTCCCTCCCTCCCTCCCTCCCTCCCTCCCTCCCTCCCTCCCTCCCTCCCTCCCTCCCTCCCTCCCTCCCTCCCTCCCTCCCTCCCTCCCTCCCTCCCTCCCTCCCTCCCTCCCTCCCTCCCTCCCTCCCTCCCTCCCTCCCTCCCTCCCTCCCTCCCTCCCTCCCTCCCTCCCTCCCTCCCTCCCTCCCTCCCTCCCTCCCTCCCTCCCTCCCTCCCCGCTTTCCCACGAACCCTCCCTGCCTCCCTTCCTGCCTCCCACGCTCCCACCAACCCTCCGTGCCACCTCGGTGCTCATCCCCAAACAAACAGGCGTAAAGACAATGTCAATGTTGGGTCGTTTCCGGCGGCGTATGGCCACTTTGTCGCTGAGCGCTCTGCTGATGGCGGGCTGCTGTGACCAGCTATATGAGCCGAGGAAACTGCTGAGGCTGTGCAGCTTGGCAATGCAGGTAGGGCCGCCCTGCTGCAGTGGCAAATGGCAGACATCGCTGACACTTGCTTGTTAGGCATGCTCACATGTCCCCTCACACACACACACACACACACACTCTGTCCCCACCAGGCTCTAGCAGATGATTCAGAGTTCGCGGCCGACCAGACGGAGCTGGACTCCTTGGACTTCACGGCGGACCTGGCGGCGGACACGGTGTTAGCGCGGCGGCTGTCCATCACCCGGGCTGACCCCGTGCGGAAGGTGGACGTGCACGAGTGTGTGCGGGGAGTGTTAACGAAGGTGAGATTGCAGTGAGGCAAGGGGGGGTGGCGAAGATGAGATGTGTGTTCTTGGCTTTCTGGTTTGCGGAAATTTGGGGGAATTTGCGAGGCTGATCTTGGCTTGTTAAGAACACATGTTTAGGACTTGTGGAGGTTCAAGAAATTGTGCTGTCGTGCTTATTATTCCCTGGCAGGTTGCGGAGCGTGCGGGGGGCCCCGAGGCGTTCATGGCCGCACTTGCCTCGCACGGTGCCCCTGAACGACTCCGTACTCAACTGGCTGCCGTCCTTGGCGGCCTGCGTATTAGCGCCGGAGGCGTAATCGACGGCGAGGAGCCGGAAGACAGTGCCGACCCCGCTGATGAGGACGAGCTATACGGCATGCTGCCCGCAATGAGCGAGGGCGGCGTGCCATTCGCATCATCTGGGTCGACTCCGGATTGACGGAACACATCTCGGGGGGGTCTCTTGAGAGCTGCGAAAAAGGATCACAGGGCTGGGGACGAAATAGGATGGGGTGCGGGTGCGGGTTTCTACGTATGGGTTGATGATGCATTTGCTGGAAGTCCAGGGAGGGATTAGATTCTAGATTCTACCTAGGTAGGAGCAGTGAGAAAGGAGTTGTCTGGGATGCAGCAGGGGCGCTGTACGGAATGAACGGACCCGTGGGTCGCAGTAGCCCACTGGCACTGCGCACCGACCATGACGCGGCTGAGCGAGGTGCCACACACACACAGCAAGTCTAGAGGGTTTAGGAGACATGCTTTGTTTGGACGGAATGACACGGCAGGGGGGACTGCAGATGAGAGCATGCATTGGGCCGTGGGACATATGGTGGAGATATTGGTGCGGTCTTCGCGCGTAGATGGCCACGGAGTTACAAGGGGAGGGGGGAGTTCACGCCGGGGAGATAAGATGAAGGGGCCGGAGGTGATGCCGTACGCGGAAGTATCCAGGGAGGGAACGAAGACGTGTGGGATCCAGGTAGACACACTCTCAAGAAGATTGGAAAGAAGGGACATGGGCTTCGTATGCCGCGCGCAGAGAGGAGAGAGAGAGAGAGGGAGAGGGAGAGGGAGAGGGAGAGGGAGAGCAATGTGTGCGGGACGTGCCATATTGCTAAATGGGATGGGAATGGGGCTTTAGAGGCAGGTGGGGTGCGAGGAGGCCCCACTGTGCACATTCCTGAAAGAGGCCTCCTCTGCCTTTCGTTTGGGATGTGTTGGCCCTCACAAATAGTCGTACGCATGGGCTCTCGAGCGGCAGAAGAAGCGCTCTTCTTCTCAAGAGTGTTCAAACAAGCATTGCATGTTTCCAGCTCTTCCCTTTCTAATCGTTTTTCCACCAAAGGGTGTGATGGCCCTGGGCGGTCATGATCGGCGGGCCCCGCGGCCCCCGGCCCTTCTCTTATATCCGTCTGCTACCATGGACCGGTTCAAACAAAAAGCACTCTCTGGATTGCCGATGTGGATATTTAGCCACAGTGCAGTTGCTGCCCCTTCGGGCCCCCCTCCCGGCGAGTTGTGATAAGCTCTGCCTTTACTGGCACCTGATGTGAGTCACCTGATGTGGGACGAGACACGTCTTCTGCGGCGCTGTAAGACCGCGAACCTCTCCATAGGCTCCCCTACTCTCGGTATGCAGAGCTGTAGCAGCTGGGAAAAGGAGACTGATGATGATGATGAAAGGCGGCCACAGCGCATGAAGGAAGCCACCACACACACACAAACACATACACCGGTTGCGTGCCAGAGAGGCCCAGAATGTAAAGCACTGCATGGATGATCCTTCTTTCCTTGTTTCCTTCTTTCCTTTTTTATTCCGTGGTGGGTACAATATTTTCTGATGTCCCGACAGCGCACCCTGGGCGATTCAAGGGCAGCACTCCAGGAGGAGTCCCTTTCAGCTGGATGCTGACATGCATCACCACAGGAGCCCAGTCACTCGCCGGCGATGAGAGTTTTTTCATGGCTTAGGTGAAAGCATTCGTCGCCAGCTGCAGATGTTGCTATCGATCTAACATCTTGTACGATCATTACGACTGTTACTACTGCTACGACGACTGCTGTCACAACACAGCTCATGCGCAATCTAGCAATGGAGCCGCCCTGCCCCCTGACGCTGTTGGTGGCTGGGGGCGGTTAGGAAGTTATGAGATTGGCGCTTGGGTTCGTTTGCCGTTCGGAAGATTTGCGCCGTACACTGAGAACGGGTTGGGACCTGGGAGGGAGCTTTGGAATATGTACGGCAAGCTCTGTGTGTGCGTGTGTATGTTTATGTCTGTGTGCGTTTGTCTCCGTGCACCTGTGTGTGTGTGGGGTGGTGGAGGATGCTTTCAGAACTGTCAAAATGTGAGTTGTTAAGGGCCCCCGAGGGTCCCTCATACATATCTGTTTAACCCGGCAGAGACGCCCCACATTTGCCTCAGATCTGAGCCTTTGTGATCCTTTGCAGTCACCAACAGCGGATCGGTGATGGGTTTGTTATGAGGGCGGGGAGGTGGGGGACTGATGCGATCTAATGCTGACCTATGTGTGATGCGTCCAGGTCCTCGTTTAGGTACAGGCTTGGGCTTGGGGCCCCTCGTAATTACCTATACCTATGTATACGCGCCCCTTTCTCTATGAGAGCGTATCTCCAGACCTACTTATCCACCGAAACACCAGTATGATTGGCGGCAACTTCTGGGCATCCAACTTGTTAGCACATGAAAGCAATTAAAATCGCTGACAACAAAAACAGGGGCGTAGAGGAGAAGCAGCGCCATGGAACCTGATGGACCTAGATGTATTATTCCTTTCATCGTATAGCAAAGGGAGCACTCCTGGGCATAAGTGTGATGTGGTTGCACCCTGGGGATGGAAGGGGGAAATCTTGCAGGAGGGGACGCAACATTCGCATGGACATCAGGTTTTACCGCAAATTCTATTCCATTTTTAATTGAATTAAGCTTCATGAAAAGCCCAATTGTGTGTAATATGCCTTTACGCGTCCGGCAAGTTCCGTGTAACTGTCGTGCAAATCTGCGCGCAAAAACTCACTTACCCCCAAAATACATCGTAATTGATTCGCAAACCTCGTTACACAGCTCACGAAAGTCCTTACGCGATAAAGCGGCAACAAGCTCCGGACCTTCTTTTGCAAGCAGTTGAAGAACAATTGTCGATGCTTGGGGCGGGGTAAGTTACAGATGAGAATTGTATTCTAAATTATTTTTCGTTAATCGATAGGAAGCTGTGGTGTTGACCGCACTCGAGACGGCAGAATTCTTGCCTGACCTCCCCGACTGCTGTTGACGACAGGGCCAACTGGGCGGATGAAGTTGAAGAGGAAGTGAGTAGCTTTCATTTTAACTTATGAAGTTCCTGTATATGACAGCGCTCAGTGCGCTTCCGGTTTTTTACAGCCGTATGTCGCCAGAAATGGCAATCTTCTCCCCGCTAATATGTGTTGCGTCCTCACTCCTTACAGGAGTCACAGCGCAGCGCAGCTGTATTTCCGTGGGTAGCTGCACCGACTGAGCCAAGCGTTGCTCGGGAGACGTCCCCGGCGGTGAACACTGTCACGGATGAAGGAGATTGGCGAGCGGCAAAAGATGCAAGGTAAGAAAATTATTCTGCCGTTATGTTAGAACTTCTTTTTTGCTCGCGTTCCCGATTACCTCACCTGATGCTGACGTGTAGACCTATCCAACGACCCCTCGCTTGACCAGGGCAAGCGCTGTTGGGGGGCAAGCTATCCGCGCCAACGCGAATTCCTCGGTCGCTATAGCCCACTTCGCCTCAAATAACCATGTTGTCGGTCAAGCTGCCAGTGGTAGCAAGCTGGCTGATTGGGAACCAACAGCTGCTCCGAAGTCCGCATCTCCCGCGCGAATCTCAAGAACGACACCAAACGTAACTACAGCGTCAGTGACGCCAGCGGCAAATGCACAGCTGACGTCCTCCGCCGGGGCTGGGCGTCTGGCGGGTGTGGGTGCCGATTCCCACGACGATGCTGCTGCCGCAAAACCGGCGGTGACCGCAGCAGCAGCAGCAGCAGCTGGAGATGCCGATGCCTCAGGTGCCTTCGGCCCCATTCCAGCTCGCCTCTCGGCTGCTGGGGCCGGTCCCGTTGCCACCGCCACGCCTCCTGCCGATGCAGCAACGCCATCAGCAGTGGCGGCGGCGCCGCCGTCATCCCCTTCCAACGGCACCGTAGCGGAGATGGCGGCGACGCTGCGGGCTGTAGCAGAGGATGCGGCGCGGCAGTATTGCGACGCAGTTGTGGCAGCGGCGGCGGCCTGGCTTGCGAGCCTTTCTGGCGGGCTGGCGGCGGCGGTAGCGGCAGCTGCAGAGGCTCATATCAGGAAGCTGGTACGACAGACAAAGCTAGTTAGTTACTTCGTAGGTGGGCTACGAAGCTGTACATGATAGGGACCTAGGGGGTGTCTGCGAGTCTGCCCCATCTTAAGTTCGGGTGCGCACCGTTTGCCTTTGTAGTCCATCAAGCACGTTCGGCGCAGCTCTTTACACCCCTCTCGCTGTGTTTTATGTCCACATGCCCTGCCTTTTCGTCTTCCTTTCAATTTATTGCAATTCCCCCAACCACATCCTCATTACGCCCACAGTCACCTTCGGTCGCAGCGGAATTGCCTCATGACTGGTCCGAGCAGCTCAGCGAGTCACTGCATCGCGGCCTAACCTCCAATCTGAGCCCAGGCGCTGGAGGGCATGTGCTTCAGGACGCGCAGCGGCAACTGCACAGCGCAGTGGAAACAATGATTCAGGGCCTGGCGGCAACGTCGCCGCTGCCACCGTTGCAACAGAAACAGCAGAGTAGCGGTGGTGGCGGCGGCGGCGGCGGCGGGAGCAGGCGCGGTGTACGTGGCGGTGGCGGTCGGGATCGTGAGCGCGGTCGGGAGAGGGATCGCGAGCGGAAAGATGCACACGATGACGAGGCTGGTTCGACGGGGGTTGGAGGCGGCAGTGCTGGCGGTGGAGGTGGCGGTGGCGGTGGCGGTGGCGGCCGTGGCAGCAGCCGGCGGGAGGGACATCAAGGCAACGCTACGTCGGACAGGTGCGGTGCTCTGATGCGTGAGGAGGGTGGGTTGGGATCAGGTGAGGTGGATTCATGCTCCCGGGCAATGATGCCACTGACTGACTAGCCAGAGGTTTACGGATGAGGTTTACCGACGAGCTTGCCTGTTCAGGCTCAGGGAGAAGTTTTGGCGGGAGGTCGGGCGGATGAGTTTGGGAGACCTGGGTCTCGTGACATGGGTCTCCGGGAAGGGGCGTCGACGAAAGTCCGTGGCGGCCAGATGGGGTCGGACGTAGCCCCCGGGAGGCGCTTTTCATAGTGACGCCAGATTCGGTCATTGGTCCGTTCGTGTCCTTATTGAGATGCGGAGCTCGTGACGGCAGCTCGGGGGGAATGCACTGCAGGTCTCCATCTGCTGCCACAAGTGGCGGTGGCGGTGGTGGTGGCGGCGGCGGGGGGGCAGAAGGTCGCCGTGGCGGCGGCGGCGGCGGCGGGGCTGGAGGAAGGGATCGCGGGACCGGAGGTGCCGGCCGGAGCCGAGGCGGCGGCGGCGGCAACGGCGGGCCCGACATCGACGCCGGGGGCTTTCCGCACCCACGCTTCGGCGGTCGTGGTTTCCAGCACGATGACCGCGATCTCGTAGATCCAGTGGAGGTGGCTCCCACCGGCGGCAGCAATGGCGGCTGGTGGCGCCGCCATGATGACGAGATGGATGGGGGGGGCCCCGGTAGCGCTCAGAGCAAGGTGTGTCTGTGAGCCACTGCAGCGGTGCTCCTCAGCGGTGCATCTCCTTTCATATGTCCCCCGCCTTCCCTCTTTCCTCCCCCTCCCCCCTGGGTGTCCTCCGTAGCTTTCTCCGTTTGTACAAGCCCTTTAGCCTCTTCAACACATTTCCCACACGGAGGTGTGGCAAATACACGGGTCCACACGGGTCCCTGCTTCCTCAACCCTCCATCTCGTCGTGTTGTTTTCCTAGACCTTACCCAACCCTCTTTACTCTGTCCGGCCCCCTCACATACACCACACACACACACACATTCTATTCAGAGGCGCTCGGAGGACCGGACCGGGTCGCACCCCGCGGGCACACCCAACGCCGCAGCCGCCGCGCAGCCCCTCCGGAAGGTCAAGGCAGGGCACCAGGCGTACACACCCCCGGCGCGCCGCGGCACAGACAAACAGACAGGTAATGGCTCGGGAGGTGGGGATGGCGCTCGCAGGTAGGTAGGGCCGCGGCTCTGGGTGCTTTTGGCAGTTGTGAGGGCAGGTCGTGCGTTTGCAGTCAAAGGTTAGAGGGCAGCAACGACCCCATCAGTAGCTGTATGAGTGTGCCCGGTGTTCTGAGCCAGGGGCCTTAACCGCAGTGCGCAATCAGAAGACTCTTGAGCCGGCGGGAAACAGGACTCGGTGTGATGCATGCCGATCTAAAAAGGGGGGGCTTTGCGGAGCCATACGAGCCATACTCGGAATATGCGACTCGTGTGATAAGGGTCGTCGCTCCGTTCTCCTTGCCTGCCTGCCTCGTTGGGGCTCTGGTTGGGCGTAGGTCAGTGGCAGAGAGAGTCAGCTCTCTCTTTAACTTGGAGCCGGCCCGCGGCGAACGCGGTTGGATTGGGGTTGGGGGATAGCTCCGCACCGGCACGGCCTTCTCGTGGCCTTTCAGCTCCACCGCCGCTTTGCACCTTTGCCCTCTCTCCCTCTCCCCCCTCCCCTTCGCTTGGTCAGATGGACACGGGGACGGTGAATGGCCTTGTGGTGGAGGCGCTGGAGGCGCGGGCGAAGACTCTGCTGCCTGCCTGCCACCGGGGCTGAACATCGGAGGCAGTGGCGGCGGCCGGCGGGGCACTCGCGACGATGTGGCGCTATAGCGCACTCACCCATGCCCTTCGCTGTTTGAGAGGAGCACGCGAGCGACGTAATTGCATTGGTTTGCGCTGTCATTGTAGTTTGTGGATGACTGGGGTGTAGGGGCGGGGGGCCGGGAAAGCACCGGGCCCGGCCACGGGACCTCAGGGTTGGTGTGGTGTGGTGTGGTGTGGTGGCTGTGTATGTGCTTTGGGGACAGGGAGGGGTTGTGAGATCATCATTGGCTCCGCACCTCTATGGCCAGGGCCCCTCAATCATCAGCACCGGAGTATTCGCACCGCAGCGGAGAACGGAAAGGAGGGGAAGCAACAGCCACCCCTCCGCCCCGGGCGGGTGCGCCTGTGCTTCCACTCGGCTTGTCTTCTTTACCTTCCCCGTACGAATGTTGTGACGTGGAACCCTTAAGAGGCCCGACGGGAAAGAGCTCAAACCCGATGATTACCCAACCCCGCCCCCTTCATCTCACACCCCACACCCCATACCCCTCCAAGACGGGTATTGCTTCGCGGGGCCCCCGTACTCCTTCCGTGTGCTGCAACCCTGAGGGATACGCGTAATGCACTGTGCGGGCCCTGCGTCTGGCTGCTACTGCCGGTATTGCTCTGCCGCTACTCATAAAGCCGTTCGAGCGCTGTCTTATTTGGTGACGGGGAAGAGGTGGGTGGCTGCAGAGGTTGGAGGTGGCTTTGAGGGGTGAAATACCCATATAGGTTTGAGTACCTAACAGAGGGCCAGGAGGCGGGAGTGGGGTGAGCAGTGGGGTGGGCAGTGGAGGACAGCGGAGCTGCTGTCACATAGACGTGCGGACAAGACGGCAAGGGACTTGTAAGGGCGGGAAGGTTGGGGGGAAATGGGACGGGGGGAGTCTCGAAGGGCGGCACACGGCCCCCGGCCATGCGGATTGGGAGACGCGTGGCACACAAGGTTCATCTCGGCCGACATCTCGGCAGCCTGATCAGGGTTGGGGGTGGAGAGAAGGGGAGGGGGAGGGATGGCGCGCGTGTGAGCGGGTGGGACGTGTTTGGTGGCCGCAGAAGATTAATAGCTGATCTTCTCACAACGGTGTGGCCATCCGGAATAGCCCATTGGGGAATTTTGCCGCTTGCCTGTGTGTGTGCGTTCGTGTACACGTGTACGTGCACGTGTCTGTTATGTGTGTATTTGTGAAACGTTGGGGGGTTACGTCTATGCGGTGCAGCATGACGTTGGTCGCATGAAGCCATGAAGATGAAGGCATATAGTCATGGATGCGAACACTTAAGGCAAGTTACGTTCCCTCGGCCACAACCGCGACCGCGACCGCGACTCGGACGTCTTGACCAACTACTTGGTGTGTGGCGTTTTCATGATCCGGATTCGGCTTATATTGGAATGATAAGGCCCTTTGCCCGTCGGCGAACCTATTGGCGGCTAGCACGAGCACCCTCCAGATGTTGCTCTCTTGCACCTTTTTAACGTATGGTCGGATTGGATGGCGGTGACATCGCCGTCCCCATGGGTTGTGTGTGTGGGGGGGGGCGGGGGGGTTGGGGGTTCTCTGTGACCGTCACGCCATGTCCTGTGAGGCGCTTCTTGTGGCCGGGTCGTTTGTTTTCCCCACTCGACCGTTACATACTTAGTCATGCTGAGACATACTGAGACAATGATAACTATGGCCTTTTTGGTTCATTGCGGCCGGTTGTCCGTGAAATGAAACGCGCACTGTTGTGTTGATGGCACACCTTCGCTTGGTTGACCGTTGACCATTGAACAAAGGAACCCCCGCCGCGGGGACAGGCATCTCTCCGGGTGCGGGTAATGCAATGCGCTGGCTCTTCACCTCTTCTCCGCAGTCCCCCGGAGTTGTTGGAAACAAGCGAGGCGGCCTGCCGGACTGAAGCGTTGAGGGCTTCTAGTGCTGCTGTTGCTACGAAGGTGCTGCTGGCGCCGCCACTTCCGCCGCCGCCAGGTGCCACCAATCAGGCCGGTGGTGATGAACCCGTGTTTGCCTGGAGCGCGGCACGGGATTTACTTTTAAAAGGGGCAGACGAATGTTGGACGGCGGTTATACCCGTACTGCAATACATTGAGAGGGGGTTGTGGCGGCGATTTGGGAGTTGGGGGCGGGGTGGGGCGGGGCAGATGGCACACAGGCGGAAGTGAAGTGAAGCCAAAGCCAAAGAGCGCTGCCTTTCCACAAAGAGAAGAGACGATCTTCAGCGCAGAGGCATGGGTGGAAGGTCGCCTTCCGGGTGGCGCTGGTGGTTGCGCGGACACCCTGCTCGTGAGGACGATGATGGCATGGCGCCCCTAAATATCAAATACTGGTCGTAACGTGTGTGAGGAGCTGTATAGGGTGGTCAGCTGGGAGACAAGACGTAACCCTGACGAGCAAAACACGCACTCAACAACCACACCTGTGATTCCGGCTAACATCGGGTGTGCCTCGCCTTACCCAAAAGGCCTTTCACGGCCTTCCTCGTGACCCTCTGTACGGACCCCTCCTGGTCGGTACCTTGGACGTTGGGGACCTTGGACCATCTGTACCATTTGCGGGGGAGGAAGGCGGGAGAAGACCCCTTCGTATTCCTCCGTCCTGGTCCGTTCATCGAGATTCTGCATATGCCGCGTGTGTGTGTGTGTGTGTGTGTGTACATGTGTGGGCTTTGCGTGGGTTTGCTTGTGTGTGTGTGTGTGTGTATATGTGTATTTAAATGCGGTCAGTTCGTAACGTTACGGCATATTTCGCAATTCACGCGAAGAGCCGTGATCGCCGTGCCTTCGACGTCGACAAACCCTAAGCGGTGTCCGCATAAGTTACATCCACAGATGCCATCCTGACATCTGCTTAACCCCACAAACATCACCAGCCTTAGCCAAGCCTGCATGCCACAACCCCTCCCCTCGTCATCCTCCCCGGGCGCGCCGTAGTATCTTTACCCCCCGTGTTATCTGCCCGTCCTCCACTCCCCCGGACTGGGGCCCCCTGCCATTTTGCCATACACATGATAAAATCATACGCGGCATGCCTCCGGCTCTACTCCTGCTCCTTGTAACGAACGACAAACAAAGCATGCCTCCTGAGGGGTCCGACCAGGGCTCGTTCGTTACACTCTGTCGGCTCTGCGTTATTTATTTCCTATCATTCTATCACTCTCTACTTTCCCGTGAGCCATACTGGTCTGTGCAGCACTGCTTCCAGCACCACTCCCAGCCGCGCCGCACTCCGCACCGCGTTGCCGTTGGCGGTGAGCGTCACCGCTCTCCGCCGCTCCCCGAGCCCGAACACCGCCACCTGGTCCCGACCCAAAGTGCCGCTCAGGAGCAACACACAGCGAGGACACAACGCATCGGACACCGGCACCGCTGCTGCTGCTGCTGCTGCAGTGGCCGTAGTCGCCGCAGCCGGCAGCTCCACCTCCACCTGTACGACCGTGAGTCGGGCCCTAAGTTCCTCCCAGCGTTGCCGTTCGCGTGGTCCTGAGAACATGTCCATCAGAACCTATATAAAAAAGAGACCCCGGGGGACGGCACCCGGCGAGAGGGGGCTAGGGGTGGGACGGGGAGGGGAGTGCTTGTGTGCAGGGAAGGGAAGAGCGGGAGGGGGGGAGACGGGCGTGTGAAGCCGCGGCTTACCGAGACCGGTGTATGTAACCCAAGAAAATGAGAAGCATGCGTAGATGCGCGTGTGTTTGTCTGTGAGTGGTTGTGTGTGTATAGAACGTCTAATTCCCCCCTTAGGATCTCCGCTTCCTGCATGGGCGAACCAGGGGATGTGCGCCGGAAAGGGAAGTCCTGGCCCCTGCCCCCCAAGTTCACAGCCAAGGAAATCAAACCCGTACGAAAACCTCTGACGGGCGGCCTTTGAAGCTATCAAATGCTGCCATCAAGCCCCATGTAGTCACCCAGATCGCACCTGGAACTGCCGGCAGGCCACGTCAGCCGCCGTCAACTCCCTCCCTGGAGCTAACCAGGGACTGAGCTCCTGAAGCAGAGGGAAGGCCCTCTCAGCAGCCAGGCAATCCTGCAGCGCGGTGTGGAAAACATTAAGAAGATGGAAAAAGATGGCGATGATTGGTACGGAAAAAATTACGTACAACGATATAACTCCCGTGCCAGCGTGGTAAGGCGATGCTGAAGCGGAGCTGATTCCAAGAGGCCTTATCCTCGACTGGACCCAGGCTTCTTCACACACCCACCCTCCAGTGCACAGTCCGCTGAGCCCACAGCTCCACTTCCGGGTCGGTCGCGCCCCCGTGACTGATCTCCGAAACCAACCCGCACATAGTGGTGACGTCCAAGTTGGTAACGGTGGGGGGCGGGGGCGGGGGCGGAAGGGTGCGCAGGGAGTCTGCGGGGCCGGGGGACCATGTGGGGAACAAGGTGCACGCGGCGGTCACGATGACGACCTGCAGACGACGACATGGGCCCATACGCTGGATGGCGTGGCAATATTAGATGATGAGATGCTGCACTCCTTTTCGGGTAATCGTTTTTTCATTTCCAGCTCATACACATCCTGGTTTGTGCGTGCCTACCTCCCTTCCCTGGTGTCCCCCCGCTTTCACACACACACACACACACATAATACCCCGCCCTCCCCAACCCCTCACCCCCC
Organism: Volvox reticuliferus; assembly: GCA_019650235.1. NCBI lineage: Eukaryota > Viridiplantae > Chlorophyta > Chlorophyceae > Chlamydomonadales > Volvocaceae > Volvox > Volvox reticuliferus. The sequence continues at coordinate 491,322 of BNCP01000048.1, forward strand.
GAGCCAACCATAACCTCCAGAGCAGCCTTTCCAACCGCCAGCTACCTTCTTAACCACTCACCAGGCCCAACCGCCACATATGCCCCACGAGCCTCCAACTGCTGCCGTACATCTGGGTGTACCCCAGACGGGAAGAACAGCACCACCCTGGGTGGCTGCCAGCGCCTGTGATGCTCCGGAGCCGCTGCAACCGCCAACAGCTCCTCCACCTGCCGTCGGAGGCCCTTGATATGCCGGGCGCCTGAAGCGGGGTGGTTAACACATTAACATTTGGTCGTTAATAGCAGTTGGAGGTTGAGAAAACGTGACCCGGGGCTTGTGCAGGTATTCAGGTAAGCAGCAAGGCACGGACGACAAACAGTTCTACTTGGCGTGTATCGCCGCGAGGTTGTGGTTATGACGTTGAAGGCCATCAATAAAAAATTGGGATCCATTAGTCATTGCAGTTTAGTTAGCGCCGTACAAACACATTCGTAATTAAGAACCGCCCAGACAGCAACGAACAACGGAATGAGGCCGACAGGAGCTTAGCACCACTCCACCTCGTTGGGATCCCTCAGCTGCACTACGGATCAACCCATGTTAATGGCTAAATTGTACGCGTACATCTTAACCCAACGGATCCAACCGACGCAACTTACTTACCTGCCCAATGGACGCTCTCTAAGCCGAACGTCTCTTGATTCTTCACTTCGATCCAGCAGTGGCCCATCTGAGCCACAACGTCCACCTCAACCGACACATTCCCTGCGTTACTACCGCCGCCGCCGCCGCCGCCACGGCCTTTTGCAGCACCGCCGCCGCCGCCGCGGCCAATGGCGCCGCCAGCTGACTCCTTGTCGGCAGCGGCGGCGGCACTAGCGGCGTTCCCAATCCGGCGGTTATCGTCACTGCGGCCATTACCACCACTACAGCTACTGCCGCCGTCACCGTCGCCGCCGGGATGACAAGGAGTAGTAATTGCAGCCAATGCGTCTCCAGCTCCAGGGAGGGGGCAACCGTCCTCATCTCCCTCTTTGTCCGCAAGGGGACGCTTCTGCCCAGCTGCCGCTGCGACGGCGCTGACGCGGTCAACACCCCCGATCGCAGTAGCAGCTGTAGCAGTAGCAATAGCGCCAGCCAGGGCGCTCAGGGCATTAGCACCAGTAGCTGCTACAGCGACTGCGACTTCCCCTTTACGTATGCTTGTTGCGGCGGTGGCGGCGGCAGCTGGGTCAGATGGCGGCGCCGCCACCACGGTCGCTTCTGACGGCAGTACGACACGCGCCTGGAAGCGGCGAAGCACTCCGACCAACCCCGGGGCTGTCTGTGCAGCAAGGAGTTCCCCCTGGAGTTGTACGGCAGCAGGTATTTTGATAAATATTTCAGGTGGTGACGTCGACGGGGTTAGGGGTGGTTGGCGGAATGATCTCAAGATCCCAGACGTACGACTGTTCGGCGTACCACTATGTACAACAAATGTACTGCACCCGTGGCCGTACAAGTACGATAAGGAGCTTACTTGAGAGGGTGCCACAACGGTAACCATACCTGAAAGCCACGCAGGTTGTTGATAATACCCTGGACCCGTTCCGGGGTAAGCTCCAGCAGCCGATCCCCCCCGATATTGTCGTTGCCGCCGCCGCCACTGGCAGTAGCAGCCGTGATCGCAGCCGTGGAGGTGGTGATGCCTTGACTGACGGCATCGTTGCTGCCGCCGTACCTGTGGGTGCAACAGCGCTGTACGAACTCCAAATCGCTCCGGATTCTGGATCCAGGTGAATTTGCAGGAACACGAACACCGTATGGCGGGTGGAGGGGGTGGAGGAGGTTGCTTAGAAGCCGTTAGAAGGGGTACTCAGCGACGGGAGGGACACATTCGCGAGTGGGGTCGAAATCGCATCGCCCATGCTGCGCCCTTGTGCCACCTCCACATCCCCTCCTTTTACTTCCTCTCCTCATTCGCCTCCCCTCTTCGGGCACTTATCCGCGCAATCTCATTTGTCTTGACCACTTTTCTCTCTCCTTCCTTTCCGCTCCGAAACCTACTCATTGCCCCTCGGGAGTCCCCTGGCGCCCCCAGTGTGGCCGTGTGGGTTCACCATGTGTATTACCCCTGTCCACCATTGTTACTCCCTCTCCCCCGCGGGTCCGTTGTTATTCAGAATCCCCTCCCTAACATATTCCAACGTACGGCGCAATGTAATGGCAATCGTCTTTATCTCCCGTACATTCGTATAAGAAGTATCGTCCCATACCCTGCCCACTCGTCCCGCGCCGTGTTTCACGAGGCTCACCTCCTCGCCAACTTGTCCAGGTTGGTGACGTGCGGGAGCTGTGCGGCCAGAGCAGCAGCCACTGACTGGGCTTTAAGCAGCAGCTCCTGAGGTACGGCAGGGCGCGTCAGAGTACAGCAGATGTGAGAGGAACCTGAACCCCTGCAGTCCCCTCCTCCTCCTCCTCCTCCTCCTGCGGAATGAAGCTAAGAAAGAAAGGCGGAGGGATGCGGCCGCCATCGCGGCCGTCCCATTTCCCTGTGCCGAAGGAAGTGGCGTTTGTAACCCTCCTCCCTCCTCCCCCCTCCTCCCTCCCCCCTCCCCCCTCCTCCCTCCCCCTCCTCCCTCCTCCCTCCCCCCTCCTCCCTCCTCCCTCCTCCCTCCTCCCCCTCCCCCGCACCCCCAGCTCCTCCGCAGACGGCAGCATCTCACACAGCCCTAGGTTGCCCACCACCGGAAGATCGAAAGAGAGCAGCGGAACGGGAACATCGCCGACACGAGCAGCAGCGGCAGCGGCGCCGGGGTCACCGATATTCGAAGCAGCATCAGCGCCTTCCAGCGCCCCACCGTCACCTGCAGTCGCCCCCACCGCCGCCCCCACCGCCGCCGCCGCTGCCTGCATGCCCTCCGCTTTAGCTTCCACCGGTGCTGCCTCTGACGCTGCTGCGGCACCTGCAGTAAGCCTGACCCCGCCTCCTGCGGACGCTGACCGCAACCTCCCCCGTGATGATGCCCAATGCAATCGGAGTTCCGCAGATTGTACCTCCTGGTAGTTGTGGTTCTGGTAGTTGCAGTTACGGTTGAAATGGTGCCTGAAGCTACCAGGTGGTGACGATACGAACTCAGGCAGCGCCCGGGTGCAGAGCAAGCGCCTTAGCTGTGCAGCTATAGTTACGGCTACAACTGCACGTGCACCAGCTGGTGATGATATAGTGGCCGGGAGGCGCCGCCGCCGATGGTGGCGGCAGCGGTGGTGGTGGCGGCAGCACGCACCCGCCCCGCCGGGCGGGGCCTGCGCCTCGCTTATTTCAACGACAGCTGCACAGCCCGCGGCGGACGTGACGTCGGCAGTAGAGGCCGGCAGCGAGGTAAGAAGCTGCGGCGGTGGTGATAAGTCCCGGGGCCACGTGTGTGTGGGGGGATGATCCGACAGCAATGAGCCACCGCTATCCGATGAGCTCAGGTGCTAGACGGCTGGGTTGCCTGATCGGGAAAGCGGCACTGGATGATGTCCCTTTGCATGCGCCCAGAGATGTGGACGGGGTGGACAGGGAAGTGAAGGCTGAACAAGTGATGGTAGTGTCGGTGGTAGTGATGGTGGTGGTGGGGTGCGGCCCAAGCGGAGATGGATTGCGGATTTTCGTAAGTCTGCAGGATGCCGAATCTGCTGGAACGTAAAATGCTGTACAGGTCTGTGATGCCTCGCACAATGTTTGCATGCTGGTTACATAGGAAGCGCAATGTACAGGCAAGGCTCAACGTCCAGCAATGTCTGCAGTTGCCAACAGATTAGCAATATGAGGACGGAAAACACGTGATAATGCGCGTATAATAATTTAATCAATTAATTCGTCAATAGAATACCAAATTGCCGATCATGCAATGAAGGGGGCTGTCGAGGAGGGCCCAGGTTCCGGAGCCAGCGTGTCTTGTTCGTTGTGCCGCAAAGTCACCATTGGAATAAAAGTAGATTGCATCAAATCACTTTTGTTATCTGTATGGAAGTGAAAAACATCTGGTGCCAAAGGTTTTGCTGGTCATACAGGCTTCATTCTACATTCAGTTGGCGCGCACGTGCAATCATGTATAGGAAACGTGACCATAAACTTACATCTATATGTTATTATACATATTTTCAAATGACTATGTCCTACCTTGCATTTGAAGGTCCCTACCTAACTTTGTCGTACTTATTGCTGAACACGAAAATTTTGCTCTGGTGAATTAGCAAGAGTTGCTGGATTTCAAAGAGTTGCTGGTTTATCGCTAATGCACAAAAGAGATGCTCTTACTGTTTTCTTTATGATGTGGTCATTATTTAAACTACCTATTTGCTTGATGTCTTCTTAGGTTCCACGATTGTCCATGGCGACTGTGAAAGGAACTCTTCTGTGTCTGGTTGTCATACTGGAATTGGGAGCTGTCACATGGTGCGTTTCGCTCCCTCAGATGGTCGTGTTTGGGTGCCGATCCTTGTACCTTGGCAAGCCACCAGCGTCAGCGCACGTACCGGGGCGATCCATATGCATGCTAAAATAGTTATGCGCCGGGTCATCCTCTCCCCTTCCATGCGGGCAGCCGCATAACGGAAACGGTTACCCTGTCTGTCCGAAACGCTCCGTCGCCTCGCACCTACCTGCCTACGTTCACCGTTTTCCCCTATCTAACGCATAACAAACACACAAACACGCACGCGCACCCTCAGGTGTGCCCTTTGGCCTCTTCGCGACGAGCTGGCAGCCCTGGCCCGGGCCAGGGGCTGGTGGGAGCGGGGCAACTTCACGCTGGGAAATTTGGTGAGCGCCTTCTCCCCTTCCCGTACACCTGCCCATACACACAATATTCCTTCCGTTCCCCCTTTTCCACTCTTCCCCCAAACCCACACGCATTTCCACGTCCCCTCACCTTGGTCTGTCATGTCAGTCGTACTGTACTGCATGTTAGGGTGCATGTACGTACGTATATGAGCACGTACGTACATGTCGGTACAGCCTGTTTGTTCGATGGACAGCACGCAAACGGTACTGACCGCAACCTGAGTTCATCTTGGCACATGCATGCTGTGGATGTGGTCGTGTAACAGCCATAGCTCTGGCAGTGTTGCCGTACACCCTCCGCTTGCTGTGCTGCACTGTACTGCAGGATGTGATGCTGCTGGCGTTCACCAAGGATCTGACGCTGCTGGTGCTGGTGACGTCGACTCCCACTCGCACGGCGAGACGGAGCAGGCGTTTAGATGCACTTCTCGATGGTGCCAACCACGGCGTGGTGCGTTGCCTGGTGGCTGCAGTACAGCTGGCTCCGGACTGCCAAAGGCCTGAAGATGCCGAAGAAGGTGTCAGCTTGAACTTGCCAGCACTGACACGTAATACACCAGGGCTCACTCAATTTGATATACTGTCGAACAAGGGAAGTTTAATCGGCAGACTGTGCGTTCCGGATGGACGGACAGACGGACAGACAGCCGAGTACTTTTTGATCAGATACTTTACATGCTGCTCACATGCGCGGCTGGCGACCTCTATGAGCCTGCGTGAATCCTTCTCACGTTTTTTTAACCGAACGCTCTGATGACTGGTACCTACACTGTACAGCTGTACCGTACGGCTGTACAGTGCCGTACACAGGCCAGTAAGCAATGTTTGAAGGATTTTGGAACGATCCTTGGGGCCTCCCTCGAATCCCTTTCTATGCCTGTGGCCCCTGTGCGTACGGCACAGGTACGGCGGGCTATTTCAGTGCTTTGCGGATTGCACGCTGCGTTCCTGCTGGTGAAGGCCGCCGCAGTGGCGGTGAACGCCCCCCCGCAGCTGTGGCCCTCATCGGGAGATGTCGCAGGCAACACCAGCATTGGGCTGGTCTTTCTGTACGTCAGTATAGGTACGATGCGTACGACAAATAGGTCTGTGCCCTCACCCGCCCTCAGTCAGATATCTCATCGTCAAGGAGTGTACGGCTGCACGGAAGATCACATCTTTACACGTATCCGTAGTTCCGTACACATTCCCATCCGTACGACACACGTGCCTGCAGTGGTGAGCCTGGTGGCGAGTCTTGTGAGTCAGGGGTTAGGGCCGGCAGTGGTCTCGGAGCGTGAGGACGCCTGGGAGGAGCAGCAGGCGGAGGACGAGGAGGCGACGGACTCCCTCCGCGCGCCGCTGCTGGCTGCGTCTGCAACGACAACCACCGGAGGCGGGACCCGAGCTGCCGACGACGCGACGCAGGCGGCGGCGGCGGATGGCAAACCGACCAGCAAAGCCGCCGAAGCAGCAAAAGGGGCCGCCAACAAAGCGGCGGCGGCTAAGGTGCGGGGTGTGGATAGTGCGAGGCCAGTGGGACGTCATAATACATTGTCGATTGCTTTTCCTAACGATACTTAAATGTAAAAAGCCAACGAAGAAAATGTTTAATTATCTTAAGAGAAATATTCAATGTTACAAAATCTTTAATAAAAATGTTCTCAAAATAAAGGATTAGTATTTGTTTAAAAAAACAGAAAGCTTTGAAATTACGAGGAGATGTTTTATTGATGTGGAAAGAGAAGGTGACGTCTCCCCCCTCCCCCCCGCTCATGCGCGGTGGTGACCTCGTCGCGGCCCCCACTGGGTAATTCCCCCGGATCGCAATACCTCCACATTGACCCGCATCTTACTCCGTAACTCATCTATATCGTGCCTTCTCCGCCCCGCCTCCCAACAGCGCAAGCAGCGGACGCTGATCGAGCTCCTCCGACTCGCGTTTGTGGACTGGCCGCTGCTGCTGGTGGCCTTCACGGCGGGCAGCTTGGCAGCTCTGGGCTCCGCCTCTCTGGCGTACCTCACCGGGCAGATGGTCGACTTCGCGTCCATCGAGCTGGACAGGTGGGGGGGAGAGGGGAGGGTGGGTTGAGAGCATGATGAGGGATTGTAAACCAAGCGGAGGAGGAAAAAGAGAAAAGGGGGAAGGAAGGGGAGAGAGGGGGGCCGGAGGCTGGCCCCTTGCAGCAACCCAGGAGCACCCCCTCATCAAGTGCTTTTGCACACCGACGACACCCCCCTGCTGTACTCCCCGCAGTAACCCTGTCTACACCCTCACCCTCCCTGCTCTCCAGGTCCCGCTTCACGCACACCACTTTGTTGCTGCTGCTGATGGCCGGTCTGACTGCCCTCTTCACGGGCACGCGCGGAGGGCTGTTCACTATCGCCAACACGCGACTCAACGTGCGCTTGCGGAAGAGCCTCTTCCATGCTCTGCTGCAGGTCGGCTGTTGCGGCAAAAGGGAGGGAAAGGGGGAGTGATAGGCACACAAACACCCGCGTCGCGGTTGGGCGGAGGGGGGGGAAATGAAGCCTTGGGCTCAGGGCTATGTGTTTGCGGCTCCCCTCTCCCCGTTCCCCCCTCCCCTCTTCCACCTCCTCTGGGCTTCAGCTGCGATTTTCGCAATTCCGCCGTCCCTCCCACTCCTCGGGGGGGGGGAGGGAAAAGGGTCAGTCGGTGTGTTTTGATTGTTAGGACTGCTTGTAGTCATCGGTTAGTCATCGGTTTCTTTGGTCTCACACTCACATACTCACCCGGTGTTTTTTCCCACGTCCCCTTGGATGCCCCAGATGGAAATCGGGTTTTTCGACACGAACCGCACCGGAGAGATCATATCCCGGCTGGCGGCAGATACGTCAACTGTGGCGGACCAGGTGGGGACGAGGGCGGGGGGGGGGGGCTGGGGCGGGCAAAGCGCTCATGATGGTGGCGCCGTACAGCTGTGGCGCATACACATTCATTATTATGATCACTACGGTGCTGTACTTTGTAGTACACTTCATGGATACGTCGCACGCCTTTTTGCTCACGCAGGTGGGACTCAATATGAACGTCATGCTGCGGAGTGCGACCCAGGTGCGTGCGTGAATCGGGTCTCGTGATTCTGTGAACCCTAACCCTAAATCCTTACGGACGGTCTTCGTTGGGGGCTTCAATATACCTTAGTAGCCGCTTATCTTTCCTCTCTCTGGCACGTGCGCTTCTGTACACGCGTCGGGGAGTCTGTCGTCGGTGTAACCCCAAAGCCCGCTCGTACCCATTTCCTTACCGAAACTATGTGTGCAAAACAACAACTCTCCCTTGAACCACCCTCTCAGGTCTCCCCTCCCCCCCCCGCCGTACTCACGTATACACACACGCGCGCAGGCAGCCATGGTGCTGTTCTTCATGTTCGCCGCCTCCTGGCGTCTCACTGTTGTGACTTTCATCCTGGTGCCCGTTGTCCTCACCATTAGTCAGGTAAACCGATTATTTCGAATTTGGCGCAGGCTTCTTGTGCCGTACTGCCGTACAATTTGACCTGATTTGTTTGAGCTTCATTTCACGACGGCGTTGTAAGTTCACGAGCTGCTGTGATTTGATATGTCGGAATTATTCGAAGATGCAACAAAAGTAAGGAAAATTAACCGTTCCAACCGCTGCTTATCACTTCAGGTGTACGGCAAGTTTTACAGCAAATTGAGCAAGCGCGTCCAAGCTGAGCTGGCAACTGCCAATGCAGTGGCTGACGAAGTGCTGTCCACCATGACAACCGTCAAAGCACATGCTATTCAGGTATGCGGACGGGACAGTTGGAAACATAATGTCGGTTGTGTTTCATATTCGTTTACTGCCGTACAGATGTCGTATGAAGCTGTCTCGCCATTTACCTATGGATGGCAAGTGGCACGCGGAGGGGTGCTCTCTTCGAGTACGTGCCTCCTACCCACCATCAAAGCACATGCACGGTACCGGGATCCTCTTCCCCTGCCCCCCTGCCCCCCTCGTCCCTTCCCCTCCCCGCCTTGTTGGGGCTGCCGGGGCGGGGTGGGGTTGTTTGGTGGTTTCGTGCTGTGTATTGCTAGCTGAGACACAACGGCTTCCGCCCCCCCTCGTGCTCCACCCCTCCTGCACCATATGCCTGATTAGGATTCTGCGGAGGCAGCCTACGCGGCAAAGCTTAAGGACTTTTACAAGCTTCAGGTACGGGCCGTACGTGGCTGCTTTGGGGAGGAGTGGGAGGAGATCGGGGGCTGTGCGGGGTTTGCAGCTGGCAATGAGGGGCAGCTTTGCAGCTGCAGGGGGCGGGAGGATGTTTTTTGTGTGCTGATGACTCATTCACACGCAAACTCACTGAAATTCAAACATCAGCCCCTGTCGTACAACCATGCAACTGCCCAACCGCTGCCTAACAGCTGTTGGAAGCTGGCGCCTATGCGCTGTACGCCATCCTCAACACCTTCCTGCCCAACGTGGTGACGGCTGTGGTGCTGTTCTACGGTGGAAACCTCGTGCTGGCGGGGGTGGTGGGTGGAGCCCGCAGGGACGGGGGACGGGGGCGGAGCTACGAAGGGAAAAGGGAGAGAGCGGTGGTCCCTCCACAAGTGACATTAAATCCGTAAGCGGCGCCAACCAACCCAACATAAAAATCACCTCTCCCTCCCCTCCCCCCCCCCCTCCCTCCTCTCCACGTCCCTCTTGATTCATAATTTGGTTGGTACGACATTGCAGCTCAGTGGGCTTTGGCTTCTATGCGTTTATTCCTGTTTCGGGTTTTCGCCTCCCCGCCCTCCCCCCCTCCCCCCTCCCCCCTCCCCCTCTCCCTCCCCCTTTTCTCTGCTGCCGACACTCTTCGCCTCCCCCGCTCTCCCCCACCTCAGATGAGCCGGGGGGCGCTCGTGTCCTTCATGCTGTACCAGCAGTCCCTCACATCAGCCTTCCAGCTGATGGGGGACGTCTTCTCAGCGCTCACAGCGGCAGTGGGGGCTGCGGACAAGGTGGGAGTGCGGCTGATGGCGGCAGTGCGGCGGTGCATGTAAGATTCTTGCGCGTCCTCACATCTCTTCCCCCCCCGGCTTTACCTTGTCAGGTGGTAGAGCTCATGAGGCGGCAGCCCGCCATCCCCCCCGGCGGCCACCTGGTGCTTCCCTCCTTGGAGGGTCGGGTGGAGGTGCAGGAAGTCGTGTTTCAATACCCCGCCCGCCCCGACGTCCAGGTGCTGAACGGCCTTAGCCTCGTGGCGCATCCCGGTGAGCGAAGATGTACCGGCGGACGTGTGTGAGTGTGTGTGTGTGTGTGTGAGAGAGAGAGAGAGAGTGTGTGTGTGTGTGTGTGTTGGGCTTGTCTGCGGGGTTCGTGTTCGTGATCCTCCCCGTCCCTCCCTTTCCCCCCTCAAAACACACACACGCACACACACGCCTCACAAGGTGGTGTCCTCTAACCACGGCGGCTCCGTTGCGTTTACCGCAAAAGCCCTTACCTCGCCCCTATCACCCCAGACTCTCACCCAGTTGCTGTTTTACATCACGGTGGTGGTGATGGTGGTGGTGGCATGCGCTTCCTTTCCCAACCGCAATACCACCCCGCGTGTATTCGCTTTCCCCTTTCCAACCTCTTTCCCCCCCTCCCGGCAGGTGAGGTGGTGGCGCTGGTGGGACCTTCGGGCGGTGGCAAGTCCTCTGTCATCAAGTTGCTGGAGCGGTTCTACTTGCCCTCGTCTGGAAGGTGGGCGCGGGGAGATTTGGGGGCCGGCGGGCTCGGGAACCGGAGGGGGGAAGGAGGGGGGCGCGGGTGGACAGGTCGGAAAAGGGTATACAGGTCGCGGGAGGGGAGGGGGACGAACATATCCGGCTCGGGGAAGGAGGGGGAGGGGGCGAAAGTGCGAATGCCATGTCAGCCGGTATGCGAAGCCGCGTGTCTCTCAATACACACGTGGAAGAGCGGTGGAGGTGCTGACGATGGGCGGGCGGCAGGAGGGAGAGGAGGCAGGAGGGGGAGGAGGAGATATTTGGAGGTAAAAGAGGCGCGTGCCGAGTGGTGGGGAAGGTGAGCAGCAGGTGGGGTTTACCCTGGTATGACATGTTCATCTGTGCGCATGCAGCTCTCGGCAGGTGGTTGGTAAGTAAGCATGGGCATATATATATATATATATATATATTCTCTCTCTCTTTTCCTCTCTTTTCTGTTTCCCCCTCCCTCTGTATGTGTGTATGTGTGTGTGTGTGTTTCTCTCTCTCCTCTTTCCTGACGTGTACGCTGGATAGTGACGATGGTGATTGTAATATGATAACGCGCTGTCTCACGAGTTGCGTTGAGTCGGAACTCAATTTCTTTACGGAGCATCTCAACAAGGCGCGGGATAGCGAGAGGGGCACCGGGCGAAGTTGGGTTAAGGGGGGAGGGATGTCGAATGTGCGGATGTTGCCGGGTTGGTTTGTAACAGGAAATGAGGTAACATGAGTAACATTTGCAGCTTGCCCGTCGGAACAGCTATCGTAACCATCTCCGTGACGGCGTTTGCTCCTCCTAAGGACTAAAGTCTTGTTCATCACTGGCTGTCAGGATTGTCATCGATGGCCACGACCTCGGGCAGTTCAATCCGAAATGGCTCCGGAGACAGGTGGCGCTCGTGAGCCAGGTGCGTCACCAGTTCGGCCTGTTGGCCTGTCGGTGTAATGCGCCTGCCTTCATCCGCTGATTCTTTATTTTTTAATTTTAATGCCCCGTGTATTTGTGCTTTTTATTATATTGGATCGATGCAACTGTCGGTCGGTACGCACGCAAGCACGTACATACTTCTTTTGACGTATGCTACATGTCGAATTTTAGTCGGGCGGCAGAATGCTCGTATGTCGCATTTCCCTACGTTCACGTACGTACCTACGTCTGTTCGTGAGTACGTCTAAAATCCCGGACGTACGAGCATTCTGGATTACGATAAATTACGTCCGTAAAGACTATCGAAGGTCGCCGAAGTGCTTCCTGAGATAATAAAGCATATCAAAAGCATATCAAAAGCATTTTAAAAATATGAAATAAATAAATATTATATTAAAGTATGTCATGTAGTAACCTTACATTATGATTATGATGATATTTTTTCTGTGAACTCGTACGGCCCGGTCTGACCAGTTACTGGTCTGACCCGTACGGCCCGGTCAGGACCAGGTCCGTGAACCTCCTCCGCGCGGATTTCATTTTCGGATCGGATCCGGGTTCAGATCTGGTCCTCTCTGCTGCCCACTCTCGCTTTGCTTCGTCCCTTCGGCTCATCTTCGAATCATCGTCTTACATTGCTACGTCGCTACATTGCCCCTCACCCCTTGGTCTTCCTGACAACCCCCAACCCCAACCCCTCCAGGAGCCCGTCCTGTACGCCCGGTCGATTCGGCGGAACATCATCCTCGGTTTGGAACCGGAGGACGGCTGTACGGCGGCGCCTAGTGAGGAGGAGGTGGTGGAGGCGGCGAAGCAGGCGAGGAGGGCATACGTGTGTGTTTGGTGCGCCGTTGTGGGTTGGTTGTGGGTGGTGGTTGTCTGGTGCACGTCTGGGGTCGAGTAATGGAGAAGACGGGTACGGGATGGGAATGCAAGCCCGTACCGTGGGAAGACAGAATGATATTCCTGGGAGGAGTGGAGGGGCGGAGTGGAGGCCAAGGGGGAAAAACGGGGTCGGGTTGGGTCGGTGTAGATGGTGCATGAGGATGGTTCAGGAAAGGGCTGAGATAGACGTACGGGGTATCGAGGGACAGGTCGATGCACGCCGGCACCTTGGAATAAGCAACACGAGTAAGCAGAGAGGAAGTGCCTCCAGGGAGGGGAGACGAGGGGAGTGACGCATCGAGCTGAACCAACCGGTTATACCCGGTCCAACCAAACCCAATGTCAGACTAACCGAATCCGGTACAGGCGAATGCACATGACTTCATCACCTCCTTTCCTGAGGGCTATGAGACCAGCTGCGGAGAGAAGGGTGTGGCGCTGTCGGGCGGTCAGAAGCAGCGCATCGCGATTGCGCGAGCCCTAGTCCGGAAGCCGCGGGTGCTGTTGCTTGATGAGGCAACCTCGGCTCTTGATGCGGACAGCGAGGTACGCTGGGGGTGGGTGGATGGGCGGATGACGTAACTGCAGTTCTCTTCAGTTATATCCACCCCAACGAATCACGGAACCACCGTACTAGCGAAATGATGCGTTATTCTGATTTGCCTGTTTAGGCATCACATATGCGCTTCTGCCATTTCCACCGTCCCCCTTTTTTCCCCCGCCACTAGAACATACACGTTGACACATCGACACCCGCCTCCCACCCGCCCCCGCCAATCCCCCCCCCCCAACCCATCCACACACATGACCAGGCGGTGGTTCAAGAGGCCCTGGACAGGGTGATGCACGGTCGCACCGTCATCGTCATCGCACACCGGCTTTCCACCATTCAGGCGGCAGACCGGATCTACGTCATCGGAAAGGGTGTCGTACAGGAGGTGAGTGTCGTATGTCCTATATCGTATAGTTGTGGGCATGCACGTGCCTGTGTTGGGCCCCCTGCGACTCGAAGGTGTGAAGCCCCGGGGGCTGTGTGTGTATCGGCTTCTTATTCTCTTGCACTTTTGAGACCCGATCCCTCCACCCCACACGGATCCCGCGTCTCCTCCCCTCCCCCTCCCCCTCGTGGTCAGGTGGGGACTCACAATGACCTGCTGGCAGCCGGAGGGGTGTACTCTCAGCTGGTTCGGAGGCAGCTCACTCGCCCCATGTCGCAGGTGAGTGTGGTGGTTAAGGGGGGGGGATAAGAGAGGGAAGGGGGGAGAGATGAAGAGCGGAAGCCGGGAAGAGGTAAAGGAGGAGGTTTTTCCAGGTGCTTTTCGTGGAGGAGTGCGTTGATCACCACCGGACAGGACGGTCCGGAAAGTGGAACCTTTTGTTCGTAACATGCAGTTCCGGTGTTCCGGTGTACGGAGAGCGGCACGCAGGCCGCGGGGTTGGAGGTGAAGACAGCTAAACGTGAAAGTGGGTGGATGTGCACGGAAGCGCGAAACAGACTCTGAGGACGTCGTTGTCGCGGCTCTGCTGTTGCCGCTATTGCAGCAGCGGTACAACGGCGGCGGTGGCGGCAGTGTTAAGCGTCCAACGTTGTGTCGTCGTCTGGCCCCACCCATCCACCCAAGCCCCAGCTCGTGCTGCTCATTTCCTCTCTCACTCTCTCGGGCTTCTGCGCGCAGCCATTCTGCCCATACATTTGACACTTACGCTCCCCTGGAGCTTCAAATAGGCGGCCGGGTTGCTTGAGGCTCCGTCGCCATTCAAGAGGAGGGGGCTGCGTTCCTCATCTGCACCTCCGCTGTCCGCTGTGTGTTTCAACCCTCCGTACAATACCCTCCATCACTCCATCCGCCTCCCGCATACTAACAATGCCCCTGGTACGGCAAGTCGGCAACAGAAGCTTGATTCTAGATCGCTGGGCCAGCGCTCAATGCCACCTCTCGGGCTGGTCCCTCCTTGTCGCTTTTCCGTTCGCCCTTTGCGCTCAGTTGTGACTCTGCTGCTCGGCCTCTTTGTCGCTCTACTACTTGCACTCCGATCAAAAGGCTTCTCTCCCGTCCACCCCACCAGTGGAATCCCCGATTTCATTCCCGGCCAGGCACCTGTGCATCCTAGCCCACAAATACACTCCACCCCTGGAGTGGTGCGCACCCGCCTGCATGTCACATGGGAATCGTCCGCGGCCCCACGTGCACAACCGCCTGTACCAACCCCACATGCTTTCACCAGCTGCGGATGTTGAGGATGTTGTTGCTGCCGTTGCCCGTTGCCACCGGGGCCCCCACGCCGCTGTCGTTGCTCGCGCCGCGGTGGCAGACGAGCTTGTCCCTCACTGACCCAGGGGACAGTTCGCCTTCGCCGCTGCCGCCGCCGTGTCTTTCCCAACAGCAAGGTCGCGGCAGCGGGCTCTTGCAAATAAACCTCCTGTCGCTCGCACGACGGCAGCTGGTGAGTTCGGCAGCCAGGCAAACGCAGGTTCAGCGCCATCGGTGCCATGAAGACAGCTCCGCATGGAGCACCTTCTCAGCGTTATTTACTTCCGCTGTGCATCCCCTTCCCCCGCAAGACCCTGTTAAACTCCAGCTGTCTTGGGATTTATAAGGGTATGACGTGACGCCTCCCCTCTCCTCCCCTCTCCTCTCCTCTCCCCGGCCTCATGCGCCCAACCAATCGCCGCTCTCTCCTTTTGCTACTCGTGTGCTTATTAGCTCAGGTTACGTTCGGTCTTCTGCGTTTATTAAATACATTTCGTTACCTCGCCCTCTATACCGCATAGTTTGGTTCGGTTTTTTACGTAAACTGCAGCGCTCGTCGTTTAACCTTATATCAGTTGAGAGGAGGTTTCCCCCTCCACTTATCCCCTCCTCGACAGCAGTGACAGCAACTGAGTACGCCCTCTTTTGTTCGTTAGCTCGCTTCGGGAGTCCATTCTGACGCCCATTTAGTCCATCGCATGCTTTGTCTGTCGTACCGATATACCATGACCAGTCGTACGACATGCCGATGCGTAATGCAGTGTCTTTCAGTTTGCATGGGCATCAAGACACCGTGTTTCTTCTCCCGGAGCCCTTTTTCTCCTCTGCACCTTCTAAATCCAGGGGATGGTCCCAACACAAAGTTGTGCAGCGATGAGGTTACCGGAAGCCGTGACCTGTATCCTAAGGCCTTATTCCGTACATTTCCGTACTGCACTGCAATATGTCCGTAGGTCAACTTGTTGGGGGGCTCTTCCGCGGACCTGCGGCCGTCCGTCAGTACCACTTCGCTGTCTTCCCTGGTGCCTGAGGACAACTCATCCAACCCCCAACCGCAACAACAACTACAACCGACAAATCCATCGAATTCCGAGCAGCAACAGCAACAACAGTCCCAACCGCAACAATCTACTGCACCGCTGCATACACAGATTCGAGAAGATGAACAGCAGCAGCCTGGCGCCAGGGACCGGGGCCGGGGAGCTAGCGGGGCCAGCGGTAGGGGCGGGGGCTCCACTTTCCGTCGAGGTTAAATCCCAAGGCCGGAAGGGAGGCGCATTGTGGTCAGCAGGATGATGGCAGGGAGGTTTTGGAGAGTAATCTGGGTTGAGGTGGTGCGGGCGGCCGTGGGGCATGAGGTCGTACGAAGGCAATTATTGTGAATGGGGAGATGATGCTGTGGGGGTGGAGGGGGCCAACGTATCCATGCATCTCAAACCAGCTAGGAGTGATTCCTATGTGTTTTGTTGCTCCTTTCCTTTTAGGCAGCTCTAGTCCAAGAAGATATAGGCGGTATAGACCTCATTTGGTGCCTTGCGTGTTCCGCGTGTCCAGCCAAGAGGGAAAGCAATCAGGGAGAGGAAATAAGGATAAGCAGCGAATCAAAAATGCTGGTGTGCGTACATGCCGTGTTTCCTGTTTTTGTGAGGCGAGGGTTTGTGCGCGGGAGAGGAGAGCGCAGGCAAGTCTAGCGGGAGTGCGGCGCGTGGACATGTGTGCTGTGTAAGTACCGCTATAGGATACGGCTTATGTGTGCGGAGAGTGCGATCTACTGCGTCAAGGAATGGGAAGACAACGGAAAAAAACCCTAAACAGTAACCCACGGGGTATGAAATCTTCTGGAAGGCCGAGGCGGTCAATGCCACAAGCGGCCACGAGTAATAGGTTATGTTGGATTATGTAATGCATAGGATGCGACGTCAGAGAAGGCGATCGCCATGTCACGGTGCCTCTCCTCTGTAGGTAGTGACTGTAGCCAGATTGAGGCCCTGGGTGGGGTTGGACACGTCGCAAAATGCGGTCCAGACTCCAGATCCGAAGTGTCCCACCTCATCTCGCCTCCATGTGTCTGCCTACCTGCTTGCCTTCCATATTAAGACGACCCGATGGGGCGTTATACATTTCTGGTGAGGTGCTGTTCCAAGACCTTCCAAAACCATCTGTATGAATGGTTGTTTGAAACTTGGCCCCCGTACGAGGGTTATACGTGCCCCCATGTATATTGCCACTCGCGAAGAGTATGTCTGAGTTATGTCTGGGTTATGGTATGTCGTGGCCAGATGAATCAGTGCATAAGACGCACTCAAACAACGCGGACCCTGGTGGACTTCCTGGTGACAGGGCGCCAAACGTATTTGCAGCCCAGAGGTACTGGTAGACTGGGAGCCTTGGTTTGAGAGTCTGGCGTAAGAGCTGTGTTCATATTTGTATATATCCAATCGCCATAGCCTCGTCCTCCAAGTCCTAAGTTACCCCCACCCTCCTGGCAACATCACCTTCCTTCACCTCCCTCCCTATCTCGTCCGCTTCCTCCTCCTCTTCCTCCACTTCCTCCCGGGAAATCCGCCCCCTTGCTTGACGGCGCTACCTTCCCCCCTTTCCGCCAAGCGTTCGCTGTACAGAATGTCCGCCTCTGCGGGTGCTAGGTTTAATCAATAGCGTTATCAAGAAACAGAAAGCCCGGCTCCACAGCAACAAAGCATCCCTCATCCATCACACTCTACTTCTTGCCGGATGATGTGACGTTGAACTGCGTGGAGGGACGTAAATGTGCAATGCGATGAGGATGAGGAGGGTTCAAGAGCAGGCAAGTGGATGAGGAGAAACCGCCTCTCCATGGTGGTGGGGAAGGGACGCAGTGGGGGGAATGGAATCCGAACCTTGGGTGGCAGAGACCGTTAAGCGGATATATGCACAGGTGGACCCGACCACAGGTGCACCTCTGGGAGGCCCAAACCCCACGGTTCAGCAAGGGCTTTAAAGGGAGCAGCCTTTGCCGCCTGTGCTGCAGGTCTGCTGTGCTGGTGACATCATATGAAAGATGAGCCACTACCCTAAAAAGCCCTCGCCACATGGCAGCCGCTGCTTTCATTGCATGCACTGCAGCTAACGTTATCGCCATCATGACGGACGACGGGCAGCCCCTGACAGTTCGCACACCTGGAAATAAATGATGTCGCCGTCCTCTACGACGTAGGATTTTCCTTCCTGTCGGTACTTGCCAGCCGCCTTGACCTCCATCATACTCTTGCTAGTGGCTAGCGCCCGGAAATCATCGTACGACACGACCTGCACAAGTACACGGCAGCAAACCGCGTAACGCGATGAATAGGTGCACAGCATATGGCGAGCGATGGAGAGTCAGCATGAACCGATATGTCAAGCATGGGGATACATCGCGCTGCTGCGGCTGCTACTGCCGGATGGTGGTGGCCGTGGTGGCTCGCTTCCCGGAGTCCGTATTGGATCAAGAACCACCACTTCGCCATTCTCGCGCCCTCCCCTCAGCTTCCACACCCTCGCCCTCTTCCAGCTCTTTCTGGCTCCTAAGCAATATCCTGCTTTTAAGGGAAGATGGTTTGTTCTCCTCTCCAGTATCTGTTGTAACAACTACCAACGAAACGCCTCGTAGCTGCAACAACAGACTGCAGCTACCAACCACAACTACCAACGCCACGGGTAAAACAGGGTTGCGTCACGGATTATCACTCGCACGGGGCCAATGTTCCCGTTCCCCAGGGCCCCCCACAGCTGTCAGTCAAGTTATGGCATCTGGTCCGTATCACGCATTCATTATTCGTAGGATCGTGTGCATGGGGCATTGGTTTTCGTCCCTCCCGGCCGCCCCCGGACCCTGTACCTCGGCCTTGATGAAGCCTCGTTCGAGGTCCGAATGGATCACGCCTGCCGCTTGGGGGGCCAAGGTGCCGCGCTGGATGGTCCAACATCGAACCTCCGTTTCCCCCGCGGTGAAGAAATAAATCAGGTTGAGCTCCTTAAATCCCTACAGGAGACAAGACATAACACCGCAATAACAAGCACGTTGCATTAATATTTTTACTGGACCTCGTGGTCCAGTTTTTTCAGATAAACACAGACAGTTACATCACCACGACTGATTCCCAATTCCCTCGCAGCCAAACATGACAATAATCAATATCTCAAAATTACATGTTCACGTTTGCGACTCCGGCCGACTACTTATCAAAGCGACATGTCCGCGACCAGATGATTAGAGTAAGCCAGATGAGGGGGCTCTGTCCACCTTATGAGGGCGAAGCAGTAGAAGCGTTATCATGACATGTTATATGCTGTTATGGCTATGGAGACCATTACATGGGCCTAGTCAGCGACCATAACAAGAATGCAGGGGCCTGTTGAAGCAGGGCTTGGGTTGGTTCCCAAAATGTGTCACACACATACAACACACAAGTGCACACACACACACACAAACCCACCTGCACAACCATCTTCGGCAGGGCTGACACCGCCCCTCCGCTGCTGTCCAGAAAGGCCTTACGTCCGTCTGGATCGTCCCGGGTTGCCCACAGCTTGGACTCCCACTCCACGCTGAAGGGGATCAGTACACCTCCACCGTGCTCCTGAGGTTCAGAGTAGGAGCTAAGTGTGTGGGCACCAAAAAACGCTGAACTGGAATCGAAACTGGGCTAGCACTGGAACTGAAATCCGAAAACATGGTTCGGTTTTTTAAGTCGGCCGGGGCGGGCGCAGACAATGTGCCGTATGTCTTTCGGGGACATCATTTCTCGCCTGCCTCCCGCTACCTCCCCAGTGAACAAAACCGGGTCCATGGTTTTCCCCTTACACCCCCCACCCACACGCCAGGAGTCTGCATATGGGGAGGTACCTGAATCCATGTATGGATCTTTGCCAGCCACTTGTTTTTCTTGCGCACGTAGTCGGCTGCCGATAGGTTGACCAAATACACTACGGGCTTGGTGGTTATAAGGTTGTCCAGCTTCTCACGAATGAGGTCCACCTGGGGCACGTGTGGGCGCCGTGAATGTGCAATGTGATGGTGGCTTGTTTTGTTAGTAAACGGACCCGTGCACAAGAGCCCGTGCACAGGAATGGTGGTGGGGAGTGCGGACCGAGGGGTATGAGGTCTGGGGTCTGGGGGCGAGGGAAAGTTGAGGAGGTACCGATGCAGGTATGAACCACAAAACAACTGCCGACTGCACAAGGCAATGTCACGTGATGAGTGATGTAGCCGAAAGCCGAGAACGTGGGCAATGGGGAAAGGCAAAGGCCTCATATAGGTCACAACGGACTCCGCATCTCAAAACCCACTTTCCCCCTCTCCTGGTCAAGCTTTGTTCGTGAGCATCCATAAACCATCCCCACCCACCACCGAAGCAGTCAGCCCTCTGGCGCTGGTTCCGACCACCAGCCCCATCCACCCACACCGCAACTATTCGACCTCTATTGCCTCCCCTGCCTCCGCCGCATCTAGCTTGCAACCAACACTGCAACCCGCCTCCCCCATACCTCCTTGCTGTTGAAGTCGCCGCAGCGAACAGGCTTGTTCTCCTGAGGTCGAGGATATAAGAAGGTGAACCGGAAAGGCAAGGGCGCTGGGGGATATGTTGCAAGACAGAAGAAAGCTTTGCGGGTTCCACAGCCCGCAGGCCCCTTCTGACAGATGTGTGCGTGTGTTTCGTGGGAACCGTGCAGAGTGGCCGCCGTGCTCAGCTCCTTCCCACCTCCCAATTGCATTTTCCCCACCTCCCAGTTCCCGCATCCCCGGGCGCCCACTACTACACTGGCAGTGTTTGCCGGTATGTGGGCACAGAAACTCTATATGCGGCCACCTCAGCATCCAAGCACGTTGAGGGCGGGCGGCCCATGTTGCCCATGGGTCTGGAAGTCATTAACTCGCCTTGAGCATCTCCTTGACCTTCTCGAAGGTGGTGGTGAAGGCCAGGCTGATTTTCATGCCCTGGCTCTTCTTCACGTCCCGGATTTCCTTCTCCTCCGCCTTGGACACGAACTCCAGATCCTTCTTGCACAGCTCCATCTGAGGTGGATAGGTAAACAATGGGCAATCTGAGTTACCAATTTATTCTTCATAGGTGATGTGTTCCTAGGTGTATTAGGTGGTTGCATATATGAATATGAATAGACGGACGGACATATGGATGGCTTGCACAGGTTACAGAGGCGAAACCAAACACCATAGGGGCAAAACACGGACAAACAGCAAGCCTTCCACGGACGTCCCGGCCCAACGCTACCCTACCTGGATTGTGTCCAGGTCCCGAATAGGATCCACGCTGTCGTCCACATGTACGACCTCGTCGCTATCAAAAGCGCGAACCTACGGGAGAATAGGAGGTGGCAAGAAACGAGGGCCAGTGATTGCCGATCGGCCGTCTTAAGAGTTGGCTTACGGGTCTCTTGGTCCGAGGCGGGATTATATGCTCCGAGTAATGAGACTCTGCGTGCCACTTAGCTCTTTTCTCCACATAAGCGGCGCACCAGGCACCGGGTTCATGAACCACATTGCCTACAGCACCCTAGTCAAACATCTTCCGCCTCCCATAAGCCTCACGTGACACGCTGACAGTCAGGCACAACTAACCCGGCCAGCCAGCCAAGCCAATTCGAACTTCGTCGACAACCAATCCTGTGCCTTGCCAGACACACCCCACACTCACCACGTGAAAGATACCGTCCACGGCGGAGATGTGCGAAAGGAAGGCGTTGCCCAGACCCGCCCCCTCCGCAGCGCCCCGCACTAGACCTGCGATGTCCGTCACTTGAAGATAAGCGGGGTACCTATAGATGAAGCAATGCGATAATTCGTTGAACCAAAGACTCAATGACGAAAGTTGTAGACCCGACCCAAGGAGCAGAGGGGGTGTTGTACAAGGACAGTGCAAAAAATGAATGAAGACACGAATGCAAAGAAATCAACCCCCAAGCCTAGTTGCGAAGGGTGAAATAAGGCTAGGAAATTGCCATCACCGTGATCTGGGTCAGCCTGGCCCCTTGACCTGGCCCCTTGATCTGGGTCAGCCTGGCGCCGTGATCTGGGTCAGCCTGGCCCCGGGATCTGGGTTGACCATGTATGAATGAATTACGCAGCTATTCCTGTAATGTCCGTTGCGCTGTGCTGTGCTGCTACGGCATTGCGGGCGCGGCTGCAGCTCCTCCTCCGCTCCGTAGGCCAATGTGGGAGCGGGCGCATCGCAGCTGGATGGGTGCTAGTAACATATAATAAAATAAAATCCCTAAACAATGCAGCAATATATGCGTGCCGCTATCCATAAATATATTCTATGGATGCTGTACGGAACTCACATGCTAGGTGGCTTCCATAAGTTACAGAGCCAGTCGTATCGCTCGTCAGGTACGGCACATCGGCTCTCGTTGGGGTCGATGGTGCAGAAGGGGTAGTTCTCCGCAGCGATGTTCTTTGCGGGGAAAGAATCCAGGAAGGAGTTATGGATGTCGGCTTGCATACATAGATCCATAGGTTTATATGAGTGTTCCAAGTAATGCATGCGCAAATGAAACGAGCAAAATGTACAAGGCAGGCTGGATGGGATCCAACATTATTGGATCCAGACATATTGTTCTATCGGCCCTTTTGGAAAGCCTCGGCCTCAATAGTTAGGTTAATGGTAGCACTTGACCTTGTTCAGACGGAGTACCTAATGCTTGGACAATTGTGTATATGCTCTAAGGCCAGGGTCAGGAGAGGCCCAAGAAGGGGGGCATGTGTGTGCATGAATGGGCACGGCTGAACTGCAGCAGGGTGTGCGTTGAATGTACGAAGAAGTTGGAGAAACCGATCACCGCCAGACACAGCAGGGCAAGGGTGATCAAGAATTCATACGGTTTGCTGTGTCACGTGCGATATAACATGACTCTAGGAAAGATGGGGACAGCAGTTGGGATTGCGATGGCAGAGATCCAAGGGAGCGGCTGTAGCAGGGGAAAGCGTAACAGAACGTTTTAAGTTACACCGTGAATTAAGTTGGAATATTGCAAGAGCACTACATGGCATATTACTTAAATAATGAAGATCTTTTGTGACAGGCACAGGGTCTCCATTATGGTGTTTTGGTAACCCAAGCTCCCAAACCGTAATCGCACAAGCTCCCAGCGCCAAGGTTTGTTTCAGACAGCCGTCATACCTGTTCCGTTAAAAGGTTAAATAATGAGCTTTTGCCGACATTTGGTAGACCGACGATGCCCATTTTTAACGAGTTTCGAACCCGCCCAAAGCGGGCGGCGCCCTTGGGCTCGGAAGCCTTAGCATCAGCTTTTGGAGGCATACTGCTGATTGGATATTAAATGTTCGAAATTTTTGATCGTGTGCGTATAAAAACCAATAGGCTTACAATTACAAGGTTAGCCACAAATGTAGAGAGCTAGAAACGCAAATAGCCAAGCGTAAAATATGTTACGCAGATCACCTTTATTATGAAGAAAAGTAGGCTTAGTCCAGTGGCATCGGTTTTGCTTGATTCGATCTGTTGCTCGTCCTCAACTCGTTCATGTCGGTTGAATTTTCCCTTTTTAGTACCCGGTAGGTACTGCGAACCGACATGAACCGCACCGAAGCATTGAAGCATATTTTGCAAATTAAATTTTAAAAGAAGCTTTATGCATGACCGCGCGCTTGGTGCTGATTTGGGATCGGGTGTTCGTTCGGGTGTTCGTTGTACAAGGATCGCGCGATACGCGATAGCCATGTCGCGCATTTTGCATGCGAGTTCAACGTGAGCTCCCCGACTTGCCATGTTGATATGAAGGTACGGCCGTTCTAGGATTTTGGTTTTCCGTTGGAAAACGTCCACCAGACGTTGGGGCATATGACCATCGCCCAAGCCTCAGAAATCCCTTATTTGTTGAGGACGGCGAACTTGCATGAAGATACTTCAGTTTCACATACGCGAATTGGTGCGGTCAGTACTGGCACGGGGCCACAAAACGCCAATCAGAGGAAACTGTGTGGCAGTTGGCCTTCGCCCGGTCCTTGGGACCTAGTGAAGTGGGCACTGACAGGCGTAGTGGTGGAAGGGAAAGCGACCGCTGCATTGGGGGTGAAATGCCAAGACTAAGACTCCCCTTTAATTTTATCCTATGGGCTATATAAATTCATTTGACAATGGCAGTAAGTGTGCCTGCGTGTGAATCTTGTGATTACATGATTCGTAACTTTCGCAAGTATCCGATCGGGCCGGACACTGGCCCACGGCCACCTCCATCCACCCAGCAAATTCCTGGCAGGTAGTTGGCCGTATACCTGTTCAGGTTCGGTGTACCATTATTCGGACCCTGCGTACCACCTCCCGTCCAGGCACGTAAGAAGACACACTCGCGCCCCAGCACGCCACATTCCCAATGTGCGCTCCGTTCCCTTCCGACACGCAGCCAAACCCTTCGCGATTCTCTCTATCTCAACTACAAGCTCCTCTCCGCACGCCGTATCGCTGTTAGCGCCTGTAACATATCACCATAACGGTTCCCGTCCATCCATGCCATCTTTCTTCGCCCCCACCCCCTTCTCCTCCTCTGAGGAATATGCGCTCCTGCCTCCGCAGCAGCCCGCTCTAACTGACTCGCGGCCCATCCTTGCCGACACAGCTCCTCATCCGCGGTTGATGGCACTCCACGAAACCTTCTACGACTAGGACTCCCCTCCTCGGGCCTCAGTCAACTGGCTCAGTCGCTTCGAGTCATCTCCGAGCTCTAAGTCCCTCCACGTCCTCGATGTAAAAGATGATATGATGGCTTTCCCCTGACCTATACGGCTGCAATGAGAGTCTGGAGACCCTTTCCGGTTTTCACCAATGCCGAGGTGGTGCATTGGCATCCCCCAAAGTAAGCACCTCTCGATCCCCCACAATGGTGGAGAACTCCGTTTCCCGGATGAACCACAGAGTCTTCGGGGAGTACTGCGTGCCGCGGAGCTTGGCGGTCCAGCGCCGGCAGGCCTCCGATATAGCGTCCACGGCGGGGCGGCCGAGCGGCCGCGAGCTGACGATTCGCAACAACGACGAATGAATGATACTCGCCTGGTGGTGGGAAATCAATACGCAGGGGACACAAATTACGCAGGCCGACACGCATAGGGCCCTCCAGTCTTTCCCTTTCAAACCGTACAAACCTGCTTGGTGGACGCCCCTGGAAAGGCCTCCCGCAGGCGGTGGCGCAGATCTGAGGTGACGCCCCCCTCTCCCACCTCCGTCCACGTCAGCAGCAGTACACCCGTGGAGGCCTGAACTACCCGCTCGAGCTGCAGGGGGAGGTGGAGGGGCCAGCCAAGGAGCCAGCGAGCGAATGACATAATGTTCGGTTATTAGCTGTTGAGATTGGTTGAGCTTTGGTGGGTGCTGTGATAACCTGAACAGGGACGCATGGCAGCCTGGACAGCAACCCACGGGTGAATGATGTTTCCGGCAAGGAGCGTCGCTATCACTGTCCGTACCCGCAGCAGGGGCACCGGTGTGGCCGATACCAGTTGCCGTACAATCTCCAGCTCCCGTTTCCACTCCGCGTCCGTCGGCACACGTCGTTGGGATGGCTCCAGGGAGAGGTCAGTCCCGCCGTCAGGGCGGGTTGGATCGGCGCGCGGATCGCTAGGCTGAGAGGTGTGGAACACCGTGCAGTGGTAATTGCCCCGTGCGTTCGCGAACACCTGACGACCCCGGGGAGAGAGGAGAAGGGGGGGAACAAAAACCGGAGAAGGTCAACCGCCAGGAAGGTAGAGCTGCGTGATGGAGGCCCCGCTGTACGGGAAGAGGAGGAAAAGGGTCCAAGATGCGAGGCTTGGTTAACGGCTGCGGAATGTCCCATCTGCCGCTTCAGTCACAGCCACCGGAATTAGCACGCCCTCATGCACAGTCAAAGTTTAACTCCCCTCCCTCCCCTCCCCTCCCCTCCCCTCCCCCGAACCCCACCTTGGTGCCTTCTGGCAGCAATCGCATCATGTCCGCAGTAACGCTCGCCGCGATCCGTAGAATGACAGGTGAGTCATCCAGCGGTATAACAAGCAACCGAACGGATCCAAATTGCAGTGGCGGCTCCAGCTCAGTGTATTTCTTCGGCCAGGGTGTCTCCTCGGGGTCCTCCACGCCGTGAAACCATGACTTGAGGGGTTCGATGGCCTTTGGGTTTAAGTCTGTGGAGATATTGGGTTTTAGGGTTTGGGCTGATCTGAGTGGGCTGATGATGGGTTGGTTATGATTTCGTTAAACTTATCTGGTGATGGAATTCCAGGCAGAGGACGATTTCTCGGGCCTCAAGTGCCAGGGCGAGGCGGAGATGTGGGTTGCGCCGCAGCAGCGGTGACGGACGGTGACGAGACGGACGGCGCTCACCCCTCCCAGCTTCCACTCCGTCCACCCCTGCCTGCCTGCTCCCTCGCTGTAACCACCCTGCCGCACCTCCTGTCTCAAATTCAGCCGCCATCCTGCCGTACAACGCTGCCCAATCCTTTGCCTCCTGTGAGTGTAGGGGGCATGATTACGGGTTCGGGCTCTTGGCTGAGGAGTTAAGGGTAAGGGAGTCAGAAGCGGTTAGCATGCTCCTTCAGCTGCTCCTTCCTCGCGTCTGTTTAATTGGCTGCGTGACGGTTGGCCTTAATTTCGGTGGGATTACAAACTGATTCCGGAATAGAATAACAGAGCAAATATATTAAAACTAATTCCGGAACGACGTCAAGCACATAACAGCTCATCAGGTTCCCAAGCAGACATCCACGCCCGTCCCGTCCTCCCACAGGCTAAGGAAGCCTGCATCCGTTTGATTCTCCGCCCTCCCCCCAGGTCCCTCGCTGGGTATTCCTGGCAGTACGGAGCGCCTCCCATCCCCTGTGGGATGGGGGGATCCGCAATGCGGCGGAGACATTACCCGGAGACATTGCGATGTAACCGGGGCTGTACCTGAGTCACCGGCCCAGCGTCGTCTTCAATCGCCGCGACGCCATTAGTTTGCGGATGGCTCTCCTCGTTGGAGCGCCGAGCCACCACATGTTTCTGACGATTGGGGTGACGCAGGAGCCAGGTGCTGTGTGCGAGCGTCGCGCAATTGGTGTTGTGCGAGGATATTCGGTGCGGGCAAGTAATACAAGATCATCAGTAAGCTAGTTATGAACATGGACAATATTATTAAGGCAAGGAAATCAATGGGCATACCTTGCTGCCAACACAGCCCCGACCGTTGCAGCGGTCGCGAGCAGGGCCGTGGCCATATGTATCATTTTGCGTCTGCGCGATGGACGCAGCGCGCTGTGACGCGGCATGTATAATGTACACTGTTTTGCTCCATACGATCATGTCCTGAGTCAAAATTTCGGTCTTTGGAAGGATTGCTTCAGTTGTCGTGCAGGTCTAACGACCTGGTCGCAGACGGGAGGACCCAGCGATCCACCAAATTAGACATCAAATATTAATATACGTCCGCTGAAGACGCTTACAATATATTGGCACAGATTTTTAATGCTGAGCTTGCCGGCAACTTATGCTGACCGGCAGTTCTGACGTAAGCTTTCCGTTGTCATAGAGCTGTGACTTGCGAGCAAAACAGCAGGTCTCGACAATAGTAATTCAAGTTTTTAATAAGCAAGTGAAACCAATGTCTGCATCCAATTCATCTGGGCCTCCCGACTGGGTCGCGCTTGTGGAAGCGGCGGATCCCGGGCCATTTCTTCAGTCCGTGCAGGTCCAGCTTCAGTCACCGCAATCTCATTTTAAATCAGTTCAACAAAGCCTCAGCTCCGTATTTTTCAATAAAGTGGATTCAAGTCGAAGCCTTGACTTTCTGCTGTGCTGCCTAGAGGTATTGGTACTGGGGGCAGACGCGCGCCAGCCCATTCCAGCAAGCTCTACGCGATCCGTATCAGCCTCTTGCGCATCCTCCAACATGACGTCCGCAGATGCAGGCCCAGGTAGTGCGACAGCCGCAGTGGCTGTGGCAGCGGCACCGACAGCCTTGACGGTGCTGATCCCAGGGAATGTGGCGCCCACCGCCACCGCCGCTGTCACGGTGAGCTCTTCGAGTCAGGGCTGCACCCCAGAGGTGCTGCATGGGTTCAATGGGCAGCAGCAGCAGCCGCAGCAGGGACAACAGCAACAGCAACAACAGCGGGTAGAGCAGGCGAGGCCAGCTAAGGACGCCGGCGGCCTCAGCGGAACCGTAAGCCACCTCCTGTTGGAACTACTCCAACAACAGCAACAACTAAATAGGGCCTCCAAACGCCAACAGCAACAGCAACAGCAACAAGGACAGCACGAGCAACTGCAACAGCAACAAGGTGGTCAAGTGGTGGCCGCCGCGGCTATGCATGAGCAGCAGGACCTGGCGGCCCTCCTGCCAGCGCACCGCACCCGGGTGCTCAGGCTGTTCGCGGCATGCTGCAGCCAGCCCCGTCACGCGCGTATCACCCTCAAGGTGGCTCAGGTGCTTGGAGTGAGCTGGTGAGGCAGGCGGAGGGGGGAGGCAGAAGGCAGATTGGAAGGAAGGGCCGCAAGACCATAGGGTGTGTGTGCGGTTTTCGGGAAACGTGTGTGTGTATGTGTTGTGCATGTTTGTGTGTGTGGTTGTGTGTACGTGCATACGCCGGGCAGGTTCCGCGGTAGGATGGTAGCGTATGGCTCCGTAAGGGCCCCCAAGGACTGGGGAGAAGTTGTACACGGGGGATGTGGTGTGTGTGTGTGGGGGGGGACGGGTTACGGCGGAGTGAGTGTCATGGGTTCGTGCTTACACAGATGCAGACCCAGTCCATACAGATCCAGAACCTACAGTCCGTACAGATCCAGACGACCGAACTTGTGCAAGAAATAGCAAGTAAGCAGGAACGAGAGTGGTCTGTTTGAACCAGTTAGTTAAACGGCTAACTGAAAGACGTTAATAGATGAAGAAGTCTGGAAGGAAAGCTGTCCCAAGACTTTACCCCAGTGGTGGTGGTGGTGGTGGTAATGATGTGGTGGTTTTCTTTCTTTCCCTGCCTCTCTTTCCTATCCCCTTATCCCCCAGCGGTGATGTCGCGGATCCTCAAGCTCTGGCGGCGGCGGTTTCGGAGCTCCTGAATGACCGGGTGACCATCACTCCGGGACTGGGCCTGGTGATTCACTTTCAGGTGTGTGTGGGGGTGGGGTGGGGCAGTGTGCGGGTGAAGAAGGGGAAAGATCGGGGGAAACCGTCGTGTCAAACCCGTGTCGGTCCCCGCCTAGGACCCTCTTCAGATATCCGAGACGAAGGCCCTTTTGTCGGTGTTACGGTTGCAGGCGCTGCTGGCCGACCTGGTGGACCGACCCGCGCTGTTCGCTCGGTTGCTGGCGGAGGGCAAGGAGGGGGCCGCGGAGAAGTGGGCGGCCGGACTGAGCAGAGGGGATCAGGTGAGGGGGGATTGAAAGAACGCGAGTTGTTGCATAAAAAACCAAGAGTAGATTTTAAGAGTTGGATGGTAGGGGCCCCCCTGGAGATGCTTTGGGGGGCTTGGCCTCTTTTGGAAAGGGGTTGTGGGAATAGCGGGGGGATGTTGGCGTGTGTGTGTTGTGTATACTTTTGTGTGTATGTGTGTGCATATGTGTGTGTGTGTGCGCTTAATATGATTTGAGCGGCGAGGAATAAAGTTGCGTTGTACGGCGAATTGCAAGATGAACTGAGGTGGACGTGTGTGGGGTGGGGTGGGGTGGGGGTGAGGGAGAGTGTGGAACTGCATATTGTGCACCTTCCCGCGATTTCCTCTCGCCAGGAGGCCATACCCTATCTAGTATTGCACCTGACCTTTGTGGCTAACTCCTTTATATTATTATTATTATTATTATTATTATTATTATTATTATTATTATTATTATTATTATTATTATTATTATTTCTTCTTCTTAGATTGATTTCTTTCGGATTTTTTTCCTTGCGTTGATTGATGTGTGTTTTAAAACAAAGCAGGATGTTCGTTTCTTTCGGTTCGTCTTCCGTGGGAGCTTTTGAAGGTGGTGTTACCTCTCGTTTAAAATTCAAATGTTTTTGTGACCGGGGGTTTTCCTTTATCTTTCCCCTTCCCCCTCTTCCTCCTTCTCACCCCAACCTAACCCCTCCTGCTGCCCCTCCTCTGCCCCTTTCCCATCCTCCCCTCTACCCCGGCCCAGGTGGTGTTCGTGGAGGCGTGCATCGCGGCGGATCGCCTGAAAGCGGCTGCACGAGCCACCCGCATGTTCGGACTGAAGGCGGTAAGATGATGATGGTGATGATGATGATGATGATGATGATCATAATGATGCCAGTGCTACGGTCACTGCAACTGTTAATGCTACAGATGCAGTTAGCTGCGGCATCTTCCCGCGTACCCCACCTTCCTACTAGAAGCATCCGCGATGCCACTGCGTGAAGCCATCAGCGATACTCCCCCAAACAACCGCACTCCCCCCTATCAGGTCTCGGTGCATCGCGGTCTTAGATTTCACGCATTCTCGTATCGCTCCACCCCATCCCATACACACACACGTTCCTCGCTTCCAAACCCCCCAAACACACACACGCTTGCTCCAGGAGTTCCCCGGCATCGAGGCCCGCTACCGCCGCGCGGCGCTCTCCAAGCTGGCTTCGAAACGCGTCTGGGAGGTGGCGGCCACCTTCGCAGGGAGCGACGCCGCCATGCAGATGGAACTCCTCCAACAGGTGCCACCGCGGGGGGACGCGCGCGTGTGTGTGTGTATGTGTGTGTTAGGTTGGGTTGTTTGGGATGCAGTTTGAGTCCTGCTGGGCCTTACATAAGGATTATGGGCTAAGTCCAAGTGATGTAAAACCGCACCAGGGGCTGGGGCAGGGGCTTCGTCCCGCGCCGGTGAGCGGGATCGTGCAAAGCCCTTGTTGCAGTGGGCCATGAGGCGAGTGCGCCCGTGCTCCTTTTCCCTGCTTCCGGGGGTGATATCGTCCGGCGTGTTCGCAACCCTACCTCCCCCGGTGCCGTCAGCTCACGAGACGAGAGCTCCGCTTCCAGCCTACCCTCTCCCCTAAAGCAATTTAAAATATAAAAAAATCTATAAATTAAACAAAGTTTAAGTGTCTAAAACTTTAAAGAGTTTAAATAGAAAGCTCCCATTCCTCTCCTTCTGTCCACCAGATGGTGGAGGTGGGTGAAGCGGTCCTCGCAGATGAATACCGGAAGAGATTTGGACTCCCCCCTGGAGTCTTGAATCTGGATCCCGTACAGTTGGCGGCGCAGGAGGCCGCCCGGGCGGAGCGCTACCTACCGCTAGCGCTCCCGTCCGATGCTGTACTGTTCGTGGACGGACCCACGGGTCTTCGTGCCGCCGCGTCGGCGCTGGCGGGCGCGCGGCTTTTGGGCATTGACGTGGAGTGGCGGGCGTCGCAGGGCCCGGCTGATTTGGGAGAGGAGGAGGAGGAGGAGGTTGGTGCTGCCGTAGACGAGGCGGTAGAGGAGGAGGTTGCCGGGGAGGGGGATGAGCAGGAGGACGTAGAGGAGGACGGGGAAGGGGAGCTGTGGCGGCGCCGCCGCCGCACTGGCGCGTCGCGCCGCGGTGGTGGCGGCAAGGCTGGCGGCGGACCCACCCGCGCGGCCCTACTTCAGGTCGCTACTTACGAGGTTGCTGTACTGTTTGACCTTCCGGCGTTGTGCGGTGACGGCGGCGCAGCCGCCGCCGCCGGTGCTGCTGCCGGTGGGCTTCCTGCAGCGGCGCCCGCCACCCAGTTGCCTGATTTGGACATCAACTCCGTCTTGGCGCCGCTGTTCGGTCAGGGCGGCGCGTTGGTGCTGGGATTTGGGCTGGCTGGTGAGAGAGAGAGAGAGTGTGTGTGTGTGTGTATGCGTGGAGAAATGAATGAGGAAAGATGAAAAGACGGGGAGGGGGGGGAGCCGAAGCTGAAGGGATAAACGTGTGTGTCTGTGCTGTACGTGTTTCTGTGGGCAGTAGGGTATGTTTGAGGCAGCGGCTAAAGACAGCTCCTCCTTCGTCCTCCTCACTTTCCCCCAGCCCACCTGACTGTCCTCGCATCCGCACTCTTAAATCAGCTGCTGAGGTCTGCCGGAAATTGGTTCCTGCAGGTGACTTGGCCAAACTGGCGTCGTCGTACCCCCACGTGGCGGCCTTCCAGCGAGTGGGAGCGACCCTGGATCTGTACGACATGTGGAAGGCCTACGTCACGGCACAAGCGCAGGCAACCAGACCCAGGGTGAGGTGGTGCTAACAGGGGGAAGAGCCGCGAGAGGTGTGTGTATGGCTGCGGGAGCGTGTGTGAATATGTGTGGAAGGTGGGGAAAGAATGTGAGATTATGGGGGGAGAGAGAGTGGGGAGAGAGAATGTGTGTGTGTGTGTGTATGTGCGCGCACGTGTGTTTGGGCGGGTTTCTGTGGCAGTCGAGGTGATGGAGGGACGTCTGCAAGGTGCTAGGGTGCCCTAGAAGTCGCTCATGGCCGCCCATCAGCTCCTGGCTGCTGCCGTTATCTTTCTCTCTCTCCCACTCCCTCACACACGCTCTCTTACTATATCTATCTCTTAGCGCCACCTTCACCCGCAGCTCCGAAACCCTTCGTTCCTCTCCGCCTCCCTGCCGGACCCCACCCCAATGACTGCTTGCGAACCTCACAAGAGACCCACACACATAGTTTCACAATTAATCCTAAAATAAATAGGGAATAAATAATAAAAAATAAAGATTGAAAACCTAAAAAATGTTTATTGCCTCTCCCAAACACAGAACGCCCCACCCGTGTCTCTGTCCGCTCGCGCCTTCCAAGCGGGCTTGACCACATTGGCGGCGACGCTTCTGGGGAAGCCTCTGGATAAAGCCATGCAGGTGCGGGAGTGTGGGCGGCCGAGGGAAGGAAACGGGAAACGAACTCGCGTGGCGTGCGCGTGTATTTTGGCTGTGCAGGAGAGGGGGATCGAGATGGGCTAGAAGTGGCCCCGCAGGCCCGTGCTGGTGTATTTGTGTATGTGTATGTGTACGGAGGAAGGAAGAAGTCCCCGAAACGAAATTTCACCAGTGGCCAACTTTCCCGTACTTGAAACCTTCTATTTTGTACTTTTATTTTATTAATTTTAATTTATTTTATTTATATGGAGCTGCTTGTCTGGCCCTGTCATCACGGCCTGCTCTTGTTCACCACCCCCCGCAGGTCTCTGATTGGGAGGCCCGACCCCTCAGCCCCCGCCAGATGACGTACGCCGCCCAGGACGCCCACGTGCTGCTCAGGCTGTGGGACGCATTTCACAACCGGCTACCGGAAGGGCTGGCGGAGAGGGTGGCGGCGGAGAAGACCCAGCCGTTCGTGGCGGGGACAGCAGGGGCGGCAGGGGCGGCAGTGATCACAGGAACGACGCGGCGGGCTGCGGCACAGGTGCGGACAGGACAGAGGCAGAGGCAGAGGCAGAGGCAGGCAATATCTTTCCTGATTCCCTCTCCTGGGGGCTGCTCTTTCCCCGAGGGGCAAAGAGGAGAGGGGGAAGGGAGGGATGAAAGACCCCACGTTCTGCGGACATGCACTCAGCCCAGATGGGCCATCGCTTGAGAAGCCGATGTCGTTGCATCGAGCATGGGGGCCTTTTAGTAGGGAAGTGGGGGCTGCTGCGTCAGGCTGGAATGCGTTTTAAGACTGTCGCTTAGCAAGCGTTGCTTGGAAGCAAAGTGGGGCGTATCGATTGCGTGTGTACGGCGCTCGATGCAACGAGATAGTACGACACGCTGCCCACTCTCCCCCGGCCAGCTGCCCTCTCGCGCCGCAGGAGGTGATGGCGGCGGAGACGAGAACGTCGAGCAAGCTACCAAGCGGCGTGCCGCCTGGTAATGGAGGTGTGAACGATGATAGCGGTGGCGGAGGGGGCGGAGGCGGCGGAGGCGGCGGAGGCCGGGTGACGAGCTATTCGGGTATCAACGGCAGCGGAGGCGGTGATGGTTACAGCGGTAGTGCGTCGGAGCGGAGCATGCCAGAAACTGGCGCGGAAGGTCGCCGTACAGATCCATGTGCGTGTACGGCATGGAACGACAGCTCCAAGGCAACGGCAGTTGAAGCTTGCGCGACTATTCGCGGCGCGGCAACTGGGGCTGTATCCTCGTCGGCAGTAGCAGTAGAGTTGGCAGTAGCAGAGGAAGCGGCAGCGACCGCGGTAGCGATAGACAGTAGCAGTAGCAGCGCCCCCACAACCATACAGTACAAGACCCAGATCAAGGCCCTTGCGAAATCTTATGGCAACTCAATTCCTACGGCACCGTCTGCAGCGACGCCGATGGGCGCCTTAATCAGCAGTAGCAGCAATGGCGGCGGCGCCGTCGGTGGCGGCAACATCAGAACTGCGCTGCCGCCGAGTATTGCGGCGGCTCTCACACGGTACGGCCTTCACGCCGCCGTACGGTGGATATCTCCCGAAGACGGCGGCGCGCAATGTCCGGGTCTGGCCACCGAGGGAGGTACGGCAGCAGATACGGCATGATTTTGTATAGCACGATTTTGGCGGGAAGGACCGTATGTCATCTGGCGCACGTTAATTACATAAACCTAGAAAACCACCTATACTTCGACATTTCTTAGAACTATCTTAGATTCCTCCTTTCTAAATTTAAGAGGACGACTTGGAGCTTCGCCATTGCCCCTTCAACCCTCACATCCGGATGCAGACCGCGGCGCTGCCGCCCCTGGAGCTTCGCCCCCGCACCCACATTCGCCACTCCGCGCGGCCTCAACAGCACCCGTTGCGGCCGCGGCGCCGGCGGCTGCAGTAGTCGCCGCCTCAACTGCGACAGCCGCCGACGCCGCGAGTACGCTCGCCGTACCGCTGTGCCGTGTGGCCAAAAGCATTGCCGTCCTGGCGGGCGGCAAACCATGGTTGGCGGTGGTGCGCGGTGACCGGCGGCTGGACTGGCATAAGGCAGGGGCGGGCTCCCTGGAGGGAGAGGGACAGGGGGAGGGCGAAGGGGCGGGGAAGGGGGAGTTGGGTTTGTGTCTGGGGTTTCGCGCTGGGGTTGGCAGGGACGCGGCCGGCAGTCGACTCGAGGTGCAGTCCTCTATTGCCGCCGTCGCCACCGGCATCGCCGCTCTTATCGCTCCCGTGTTACTTATTGTTGCTGCCGCAACTGCAACTGCTGCCGGAGTGATGCCGGGGGCTGCGTTGCCGTCAACCGCCGTTGCTGCCACGCGCCGGAGGACAATGGTTACGACAGCGGCGGCGAGGCCGGCGGCGCAGTTTCACGGGGCTTCCGGCGGCGGCGGTGGTGTTGGCGGAGCCACCATGAAGCGGCCGGGTGTGGCTGTTCGCAGCGGCGGCGGTCGCGGCGGCCGTTGTCCTGCGGTTCTGTTGTTGTTGCTGCAGCGGCGGCGGCGGCAGCTTCCAGCGGGCGCGGCGGCGGCAGTGGCGGCGGCTGGCAGGTGCTGACTGCTGTGACGGCGCGGGAGGGCGCTCTTCGGCCTGCGATAATGCGATATACCACCTTCAGTGCGACCACCTTCCAGGCCTTCCGCCTATCACGACTCCACCATTATGGCTCGCCTCCTTTTCACCACCACCTTCACCTTCACCAGCATATTGCCTTTCAACTTTGGGCGACATTCCGCCTACCCACCCCCATCATGCTCAAGTGTCTGTGGGGGCTCATTTCCGTAGCCCGGGGCGGTTCGTACCCGGTTCGGTTTGGCAGCGTATTGCCACCATTTGCCCACTTGCTCCTCCACCCACCAGCGCGCTCCTTCACTCCTTTGGCCACCCTTCAGGTCGCTGCCGCGGTAGGAGTGGGTCGCCGGGCGCTGCGGGTGGCCACACCCGGCGAGTGCGTGTCGGTGTACGGCTTCGCACCCGGTACGTCTGCATCTGCGTTGCTCAGAATGGGAAGAGGGATCACGTGTGAAGCGATAAATGGCTTTAAATGCCAACCCTAGAGGAGACAGCTCGGTGAGAAACGTAAATCTGGTAAACCTTAAGTCCAGTAAGAAAAATGAGTGCAGTAAGGGAAGGAAAGAAAAGATATCGGAGGCTGGCTGGTTTGCACGACGGTTGGTTTCATAACCGTGTGTGAGAGACACAAAATGTATGTGTATGCCGTACATCACTCTTCATCGTACCCGAGAACCCGAGGCTTTTTCTCTCTCTTGTTGTGGTCTCGTGCGGATTATGTTTGCGGGTTTGAGAAGATGAGGCTCCGGATGCTTCTAAGACCTTCACGCACGTGACATTTGACCCAGCGGCTTCTGTCACTCATCGCACCGTCCGCGTCACCGTCCCAACACGTCTACCCGCGTCTAGCGCGCTCTGGCCGTGTGCTGTGTTCTGCGTTCCGCGCCTCCACCCTTGTGAGCACTTACGGCTCCGATCTTCATCAGGATACCTCCGCGCCATCACACAGGCACGTTGCCGCCCTTCGGTCACCCAAATCTCCTCCCCGTGCTTGTGGACGCGGGGCTGGAGGTTATCGATCAAAGCCATAAGGGGAACACGGAAGGCTCCAGAGAGCCGCACGGGGCCAGTGAGACTGTGGACGGTGGGGTACCGGCAGCGGAGGCGGCCGCTCTCTCCTCATTGTACTGCGGCAGCGGTGTGGCGGAGGCCGTTGTAGAAGTGTCGTATCAGCAGCTGCTGACGCTGTCCGGCGGCCGCCCCGTGGACATCGCTGATGACAGCTTGGCGGCGGAGGCGGCCGCCGCCGCCACCCCCGCTGTTGACGCTCCCGTATCTGCCGTAGTGACCGCGCTGTCGGGGCTGGAGGCCGCCTCCCCGTCGCCAGGAGCAGCGGCGGCGACGGCGGTCACCGCCGTCGATACGGGTGCTGGTGGCGGTGGTGTTGCGGGTGGTAGCACCGCTGTTGAGACCGTGATGGCCGGTGCTGGTGGCGGCGGTGCGGCCCCCACTCGTTTCCTGCTCGACTCCATGTTGGGGAGGCTGTGTCGGTGGCTGCGCTGCCTAGGACTGGATGCGGAGTACGTGGGACGAATGTCGCCGGGCAAGGCGGAGCTGGCCAGGGTGGGTAAACGGATTCCCCGGGTGGGCGGCTTTCGACACGTCGTGTCCGGAGTAGGACGGGGGAGGACGGGGAATTGGTTCCATTCTTGTCCTCAAGGTGCCAATTATTGCAGTACATGCGTGCCATGTCTTTTTATACATCTTCCGTTTTTGGCGAACTACCTGTATAACTACCTAACTGTTTGCAGTTGACTGCTAAAGCCGCGCGTGAGGGCCGGATCTTCCTCACTCGGGATCAGAGGCTGGCGGAGCGCCGTGATGTGGCAGCGCCATATGTACTGCACAGTGACGACGCGGCGGCGCAACTGGACGAGCTGGTACGACACTTCAACGTTAGGTACGTGGCACCACGGGCGTGTCTCCTCTGAAAGTCAAACATCTGTGTATCCATGTACGACTCATTGCATTCTTTTGTGCACTAACATAACGCACAGCGGCCTGGCTTCTTGCCGACCGGTATCCCTCCCCCCCTTCTCCCGACCTCAACCTTTCCGGTAGGGTGTCCCCTTTGGGTTTGGGAGGGTCGCTCTGTTTCTTTCCCATTCGCATTCGCTTACGCAGTCCCCATCTCGTACCCGAGCCATATTGTATATGTTCTCATCATACGTGTAAGTGGCTATATGTGCTTGCTGGCTTTCAGGTTCGATGAGGCGCTGGTGATGTCCCGCTGCAACGCCTGCAACGCCGCAGCCTTCCAGCTGATCTCCCCAAGAGAGGCGGCACGGGAGCTGGTCCCGCCGCGGGTGTTCCAGGTGGGGCCGAGGGACAAAAGAAACCCGACCGGGGGCCACACGTACCCAGGAGGGGGCTGGTGATGGGACCTCTGCTGATGTCGTGGTGGATGCACAACTGTAGTGACGGACGAACACACCGCTCGATGTGTGTTGCCGATATATATTCCACCGAAACGAGGGGTTTTTTCCAGCTTTTTCCCTGACGCTTTTAACCCTCTCTCTCCGCTTCCATGTTTTTACAATAACCTCAACTTGATACCTCACCGGTCCGCGCAGCTTGTGGAAGAGTTTTGGCGGTGTGGCTGCTGCGGCAAGGTCTTCTGGATGGGGCCCAAGTCCGCCTCCGCCATCGCGCTCGTGGGCGGCATGCTGGCCCGCAGCCGGAGGCCGGAGGAGCCCACCATGTTCAGTTTCTTCAATGACGGGTACGATATGGCGTCGATCAGCCACACGGGACATACAGCGAGTCCGGCCCTGGTGTCAAGGCTTGGAGCAGCGGCGGAGGGTGAGGTGGTGGCGGCGACGGCGACAGCGGCTGCGGCAGAGGCGGTTATGGCTGGAGGGACGGAAGCTTCAGACGGCGACGCTGCGGACACGGGCGCCGGTGTGCGGGAAGGGAGGTCCGGAGTAAGGGAACTGGGTGAGGAGAAGGGAGCGAGCGGGGGTGCGAACCCAGTGGCGATGGTAGTTGTAGCCGCAGCGGCCGCAGCGGCGACGG
This sequence comes from Volvox reticuliferus, assembly GCA_019650235.1. Classification (NCBI taxonomy): domain Eukaryota; kingdom Viridiplantae; phylum Chlorophyta; class Chlorophyceae; order Chlamydomonadales; family Volvocaceae; genus Volvox; species Volvox reticuliferus. The sequence continues at coordinate 529,264 of BNCP01000048.1, forward strand.
CGGCGGCGGCGGTAGCGGCGATGGCGGCACCGAGATGGGCGGCGGCTGCCGCCGCTGCTGCAGCGGCGACGGCAGTAGCAGCAACAGCCACCGAGGCCACAGCGCCGGTGAGGGCCAGGAGCGGAGTGGCGGTGTCGGCAGGGGTCGACAGTACAGCAACACAGGAGGGTATGGCAACTGGGCAGGTGGTAGTGAGTGGGACAGCTACGGCAGGGTCAGCGAGTGTGGCGGTGGTTTCGGCGCCAGGGCGGCAGCTGATGTAAAAGAGATGTGCAAGCGCTCTTCGCTGCTTGGGGAATTTTGTCGCTTCTTTAGGCACGTGCGTTCGGGGAGAGAGGGCTGCCGGTGATGCACCGTATGTAGTTACATGTCGATAGATTGATGATCATTCACGATAGTGAGCTCATGTGCAGGTCTCCTTTACTTTTACAAGCAACAGCTATGCTTGCAACCTCGCTATGCGTCTTTTGATTACGAGACGGACGAAAGCGATGCCTGGGTGGTGCGATGCCTGGGAACGTCTTTGCATTACCCTTCCAGTGCGCCACAGGAACTGGGGGTGGAGGATGCTGTCATTAATGTTGATGTACACAAAGTTCATAGCTCGAGTCAGCACGTGATGGGTGCTATGGCGCGACGAATCTGGGACTATCTTCGGGATTCACGCAGTTAGGCATTCTTCTTGCTGCTGCCTTCTTTTCACCTTTTGGGCGAAGAAGAGCAGCGCAGATAACGACGGATGCAGTCGGTATACGTGCTGCAAGTGGATAATATACCTCTACTAGTCTGATTTATCATGATGTACCTCCTGCTGCCGTACCATAATCACTGCCGTACCGAAAGACTACCATTATGCCAGGATTACATCATCACCCGATTATGGGGGTATGGATTGACAGTTCTACCTACATATGCAGCAGCAGCAGCAATCGGCATTATATTCTTGCCAGGCACGCTGTGTAAATTGCTGGGTTGCATTGGTAGTGTGAAACAGCTTATGGGATTCTCTTGTCTCTTCTCTTTTTCAGCACTTTCACAGTGCTCCCTGAGATAACCAGACGAGCTATATACGTACCTGTAATGCTGCCAAGCGACCCAAATACTCGATCTGACCGTACCAGACTAAATGACCATACCAGGCTAAACCATATCTACTTTTTGCGAGTGCTTGTCCTGTCGTACTATCCATCTGGCTAGTACGACAGGTCGAACACCTGAAATGTCGGTTATTCCAATACCGGTCACTTTGCAAGCGCTACACCGAGAGCATGGTGCCAATATGACAATGCGCCTAATCACCGGTATTATTTTTATCGGGTCATATAGTCCAGTGCATGGGCGTGGGGCGAACCGTGATACAACAATTTGTCAGTCAAGGTATATTCTATAATGCCACTGTGTTCAGCCCTGCAAAACCCCACAGCTATAATTCCCTAACCTCTTTTCCTATCTATAGCAGTTATGATCAAACTACACCACTTACCCTCTTAGGCCACCGGCCACATGTGGCCAGCAGTAATGTCCTTCGCAGGAAGGACTTTTCCTGACACTGCATAAGCAACAGTTGGTGGATTAGGCAGGCCTGTGTAGTACTCAAAAGCATGTATAGTAGTATGACGATGATGACCTTGGCGTAAAAAATGCCTGGTACACCATCTTGTTCAACTTCTTAATGTTGGATTTGACTGAAGTATCTATGGCCTCCACCTTGGCCTCTACGGCCTCCAGCTTGGCCTCCACGGCCTCTACCTTGGCCCCTATGGCCTCCAGCTTGGCCTCCATCCTGGCCTCTATGACCTCCACCTTGGCCTCTACGGCTTTCACCTTGGCCTCTGGTAGAGGCCAAGGTGGAGACCAAGCTGGAGACTGTAGAGGCCAAGCTGGAGGCCAAGCTGGAGGCCGTAGAGCCCAAGGTGGAGGCCATAGATACTTCAGTCAAATCCAACATTAGGAAGTTGAACAAGATGGTGTACCAGGCATTTTTTACGCCAAAGTCATCATCATCATACAACACAGCGTACCGCCATAATGCTTTTGAGTACTACACTGGCCTTCCTAATCCTCCAACTGTTGCTTGTGCAGTATCAGGTAAAGTCCTTCCTGTGAAGAACGTTACTGCAGGGCACATATATCAGCTCCGGTGGCCTAAGATAGAGGGTAAGTGGTGTAGTTTGTAACTGCTATAGATCGGAAAAGAGGTTAGGGAATTTTAACTGTGGGGTTTTGCAGGGCTGAACACACGCAGTGGCATTATAGAATATACTTGCCTTAACTGACAGATCACATATGCTCTCAGCATACTCTGTTATGTGCTGTCCTGCAACTGCGTGTCCATCCATTTGTGTCATATTTTTTGGCTTTAAAATTCTTGATCTCAGCTTGCTGAGTGTATGCTGTTTACATTTTTCTTGTGTGCACGTATGTGTAACTACTACACCCATGCCTTCCAAGCCTGTAATTTTGTGTGCTGCAGAAGGAGCTGCACTTGGACCCCCATGGCGCATCCATGGCGCATCCAACATTCTGCTGATGCAGAAAAATATTGAGAAGGCCTTTGACAATTATGAAGTTATTGTAGGTTGTAAGTTATCACCATGCGTTGTATGGTGGGATAGTGAGTGAAATAAACTGGCATAGCCATGGCTGCATAAATGAACTGGGATAGAAAGTTTTGTTGGAATGTGTTATTGTTTTGAAGAGGCCAGCCAAATTTGTTTAGATGGGGTGTCCTGCGCAAGCAATGTCATTTATTGTTGCCTGGTCAAATAAATACAGTCAATTATTGCACATCACATCTACTTACTTGCTGACTGCTTTGTCCTGCTGTGTGCAGGTCCTGCCCGTGCATCACAAGGTGAGAACCTGGGTATCTATCATGCATTGCTGTGGCCACAAGCAAGAGGCAGGGCTTGATTGGGTGTGACCTAGTGCGTGTGTGACGGGATTTCCGTCACTTAGAAAGTTAAAAGTTAAGCTAGTTGTGAGTTCCCTTGAACGCCTTTAGTCTCCAGACCTCCGCTCTCACTCCCTGGAGCACCCATATGGGCGGCGACCCTTCAGAGACGTTAAGTGGTGCTCCGAAGTTAGTTGGTTAATTAAGTTATTATATAAGTTTATGTTAATTATATATTTATTATTATAGTTATATTTAGAGATGTCTAGGTGATCAGCCTAGCATCCGTTACAGCGTGGTTGTAAAGCAGTGCTTAGGAAAGCCAGCCTAGAAACCTTAGTAGGGAAGCATGCTTTAGGGATAATACCTAACTAAAACTAACAGAATGATGTAAATACAATAGCTGATTGTAATACATCTTGGTACATGAACCAATACTTAAGTCACCTTGATGTAAGACCTACCACCCCGTTCATCGTTCCCCTTCCATAGGTTGATTTATGTTTACGGTTAATATACCAGGTAACAACACGGGTCCATCCATCCCAAGCTGTAAGACTATGGAGGACAAGTTTGTGTGCATTGTGGCTGTTGACAAAAATAAGAACATTCTATATGATGGGGTGTGCTTTCTATTACCACTGAATCATGAAAACAAGGTAAATTTTAGCTTGCTGGAGAAATTTTAGCTTGCTTTGGTCCGAATCTTACTTAGGACAGCAGCAGCGGGCTACCAGTTGTTCCGGACAGCAACGGCAGCATGAGCTTCATGCCTGGAGCTCACATCAAGCTGGTCACCACCTGACGGAGCAGTACCAACGAGCACCAACACGCCCTCGAAGAAGAACATAAAAACTTTCTGGACCTTCCACGACGGGGCTCAAAGTAAGTGCAATGTACTCGTGCGGAACCAACGGACAGAATCCAGCTTGCAATCCCTGGATTCCATCCATTGGTTCCGAGTACATTGCACTTACTTTGAGCCCCGTCATGGAAGGTCTGGAAAGCTTTCTTGCTCTTCTTTGATGGTGTGTTGGTGCTCGTTGGTACTGCTCCGTCAGGTGGTGACCAGCTTGATGTGAACTCCAGGCATGAAGCTCATGTGCCGTTGCAGTCTGGAACAACTGGTAGCCTGCTGCTGCCGTCCTAAGTAAGATTTGGACCAAAGAACTTCTCCAGCAAGCTAAAATTTACCTTGTTTTCATGATTCAGTGGTAATAGAAAGCACACTCCATCATATAGAATGTTCTTACTTTTGTCAACAGCCGCAATGCACACAAACTTGTCCTCCATAGTCTTACAGGTTGGGATGGATGGACCCGTGTTGTTATCTGGTATTTTAATCGTATACATAAATCAACCTATGGAAGGGGAACGATGAACGGGGTGGTAGGTCCTAATGAGCCAAAGCCATGCCGCGCAAGTTCCCTGGAGTCCAGCAATTGTTGCTGCATGCGCAAAGCAAGGACTCAGTTATCAATGTGCGCCCAACAATTTGCGCCCATCACTCATTTTCTGGAATCCATTATTTTATGCTACATATGTCTTAAAATTAAGGTTACCTGGAGCTTGTGTGGAATTAAATGTAGCATGGCGATAAGTGACCAGCAACACACACACGTGCATACGTCCCCCCACAACTATGGCCGTTAAGGGGCGCACATTTTGCTATTTTGTATGAAATCAAGACTAGATAGTATTATTGGCAACATCACGCTGCCATTTCTATGGTTCATCGCCCCTCACATATATCCATGGTTCATCGCCCCACATCGATGGTTAGCAGGGTTGTTTTATCTGGGTTTGCAGTATCCCTGGTAGGTTTCATAGCTGCTTTCTGCTCTCAACCCATTTTCGAGGGCCATGCTGACCTAAAAGAGTCATGAGCCGCCGGAAACTACCGGGCATATAGTCTTTCACCAAACATCCTTTTGGTGCACACGTGCGGCATGTAACAGGGGACCCCTGGCATGTAGGCAGTCATCGTGAAAAACCCTAAGCAACCTGCGGCACTGGTGGCGACATACATCATGCAGATGCGTCGCCATGATCGCACCGCCACCAGGCTGCTGCTGCCGACCACATTGATTGCCACCGCTGATGATTGTGGTGTTCACATGCATGGCCGTCCACTACCGATGGCTACCATCTCAGGCCCTGTGCCTACAGCTCCCCCTGGTCATCAATGCTGACCTTTTGCTAGTTGATACTGCACTGGTGCCACTGGCACTTACAGTGCGTGCCAGCATCGATCAGTCAAGGTGCAAGGTGTTCATGTTACGAAGATGAGGTTTCGGAGCTTCGCCTGCTGGGTCACAGGGTGTGGGAGGTTAGGGTGCGCGTGATTCGACTGCAGATTGTGAATATGTATTGTTTAGTAACGGTTTAAGGACCTGCTGGCACCTTATTGACCTAGACATTCTGTTAACTATTATTGGGGTCGGACATTTCCTTCATGTCCGTTGATCCACAAATAATCTAACAAGAGCCATCTAGCTGACATTGTGCGCTGGCTTCAGAGCATTGACCCGTTACTGATACGGCGAGGCCATCTTCGCACCCTGACAGGTTTGGACCCCAGCTCGCAAAGCATAGATCGAGTTAGCCTCCTGTCGGGCACGACGTATAAGTGAACTACTAAGAAGTAGGGGTTATCTATGCCTCCTGGCTCCTCGTTGCTAGGCCTAGTTATCCTGTTCCTGCCCTCCCCCGGCTAGCCGGTTTCTCCACTAGGCGGGTCTCTGGGTCTCTGGGTCCTCTTAACATCCAAAGATCGAATCCACATGTGCACCCACAACCAAGCGCTCCCACATCTACCAGACACGGCACCTCACCGGACAGTTACGGGTAGGTAGGGCTTGCCTGGAAAAGTAAGTCGCCAACACACGTCAACACACAGTCCATCCCACTGCACGTGAGTACGTCTGTATTTTGGGAGAGCAGCTATAGACGAACTATAGTCGATTCAACTGTAATCGATCAATAGACGATGCTTTTATACGATTTTTTTTATCTAGTTCATATAAAAGACTTAATTATTTTTTATTTATTTGGGGTGAAAACCACCGGGCCTGATTGTCAACTATAGCTGATTGCTACCGCTGTATATAGCTGGTCTAGTAATCGTTATTAGTTAGGTATTTATTGTTTTTAGGTAGTTGTTTTAGATTATTAGTTGTTCTAGTTAAGCAGATTTTCTCTCTCGTACTGTCACCCCTATTACCGAGTCCTAGTACTGTAAGGCCCTCGGGAATTTTGGCCGTCGCCGCCAAAACATGATTTTTTGTTCGTGAAATCTTCTTTTATTTACCTGGTCTAGAACTCCTAGATGCTATCTTTTAGCTTAAATTGCTACTTTTCCTCCATGGGTCAGTTCGGCACACTTTTGTCTTGTCGTACTGTCACCCCTGCCTATTACCGAGTCCTAGTAGTGTAAGGCCCTCGGGAGTTTTTGCGGTCGCCAGCAAAACGTAATTACTTGCTTGTGAATTTTGTTTTATTTAGCTGATCTCTCTGTTTTATTTAGCTGAACTCCTAGATGCTATCTTTTAGTTGTGATCTTTTTTTCCTCTTTTAGTCAGTTTAGCAAACTTTTGTCTGTCATACCTTCACTTCTGATGAATTTTAAACTATGATGTTTTATTTATGTTCCCTTTGTACTTTAGCTATGTTACTCTGACGCTGATGCCAGACGAGGGGAAGGGGACGGACAAGGCAAAGGCCATTACGAGGGACAGGAAAAGGGGAGGGATCTCAGAGAAATGTTAGTCAGGACGGTGGCAGTGCAGGGAAGTGGGGTAGCAGACCCCACAACCTGCACGACCACCGTAACTTTCAGGGCCAGAACAGCAGTAGAAGCGGTAGCCCCATGGATATTTAAAAGTATGATGCCGACTATAGTTGATCAACTATAGATGACATCGTCTATAGTTGATCATCAACTATAGTCGACATCGTCTATCAACTATAGTCCATGTCAACTATAGTCCATCTATTATTTCCAATCGTCTAATAGACGATAATGTGCGCTATAGTCGATAGGAAAAAATACAGACGGATGGAGTGATTTGGCAGGATACTGAAGTAGTATTATAGTATTAAGTATTCAGAGTTCAAGACTCTGCGGCTGCTGGGCAGTATTTGATGTACCAAATCTGCAACCTAACCTACTCACACCTACTCAAATCTGCAACAAAGTGAAGGATGTCGACTTCATCATCATCTGAGCTGCTGGCGTCCCCATCATCTCCTCCTACTTGGGTAGAAACGAACACCAAAAAACATCCACTAAACGAAACCTTGTCAGCAGGCAGTAAATACTATCATCGGGTTCTGGGGATGACCTGGCCAAGGTCTGGGGTTGCAGGACAGGGAGTGATGTGGGTGACAACATACATAGAAGCATCCAAGCTGTAGTAGTCGTAGACGTACGCCACACATTATTATCATATTATCATAATATAAGGTGCAATAAGCACCCTGTCAATATCTCGAGAGGCCATTGCGGCAATTAACTACTACATTCGGTAGCATGTCTTGATTTCACTGATGGACCTTAAGGTGACCTTAAATGACATAGTGAAAGAGGTCTGGTGCTTGAAAAACCCGTGAGTGCTATGACGCATGTTAAGGGGGGGGGGCCATGTCGTGACTTGGGAACACAAAAATTCCATGGCCAGGCAGGGTTGGAGATGGCAAGCACTTGGGACAGGGGTCTTAGTGCCCAAGACGTGCCCTCCAGAAGGGGGAGAGTGTAGTAGTCGTAGACGTACGGCAACACACTATCACAATATAAGGTGCCAGAAGCACCCTGTCAACATCTCCAGAGGCCTTTGCGGCAATCAACTACTACACAAGCTGGAGGGTGATGGGCGGGGAAAGCTGAAGCCTTAGATAGGTGGTTCGTTTGCTCATCAAAGTCTGAGGTTGGGCATGCAGGGATGTTAGGGATTCTGCGGTATCCTGGCTGGGGCACCTATGGTATCCATGATGACCAGTTGTTTGGACATCTTTCAATCTAGCCTTTATTTAGGGAGATATAACAGAGATACAACAGATCCAAAGCCACGTGCCCCTCCCCTGCGCTGTGCGTGGCTCGGTCTGGTCAGGCCCCTTGGTGCTCGCCCTTGTAGGGTGAGTCGCCCACAGTGTAACACCCCAACAGATTGGGTAGCTAGTGGGTAGCAGTGTCTCTATCATGACCTACCTCTATCATGTGGCAAGTGTTTATTCAAAGACGACTTCTTATTCCGTCCTGCAGGTTTTCCTACTGAAAAATAAAGTCGTCTCTTTTGAACATCGATGCATGGTCATCTCCCTACCAACTTCTAGGGGGGATAACAGCGCCTAACTTCTTAGGCGGGGCTGTCAGATGAGCTCATTATCAGCTCTGGACGATTGTTGTTAGCAATGCATAACAGCCAGCTAGAGGCCAGTTAGAGGCTGTCTGGGGCCAGTTTGGAGCTGTGACACACCCGATCCTGGAACCCAACTTGTTAACAGTGGTTATTGTTAGATACTGTTTGCAGCGGTAAGGACCTGTGAAGGAATGTGTCATCACAAGAGATAAAATCTGTTGAAAGCTGTTAGGATGAAGGAATGATAAACTGAGTGCTAGCCTTTAATGATTGTCAAAGAAAGTCGGTAGGTAGGAGCGGCCACAGGACAGTTCCTGTAAGGACCTGTGAAGGAATGTGTCGTCACAAGAGATAAAATCTGTTGAAAGCTGTTAGGATGAAGGAATGATAAACGGAGTGCTAGCCTTTAATGATTGTCAAAGAAAGTCGGTAGGTAGGAGCGGCCACAGGACAGTTGCTGTAAGGACCTGTGAAGGAATGTGTCGTCACAAGAGATAAAATCTGTTGAAAGCTGTTAGGATGAAGGAATGATAAACTGAGTGCTAGCCTTTACTGGTTGTCAAAGAAAGTTGGTAGGTAGGAGCGGCCACAGGACAGTTCCTGTAAGGACCTGTGAAGGAATGTGTCGTCACAAGAGATAAAATCTGTTGAAAGCTGTTAGGATGAAGGAATGATAAACTGAGTGCTAGCCTTTAATGATTGTCAAAGAAAGTCGGTAGGTAGGAGCGGCCACAGGACAGTTCCTGTAAGGACCTGTGAAGGAATGTGTTGTCACAAGAGATAAAATATGTTGAAAGCTGTTAGGATGAAGGAATGATGAACTGAGTGCTAGCCTTTAATGGTTGTCAAAGAAAGTCGGTAGGTAGGAGCGGCCACAGGGGATATTTGTAAACAGACCTTGAAAACAGTTCTGAAAAGTAACATGATGACAATGATAGGCTGTTACCATCTGTAGCAAATGTTTGTGATCCCAATCTGTTGTTGACGAATGTTAAATGCTGCTGAGAAGTAGGTACATATGAACAATGTAAATTTTATCAGCTGTTACAAATTGTCCTAGTCGTTTATATATGTCATGTCTGTTTAATTCTGTCTGTCATCATCCATGTCAGTGTCTGTTAGCATGGAAGCATGTAGGGGCATGAATGAATCCAGGCCGAAACCATAATCCTCCGGAAGAATCCATATTCATATAATATTTTACAGCCAAATAAAGACATGCTCAAATCGTTGATCTTGGCCCTGTCTCACACCGCACCTTGTTATCACCGCCACTTCTGTCCACACATACATTTCATCCATCAGTAGTGTTATAGCCTGACAAGCATCTACCAAAACTGGCAGCTCACGATTACCAACTTGCTTGCCAGCTTATGACACCTCACAAGTCAGTCAACCAAAGCAAGCATGCCCTTGTACTGGACCATTGAGTCCTTCCACAGATCATTGGTGCAGCCATGGACAAAGGCCCACTCCTTGACCTTCTGTTTGTTGTACTTGGCAAGTAGGCTCTCAACTGGCAGGTCAACTACCGTGTGCTTCTTGAGCTCCTTTCCAACCTTGACGGTCCCACTGGGTAATGTTAGGGTCATCTTCTTGCTGTTGGTGATCTTGTGCATTATGAAGACCGAAACCTTGTCTGTGTCGTGCACAACGTTTTCCTGCACATATATTGAAAAACGATATGAAAGAGACCGGCCAAGGATTCATAACGTTTCTTGATTTATAAGGTATTCAGGGTTCTTATAAATGATACATATTAGCACTAGCACAATATATCATCCAGGCAATTGCAGTGGCAAGCACACATATGCCATATCTAATGTGCTTGCAGTTCATAGATTGCAGCTGACACATGAATCAACATGAAATAATTTGATGAACTCACAAGAGTGCTTGTACCAAAAAGCACACCGCCAGCTAAGACCTGGGGGCTATCCTTGCCCTCAACAATGAAGACGAACTTGTCATGTTCATTAGGTGTCCCTAAGCTCTTCTGCAAGTACTCCACGTGTGACTGTGAAGACCTGTACAACTCAAACTCATCTGTGTCTGCTCCAAAGGACTTGAGCCGCAGTACATCTGCTGGCATGTATAAGGTCATGGGCAGGCTCAAGGTATATATGATGCAGACATGTAATACGCTATATAACAGTATCAGCCAGATTAGAAAAATAAAAAAGAGACATAGTGTTGTGTTTCTGGATATCCAGTTCGTAATAAGTATAAATTAGTAGGATTCCCAACAGGACTCCTGAAGCACAATGTAAGAAGTGGCAGGGCCTCATAAATTGAACTGATATATATGCAGTACTCACCCTCCATGTTGGCCTGCAGGGTTCTTTTTCCAATCCACTTTTTCCGGTTGTTCCATCTCTCCACCAGCGACTTACGGACACGAGCATATAGATCCTTGTCAGTAACACACGAATCCAAGTGAAAGCCCCGCACAATGCGGTCTCGCCCACCCACGGTATCCCAGAAGTCTTCGAGGTCCTTATCAGTCTGCAGTCATGCATCAGTACACTTCGTAAGAGCGTTGCTATTATTAATAAAGCTTTAATGCTGATGATTGAACAGGGGCCAACCAAATGTTGGCTGTTACTTTGCCTCCTGTAAGGTAGCCATACCCTAACCATAACGTAGATAACAAGCATGGCCATCATGCAAAAAATAGTGCAATACATAGAAGCAATCATGGTGTATCGTATTGACCTTGTTGCTGGCATTGAAAGAAGAAGCAGGGAATTCGAGGATGCAGTGAAAGGCAAAACCTGACCTGACTACTGGCACTCTCATGTAGGTATTCCTCCTGATGAACCTCCAGTTTGCTGACCTAAGTACCTACCATAACCTGACAAAACCACCAACCCAACCTGGGCTACCTTCATGTCCATATATGCATGCACACCAAGTGCAGAAGAAAGCACGTTCCCTCATGAACTCACCTAATGAGGCAGCAATGGAACCAATGCAAGCAGCAAAGACATGAACATGCAGCAGTCAACAGGAAAGTGAGTTAGTCCACGCAAAATTTATATATAGGGCTTACAGGGTCACAAAAGCACGCACAAAAACATGCACCCTAGGGAAGCATATAGCTGTGATGAAGAAAAGTCGGGAGCATGGTAAATAAAGAAGTGGCCAGCGGCTTACAAATAGGACCAGAAAATGGAATGAGTAAATTATATTGGGAAGGGAAAACATATGGCAGCAACATTCAGACATGGAATAATTGGGAAGAAGAAGAAGGAAACAATAAAAGTACCAGCAAAGCTTATACAACAGTCAAATAGATCACACAGAAAGGGAGAGATGGAAGTGAGAGATGTTATGAGGTATGCCTAGCCAAAGTAAGTTCCTCCCAATACATACCACATCCAAGTAGATATTGGATGCTCCATTGAAGTCCTTCAGGACTGGGTCAAAGCACTTGTACAGCTTCTCCAGGATATAACTCTTTGCACGGTGCACACCCTGTGCCGCCCCACTTCCTGATGCATCTTTGCTGCCCTCGCCTTCAACTTCCCCTCCATCTTCCATATCCCAGCTGTTCTTTCTCTTTCGCGGGTACGGGTTGGCGACTGCCTCAAACGCCGCCTCAAGCCCATTGATGAAGTTTGGTGGCACCACATCCACCATCTTGGGTTTAACACTCTCCTTGAACTGTTCAATGATTATTAAGCAGTGCAATGTATGTGACAGGTTGTAGTCAACATTGAGTTACTTCAGCAGGGTACAACATTATCAGTCATTGCCTAAGTAGTGTTGCCTTGCCAGGAATCCTTGTGCCTGTCACAATAAGACAAGTTCTTTGAAGACTTACCGTTTTAAGGCTGACCATGTTGACCTGCCTCTGGTCAATAAGGTCTTTCTCCCTGAAGCCCGAGTCATAGAGGGCTACAAACATGTCCTTTGCGGCCTTGGCTGCCCCTGGACTATTAAATGCTGGTCTGTAATCAGGCTTCCAGTTTTCCTGTGCCGTGCGTAGAAGCTGAAAGGGCCTAGATTCTACATCAAAGCCAATGTCGGCAGCCATCGCTAGTATGTCCTGAGGGATGCCAGGGAGTTCATCCACGCAATCTTCAGGCTCCATCTGGATAGCCTCCTGTCTTACAATGTTGGAAATTGGCAGGAAAGAAAAGTTGCTTGTAAGCGAAAAGATCAAAGTCGGCGGCGCAAGCAATGCAAAGGTACCTTGCTCTCAGACTCTGAAGCTGTTTCCGATTCACAATACTCCTCAGATTCTTCTGTAATGTCACGTGCTAGGATTGCTGTGAGCCCCTGTAGTCTTCTACTGCGCCGCAATTGAGGTCGGCGGACAAAATGTTTGGCTTGCGTTGTATGATTTATCCCCTTACAATTGATTTGTGAATCTAACTCAGTATTTTTTAATGGATTGGCGATAGAAAATGAACGTAAAAGACCAAGCTCGATCAACTTTGCGGTATTCCTTGCAATGCACGCTGCACGCTCGTCATCAAGGTCCGTGAATGATCGTGATGACATTTCAATACCGTCTGTTTCATGAACGTTTGCGAGCAAGGATATTATTTTGGAGATGTATGTACGGTACGACCAAATCTTGCCCCTACATACTGACATCCCTACAATGACAACAAACTGAATGTTAATATTGTTACAGGAAATACTACGAAATAGCCTTTCCAATGCTTAGGACTTGTACTTAATGAAGATTACCTAAGTTGTGCACGACGTGCAACACTAAAACTATCTCCTTGTGGTCATACTTATTTGTTTTTGGTTGCTTACAATCCTGCAACAAACTAGATAGATAAAGGATTTTGTTCAGGTGTGGACTATTGGAAATAGCTAATGGGCCTTGCCGGAGCATAAAGTATACCTTGCATAATAGGCGATAATAGTTTCATAAGTAAAAAGAAATAATATAACATGAATGAAGGGGCATAAATGCATGCATGTTGAAGAGGTGTGTCCATGGATAATGCTCTTCGCCTCCAAACAGGTGGTCCAGTGAAGCAGCTGGCCGCGATGATGAGTAATTACTCTATCGGGACCCGTGCTGCCGTGACTATACCGGCCTGTTCCACCACGCTGGGCAGAACCAAATCTAACAGTTCACACGATAACCCAAAAATAACTGCTTCTGCGCATGGCATCCCGCTGCTAGCCAGGGCACCAGGCCCCACCGATTCACGGATTCCCGTGCTAGGTGGTCGTCGCACACTGCACTCTGCTTCAAGCAGAATCGCACTTAGCTCATTGCTCCATTTGAAAGGTAAAAGCACTCAAAGACGGGCTGGAAATGTGGAAACGCGGCAATGACCGCAGCTGATGTACGAGCAGTGGCTGATGTAACGCCGCCACCGCCGCCGCCGTCACCGCTTCCACCGTCGCCGTTCCCATCACCCCGTAATCCACCATCACCGCTGCCGCCCAATCCGCCGTCACCGCTACCTCCATCGCCGCGTCCACCGTCGCCATCTCCTCCAAGTCCACCACCGCCGCCGCCACCCCTGCCGCCGTCACCGCTGCCCCCGTCACCTCTACCACCTTCTCCCAAACCCCCGCCGTCCCCCACGCCCCCTTCTCCGCCGCCGCCACCATCCCCATTGCCGCCTTTACCCCCGTCCCCACATCCACCATCACCGCCCTCTCCACCACCTCCGAAACCACCATCACCTTCACCGCCGCCGCCATCCCCATTTCCGCCATCCCCACCTTCCCCAGAGCCACCTCTCCCGCCACCGCCGTCGCCGCCGTCACCGCCGCCACCCAGCCCCCCTCCTCCTTCTCCGCCCGCTCCACCCTTTGCGCATTTTCTCCAGCATGAGGACGCTTAATAGGTCCCTCAGCTCCTGCGTGCTCGGCTGGTACTGGACCAGATCCGGGCGTACCAGTGCCGTGTGCAGCGCCACCACGTTGGTTCGGCTATGCCAGCCTGGCATGCCATGCCCCAGAGCTGTCTCGACTCCTCGCACTTCTCCCAACGCCCACTCGGTTAAGGCTCCTTGCCGTACTGCCGTGCTCCTTGCATTTTTCTTGTCCGGCGCGCTGAAGGCCAAACGTGCGCGCAGTTCTCGCAAGCCAACTTCCTCGATCTGTGTTCCGTCCCGCTGCAGCGCCACCCTGGGGGCCTCTCTGTGGGCGGTTCGGTGGGGCAGGCCTCTCTCCTTTCTCCGTTGCCATGGCGGCACGCATGTGCCGCATCTGCTCCTCCATGCGTGCCATCATGGCCTGCATGGTGTCGTTGGATGGGGCGGTAGAAGTACTTGCTGCACTCCTCCTGCTGCTCAGTGTACGACAGTCCCTGGTGTCGTGCGTGGTGTTCGCACCATGGTGACTGCAAACGTACCTCGAACTGCTTGCTGTTGTGGTGCGCTTGCCCTCTGAGCGCGGCCGTGGAGTCGGGGCTGCCATGGCGACGCTGGGTGCTGGCCTAGGCCCATCCCTGATGGCAGCCTGGCTTTGGAAGTTGATCCATAGGCGCTGTGCATCCTCCGCCACCTTGTCGAGCATGCCGTACAGGTCGCTATGCTCGGTGTAGCAATACTTGGCCTCAATGCGTTCACGCACGTCGGGGTTGAGCCCCTCGATGTACTTCTGTGCAATCGCTGGCTCTCCAAATGTGGAAACGCGGCAATGACCGCAGCTGATGTACGAGCAGTGGCTGATGTAACGCCGCCACCGCCGCCGCCGTCACCGCTTCCACCGTCGCCGTTCCCATCACCCCGTAATCCACCATCACCGCTGCCGCCCAATCCGCCGTCACCGCTACCTCCATCGCCGCGTCCACCGTCGCCATCTCCTCCAAGTCCACCACCGCCGCCGCCACCCCTGCCGCCGTCACCGCTGCCCCCGTCACCTCTACCACCTTCTCCCAAACCCCCGCCGTCCCCCACGCCCCCTTCTCCGCCGCCGCCACCATCCCCATTGCCGCCTTTACCCCCGTCCCCACATCCACCGTCACCGCCCTCTCCACCACCTCCGAAACCACCATCACCTTCACCGCCGCCGCCATCCCCATTTCCGCCATCCCCACCTTCCCCAGAGCCACCTCTCCCGCCACCGCCGTCGCCGCCGTCACCGCCGCCACCCAGCCCCCCTCCTCCTTCTCCGCCCGCTCCACCCTTTGCGCATTTTCTCCAGCATGAGGACGCTTAATAGGTCCCTCAGCTCCTGCGTGCTCGGCTGGTACTGGACCAGATCCGGGCGTACCAGTGCCGTGTGCAGCGCCACCACGTTGGTTCGGCTATGCCAGCCTGGCATGCCATGCCCCAGAGCTGTCTCGACTCCTCGCACTTCTCCCAACGCCCACTCGGTTAAGGCTCCTTGCCGTACTGCCGTGCTCCTTGCGTTTTTCTTGTCCGGCGCGCTGAAGGCCAAACGTGCGCGCAGTTCTCGCAAGCCAACTTCCTCGATCTGTGTTCCGTCCCGCCGCAGCGCCACCCTGGGGGCCTCTCTGTGGGCGGTTCGGTGGGGCAGGCCTCTCTCCTTTCTCCGTTGCCATGGCGGCACGCATGTGCCGCATCTGCTCCTCCATGCGTGCCATCATGGCCTGCATGGTGTCGTTGGATGGGGCGGTAGAAGTACTTGCTGCACTCCTCCTGCTGCTCAGTGTACGACAGTCCCTGGTGTCGTGCGTGGTGTTCGCACCATGGTGACTGCAAACGTACCTCGAACTGCTTGCTGTTGTGGTGCGCTTGCCCTCTGAGCGCGGCCGTGGAGTCGGGGCTGCCTTGGCGACGCTGGGTGCTGGCCTAGGCCCATCCCTGATGGCAGCCTGGCTTTGGAAGTTGATCCATAGGAATCCACACCTTCCGACTCCGAATTGGATGTACTGAGGGATGGCAGGGGATGTGCCTTGGGTGCTTCTGCTCCCCGTGAATGGCGAGCGCCTGGACCAGTTGCCGGTGCTCGCTCCGGGGTAGGGCGCGGCTCGGTGTGACGCCGCGGCTATTGTATCGCTCGCGCTCTGCGGTCTCATCGACCGCGGGGGCCGATAGAGGCGAAGCGCGAGGCGGGGCAGAAGTGGCTTCCGCTACCCCTCCGGTCTGTTGAGCCGAAGGGGTCTTCTTGGGACTAGAACGAGGTCGCTGCTCAGCGGCCTGTCGCTCCCTGTCCGCTTGATGAACGATTGACCCTGCAAGGCGCTGCGCTTGCAGGGAAAGGGCCTCGTCCCACTGAGTCGCCTGCCTGCACTGGCTACGCCCGTGTGAGGCGGCTAGCCTGGCCAGGAATCTACAACCAACAGTGGGGTGATTAGCGTTAGGTCCGTGAAGGTAGCAGCCTGGTTGACACCTATAGTGCGCTACCGGGAACTCGCTCTGACGGATAGAGACGAGCTGCTGGTCTCCTCGTAGATGATTAATAAGCCAGCAGTCCGACGAGGTGTGATCCGCGTTCCACCCGTGCAACACGCAGCCGTATACCGTTTCACGGTGCCTTCTGGGCGTAGACGGTCCTGCGCCTGAAGAGGTGTGGTGCGGTCTTGTGTGATGCGCGCCCGGAGAACTGTGCGACCTGGGTCGTTGCGGGGATGACGGTGAGCGTTGGTCCCGTCTCCTTGATTCGCGACGATGTGGTGGGCTGCGAGAGCGTTCCTCGCGACGCGCGCGGTCCGATCGACGCCGGGATTCCTGCGCTTCGGACACTAATGGTCCGGAAGGCGGTAATCGTGGTTAAAAATGCGCCTGATCGTGAGAGCTAGTTCCGTTACGGAATGATAAACTTCTGATGTGAAAACCGAAGTCGGTCGATGGATGACTACGTCCCGTAGCAGAAGAGGCGAAAGTAGTGAGCTATGGAAGCTCGACTACGTATGTATAACAAGGTGTAGCGAGCTGCGGAAGCTCAGCTACGTGTATGTACGCGAAGCGCTCGAAGCCGGTCCAAGGCTCGAGCTGAGTTTCCGATAAGGGAACTTCGCCTGCAAGACAATTAGTCTTACTTACTGCTGGTCGCAGCGTGCAGTCATCAGTTTGCTGGGGATAACGCTTCGTCAGTCGACTCTCCTCAGCGCGAAGGTGTTGGACTCCTCAAGAAGTGAAGGATGTCCTCTTATCCACCGAACGGGTGGTGGATAAGGCCTTGGTGCGGTGCCCAGGGCACACTGATGTCGATCGACGGTTGACGACTTCTTCGGGTTGGGGCAGCAGACTTGGTGGCTTGGCTTGTTTGGGTTTTACAACTTTAACTCGTGTTTTTGTAAGTATTTTAAGCTCACAAAGAATAGCTATGAGACCAACTGACGAACACTTCAGTTGCTCTCGACGCGTTTATTCGCGGCAAACTTCTAGATGGGCCTTACGTCAATCATGTGTGCCAATTATTGGTTACAGCAGCATATTTATGGTTTGCCGCATAAATGCACAAATCTCTCATATTATCATGCTTAATCGATCTCACCTGCCTCATACAAGAACCGCACAGCTAGTGCGGGCCTCCACGCCTGCCTACTAAAACATACGCTATATACATGACACACCACGAGTGTATGTTTCAAACAGCATTATTTATACATCACCAAATAAGCACATTCTAGCCCAGTAACATGTGGGGTATACCCTGCAGGCTCTTACTTCCAGGAAATCATGCACATATCTGCCTGCCCTTAACAGCACTGCATGTGCTCATACAGATATTGGCAATGTACTCACACTGATGCATCGTATCCAATGACGTAATGGATTAACCACCAAGCACCTGGCAGGACAGACAGACAAAGCCAGGTGCCCCTCCCCTACGATGTGGCTCTGTCCGGTCAGGCCCCCCAGTGCTCGTGTTTGTGGGGCAAGTCGCCCAAGTGTAACACCCCTAAACACCCCTAATATAATCAGACCATCTACCTTGAAACGGAACCCTGCAATGACTGCACATGATCAATAACTGCCTTAGTAAGGGGCATGGGTGCATGTTCTCCCCATCCTGCAACTGTCATGGCATTGTAGCTTCTACACAGTAAGCAATAGGTACGCTGCTTTGTAGGATGCTGCTGAAGAGTAACACGAACTGGAGCTACATCCTTTGCCATGTAGAAAGGGTTCCCTTTTGATAACTTGAGGATGGGTACATTCATGAAGTCATCAAGAAGAGGCGAGGTAGGCTCATACCATTCTGAAACTTCAAGCACCAGATCATGACCTAAATCAGTACGATAGGATGGTAGGCGCCATGCCTTTGCAACCTTGCCAACCCACCATCCAATCTCTGGCACAGCAGCACACTTCCTGCACATGAACCATGTATGCAGAGCATTCGGACAGGAATTATCCTTACTCTGCCGATAAAGTGCTTTGATGTCAACGTAGTCATTTAATCGTACACCTGCAAGACGCTCACTGAAGCTTTGTGGTAGATCATACTTGTACGGCTCCTTCAATGCATCACTATTTTGCCACATTTCCGATGGCCACAAGTTCCTTAATACAGACTCCTGGATGGCCTGCGATCGAGGCATAAATTGTCATTGGGAAGTAGACCATGACACCCAGCCAAACGCAGCCCAGCCCAGCATACCACGGTTCTAAACTCCACTGCTTTTGAGATGCGATTACGTATCAAGACCTTGGACCTTGGAGAATTGCCATCCAAGTTTGCTAATGCCAGCGCACATTGCACTTCCTTGCATGTGGCCTGAACACCAGCATGATGTATATAGGATGGTATTCAGGTAAAACCCATGTACAAATGGATGGACTCACACGCAGAAGTTCATTTCTTTATCCCCACTCAGCAAAGGCACAATGAGGTATGCCCAAACAACTTATCAGAAATACGATTTTATGAAAACATAGTATCCAACTGTTCCTGCCTACCATGAAATGGACAACCTTGCTGGAATATTACAGAACTTACCCCGCTGCTGGTATCATTGCCAGGCCACTGAGCCCATAGCCATTCGAGGAATAAAGTCCATAGTTCCTTGTATCTTGGGTCATGGGTAAGGTACATGTCATGTAGCTGGGAGTATTGGACAGACGAGAATGGTGCCAGATCCTTAAGTCCACCAGCCCCATCAATGCATAGTGGCTGTACTGAGGGAGCCATTTCATTGCGCCAAGTCCAATAGTTGCATATGTCCTTAGTAACTGCTACACCTTTGGGAACAATACCATCCAGCATGACTACACTTTGCTGACGGTATGCATACTTAAGTACTCGCTCAATAATGTACCAAGATCGCATAACTGTGACTTCAGGTGTATCTGTCTGGGATGGAGTGGAAAATCAAGTATTGGAAAGTGAGTATAGATTAGTAAACAGGTATAATACACACATGCATATATAAATGCTGAAAATTTATGATTAGGGGGGTTACACTGTGGGCGACCCACCCTATAAAGAGTAGCAATGGGGGTCCTGACTTGACCGAGCCACAGTGCAGGGGACGGGCACACGGCTATATTATGTGGCCTACTGACGGAAATTCAGCACATACAAACGAATATACATGCAACTGAAACAATAAGCAAGGACACACCTGGCTGGGAAGACTGCCATGCATGCTGCAGGCAGAAAGCAAAGTAGCAGGCCTACCCAGGCTACATGTACAGCAGCATACCTTTTTAACCATCTTCACCAGACGCCCCATGAGTGCTTCGTAGCCCCACATGGCTGTTGTGTATGAAGGACCAAGGGTGAAGAGACGCTCCACAAGGTGCATTAAATTATGGGCCTTAATGTCCAACTCAGTACATGGTAAATAGATCTCCATTAGAGAGAGGGCATGTGCCATGGCATCTGTAAGCTCTTCTTGGGTGCCAAGGGGGACCGCATCATCCAAAAGATAGGAAACCGAGCACAGAATCTGCTGCAGCACCATGCGCTGGACAGGTGTGAGTGACTTGGCATGCTCCAGTAGGTAGGCACCATATGGACTGGCCCAGAAACACCAAACTGACATCTTCACCCCTGATCCTCCAATTGTTCCAGCAAGCCTTGCACCACCACCATCACCTTTGGGAACATCCTTTGAGAGTTTCCTGGTTACGGCCTGCATTATAGTTTGATCAACCTTGCTAACTATGCAAGGCTCCAGAGTCCTATTGTTAATACCAAGCTCATACCTGCATGGGTGTACATACATATATAATATAAGGATAATATTGCAAGACTATCACAAGTAAACCATTGGAAAATGCACCGCAAGCATACGTACCCTTTCACGCGGTCAGTAACTCTTGAGGAGGTCAGGATGAGGTCAAAGAGCTGCGCGATAAATTGGCCAATTGTATGCATGGGATCATACTGCAGCCCCCTCTTACTTGAGAACCCGGGAGCCGATGTGAGTAATCTGTCACGCCAGGAGCGTGTTGGGTGCTGCAGATTCATCTCTTCAGGATTTGGTGGGATGCCAGGATATAGATCCATAACATCAATATCGACATCGCTGCCTTCATCATCACCACTTTCATCTACATCTGTTGATGTGACGTCATCATCAGGAAAATATTCTGAACTGACATCTGACAAGGTCCCGTTTACTGGGCTCCTCAGAAGATGGGTGCCATGCATGTCATCATCAACCAAGACCTCTGGTACCTGATGAACATGCATACATGTCTTGATGTCAGTTGTGCGTGTTTAGCGTGCTGTTGATGAGGTGGTGCATGATGATACATGAATATTCATAATTTTTGGAATGTTCAACACAACATAATGCCAGACACTTCAATATTCATCCCAAATGGCACACATACATAAGTACCGCCCACAGGTCCCCAGCCAGCATTGCACAACGTTGAGGAGGAAGCCTCACCTACAAATACTGCAGACATCCAATAACTGACCTTGTGTTGCTGAATCAGGTCTTCCTGAGTACGTTCTGGTGCACAACGTACATCTGAATTCCAATCAGCACGTATGATGGTACTGTTGTCAACATCAAACATCTTTGGTCCCGTTGATGAATTGCCAGGGCCCTTTCGCCATGACCATTTGGTGGCATTGTTAAGTACAGCTGCCAGCCCTCTCAACGGGGAAGCTGTGCTCAAGAAGCGGAAGAACTGGCCATATAGGTACTTGCTGGGACCCCAAGTCCCTGGATGCCAGCACTTGAAGCAGCTGTACACTGATGTGGGTGCACCTGTCATACCTACAATCTTCTCAATTGCACGGTAATCACCACCAAGGACCTCTAACTTAACCTTAGCAACTGAACGCGTGCCATTGTCTGGATGTGTATAGGGCAGCCCTTCTGTGTGCAACATCGTTAACTCCTCTGCCATCAATGCAAGGACATCATGGATAGGTACGGAACCACCATGGCCAATGTCATCACGTTTGCCAGGAACAATGCCACATAGACCAATGAGGCCAGGTCGATACCTACATATATATATGGCGGATAAGAAAATTAATATACGTTAAGGTATTCAACGTGAAGGTATTGATGACCTCGCACACATACACACCTGTAATCTGGGCTAATGTTGTACAGAGTTAAAACTAGTGGCCACATTGAGTAAGATGACTTGAACTTGAAGGGGTTCACACCATCTGTGTGCACACCTATGTGTAGTGTCAAAACATCCATATAATTCTCATGTATCAAGTCAGGGAGAGTGTCCAGAATGTCACATGCAAAACCTGGCACTGAGCCCCGTTGCTGTTGAGGCAGCTGGCAATGCTGAAGCATCTTAAATGTAGCTGGATCATGCAGGAGAGAAGTTAACCAGTCAGAAATAGGCCTGTGCAAATACGGTTCAGTATGACTGTCAGAGCAGCACATATATAGAAGGACAAAACCATGACACCAAGCCCACATTTCAAGCGCACCTATATAAGAACTTCAGTGCTTCCTTCCTGGACTTGTTGCAACATGTGCATGTAGTCTGCCACTTATCTGTAGAACGGTAGAGAAATCCGCAAGGGCAGAGGTCATATCCAACAAACGGCTTCCCGTCCAGGATTCCACGGTGCTCCAGGAATGTGAGGCAATGCCGATACTCTTGGGGACGTAGCTCCTCCGGAACTGGATAGGGTGCTCCACTTCGAGTCATTACTAGCTTAAGGTGATCAATAACAGCTTCACCAGATGCATTGTGCTTAAAACGATGGAGGACAGCATTTAATATATCTTGCTCCATGCCTTGCAGTAAAGCTTCCACAGATTCATGACTATTGCAGCTCCTCCATTCACCCTGGCTTGCTCCACTTGGAGCCCATGTATCAAAGCAACGAATACGAACTCCGCCATCACCATCACCAGGTTTTTGGGGGACAGGAAAGACATCCTGAATTGCCGCACGTTCTCCTGCATCACGATGTAGTAGAAGATCCGGTGAAGCAACCTGGCCTGGAGATGGTGGAGATAATAAGGAATATGGCTCTTGACTGGTATTGGGCTTGTTCTCAGGCTGAGGTGCTGTAATGCCATGGGGATGAACAGCCAGAGATGGATAATCCGTCAAGTTAGTTCTGCTCCTTCTTTCCAGATTGAATGTCTGAGCCTGCTTGCAGGGCTCCTGTGTACCCTGAAGAGAATCCTTAAGCCGTTGAGCAGTGTCTCTGACCTCAGCCACAAGTGTACCCACAGGCAAGAAGTGTGGCTCTCTCCGTTGCTTGCTCTTCTGAATAGGAAAGGCATCTTTTCTATGATGAGAATACACTGTTCTCATAGCACGAAGAACTGGGTCACCAGCACTTGCCAGGATATCAGGGACACACAGCTGGCACAAGCAGTATGCACGTTCCTTCTCCCCTGCTGGTGCCATAAACCAGGTGAAGGGAATCAGTGATGTTAACACGAAGGCAAGAAGCAGTATTGGCCAGATAGGACATGTTATTGATTGTGAAGTTAGTACACCATCATAACCACCAGGTGGGGACGACCTTACTGGCGCCATTTGATTGTCGATATATTTCGGTAATATTATGTTATGCTATTTAGAAGCAGTTTGGACTCGAATGAAAAGCCTTTTTACGCTTAGTGTACGAATGCGACCGTGGTCGCGATGGTCACGTTCGTACACATGTTACCAGGGCATTCAAACACTACTATATTTTACACAAGCAATCCTATGTTAGACAGTTTATGATGTGAACTATTTAGTGCAGTACTTTCCTGGTAAATGCGTAAGTTTCTTTCCAGGCCATTGACAGTAAGGATATAGCAAATAAACATTTCTTTAGTCCAATGCATCACTTACATTTAAATGTATAAATTTATTTGTTTGCGAAGAAGTGGCGGACAGTGCATGGATGGACCGGGCCGGCGAGGCGGCCCGCCAGCGCCCATGGCCAAACGACCTACTTTTCTTGCCGGAACTGTGCTTCTTAATAATAAATTTATGTTATATAACTTAGTGCTTTTCTGTGACCCAGGCACCACTGGGCGACCCTAGGACTTGAAAACCCCTTCGTTGACAACCTAGAAAAACATTATCTCTATGCTTAGGTCGATGTGAAAGTTTAAAAAAATGTATAACATGTAAGTGTTGTGCAAACTTCATTTCGGCCGCTCTTGGCAAAGGCAGCCGGTGGCTATGACCAGCTAGAAGCAGAGTATGACACACCTACAATTGAAAGCTGGAATGTATTATGCTTCATGCCCCCTTTCTGCCGAGCACAAAGCCATTTCATTCGGGCCTCATCGCCCATGGTGATACACATTTGGGACCCGTGCTGCCATGACTTTACCGGCTTGTTCCACCACGCTGGGCAGAACCTGATGTAACAGTTCACAGGATAGCCCGAAAACAACCACTTCCACGCACGGCATCCCGCTGCTGACCAGGGCACCAGGCCCCACTGATTCACGGATTCCCGTGCTAAGTACTCATCGCACACTGCACCCTGCCTCAATCAGAATCGCCCTTAGCTCATTGCTCCATTTAAAGGGTAAAAGCACCCTGCGCATCTTCTGTAGCATAAGGACGTTCAATAGGTCCCTCAGCTCCGGCGTGCTCGGCTGGTACTGGACCAGATCCGGGCGTATCAGTGCTGTGTGTAGCGCCACCACCTTGCACTTCTCTTGTCTGGTGTGGTGAAGGCCAAGCGTGCGCGCAGCTCTGGTAGACCAACCTCCTCGATCTCTCCGACTTCATACACTATCTGAAATCTGTGTGCGCGTTCTTGCCTTCCTAGTTCAGATGACACGCCTAATTTGCGCCCGTCTCATTTGCCACATCCGCGGCTCACGCATGACGGCAGCACCCACTAGTTCCTCCAGATGCTTGGGCACCGCCACTCCCATCTTGGGCCCGGTGTCGGCAGCCTGGGCTTGCTCACCCGGCACCCGTTGGTCCATGCACCGTGGGCAGTACCAGGCACCTTCCGGCACTTCGGTCAGCGGTGGCTTGAGGCAATAAGTGTGCCATCCAGCACCGCAACCATCACAAAGCAGCATCCATCTTTCACCATCAGGGAATTTGCACACCTCACAAGGCAAACTGGCAGAAGGCCTAGCTAGCCTAGGATATATGGTGTCCTCGTCGATGGGCAAATGACATGGGGCAGTGTTCGTGACGCGCGCCGTGATACAATTGCCACATCGTCCCTCTAGCTGTAGCACACCCGTTGGCCGGCCACCCATCACACCTCCCCTCAACCGCACATACCTAAGCGAATCACGGTGCTGCGAGATGAGAAGGTTGGCTCCTGCGATAGCCATGTGCCTTCACAGAATGGCGGCGCGATGCATGATAGCTCGTGCTGCCGCCTCGGGGTCATCTAAGTCCACCTCATGTGAAAACCTCTCCCTTATTGCCGGTGGAATGGAGGGCTCCACCGCATGTAAGATGTGGTAAGGCGCTACGCGAGAGGATGACTGCACGGAGCAGTTATATCCAAGCATCACGTACGCCAGGTGCTTGTCCCAGTTGGTATTGCCTCCTCCGGCCTGCGCTGATGAACCGCCATATTGTCCAGGCGCGTGCTGTCTGCCTCCAATCCCAGGATCATTTCACACTCTTCAGGGTAGAGTGCGTCGTACTGTCCCGTGACATTGTTGTGCACGGGCGTGCTCCGCGTTAGAGAGCCAGAAGTGCCGACGCATCCAACCGAGCCAGGATACAGAGCCCTGACTGGGTTGTCCTTGTGATCACATGGGTACAAGGGGCTCGCCCTACTCCAGAGCAGTTCAGGCTGCGGCGTTCTTGGTCACTTGTAAAGCCTTCGATGGAGCCTTGAAGTTTGGTGGGGCCTTGTCCGGGTGCTGAATGTAGCACTGGGACTCGTGATGCCCAAAGCGGCCGCAATAATCGCATGTGCCGCCTTCCTTGTTCCGTCCCACCCCAGGGCCTCCCTGGGGGCCTCTCTGCGGGCGGTTCAGTGGGGCAGTCCTCTCCCCTCTCTCCGTCGCCATGGCGGCGCACATGTGCCGCATCTGCTCTTCCATGCGTGCCATCATGGCTTGCATGGTATCGTTGGTCGGGGTGGCAGAAGTGCTCGCCGCACTCCTCCTGCTATTGAGCCTGGCTGCCCGGCTTGGGTTCCTTCGAGGGTGCGCCTGGTCCGCCAGGAATGCAGGTCCTTAGAAGCTTGGGTAACGGCGACGCAACTCCACGCGTCGCTTGTATAGGTTCAAGCGGTTTTGCCAGGCCAGGTATGGGGTGTCTGGGTGACCCCGCTGTGGCTCCCTGGCAGCAAAAATGTCCTCAAGGCGCTGCAGACGTGGGACCGAATCGGCAACCCGCTCCAAGGGTTGCTCAGTTCCGTCGTCTAGCACCTCCGTCAAGGAGACCTGCCTGGTAGGCGGGAAGATGTTGGTTGGAATGACGTAGTAAGGCCTCGTACCTTCGGTTTGCCCCCAGTGTCCCACCGGATCAAACACTGGCGACGACCTAAATGTAGGCCTGGAGTTACGAATCCCATACGAGTTAAGGTGAGATGGCTCGTATGGGTAGTACCTCCCAGCGAACCTGCTCCACAGCCTTCCGGGATGCTGTGGGTCCTGGAAGACTATGACGTTGGGCTCTGAAGGGGCTGGGTCGCTACTCAGAGGGGTTACCACCTGGTACCGAAGGTCAACCTGCGTTGCCTTGTCGCAGGTCTCTATCACCCGTAGCTTCTGAAGCGCAGTGGAGTAGGGGACTATTTGCGGAGGATGGAGGAACAAGTCGATTGTTTCCTCAAAGTCCTCCGGTATGGCACCTACTGATTCCGAATCGGATGTAGTGATGGATCCGGATTGCAGAGGGTGCGCCTCGGGTGCGCGCGCTGCCGATGGTGCTGGTACCCGCTCCGGGTTACGGGGCGGTTCTGCCTGAGGCTGTGGTGATGGCACTCGCTCGCGTCCTGGGGTCTCTTCGACTGCAGGAGCCGCAAGAGGGGAAGCGCGTGGCGGGGCCGAGGTAGCTACCACTACCCCTCCGGTCTCTTGAGCCGAAGGGGTCTTCTTGGGGCTTGGTGGTTGTTCAGCCGCCCCTTGCTCCTTGTCGGCTTGGCCGACAGATAGCCCAGCTAGGCGTTGTGCCTCTTGCGATAGCGCCTCCTCCCACTGGGTTGCTCGCCTTGTGTAGCTGCGTCCGTGAGACGCAGTTAACTTGGCGAGGAATCTACAGCCCACGGTGGGATGGTTAGCGTTGGGGCCGTGCAGATAACAACCTGGCTGGCAGCGATAATGTGCTACCGGAAATTCGCTTTGCCGGATGGAAACAAGCTGTTGATCACCACGTAAATGGTTAATCAACCAGCAATCAGAGGATGTATGATCCGCGTTCCAGCCGTGTAGAACGCAACCGTAGATGGTCTCGCGGTGCCTCCTCGGCGTTGATGGTCCTGCGCCTGAAGAAGGACGGAGCGATCTTGTCTCGTGGGCGCCCGGAGAACTGTGCGACCTTGGCCGTCGCGGGGGTGACGGGGAACGTTGGTCCCGTCGCCTCGACTCGCGACGGTGTGGCGGGCTTCGGGAGCGTTCCTCTCGCCGCGCACGCTCCGATCGGCGTCGCGACTCCTGTGCTTCGGACACTAAAGGTCAGAAGGGCAGGGCAGTGGCCGAGGTTAAAAGACGTCTTGAACCTGAGAGTTGGTTCCGCTAAAAGGCGTTGAACTCTCAGTGTATGTGGGCCAAGATTGGCCGATTGATGATTACGCCTCGTTATTTATAGGTGAAGGTAGTGAGCTATGGAAGCTCAAATACGCGTGTTAAGCAAAGGTTGTAGTGAGCTGCGGAAGCTCAGCTACATGTATGGACGCGAAGCGCTCGACGGTCCAAGGCTCCAGCTGAGTCTCCGATAAGGGAAGTTCGCGTGCAAGACAATTAGTCTTCAATTCTGACATAACGAACGCACTTACTGCTGGTCCCAGCGTGCAGTCGTCAGTTGGCTGGGGATAACGCTTCGCCACTCGACTCTCCTCAGCGCGAAGGTGTTGGACTCCACAAAAGGAAGGGATGTCCTCTTATCCACCTACCGGGTGGTGGATAGGGCCTTGTTGCGTTGCCCAGGGCACACAGAAGTCGATCGTCGGTTCAACGCACGATGACTGCTTCGGAACGGGAGACGGACTTGGTGGACGTGGCTTACTTATCGGTTACAGTATGATATGGATTTCTTGATGGTGTTTTACGCTGACAAAGAATTGCTTTGACCGGTCCGTGCGGCCTCTATACTGTACGATAGCGACCATGGTCGCGGTGGTCACTTCCGTACATGCATGGTACGTATTAAAGTTTGAAAGGTTGTGATTAATTTTGACGGCCACATTCAGGAAGTTCCATATTACGAAATTTCGCTGCCTGATCACAAGGCTGTGGCCAATTTTTCCGTCTTGACTGCCGTCACTTGAGCCGCGATAACAACTGCGACTTGGATGCGTTAGTTTGCACATTACTATTTGAAACAACTATCACATTATGTCAAGTGAAGAAATCTTAGCTAGCTTGTGTGACAGTATAGAAATTGTGAAGTCGGCTCAATTGAACGTCAAGTACTTGAGCTGGAAGTATGCGTGCTGCATTGCTGTTCATCCCAAGGGTGAACGATTACAGTACAAAGGCTTGGTGGCTGCGGCGCCTGTGTCCTCAATGGCCGTGGACATCTGGGACATCACGTACACGAAGGAGGTTAGTGTGAGCATTGTAATATCATTGAATTCATGATCATCCGTTAAATTTGCATGGCAGGAGCTTGGTGCAAAACATGCTTGGGAAAGCTTGCAGTAAGGGTTCTTGGTGCAGAAGCTGGTGTAGTGTAGGGACGGCCCATATTACCATAGGGTTGTTAGGTTTGGGGTTTTGATGTTCTATATTCAGTCCGTACTAAGTAAGTACATAACGGTTTATTGCTGACACCATCTTCCCTGTGGGCCCAGGGTGCTGAGCCATTTTGCCTTTCACAGGCACTTGGAACTGTGGTGAAGAAGACATACTTCAAGGACTACCTCATTCAGGGGGCAAAGGAGCACGTGCACCGAACATTTGGCTCCACCTACAACAACATGGACTTGGACACGAAGATAAGCATGGTGAACGCCGAGGCGGCCAAGGCACCCAAGCCGCAGGATGGCCAGATTGGTCACACTTACAACGCCAAGTATTTCTGGCCCCAACGACCATGGGTGGATGAGCTGAAGGTAAGGCATCACACAGGTGTGCAATGCCAGCTAAGACAGCTGCCACCTTGTCAGGATGACATTGCTGTATGTTTTATTACTTAGCAAAGTGGTTTGCCACTGCACCAGGGCTGTTCATGGGGGTCTGATGCTTCTGGTCATTTTACAATTTCCTGGGTATCCGTGGATCAGCCATGACATCCGGGATGAAGAATACCATTAGGCAGATAGAGACTGCCGTTGCTTACATGATTGACTAATATTATGCTGGTCACAAGTACTTATGTGTGGTGTTCTTTAGCCAAACATGCATGCAAGCCTGCACACATGCACCTTCTGCACCATGGTCTATGCCAGCAGCATCAGCAGATTTACTTGATACTAGAAATGTCTATCATCTCAACTGCCCCATATATTGTTAGCCTACCCCATCGTATGGTTGCAGACCCCCACCTATTCATGAGGGGGGTTCAGAAAGTGCTCCACCTTTCCGTACACATTGATGGGGGGTTTAATCCCCTTCTGGTGCCATACGTAAAACAATCATTCATGAACATCCATCAGTCAACCTTTCAATAATGATTATAATTCAGACATTACAAGTTACAGTGCACATGCCACTCATATTCCATGCTTTCAGAGGCTCATGAAGGAGAAGGAGAAAATAGTGAAGCTTAGTAAGCTACAACACCTGCTGGCCATTGGCCGTCAGCAACAGGCGGCAGCTGAAGCACTGGCATTCCTCTCTGCTGGAGCACGAAATGTCTCCGCAGTTCCCACTCAGCAACCACATACTGCACACTTACTGGCAGCTGTGCCCATAAATGCTGCTGATGTTGCTACTGTTGCTGGTGAGATTATGGCAGAGGCTGCTCTGTCACTTGAGCAGCTGGGACGTGGGTTGCCAGCAACACATCTGCCAGCAGTCCTCACATATGCTCCTGAAACAGCGGAGATAACTCACCTGCTGCCAGCCATCGGGGACTTGGGAACAGAAGTGGTGCCGGCTACAGAGGTAACAGTATTGCAGGGCCCAGTGCCGGAGACAGACCTCACGCAGCCACCAGAGGATGTTGAGGATGGGGGGATGGAGGGAACAGCCACGGGCACCACGGCAGGTTTGCAGAATATGGCGGCAGATCTCCCACAGTTGCCAGACATACAGGAGCAGGGTGGGGATGTGACAGCTGTACAGCAGTCGGCGCTACCGATCACCGACACTGATCTCACTCAGCCACCAGCCATGGGGGACCTGGGAACAGAAGTGGTGCCGGCTACAGAGGTAACAGTATCGCAGGGCCCAGTGCCGGAGACAGACCTCACGCAGCCACCAGAGGATGTTGAGGATGGGGGGATGGAGGGAACAGCCACGGGCACCACGGCAGGTTTGCAGAATATGGCGGCAGATCTCCCACAGTTGCCAGACATACAGGAGCAGGGTGGGGATGTGACAGCTCTACAGCAGTCGGCGCTACCGATCACCGACACTGATCTCACTACCGAGGCAACAGTATTGCAGGGCCCAGTGCCGGAGACAGACCTCACGCAGCCACCAGAGGATGTTGAGGAAGGGGGGATGGAGGGAACAGCCACGGGCACCACGGCAGGTTTGCAGAATATGGCGGCAGATCTCCCACAGTTGCCAGACATACAGGAGCAGGGTGGGGATGTGACAGCTGTACAGCAGTCGGCGCTACCGATCACTGACACTGATCTCACTCAGCCACCAGCCATGGGGGACCTGGGAACAGAAGTGGTGCCAGCTACCGAGGCAACATTATTGCAGGGCCTAGCGCCGGAGACAGACCTCACGCAGCCACCAGAGGATGTTGAGGATGGGGGGATGGAGGGAACAGCCACGGGCACCACGGCAGGTTTGCAGGATATGGCGGCAGATCTCCCACAGTTGCCAGACATACAGGAGCAGGGTGGGCATGTGACAGCTGTACAGCAGTCGGCGCTACCGATCACCGACACTGATCTCACTCAGCCACCAGCCATGGGGGACCTGGGAACAGAAGTGGTGCCGGCTACAGAGGTAACAGTATTGCAGGGCCCAGTGCCGGAGACAGACCTCACGCAGCCACCAGAGGATGTTGAGGAAGGGGGGATGGAGGGAACAGCCACGGGCACCATGGCAGGTTTGCAGAATATGGCGGCAGATCTCCCACAGTTGCCAGACATACAGGAGCTGGGTGGGCATGTGACAGCTGTACAGCAGTCGGCGCTACCGATCACTGACACTGATCTCACTCAGCCACCAGACATGGGGGACTTGGGAACAGAAGTGGTGCCAGCTACAGAGGTAACGGTATTGCAGGACCCGGCGACTGAGGCAGACCTCACACAGCCACCGGAGGAGCAAGGGTCACAACTTGGGGACGGGGGTGAAGAGGTCACTGAGGTGGAGAAGGGTGGCCAGGTAAGTTGGTTTGTGAGTCATGTGAAACAGGCAGGTTAACTAATTTCATACGGGTGCAGTGTACAGGTTTAATGGTCATTGGCCTTACTTTATAACAAGTGACATATGTATAGTTTTCAACTCCATCCTGCCTGAATACAAATGTGTTCATGGGACAGCAAGTTGGCCATTTCAGCTGTATGGATATGTTGGATTTGTTGTATGTCGTACAATCTTCACCACCCAATATGCAATATTGTCTATCATAAATGTCTTGCTCCTGACCATATGGCATCACATCCTTTTCCCTTGCCTGCTCACCTGAACTGTCTCATAGGAGGCGGCAAGTGGCTCAGGTGTCGGTGCGAGCTACCAGACGGCATCCACATTCATGGTCGGTGTCTCTGCAGGCGACTCAGGTGGCCCGACCATGGGTGAAAGTCAAGCCTCAGGATCCCGAGGTGCTGGATCCCCGGTTAACCAAGGCAGGCGCACATTACAGCTCCGAGAACGGGTGATGACCCGGGCAGTTGCCCGGGCAGTGCAGGAGGGGAATGACAGCAGCTATGGCCCAAAGAGGAAGGTAGGTCATCGTATTCATCCAATACATTTGCTGCATCTATCCGCAACTGGGGAATTCATTATTATCAAATATCATGCAACATTTCAACCAGTGTTACATTGGCGCTAACTCCTAGTACTGACCCAACATAACATCCTTGGGTCCAACTCAATGTAGCATACACTGCTTCATACATGTCCCCATGCCCCCTAATTTAGGTGCCCAGGCTGGTGATGTGTTAGGGTTATGTCACAACACAAGAAGCACAAAAGTTTATGCGGTTATACTGGGTAATAAACTACTAAATAACACCTATTGGGTGCAAGGTGCAAGGTGCCTACGACCATCACAGGCAGTTCACTGCAAGGGGGGAAAGGGATATAATAAGGGAATTTACCCCCCAGGAATCATGCACTATTTACACTTTCAGTCTGAAGTGTTTGCAGTTCAGCACCTTGACAGTTCGCAATACAACCCACTCCATGCACAGCAGGCTGCTCAAGCGCCGGGCTCAAATGCTGGCAAGAAGATCAAGAAGCACACGGCACCATGTGCTAACACTACAGAGGCTGATGGCACGTGCAGGGTGGAGGATGACGGTGACAAAGATGATGTGGGTGCCGGTATTGTGGTGGGTCGTCCTTTTATATCCTGCTGTACCCATTACAGTTACTGGACTGTACTGGTACGTAATTAAGTATACTTGTTTAAAGTACTTGTGTGCATGGCCCATATATGCACTGAAATAGATGAATCAAACAATAAGAGATGGTACAATTTATTGAGAAAAATATGTGCATGCATAACCGGCAATACAGATACACACACAGCATATAACTGTGTGTACCTTGTGTGTGTGCCCCCCAATGCAGTACAAGACAATTGAGAGCAGTGTGTACCGTGTTGACTCACTTGCTGATGTACCACGAGCTTTGGCACAGCACGGGATTGCCATCATAACTTTGCACAGCCTCAAGGACACTGTGGGCCCAACACAGCTGCGGACGGCTCTCCGCTTTGCACACAAGCACGCCGGTGCCATCTTCCAGGACATCCCACGGGACGATAATGGCAACTTCATCCCAGAGCGTGACATCAGTGGAAGAGAGACAGATGTCCTGATGTCTGATTTTGGGACCGGGCAACGGAGGCAGATCATCCTTGATGGCAAGCATGATGAAATCCTGGCCAACTTCCGTGGTAAACCTTTTTCCTGCCAATGGTTTCATCGATAACCTCATACTGTTACTTATTGCAGCATTTACTTCATGCAGTATTTGAAATGGTGGTAATATACCTTAACTTATTACATACTTATGCTGTGCGGCAATGCCTCTGCTATACTGCTGCATTTTATTTACTTATCTGTACTATCCCGACTATTTACCTCTATCTAAAGGTGCGGTTGAGACGGAGCTGGACATCCTGCGCACAAAAATAATGGCAGGCCTGACCTCGTACATCAATCCACCTGCCATGCTCATCAATACGCAGTCTGCACGTCAGAAGCCTGTTAGCCGCCAATGCTGGCACACGGACCTCAGTGAGGGCCAGACCGGCTTCGTGGCGATTGCAGCCGTACAAAATTTTTCACTACTTGTCTTCCCGGGCAGCCACATAGAGGTGCAGGAGTGCTGGCGGCTGCAGGGCATGCTAAAAAAGGGCGTCATTAGTGAGGCCTCTTTCAAGGCATGCCTCGGTAGCCATTCCTTCAAGGCCGTGCGGATGAACCTCGAGCTTGGCGATATCCTCTTCATGTCCGGCCATACCATCCATGCAGGAGACCGGGGCAGTGATAAGCACCCTGCCCTGCGCATGCATTGGTATGTGACCGATGAAGAAAAAAAAAATGAAACGTCACAGATTGTCCTTTATGGCGATGACTTTGCCAACAGGTTTCAGTAATGTGCATGCCTGTAGTTGGTTGTGTACACAGGCACACATGCAGTTATGAGGGAGGGGGTTGCAGCCAGCAACTATGGTAGTATGCAGAGCAGGTGAAGATGAGATATGAGGATGCATGTCAGGATGAGGGGCTGTGGCCAGGGCCACATACATTGCATGTATTTTTGCTACTTACATTTCATCCTGAACCTCTTGGCATATACCCTACTCAATCTCATGGGCCAGCAGTACCTTACATGCAGCAGGGTTGCTTGCCTGTCATGTGACATAGCATGATACGGATCTTTTGTATGGGCTACCTGTATATGGAGATATTTGGGTTGATTTGCTCATTTGTTGGTCTATGGTCATGAGGATGCCTTGAGCCATAGTATGGTTTAGGGCCATACTTCACTGCAGTGTTCTTTGTGCATATGGCTTGGCTTGTCATTTTCCTTTTTAATGCCTTGACTGATATTGCGGTATCATGATTGATGGTGTATGTAACAGACATGTTGACCTAATAACACAGCAGGTAGAACAGTTGCATTGGGGTGTTACACTGTTTGCGACTCGCCCTACAAGGACGAGCACCAAGGGGCCTGACCAGACCGAGCCACAGCGCACGGGAGGGGCACGTGGCTTTGTATGTCTGTCCTATTCTGCCACGTGGTCCCCCTCTCACTCGGACCAGCTACAGCAAAGGAAGACTAGTCTGGCCACTAACAGAGCACTGAGGAGCAGCACGAAAACAAGGAGGGAACAGGGGGCGACTAACTGCACAAAGAAGGGGACTACTCTCCTCCAACACAAAACTGACCTAGCAAGAGCCTGACAAAGACACACAGAAGTCCTCAGAGGAGAGACGCCAACAGGAGAGCACACTCAAACACAGCCAAGAAGGAAGAACCCAGCTAAAGACAGAGGGGGGGATGACGAGCCAAATAGGTGCCCCCCTAGAAAGCCTCCCGGCCCCACCCACAGCTGGCCCCTCAATCTCCTGCACTGCACAAGAGGGAAAGACCCTTCTCACTGCTCCCCCAAACCCTTAGAACCCGGTGCCTGGACACAGGCAGTTTGCAGTCTGTTACAGGATTCAAGTCCCAACCAATATTCATTAACACCACCAAACAGCCTAAAACACGCCATAACACCATCAGACAGTCATTTGTAGCAATCAACAACGTGAATTCCTGTTCTACTTTGTCAACATTGTTGTTGACAGCCAGGTGGACCTGCACCTGGTGTATGTAACAGAGACGTAGACCTAATAACACAGCAGATAGAGCAGTTACAGGCTGTTACAGGATTCAAGTCCCAACCAATATTCATTAACACCACCAAACAGCCTAAAACACGCCATAACACCATCAGACAGTCATTTATAGCAATCAACAACGTGAATTCCTGTTCTACTTCGTCAACATTGTTGTTGACAGCCAGGTGGACCTGCACCTAGCCCAAACACCATCAGACAGCTCCCGATTTGTTAGAGACCTCTGTTACACTAACATTTTCTAACAGGCAAGCCAGTTAGGCGCTGTTATCCCCCCTATAAGTTGGTAGGGTCTTTGATTGAGTATATCTACAGTATCACTATGGCTACAGAAAACTGCGTATCGGGCGCGTTACATTGCTTTTGGCTGCGTAAGGAGCGTAAGCACGCGAATCCCGGTGCGAATCCGTGCGAATGTAACGCACACCCGTAACGCAGCGGACGGAAAACTATATGCTAAAGCTTGCGTCTGCTAAAAAACTTGATTCAGCGAGAATATTCTTTAAGATTTAGGCACAAAAATAAATTTAAAACGCAGTTTTACCATAGTACAAAAATCCTGAAAAGCGAATACGCAATCGCATCGGAACGCACACAAATATCACGAAGTTCGCTCGCATACGCGATTTGCGTTAAATATGCGAAACTGTTAACACGGGGTAAAAGTCGCGGACGCCTAGGGACAATAAAAATAAACCTGATAATTGTCGAGCAAATAATGGGTTCATTGCGTTGGGAGATTTTGTAAAGGCCTCATGTAAAAGTAAGGTCTTCCAGCGATCGGTACGTGCGCGTACTTCAATATCGCGATCCTACGCACGGAACGCAAAAATTAATGTGCAGCAGTTTACAAAGAAAAACTCCAAGGAGCCCATATATAATACAATAATATGACTTTCCGACAATTGGGCCTGCTTCTATTTCGTGCATTTGTAGGCTGTTGCTTTATTTTCGCGGCGTATGGATGGAAAGGCTTCTTTAGGACTCAGCCCAGCTTCAATGCCACACAAATGGGGGGGTGGCGGGCCCTGCATTTACTCCCCGGGCCGGTGCCCGGGAACGCCAGGCAGCACTGGCCCTGTCAGTACGGCGCCTGCTGGGTTAAGCTGAGCCCCGAGCTCCCTGCACGTTACGAATGTCCCCCTGGCGAAAGTACATGCTAGGGCCCCCCAGCCGCCTCTTGCCACCAAGAGCACGCGCATTTTGCCCGTAGCAGCAATAATTGCTATCTGCCTGAACCCGCCGGGGGCCAAGTGAATTCCCAGGTACTAATAATCACGCTTCTGTTAAGACTGTTATTTTCTACTCAAACGTTGGTCCCTCACCACGACTATGCGGGTGTGCTTCCCTACAGATTGTCGAGACCGGCGGCTGACTGCCCTCCACTGGCCTCCCACCCTGGCCGCCCCCTCCTCCTCCCACCCGGCACCTCCTCTCACCCACCCACCCTGTTGTCCGCCTCGGCCTCGGCCTCCATCTCTCTACCCTCGCCGCTCTCCCAACCGGGCACCACATCACCCAGAATCCCTGGATGTCGCCCCTCCACGGCATCCTCCACAGCCTTCTCCACAGCCACGCGCTACACGGACACGCCGAGCGTGATTGTGAGCGTGTCAGACAGACTCAACGTATTACGCATCGATGCTGTACGGGAGATGTTGCGTACGGCACTTCTGGACGAGCGGGCAGCATTGTTGGAGGATATGGAGTATCTGAAGGTAAAAAGATTTGGCTCTCGCTGATGCCTACATGCCATACATCTAACCAGCTCACTCAGGCCACAAATCATCACATGCTTGGGTTGTCTTTGGGAAATACGAACTTATTATGCGACCTCGCATGCACAGAGATTCTGTCTAGTTTGATGGTGGACAGAATCATCACCACCCGCTCCCCCCCACCACCATCACCACCCACCGACCACCATCAGCTCTAATGTCGGTTCGTCTCAAAATTCTTAAACGAGCACAGGAGACCCTGTTGATCTCACTTCCCTCCATTTCGTTCATTCGTTCCACAGTGGTAGAGGGCTCAAGGGCCTGCGATTGCATGCTGCAAGGGAGAGGGGTGGAGGAGGAATTCTAGTGCAAAGGGCCCGGGTTTAGTAAATGGAACCAATCGGGCAGCCAAGGGGCTCTACTTCTGGAGACCTTGTATTCAGTGTTCGGGGAGTGGCGGCCCCTGCTATCTGCATGCCAAGGTCGGTCGCCATGTGCACCTCGGTTTGTTTATTACACCTCGTCTACTCGCTCTTTGACTGTCATTTTTCACGGAGACCCTACTCAGATTATTGCTTGGCAGGTAAAATCAAGGATGGCGGGCAAGCCTAAGCCCGGCCGGCTCCAGCGTGTGGGTGAGAACCTGTTCAGGCGGATAGCATCCTTTAATACAGCTATGGCCGAGTAGGCATCACACGCATGCGGCCGCACAGGCCATAGCCGTGAGTGGAGGCCGCGGCGCTGTCTCACGGACTGCCTCCACTTGCACTGGAAGCAGCTGTTGGTATTGAGCTACCGTCATTGGCTCCGTCAGGCCCCGCTGGGGCCTCGGCGTCCGCAGCCTTGAGCGACAATGCGTCTTCCGTCACTGGCGGTGAGAGAGGCGCTCTGAGTGGATGTCCTAGCGGGCCCGGCAGCGGGCCCGGGGCCAGCAGTCTGGGGCTGTTTCGAAATAACAAAGTGCTGCCAGCGCCGCCGATGAGGACTGTGAGCGGGCAAGCAACAGCAGTAGGAGGCGGAATGGCAGCGGCGGGGAGCCCAAGCGGGTTAGAATCCACAGCTGCAATGTGGCCGGCCGCAGCAGAGGCGCCTGTCGCCCGGCGGACCGGTCGTAGACGCCACAATGTCTTCCTTGCTAGTTGAAACAGCTGGCTGGCAGGGGCATCTGGGGAAGGAGGACTGCCCACGTTGGTAGAGGGCTCAAGGGACCTAGCAGTGGAATTGCAGAGGCTGGAAGAGGGCCGTGATGTCGAGCGGTGAGTTGTGGTGTTAAATTAATGGGGGACCAGGACGCAGAGGTTGGGGATGGGTACGGGTACGGGAGTTAGCTTTTGTCCATGTTATGCCCTACTTCTCAGACATCCGCATATGCCTCCATACATTCCGGCATTTATCCGCGTTCTATCACGTACCACAACTGCCACGAACCACCAAGACGCGTAGCACCCCTGAGCACATTACCCACGACTACCGTCATTACCCGGTGGCGTGCACTTGCGTCCTGCCCGAGCGTGCGTCCTCTCAATGCGTGCGGGAAAGTGAGTTAGCAGTACATCTAGTAGGACAGGGTCTTGCCAGTGTATGGGCACTGTACGGACGTTTCCCCTCCGCCAACCACCCGTTTTCCTTTACCTGCGGGTGCAGCGGCGAGAGAGTGTCCTGTAATCAGAATCACAGCTCGAGGCCTTCGAGCGGAGCAGCGCAGTCTCTCCAAACCCATGGAGAGCACCAGTCTCGTGGCCAAAATCCCTCGCGGGGAACTCTTTCTCCCCCAGCCCCTCCTAAATAAATCTGCAGAGCGGCAGCCGTGCATCTCCCACATTCCCCGCCACTGCGGCATCCAGCACTGCCAGTGCTGGGAATCCTCTTCATGCTGCTTCGATGGGCCATAGGTGAGACCGACCCACGCGTCTGCCATCACGGTTACCCTCGCCGGCAACCACGCCAGCAGCTGCATCAACCTCAGCCGCTGCTGCCCTTGGCGCCACAGCTGTTGCCGTCAGCATGGACGTTCAATCTACGGTAGCGAATGTGGGGCCATCCGCAGCAGAAGCAACGGCATCAGGGTTGACGGTCGCGACACCAGTGGCACCTCCAGCTACATCTACAACCGTACAGGAGCATCAGCCAGCACTCGTGGAGGATGCAGCTGCAAATGCTTGCGCCCCCGATACCCTCGGCGGGAAAAGGGAACAGGACGGGGAAGCTACGGCACCAGCAAGAATCCCGGTCTTCGCTAGTCTCCGGAAGACCAGCAGCGTTGGGGATGGGTCTTGCTTTGCCTGCAATATCATTCACCCGTCGCTTGCCAGCTGTGCTGCCGTTGGCGGAAATGGCGCTTGAGAGGCCCCAAGAAGCGCCCGTTGAGGGTACGGGTGTCACTGGACCGCGAATTCCCGTGGGACGAGAGGATGTGGCTAAGGATTGCCCAGCCGCTGCGGACGACCACATGCCACAAGAGGCGCGCAGCAACTCCGGTGAGTCTCGCGTGTCCAGGGACGGTAGTCTCTGCGGAAAAGCTGCCACCGCCAAGTGTCGCAGAGTCTGATGGAACAGGGCCTGATCCTGAGATCGCGTGCGTCATTTGTTTCAATGGCAAGGCGACATGTGTGCTCCTGGAGTGGGGTCACGGGGGCTTCTGCCGCTGTTGCGCCTTCCTGCAGTTCGTGCGGCCGCCCAATTAGTGGGGGATTCAACGAGTAAGGGATAAAGTCCACAAATGGGGGTTCACACTGAAATCGTACGAAATGCAGACCAGAAAATACACACGCACATATCAACATATACACACGCAGAGACAGACAGACAGACATAAGCACCTTCGTTTTTTCACCTCAATATCTAATGTTTTTCATACCCTCTGCACCTTCTGCATGTGTTTGTGTTCAAATTCCTTGTCTGATCGATCTGTTTGGCCACAGGCGCTCGTCGAGCAAGTGGTTCAAGGACAAGTCATCATTGACAACAATCTGGATGGGTGACACGGAAGAGCTGCAGTCGACAACGAATGCTGACGGCCTTTCAGGAAGCTAGTCCCGGTAACACCAGACTGCGCACTCATCGCCAGGTGTGTGTGGGAAAGGGAGCGTACGCGGGGGCATTAGGGGCACCCGCCGGGCTTGGAAGGAAGACAGCGGGGTGGGTAACAGCAAATAATTTGTGAATAAATAAAATAATGACTTCGCACGAACGAACAACAGCAACAAAATCACCAATAACGACGAAATATAAAGCAGTAACAGTAATAAGATATCCTGATTATACGAAAACAATTGTACAAATAATGCAGGTAGTATGCTTTTTCCTCAGTCCCCCTTGTTACAGTTTCGATCGAGTCCTCCACCCAATTAGCCTGAACGCAAATCATCATCACGACGTCCAGCTCGCTCCTCATCCGCCAACCTCCCCCCCCGGCCCACTTGGTATGGTGCAGTACATTCATTTTTTCTACTGGCCGCCTCCATCCATCATTCGTTCCATGAACGATTTGGGGACATTGCATGAAGAGTCGAATGAGGGCCAAAGCTGTGAGG
Organism: Volvox reticuliferus; assembly: GCA_019650235.1. Taxonomy (NCBI): domain Eukaryota; kingdom Viridiplantae; phylum Chlorophyta; class Chlorophyceae; order Chlamydomonadales; family Volvocaceae; genus Volvox; species Volvox reticuliferus. The sequence goes on from BNCP01000048.1 coordinate 569,366, forward strand.
GAGCTGGGAGGTATCCAGGTGGGATGGGTTGGACCGGGTGGGTTGGGGCCGGGTTCGTTGCTGGGGCGGCAGGTAGTGAAAGTGGGGGCCACAACAGAAGGAGCCGGGCGCTTACAGCAGTTAGAGATCACCCTCATCCAACAGCACAGCAAGGCGGGTCAATCACATGAACGGAGGGGTGGAGACCCCAGCAACGAAATCTCAAAAAGTGCGGAACATCTTTCCCCCACACATTCCTTCCCTGCCTCATCATTCCGCGACCTTCCCTCCCTGGACATCTCAGGCGTGCATATAAATCCTCGTAGATAATAATAATAAATTGCACCAGCATGGCAAAACCATGCCGGTGCCAGGTAACATAAACTGCCATTATTATTGGCAGCGTGATGATAATCAGCACAATTGTGTTGGTTGCCCCCTACCTAAATATATGTAAGTGGGGGAGTGCAAGAATTATTTGTGTAGATAGATAGATACATCCGGCAACACATTATCCATACGCCCCATGCACCCCCAAATTTAAGTTGGGTTCAGGGGAGAAAGGGAGAGAGATTGCCTCGTTAATTCCTCGCTAAGGCTTGAATTTTGGACAGAAACATGTGTGGGGTATGTAGCTAGGTGTGGCCGCGTGATATTAATTTGCATTCACATGGCAGTGTCCCCGCACTCCAGCCATGCATGCAGCACGCAAACGTGAAAACGTGGGAACGTGGACGGAAAATCTTAGGGTCATTAGTAAACTTGCTCGTTCATCACTATTTTATTTATTTCCTCGTCGTGGACTTACATACACGTCCCAAACAACAGTACTTCCACCAAGGACACAATTTTAAATAAATTAGAGACGCCATTGGAATTTATGGATCATCCTCGACACGTAATCTGAAAAGGGACGCAAGCTTGCGTCCCTTGCCTCCCTGGAGTTGACACCTTGGTACATGTCTAATGAAGGTAAAGACTAATACCCATGCGATACTGATTTGGCCCATCATGTAAAGTGCAAAATGCATATATAACGCCTATACATTCGAGATGTTGAAATTCATCATGCTGCGTGTTGAAGGCTAAGGGGATATGACGCAGACCCTAACACTAAGCGGTACAGCTATAATAATTATTAGCTTGTTTTTGCGTGATTGTAACGGATTGAATGTGCAACTGGAACGGTGTAAGAAGGAGGAGGATAAGGACAACAAAATGCCGCTCGCTGGCGACGAGCGAGTGTAAGTCATGCCAACCTGCATTTTTATACACGAACGTAAACATATTATTTACAATGTGTGAATGGTTTTGTTTTGCGTGTGGGCGTCAGGCTCGCTGAAGTATGGGTACATACTGATACTTGTCCTTTTGCTTTTAAGAGGTGTGGAAATACTTCAGTATTGTAATTTTCTATCGGTGAACATGCTGCTTATGCAGTTTTCATTTAGTCCCCATAATGGCTGCAGGTTGCCTGGCTGGCGGCTGCTTTTCCCAAATCGCAAAGGCACTGAAGGCGAAGCGAACATGGCAAGGTAAAAGAAATCGGCAAGTTGTATGAATGGGGTTGTGACTGCGCCTGTTATTTGTGCCTTCTGAAAGTAGCCCTCGCTCGTTCATTATTTGGCCGGCCGTGAAAGCCATGGCTACTAGTGCGGCTACAGGCTAAGCAACATGGCTGGCAAATCGATAAGACACGTGCCTTAAACATACTTGTGCTGTCGTGAACGTGTTCGTGTACCCGAAAGGACATGTATGCATGCAGTCAGCAGGTAGGAGCGAGGAGTTACATAGATTGGGGAGCGCCAGCCAGAGAATTAACTTGTACGGTTAAATCGCCTTTTTAATGCAGGGCACGGAGGAACGGCTAAAATTGATGCAGTCCCTACATTCAAGAGGAACTGGCGGGGCCATGCATAAATGCTAGGCGGTGTAGGTGCTTACGTAATTAATATGCCATCCAGAACCACGGGAAAAAATGCAGCTAAGATGCTCAGAAGGTGTGATCCGGGTATGGGGTTTGGTTGATTTTCGACAGGTCCTTTGGGGTAATGGAAATTTTGGATGGTGGACAGGGATTTATAATGGATGGTCGTGGTGTGTGTGTAGGGAATGCATAGACATTGATGTGGGGTTAAGTCGGGACAGTTGAAGACCTAGGTTCGTGGATAGGGGGGAAAAGAGAAGCACGTGAATGCTATAATAATTGCGCATTTTTATTGTCATCTCCTGCCTCCCTGCCTCTCCTTTTGCCATCATCAGATCTTTATACATACCATATATAAACGAATTCTGCCCATAAATCCTCGTCATTTTTCATCGACCCCAAAGCTATCCCAACCAATGTCATGTCGTGTTTGTTCCCCAATGCATTCACCGTATGTACCTAAGTCTCACCCTATCACCCTCCCTGCATGTTGACATGCAGGCCGTCTTGCCTGGATAAACCCCCCTCCCGCATTCCTGCCTCCCACCATTTCCCAAAACCTCTCACACAGGCCAAGAAGCAGAGGGAAGAGTCTACCTCAGATGAACTGGATATTTTATGGATAGATGTTAAGGCAACCTGGAGATAACCAGCAGGAGGACGTTGGTCCATTACCATTTCCGATTAATGTCTGGACGAGGAAAGGGTGTTAAATGGCCAAGGGTGATCAGGGCTGATCTGTCTTTAGGAAGAAATTTGAAAATATCACAAACACTATTAAGGCTGGCAGCCTGCATGTGGTGGATGTTGTGGGGTTTTCATGTGCCAACGAAGTAGTGATTTGTCAAGGAAATGGCCATTGTTCTTGGCTTGTGCCGTGCGTGTGTTGACTTGGCGCTGGCTGCTGGCTGATGACAGGCAACTCTGGCTATCGCAAATTTTGACTACAAAAGCTTTTTATGCGGGAATATGTTCATTTACTTATCCGGTTTTGTTTATTATGGTACTTGATGTCTTCACACAAAGCATGTGTTAAGTTGTTTGCAGTGTGCACGCCCGCAATGTATAAGATACTTGCTCTAAGGACCAGCACTCATGCAAAGGCATGCATGTACGATTATTGCTTAGTAAATATGTAACAAATGTCCATGTGTATTGGATTGCTGATTATGCACTAACTGCATTATTAGCAAACAGTAGTAGCAGCGCTAGAAGCAAGATTACGGGCAATGCGTATGTCAAACACACACAAAAAATTGTTTGCGTTATAGCTAGCAATTCAAAATCGTGCTTTCTTCGCAGTGCTAAAACCATTTCTACGCAGGCGAAATACGGTACCAACAAGTGCGATTTCGTGCGATGTGGCATGCGAATTTAATTAGCTATTGCGTTTTATGTTATTCGCATTTAATCGCAAATACGTATGCACGCGAAAAAGCTTGCTAAAGCTATACTTTTATATTGCGTTTTAACGTTCGCTCGCGATCTTACCTTAACGCTTTGCGATATCCCCGCGCGATTGCATGCTATTTTGGTTAACGCACAAAACTTTTTAAATGCGAAAGCCATGCGAATCTTGTAACGCGCGCGTTAAGTGTTATTCGCACGCGTTACAAAGTGCGTTACGGTGCGAATACATTCGCACGCCCAGCCAAACTTTCGCACCGGGTCTATTTTGGGCGCACTTGCGAACGGCATTCGCGCGGTGTCCTTGCGAAGGCACTTGCTATTGTAAGCGATAGTGCGCGTTAGGCATCGCGTTACCTCGCGTTAGCCTCGCGTTAACTTTCTGTAACGCGAGGTAACGCGATTATCTGTTGTCATAGTGTATCTTGGATGCTGGTGTCAACACGAACAAGCAAGTTTAGTAAACCTGCGCACTTGTTATCTTCGTTTCTTATTTTATTACTTTCTATTTAAATAGGAAATGCAGTTTCATTCTTTGCGCAATCCCCCGGAAACCCTTGGTTCTAGCTACCAGCCATCAGACAGCATGCATGCACGAAATGCATAGATAGCTATCCCAGCAGCCTCACTACGTAGCTAGCTCATTCACATACCAGGAAGTACCCTCGCTCTCCAGGTATGTACGTATAATAGCATCTGCCGGTGATGAGCCAAAAAAGGTCCCCAGCCACATACACCTTGCAGAAGTCCTGGACAAGCAAGGAAAAAGGGTGTGTAGGAGGGGCTTCACTATACATACATACATACATACATACACAAGACAAACAACCAGCAGCAGCATGCAGCTGCGACTGGCTCCTGCTGGTGCGCATCAAACTTAGCAACTATGAGCTTATGATTTTCAACGCGCCAATAATACTTTTTGCCGTTGATCCTCTCGAGGCTAATTTTTGCAAATCAGTAATCGGTGAGAAAGCTTTTCTCAAAAAGTTGCGTAAAAGGTCACTTACTCCCGTGCGGTCCCGTGTTTCGTTGATTATATATCATCACCAAGCAAGTCCTCATCAGAAGTACCAAGTGCCGCCAAGCTTGTCGCAATAATGACCATCATATCCATGTCATCCTTGTAAAGCTCTTGGAAACGCTGTGCAGCTGTTTCCTTGTCAGTTGGCGGCGCGGCGGCATGCATGCATCTGAATTCACATATATATGTACATACAGCAGAAAGCAGAAGTGCTGCTGCACGCAGCAGGAACAGCGCTCCAGCAACAATAAAAAGATGCAGGAAACCCCAATCCCGTAAATAACGAACAGCGCTTGGGTCTTGGAACAAATGGCGGCACAAGATCGCTTCATTCCACGAGCGAGTAAGCAAGCTTGAGACGACGTTCAATGAGCTCATAACACACTGCGAACTATACAAGCCTCTTTATTATAGGGCACAATTTGACCGAAGGAAAGAGTTTCTTTGATTGTAAACTGTTGTAAATGTTTTTCTTCCGGAGCTGCGCCTCCCTGGAGCGGGCGGCGCTAGCTAACGGTTTGCTTCGTTCGAGCTGAACAAAACTTCAATCGGCAAACTTTGATTTACAGCTTCTCAGGGCGGCCGCTGATGTAAAAGAGATGTGCAAGCGCTCTTCGTTGCGTGCATGCGGGATTTCGTAGCTTCTTTAGGCACGTGCGTTCGGGGGCCGGTACCGGCGGCGTGCACCGTATGGTATGTATGTAGTTACATGTCGATAGATTGATGATCATTCACGATAGTGAGCTCATGTGCAGGTCTCCTTTACTTTTACAAGCAACAGCTATGCTTGCAACCTCGCTATGCGTTCGAGACGGACGAAAGCGATGCCTGGGTGATGCCTGGGTGGTGCGATGCCTGGGAACGTCTTTGCATTACCCTTCCAGTGCGCCACAGGAACTGGGGGTGGAGGATGCTGTCATTAATGTTGATGTACACAAAGTTCATAGCTCGAGTCAGCACGTGATGGGTGCTATGGCGCGACGAATCTGGGACTATCTTCGGGATTCACGCAGTTAGGCATTCTTCTTGCTGCTGCCTTCTTTTCACCTTTTGGGCGAAGAAGAGCAGCGCAGATAACGACGGATGCAGTCGGTGTACGTGCTGCAAGTAGTGGAGAATATACCTCTACTAGTCTGATATATATGTCATGATGTGCGTCCTGCCGTACCATAATCACTGCCGTAATGAAAGACGAACATTATGCCAGGATTACATCATCACCCGATTATGGGGGTATGGATTGACAGTTCTACCTACATATGCAGCAGCAGCAGCAATCGGCATTATATTCTTGCCAGGCACGCTGTGTAAATTGCTGGGTTGCATTGGTAGTGTGAAACAGCTTATGGGATTCTCTTGTCTCTTCTCTTTTTCAGCACTTTCACAGTGCTCCCTGAGATAACCAGACGAGCTATATACGTACCTGTAATGCTGCCAAGCGACCCAAATACTCGATCTGACCGTACCAGACTAAACGACCATACCAGGCTAAACCATCGCACGTGATGCATGTCGTACACCCAGAACCCATCCACACAGCTCGTAATAAAGTTGCATGCCACACATTTAGGAGCTAGATCAGATCTACCTCAATTTTTCCCTTTACATCTCTGCATCAGGCCCACTTCATTCTTCGACTTCAAGATCCTATTCGACCAAGATCGCCGCCCATTATTAAATATACCCTCCGGCTCTGCTCTGTCCTGCTGTACCATCCGCACGCAGCCACCGCATCAGCCCAGTGCCACCTCCCCCCTCCCACTACCCCTGTACCACCATACCTGCACCCGTACTCGTCACATCACACACATTTCAGCAGCGACCGCACGCCCTCGCCTTGCATGCTATCCCATGATGTAGCAAATTATGCCCAGCACTTCCTCAGTACTCTTATTTGAATGCTTGCTTTTTTCTGCAATTCGTTAAGCCTGCAGGCCAACGGGCCGTGCATTGCATACTTCTTTACTTTCTTATTATGATGGAGCTGCTATGATGATGGTAGGATATTACAGACCTCCACCGCGACGAAGCAGTAGCAGTCTTTTCATCAGTCCGCGACTGGCACCCTCTACCAATCGGTCCAGACTCTCAGGTGCCTGCCTCGCCACCTCTGCCACGTGCGTGATCAAGTATTCCTCCAGCTGCCCAAGCAGCGGTTCCAACCGGGCGCGCTCGCTCCACAATAGCTCCGAAACCACTGTGTCCGGCTGCACACTGCACACTAGCAGCTCCTGTGTGCGCGCACTGAGCTGCGGCAGTAGCAGCAGATCCGCGAGCGCCGCCAGTTCGTGTAACGGCTCTGAAGTCGGCGCCGCCGCCACTGCAGTCAGATGCTCGACGGACCCGGTGTAGATATGGCGCAATACGGCAGCCACGGCATCGGGAGCTGCACCGCGGAGCTGCACCTTGACAACGGAGCCGTCGCTGCTTTTATTATTGCTGCAAACGCTATCGCCCTCGTCACCACCGTTGCTGTCGCCGCATCCGGGGCCAGCGACACAGCCTCCTCCAAAGCTATTGGAGAAACGTTGGCGGAAATAAAGGCAGCGCGCGGACAGAATGGCACGGTGCGCGGGAAAGGACGTTTCGCCGTCGCCAGCGATTATGGCCACGTCAGGGGGCGACTCCGCGATGGCGGCAACGGAGGGATCAGACCATGCCAATTCCTTCGGATCACCGCCACCTGGTGCACTGCTGTTCCTGACGCGGCGATCCATTGAAAGCGGCGATGACGTTGACCGTGCCGTGTCCACCGGCGCTGCCTGCGGGAGCTGACGCTGCTGTAAATCCTGCTTACGCGGCAGTGGAGACCGTGGCGGGAGTGAAGCGGCTGAACCCGGGGGCCGCAGTAGCTGCTGCCGCCGTAACGGGGACGGCGGCCGAGGCACCGGCAAAGCTACTGCCATTGCAGTTGCCGCGGCTACCGCCGCGGCAGCCGCTGCAGCTGCGGCAGCTGCCGCCGCTGACGGCTGTGGCGGCCGCAGCCGAAGCAGCAGTATGTGATGATTGGAGATGCCCCACAGCGCCAGACAGCCCCCGGGAAGCGCCGTCATGCGCACCTCCCTGCGACGCCGGTCCACAATCTCCTGCACCAGTGTGCGCACGCTGCCGTCAGCCAAGACCGCCCGCAGCGCTCCATCATCCAGCACGAACACGTTGCCGTACTCGTCGGCGGCAATGTCAGTGATGGCCACGAATCGTGCCAGCCTTGCGGGACCGTCAACGCGGTGCGCTGCCCGACAGCTCAACCCGCTGCCGTCATCACCGCCCTCACTCCCCGCCACTGGCTCCAGGCCGCCCTGTGGTGTGACCCGGTTAATCGTATGGCCGTCCGTGACATATAGCAGCGATCCGCTAATCCTGTCGTACGTAAAGGCCCCGTCACCTGGCAGCAACGTCCCAGTGGCGCAAAGGCCGCCAAGGAAATGCACTCGCCGTAGATAAATGTCGTCCAGAGACATGCCTTGCTCGTCCATTACATAAAGGCAGCCCGGCGCGCCCGCCGTGACGCGGCGAAGCGAAGAGTAACGCACTGCGTCGCCCACGCCGTCACTGCTGCTTGCGAACCAGCCTTTACAGCTTCCTGAAAGACGTGAGACCTCGTTTCGAGCGTCCAAAGCCAGAAGGGCTTTTTGGACGGCAAGGACGATCAATCCGCTCTGGACCTCGCATGCTGCGTCACGAACACGATTAATTTGAGAAGCCATCGGGCCTGCGATACTAAGGGGCCGCCCAAGCTTGGGGCTAGAGCTTGAAGCATCGCCCGCATCTGGAACGCTGAGCAGCGGGCAAATTCCATCGCTGCAAAATATTAGGACTTGATGTTGACCAGTCGAGGCGCCCGTAAGGGGCCGCGATACGATACAACGAACGTTGGGCGCGGTAACAACACGTGTTACGACGGTCAGGCCGGTTGCTACCCGGCTCCCGGCCGACATACTGCCCTGCTCTTCCCCTGTTGCGAAGAAGCTGCTAAGAGTTCAATAACAAAATATTAGCCGTTCACAGCGCCATGAGGGAATTTGTAATGCAGCTGCCGAAAACCCCGCCTTTTGGTTGGTCTCGGAGCTTAAGTTTCACGATACTTGACGGTCCACAAGAAGGCGTTAGCTATCTCAGCTAGTAATAGTTGGACGAGCTTCTCTTTATACATATTGTCTCCCGTTCTTGGAGCTCGCTTTATGTCCGCTGGGCAACCTTATGCGGCCGGCCTCCGTGATTGCCCAAGATCGCGAAAAAGCCGACTGTATTATGATACATTATTTTACATGTAATAGTATGCGACGCATATCGAGGATAGAAACAGCGCAGTCTACCTTCCCGCCGTCGAAGCACAGGAGTCCTGATATCGTGTCAAGTAAAAACTTTGCGCGCGCCCGTCATTGGGCCCCTTGAACGTATTGGGGCCGCGCACCCGCTGCCACCGCCCACACGGCATCAGACAACAGTTACAGAATGGACCCAGATCAGCTACTTACGGGTGGCGCAAGGTGACATAAGGTTTGTGATACGAAATACGAAATACACATACGAACACGTAGGCCACAGATCCCCATGACAGCTCTCCAGCCGGCCACGTCTTCACCTTAAAGACTAGGAAGCGTGTAAGGCTAGCGTTTGACTAGGATTTCATGCTCATGAAGCCAGGTCAAGCACGGAAAGTGCCATCAGGTCAGAGATCACACAGGATCTCAAGAATCGGGGGATACATTCATCAGATATGAGGACATCAGGACCGAGCCAACCAAGATAGCGGAGGCCAATACAATACCGTTGTGAACAAGTCATTTGAACTCCTGAAATTTATCGAACTAACACTTCGGGCGGGATGGGGATAGGGAAGGTGGGTCAGCGAGTTGCAAAGGTCAGCATTCCCGCCGACCACCAGATGCTTGCCGAGAGTGCCCAATCGGCCAGTACTTATGTTATATAAGGTTCAGGTTTTAATACAGCCCTGCATTAAATGCGAAGGTCATGGCCTTATCATCAACGGTGCACATGCATGTTTGTTTGGTATGGGGCCGACATAATCGCTGCGCCGTAAAAGTGCACAAGTCTGTAATAGTCGTAAAACAAAACACCGAGTGGTGATGCGTAAGGTGTCCGCGCACTTAGCCTCTACGTGCCGTACCGTGTCGTGCCATGCGGTCAGCCGCCGTCACCCGTAGCCGACGGGAATTGAACCTCCCCTTAACACTCGGGTCTCTTCCCCCCCCCCCACACACACACTCTCTCTCTTCCATGTCACACCGCCGATCTCTCGTACATCCCTTCACTCATCCTTAGGAACGCCACCATCCGCGTTCCGGAGGTCCTCCTGGGCCTTACATCTGTCGGTGGAATAAAGTACACCCAACCCGCAGCCGGAGTCCTCATACATTCAGTAGTATGTAGATGCGATCAGAGTCTTTTAACAACTACGATTCAAGGGTGGATCAAAAGGGATCCTAATATCTGAATGATCTGAATCGAAATCCAAATCGTATGGAGATCAAGCCATGACAAGATCTTAGCCGTAAGGCTGGCCACTTGAGCGCCCAATCGCCATACATACAGCCCACATATGAAGGCCGATGCCATCTAGCTGCTGGGAAAGGTACGCGGTCTATTACACGTAGAAGCGCGACTCCAGAATGGCCGCACAGTAGTCCCGCCCTCATTGCAGGCGCCGGCTGACTTTGGCCTTCTCCGCCTCGATGATGGCTGATACCTGCCGCACGCAGTCGTCAAGCTCGCCGTCGCGATTTACGACCACTGCAGATCGAAAAAAGCAACACGGCAAAGCGCCAAGGTAAGAAAGTGCTGTCCAAGTTGTGCGCTGGAAAGGATGGGTGGATGAGTAGCCCATTTCGAAAGGTGAGTGAGGGCTTGAAGACACCCCACCAGACTCCCACATCTTATTCCATACCCTGGACACGCCATTTCTCTTCCCGCCGTTACGGACTGGCCCCCGAAACGCCCCCGTTACCCCCATTCCGACCCGAAGTCCCCAGCTCCCCACACCTCCCTCACTGATGGCACCCACCATAGTCGAAGTTCGCAATGTGATCATTCTCTTGCCGGGCCGTCTTAACCCGCACCAGCAGCTTGTCCTGTGTGTGTGTGTGTGTGTGTAAGAAAGAGACAGAGAGAGAAAGGGAGAGAGAGAGAAAGAGGTAAGGAAAGAGGGCACAGGGTCCACATTGACGGACACGGGGTAGTGGGCGTTAGGAAGGGCTCATTGCTTCTCATCTTGTCGCTTCAAAAGGTGATTCTACCCCAAATTGCAATTTCAAGACGAGCTCTACATGCACACGCCCAACACCTTCCAGGAGCCGTGCTGCTACACCTAGATATTCCCCCCAGTGGCGCCCCCTCTTCTTGTCCAGCACTCCCGCACCTAGACATACCAGTTTACTTTCCCTCATCCCCGCCCTCTCATACCCATCCGACACGCCTAACCATGGCGGACGCCTGCCAGCTTCCCCCTTAAAACTCCCAGACCGGTTTCCATCATCCCCGGCCCCCCAAAGCCATACACCCCCCTTGCAGCTCATGGGCCTCACCAGCGGCTCAGTCTTCCTGGCCACCAGCCTCCGGACCAATACATCCTCACTGTCCGCCGTTACAAAAATAGACACACAGTCCGGGATGAGACGCTTCACGGTCGCGGCGCCCTGTACGTCGATCCGCAGAACCACGTCCGTACCCGCAGCCAAAGCCGCATCAACCTGTGGGTGCACGTGGGGAGAAGGAAGAGTGTGAACTTTAGCAAACCACCCGAGCAAACCGCGGCAGGGGACACGAGCTATCGAAAGGGGGGGGTCCCGGCTGTGTTGGCAACGACGGGGTGAGTGGGTGAAGTGGTGATCAGTTAGCGAATACGAAGAAACCGAAAAAGAACTAACACAGGAAAAAGAACTCCGCGTCGCTGTAACATGCTCGTGTCTTCCTGCATCGGCTCCTCGTGCACCAGCCATGCAGGTGTATATACATGAGGACCTCCAACTGTATGACGTGTGTGTGTGTGAGCACGTGACAAAACATCTCGCAACGCAGAATCGTTGCAGGTTCCACCCAACTTCCAACTTCCACCAACACGGACTCCGCCCCACCCGTCTTCCTCCGTACCTGCTGCCGCGGAATACCCTTATACTCGCCGTACACCAGCGCATGCTCCAGCAGCATCTCCTCCGCAATCCACTGCTCGAACTTTTCCCGCCCAACGAAGAAGTAGTCGCGGCCTTCCACCTCGCCAGGCCGCTTGGGCCTGTGAAGGCGCGTGGACACGGGCATTGGCATGGGCACGGGTGCGTGCAGTGCGAGCGCGGGGCTGGTGCAAGGAAGGCCCTGCAGGTGCTCGAACATAGCACCGTATGTACCACACCCCTGGCCTGAACAAGCAACCCGTGAAATTGATACGGCCGCACGGCATCAGCAGCACGTGGCCACACCTGGATGTGGCCGTCACGACGAAGTACAGGTCCTCCCGCTGCTCTTTGAGTCGTGTCAGCACCGCGTCCTTGCCCACGCCGCTGGGCCCGCTGATAACAATAACCACGGGGCGGGGTGCGGGGGCCTGGCGGGGTGGATATGGGAAATGGGGGGGCCCAAGGCCCGGGTGAAAGGGTGCGGGAAGATGGGAAGGCAGGAGGGCAGGGCTCAAAACAGATAGTTTAGGCAGGCCAGGGTTGAATGGGTGCAAGTCCTAAGGGTTGGAGGCGGCCGCGACCGGTGGAGACGGTTATAGATGGGTTTTGTTGGATCCGGTGGCTGGCTGGTAAACCGTGGGCCGATGCGGAGGGGAAAGGAGAATAAAATTTGAGGCCGTTACAGGTTGATGAAGTGTGACATAATATTTAATCCATAATATACAGATATATAAATACATAAACAGCAAGTACTAGGTCATTTTAATTCTTGCCCAGCCCGGCAGGACCAGACGCCGTTTCATTCCCACAGAGCGGTCCACACTTGATATAAACATCAACTGGCCGGAGATGGTCTGGCTCGGGAAGCCAGTAGAGAACCAAGAGGAGCAGACCTAAGGACTGATGAGTGCGTTGGGGAAGGCATTCATCTCGGATAGAGGATTCGCAAGCTGCGCAAGGCAGGCGGCCAGGGCTACGGGGTCCTTACGGACCAGCCCATTCCCCACCCGCATTCAGCCACGAGTGCACCACTGGGTGTCGATAGTCAAACGTACCAGCGGCTTCGTGTCAAGTTGACCCAAAGATGTCTCCACGTGCTTCATAATTTCGGGGTCCGGAAGAGGCTGCGTGGGCGGCTTTAGATCGGGACCCGTGAGAGACGAGTAGCCCTTAGGGGAGGGCGTGGTACCGGGTGTCAGCCGCCATGATTGCGAGGACTTGCCCACCGCGCCGCATTGCACCCACGGCAGAGTCCTTGAGCTTGAACTAGTGCTGGGCTCGCAGCCATCGAGGATTGGAGCAGCTGGGCAGCAGCGCGAACGGCGCACGCAACGAAATGCGCTTCTCATTGCACAGCGACCCAGCGCCCTATGCGCCATGCAATACTAGACGTTTTTCAAGAATTGATGTGATAAAATTAAGAATCCAGCAAGGAAAAGCCAGGGAAACGTGAAGGATGGGATGGAGGAACCCTAGCCACGAAAGCTGCAAGACCGCAGCGAAGCGACACGTTAAAAATTAAGCTAAGTTCGAGGAAAAACAATTATATGCAAAAGGGTATAATTCAGATATTACTTAATTCGACGTTTCGATACATAGTACACGTCTGGAGGCGACATGTGAACAGTGGCGCAGTTCCGCGCTCCGGAGCCGGCAACCAGGTCTGCACCTTACGAAGCCCGAAATAGACAGGATATTGACAGAGTAATCCTTGTTTCCTATCCTCACTAGCAATAACTTGCCTATATAATCGTTATGGTGCAAAATACTGGTATCGATTATTCAGCAAAGGGTCCCGCCATCATTACGCCCTAGAAAGGAGTGTTGTTTGTAAGGTATGCATTTTTGCTAGATGGCCATAGGAAGAGTCCAATAAATTCTCCAAATTGCAAGCTTGCGCAAGAGCTGCAAGTGACAGGGTTATCCCGGATCAGGTAACAGTGAAGGCGCCTCGATGCCACCCTGGGATGCCCGCATGTCCCCTCATGAAGCGTTGGAATCTGGTTACAATTTTAATTTTCCCTGTATTTTTATCCAGAATACTTGGCTTTGATAGGTATAAGCATGACCAAAATGGCAGTTACGGTCCACGGGTCACATAGGACGGCATAAGCGGGGGTTTAGTAGCTTAGTCCTTCGCCCTCAACCAACGCAAATATGGAAGCACATCCATTTTGTCGCACTGATGCAATGAATAGTATGACATGGCATCACACATAGAAACAGGATAGCTCGGACGTGCACGGACATCCATGAAGGCCGTGGAATGAATATTGGGGGACGGGGCCGTACAGATACCGTCCACCTCTTGTGCTGTACCATACACAGAGGAATTGTAATAAAGTATTGATTATATGAATGGACATCCAAGAGCGCGCAACAAGCCAGAAAGTTCTTATTGGAACATCACTTCATGCAGGTAAAGATGCAGTGCAAGGCAGTGCAGTCGTTGAAGGACCGATGTGGTGTGATCTGGGGATCCGTGGGTATTGGGGTACTTGTCCTTACCGCCATCAGCCTTTGCCCTAATTCTTCGTCCTGGCCTTGCGATTCCATTATTATTCCGCAATTCACCTAGTCACAGCTACGGTCCTCCGGCATTCAAGGCCCCAATACCAGCACCCGGCCCCATTGGACTGGCTACAAAACCAGCAGCAAGCAGCAAATGAATAGGTAAATAGAAAATTGTAAATCAGAATCAAATTAACCACAGGCGCAGACGACTGACTTTGCGCTCTTAAATAGCGAAATTTAATTGTTCTGGTGAATACGACCTTTGCGGTTGGTAGTACAGAGAAGTACGGTCTTGTCAAGCGAGCAAACCCACAAGAATTAGATGTGCTCAAATGAATGGTTTTATGAATGTTTTGCCATCCAAATGATGACTTTGTCGGGTGGACACGGAAGAGGGACGGACAATGGCAACGAGCAAAACGTTTTCACAATGCGCCCTTAAAGATTTTTAAAAATGTTATTCGTTGCATCCGATTGATATGACTTAATAGATTTGAAGCTGTCCGCTTTGCGGTCGCGGCCTCTTTCCGATGATATGGAGGACCTGAGTATTAGGCCCGGTTTCAACCTTCATGCAGCTTTTCGTGGACATCTCTCATCTGTTAGGCGAATTACATATAATGTCCACACAAAGCAGTTTTTTTCTATGGACGAGCATTGCCTTAAGGCATGGACAGTGGACCGCGATGGAAACACACGCGTGCAATACGACGTGCAGTTTCCGGGATATCAGCAGAATTTCATCACGGCGATGGTCCTCAGCCAGGAGCTCAACCTCCTTTTCACGGCGTGCCTCGATGACAACCTGCGCGTCTATAACGAGCGGTTGCGGCTTAAGAGTTCCATGCCCTGGTCAAACGGTGTGGTGAGGGAGGTAAGCCGATCAGGAACACTACGCGGGGTCGCAAAGATGGTGTTGCGGGCAAGCTGAGCGAAACGGGAACGGTCGGAGAGGAAAGACAGGACATGACTAAAGCGGGAACAGGAGGCCTCAAGGACGAGGGCCGTAACTGGACGGCCCCCTGACTCACACACTGCCTGGCGTGGTAGCGGTTATTGTGGAGCTTCCCTCAGCTTTCTTCGGAAGGGAGCTTCGAGTGGGAGGTGTCCACCCCGCACTGGTGCACAGATGGCTGGACCACCACCAGTAGTAACTGCTTCAGCAGCTTCTGCACCAGTAGTCATAATCGGAGCAGCAGTTGCAGCGGCAGCGCGGGGGCGGAACAGCAGCAGGATGTGCGATTGTTACCACTGCCGGCGTGGCCAGGCACCGCCTCTTGCAGCTACTGGGTGCTTGCCACCACCCCCGCCACCCCCAACTCCACCACCATTATCGGCCGGGCTATTGTTCCGGCGTCGTCAAGGGCGTCCCTTAGGGGAGCTGCTTTGTTGCAGCCATGGTTGTCATGGTTCGTTTCGGTGGCAGTAGCCCCGGCCCCAACACACGACAGAGCGGCCACGGGGTGGGACGAGCGACCCATGGGACAGGACGGCCGCAGACCTCCTGCAGCCGAGGGCTGTGGTGCAATGCCCTCGCCTTTTAGCCCGGGGATAACGCACAACTTGAGGATGGATGCATTATCGTGGATCCAGCGGGATCAACCCTGGATCTGATTATTATTATTATTATTATTATTATTATTATTATTTATTATTATTTATTACTATTATTATTATTATTATTATTATTATCCTTTCGACTAAAGGAAGTTTATTTGCCGTGCGTTGGTCATGGGACGAGCGCCGGGTCCCAATCGCTCGATGGTACGGCATTTAAAGACGAAAACACGCCCGCGATGGTCTTCGTCCTCATCTGGGACATACAGTCGTACAGCGTTAAGCCCTCAATATAACACCCGATATGATGTGACATAAATCGTTTGCAACCCGGCTGCGAACCGCCTCCCGTGGCCGTTTACGGGACTGTTTATCGTCCTCCCTGGCAGATGGTATTTTACGAGCCTCGGAGTCTGCTGGTCACGGCAGGGTCGTACGGCGTGAAGGTACGGCATGAGTGTTGCCTGCGTGGCCTGAAGGACGATGTTGGGGGATGTACTCTGTCAAGTTCGGGGCTTCGCAGGCACCTGGACGATGACCTATTAGGCGTGACGGTGCGGACACTGAGGCCCGATGAGGACCAGATAGCCCGTGAATCTGACCCCTGGCTCACACACCCACCTCAAATCTGCTCCCTACTCCCTGCATAGCTTAGATTACGTAAACTAAAGCTACAGCATTGTGTATGTGTGCATGTGTCTCTCTCACCCACAAGCCAACACAACCATGCCATCCGTAGGTATGGGAATGCCTACTGGACTATGAGGCTTTCCGTACGGACAAGACAAGCGATCTGTACGACGTGCCGAAGATCAAGGATGGCTCGGTGCTGCCCTGGTGCTTCGGCAAATACCAGCACGTGCGACTGCGGTGCACTCTACAGTGAGTGTGGATGGGGTAGGGCCTCACCGGGTCTTTTAGCTCCTTGTGTATTGGAGGTGCAATGCATGGGGAGGTGTTTTCACGCCTGAGGGCGAGAGGGGCAGTCGGAGATGCCGCGGGTTGTGGTGAAGCAGGGCAATGGGGCAGGTGCGAGGTCAAAAGAGAACGGACCCGGTCAAAATTCCTACGACGGTCAAGTAGTGATATAGGTACTTCTACTTCCAGCACTCTCGAGTCGTTGTTGCTGTTATTGTTGGGAGGGGAGGGGAGGGAGGGGAGACGAACATAAAAACACTGGTGGTGGTCGCTGACGAAGCAAGGACTAACCGTCAAGGTTGGCTGACTGTTGAGGGAGGGGAGGGAGGTGGGGGCCGAACACACGAGACCTGGTACTGCTGTGGATTAGCGGCGAAAGAGGCCAATTACTGACCGGGATGGTCGGATGGCGGTGGCTGGCCTCTTCCACCACTCATCGTGGGTAGGCAGGATGGAAAAGAAGTTTGAATGTGAAACAGGTATCCGCCGCCGAGCCCGGGAACAGAAGCAGAAAGATAAACAAAAGGAGCAGTAAACGTGCGCACTGTCTGCAGCAATTTCCGTCTCGTATTTTTCTTGCCTTGCAGCCATCAACTGCCTTTACCCCTCCTGCCTCCCCTCCCACCTGCCCTCCGCCCCCTTGGTGGCATTCTTCTCTGCTCGTGCCATGGCCACCGTTCCCTCTCTAATAGTCAATCGCAGTCAAGGCCTTGATGTCCCTGCCGCTTTCCGTCAATCTCTTACTCTCTCCCTCCGTCCCTCCCTCCCTCCGATAGCCCGCCCTACTAACTGATTAGTGGTACACTACAGGGCCTGCATGCACACGCCCCTAGAGTGCGCGGGATGGTGGGAGGAGAGAGGAGGGATCGTAAGAGTAGGGGTTGGGGGAGCCGTGTACTTGAGGAAAAAGAGGAACACATCGAACTGCGATTTGGGCTGCGTGTATTAACCCACGGGTTTTGCGCCCTCCCTCTCCCCATCCCAACCCCGACCTTGAATCTTCAGTGTCCCTGGAGCTCGCTTGATGGGGGGCAGCACGGGGTTGGGAGCCGCGGGTGCTGCGGGTGGCTTCGGAGCCATGGGGGCCGCGCGGGATGCCTCCAACACCACCACTAGCGGCAGCTTGCCGGACAGTGACACGGTGGGGACTGTCGGTGGTCCCGGCAGCGAGGGGGAACTGATCAACGCACCCTGGTGTGACCGCATTGCGCTGCATGAACCGACCGCTATGGTCCTGGCAATGTTCCAGGTGGGGGTGGGAATGGGGGGGCCGAGAGCGATCATGTGTGTGTTGGGGAAGGAGGGAGACCGTGGGGAGTTGGGATGGGGGGAAACATTCATGAAATATAACCGCCACGCATCGGACATAACAAGTAAGGACATGATTTGAGTGTGTTCAGCTTTGTTTTGTGTAGTCATTAAAGTAAACCCTGGGAGAGGGGAGGAAATGACACTTAACTCTCTCGAGTTAATTCAGTGAGGAATGATGCGATTTCTCACATTCCACAATGGGTGAGGCAAGAGCAACCCTACTTCTTTGTTATCTCGCCGTGCATCATCTCGCATGGGCTTCCTTGCGATTCCTTGCACATCGTGCTGACAGGGCCATGTGTACGGCTTCGACATCATGAACGGCACGTGCCTCTCGTCGTACACCGCGTTATACACACAACCCGTCACCAGCTGCGTGTTCGTACCAGAGTCAGACCTGTTGTACACCACCGCAATGGACACGAGTGCTGTGGTGAGTGCCGGATACATGCACAGGCATGGGTATGTGTACGTTGCCGCCGAGGAAGCGGCATGTCATATTTAGAGGGGTGGCATATGGCATGCGGCCGTCTATTTGCGTAGAGGCACGGCTTTTGCTGTTTTTGACCCTCAGATTTAGATTGGGCTGATCCAGTTGTCACACTTCCCATGCCGCCACCATTCGCTGCTTAATCTGCCACCTCTTCCCCCACTCACGCACTCACCTCCATAATATGCCAGATCGCTTACCCCCTTCTCGCACCGACTTGATGCGTTCCCTTTCCCCTTTCCCGCCTTCGCCGCGTTCCCTTTCCCCCCATACACACCGTGACTTTGCTCCCCTCACCTCCCCTTCTGCCTCCCCGCCTTCCTCATCCATACCCTCTTATTCCCCCTCCCCTTACCCCTCCCCCTTCTGCCTTCCCGCCTCGTTCGTCCTCCTCCGGATTGCGCAACTGGCTTCGTTGCATCCATTCTCGTTGAATGAATTACCGCGGCTTTTGCCCTTTTCCCCCGTGTCCGTGTCCGTGTCCGTGTCCGTGTCCGTGTCCGTGTCCGTGTCCGTGTGCTTTGCTATTCCCATCCCCGACAGTTGTGGCGCATTCCCCGGGGCTGTGAGGCCCAACGCTTCAAGCAGTTTGGACGCACGTATGCACCCATGACGGTGGTGATACAGGATCCAGACATGAAGCACGTGCTCACAACATCCTTGGACGGTACGGCAGTTTGCTGGACTGTACGGACTGTACAGACTGTGCTATGAGATAGGGGCCCCAATACGAAACTCCCTCTCTCCCTCCCTCTCACCTGTCCAATTCCATTTCTCATTTCTTGATGCTCCTCCCTCTCACCTGTCCACCTCCCTCACCTCCTGCTCCTAACCCCCCTCCTTCCATGGCCTCGCCTCGAAGGTTCCGTCACATTGTGGGACATGGAAACGTTGGTCGCCGTGTTCAAGATGAAGCTGTCAAAAGCGCCCATCTCCACTGCCTTTTATAAGCCAAACGCCTTCTTCCTGGCCACGGACACGGAGGTGAGCCCTGTGCCGCGCCCCCAACAACACCCGTCCGCGTACCCCCCAACCCACCCCTCTCCCACGTCAGTCTCAAACCACCATTAGATGTAGATTTGCACCTTGCATTCCCCCCTGGCTCTCTCGGGTCCAGAACCTCCGGATATCATGCTCCGGGGGCTCCAAATCCCGCGTGCTGGGACCCTGTACGCGACTCCACGTCTCCGCCCCCACAGATGACCACATGGCGCCCTGGCCACAGGAACTCTGATGTAGTACATCCGCTGAATATGCCAACACTCACACGCATGGCCTTCATACGGCGCTCTCCGCACCTTCTCATCGCCGCATGGGGCCCTATTGATGAGGTCCAAGAACCCGACCTTAACCAATCCCATCCATGCTTGTTTTTCCTCTCCCACAAACACGGTCTTGAGGGTGCACGCCCAGCGTTTCCCACGTCTGTTCGCCATTTGTGGGTCCCACACCCCTTTCCCCTTTCCCCTTTCCCCCCTTCGTCTCAATGATCTTCAAAGGTCAAGATCTTCACGATCACGCACCTATTTGAGGCGTGGATGGATTGCAACAGCCCCGTCGTCAGTTTACGACCCGTGTCGTACGGCCTCATCCAGGCGGAGTTTGCGGACAGCAGCGTGCGGTTGGTGGGTGCGGGGTGGGGGGCCACGGCTGGTGGGGGTGGGGCCAGGCTGATCCTGCTCTTCCATTATTTTCAGGTCTCAAGCCCTTATCCGTCCTCCAGTTCGCCTTTACCCTGCTGCTTCACCCCTTCTCCTTCCAGTCTTCAACCCCTCCCCTCCCCTTCATTGTCATCTCCAGTGTGTTCGCCGGAGTAGTTCGGTTCTGAGCTTTTGTTGCTTCTGTCACTGTCTTATCCCCCCTTTTCTCTTCACCACCGGTCCTCTGCCTCCCAAGCTGGATGCCCACGACAGCGGTCGCGCGGATAAGTCCGTCGTGGTCACGATGCCGCAGCTGTCTGCACAGCAGCTGTTGGCCTCTGTGGTGGCGCTCACGTCCGCCCGCATGTTTGTGCTGCTGGCGGATGGAGCCGTACATGTGTGGCAGCTGCACCTGCGCAGACCACCCTCCTTCTTGGTGAGCCCTTTAGTTCCCATCCTACCCTAAACCGATACGTGCCAAGCACCAACCGACACGTGTCAAACCCTAACCGCCACACTTTCCAGGCTGCCTGGACACACCTCTCCCGCGAGTCGGGGGTATCTCTGTCGTACATCGACGGTGGAGTGCTATCCCCACAAGCTTCCAGCCGCATGGCGCTGCCGTACGATCACGTAACAGGTTTCACTCACGACCACCTGGCCATGGGCACTGCCAGCGGGGACTGCGTTTTTGTGAACGTCAACAGGTACGTGTGTATGTGTACATGTGCCGCCTTAAGAACCGAGCCGCATAAGAGAAGATCCATTGGCAATTAGGATATACACACACATCCTCCCAACACGATCTACCAAAACACCTTTTCCCCTCCCCCCTCTCTCCCGCCCCCCCCTTCCATGTTCTGCTATGTTACATTGCAGCGGCCACATCAGCTTTCGCTTCCCTGCCTACAAGCACCAACCGCTGCAGATACTGGCTCCGGATCTGGATCGAGGCGTCCTGGTGACCGTCAGTCGTACGATCATCAAGATCTGGACCCTGCACGACATGAGATGCACGCACGAGCTATCCACAAGCCGGCCGGTGGGTGGAGAGCGGACGCGGGGTGGGGTGGGGCTGGAGCAGGGATGTGAGGTTTATTCTTCCCCCAGCACCCCTGTCTTCGTTTTCTCGCCATGCACCGTCACCCCTGGGTGCTTGGAGTTTTCGCTCCCAATACACACTCACACTCACTCAGGTAACACGCGTCGAGCTGCTTGAGGGCCGCGCCGTCATCGGGACCGTGAGCGGCTCCGTACACGTCATGGAGCTCAGCACGGGGGCCGCCAACGCGGCCTCCGTCACAGTGGACCACCTGGATGCAGTAACTGGCATAGGGCCCTCCGCGTTTCTGCAGCACGTGGTCACCGGGAGCAAGGACTCCCACATCAAGGTCCGGCTGGGACGGTCTGTGTGTGTATGTGATTGGGCTTTTGACGGGTTAGAAATTAGGGATGAAACAGCACGGAGATGTACGTCATAAAAGGTTCCAATAAAAGGTCCCACGGTGCTCTCCACAAACATGTAAACACACACAAAGCACCCTCCACACGTCCCTGGTGTTGCTACTCTTCTCTAATTTTCTCACCTATTTGTGTTGCTATTGTTTAATGCCATACAAGCTAAGTACAAACACACAACATTGTTCTTTCCAGATCGTGGCTCCCCTACCCGGGAGCACTTCCTCCTCGGTAACGGGTCCACCTCCCCCGCCCCCGCCCGCTCAGGTCTTTGACCGCGATAAGCGATTCAAACGATCCATCTACGTGGGAGCTCCCGTGGCCGCCGTGACGTACCTGAACGACCAGGGGGACATCCTCGCGGCAATGGGTACGCGCTTGGTGGTCATCCGAGTGGATAAATACGACAGGCTGCCGTCGGCGCCCAAGGTATGCACGACACATATTAACGACACAAAAAAAGCTCCTTGTATGGCTCCATGCGTTTGTTTATCTGTCTGTTTGCTGTCAGTCGTGCTTAAAGTGGTTAAACTGTCAGCTCAAACCTCAACAAGTACGGTGCCTCCTTCCGTACAGCGGCCCCCGAGATCCCAGTTTCGCGCCGGAGCCCATTTCTGTGCAGTGGCCGTTGGTCGTTGGCCGTTGTTTGTGATCCTAGATCCAATCCCCCAAAAGGACCGTCAACACGGGCTGCCCAGATTTGCTGTTCCGCTCGATTTTCCGTTCATATAAGACGGCTATCGCCCACTCCTCCGCTCACTCCTCCGCCTATGCCCCGGATTGCTGACTGGTCGGATCTCTTATTTCCTCCCCCCCTCTTTCTCTCTCTTTCTTTTTCTCTCCTGGCGTAGGAGTCCATTTATGATGATCTTCGGGGTCAGGGCCGTGCGCCCCGCACGTTGCTACGAGCCATGCAGAGCCGCCTGCAACGGTTGAGCCGCTGCAAGGTGCCGTTGCAGACGTACGCCGCGTGGGTGGCGGAGGAGGGCGGCGCAGGACTGGACGGCGGCGGCGGAAGCAACGCGACCGCCAGCAACGCCTTGACACGCCGCCGTACGCCACCGCTACGACGGCTGCGCTCCGTTAACATGAGCGACAGCATAGACCGAATGGTGATGCAGAACGGTGGCGGCAGCAGCAAGAGCTCATTAGGGCGACCTGCATCTCAGGGGGGTGGCAGCAGTGGCGGCGTTGGCGGCGCCGCCGCCGCTTCTGCGGGTACCAGCCCCCCGACGACGCAGCGGCCGCCGTCGCAAGGCACCGCGGCATCGGCGGCTGCGTTGGCAGCTGCCGCCGCCGCGGCAGGTTCCCGGCCAAGCAGCGTCCTCAAATCGGTTCTTAAGACGGCGACGTCAGCGGTAGCGGGGGAGGCGGAGGGGCAGGTAGGCGTGCACTCAGTGGAGCTTCGTCCACGTGATGCGCTTAGGCCAATGTGTCACGGCGCCCCTAGCGGCCCTGGTTTGGAGAGACAGGCGGACGGGGTTTCGGAGCCGCCGCGTGGCTGGACAGCTCCTACGGCTGCTACAGTTTCTACTTTACATCCCCAGCTGGTTACCCGCTGCGTTCCCGTGACCTTGTGACCTGTCCTCGTCGGACTCCCCCAAACGATGTCCGGACCTTTACGTTGCATTTCATCTTCGATGCACGGATACGAACACACCTCTCGACTCTCCTTCTCCGGCGCCTTTACCTCTTACTGATGTACACCGCCATGGCGTCATATGCCATCCTTCATTGTCCGTGTCTCTGATCACCTGCGTGTTGCCTGCAGCACCTTTCGACCCAAACCCGTCGTCTAAACCTGTACTGCTGCGCGTACCTGGCATCAAACTGTCAAGTTTTTGATGCCGCTGATCTGAACAGGATCTCAGACCCCTTAGCCGGGATACGGCATCTCGTGGTGGTGTTCGCACCGTACAATGGCACGGTGCGAACGGTGGACTAAATCAAGGGGCGGATATCGTGGCGGCCGGGCCTGGCAGCGCCACCTCGACACCCCGGACGGCAAGGGGGGACGCCGTAGGGGACGCCGGCGTTGCCGCTAGCAGCAGCAGAGGCGGAGGCGGTGGTGGCGGTAGCGATCGTGGCGAGGCCGACGCCGACCTGGTTAAGTCGGAGGATGAGGATGAAGGGAAGTTGATTGCGCGGGAGATGTATCCCCTCAGATTTTCATACAACTTGCACAAAGAGAAGGTGAGGAGATCGAGTGGCCTGATGAACTACGATGGGGCAATCTGAGCTGACGGCGCATGACAAGACGCCGTCTGCTTATCCCCGGGGATTTCCATCTGTTGCTTGTACTGCTGTTGCTGTGTTTGTGCATGTGTGTGTTTTGACATGAGAGTATGATGGGGGGTTGGATGGAGAGCCCTGTGGTCATTGTTTGGTTGCCGGTAATCGCGATTGTGCACTACTAACGACGGTAGAGCCTTGCAAGCTGATAACCCGATAACTCGAAAGCCTCCTCCGAAACCCCCTCCTCCGAAACCCCCTCCTCCGAAACCCCCTCCTCCGAAACCCCCTCCCACAGATGCGGATCGACCGCCTGATTCACGGTCTGCCCTCCATCCACCAGCGAGTCAACCGGGCCTTACAAACCGCGACGGAACCGGAACGGCCACGGACTGGCTCCCGTACACCCTCCAGGGAAAGCGACGTGCCGGCAGGGCAACCGGCCGGGATGGCCGCCGCCGCCGCTGGCGCCAGCGGCGGCGGCAGCAATACCCGCGGTACGTCACCTCCACAGGCCGGAGCGGCGCCGCATTCGCAACAACAGCCATCACAGCAACAGCAGGCGGGGCAACCAGCCGGAAGCTCCTTGCTGCTTCGTCTAACCACCTTGCAGACCCACGGATCGGATGCTGGCGACCGGTCGGAGGAGTCCGCCACTGGGGAGGGCTCTGACGAGTCGTCGTCGAACGATGAGGACGACGGGTGTAGGTGGGCCCTGGGTCTAGAATTACGCGGCGGACATTACCCATCGGACTATGGAAGTGGAATTGAGATCGAGAGCCCGTGTTAGGCAAATACGGACAAAGGAAATAATGCACGTGAGACGATTCGAACTCATGACTCCACACCTCATGCCACTAGTGTACGCATGCATATTAATTAAGTAATATAAGTTTTATTTGCTAGTATCAAATATGCGCGGCGAAAACGCCTTTTTTACACAATTCGAAGAACCTACCCCACCCGTCATCCAACCTATGACTAACACGTTACCTCATCCCCAACCCCCTTCATGCCCTTCCGTGCCACGGCCAGCTCCGAAACTGCCTCGGTCTCCGTTTCTGGCTCCGAAGCCAACGAGCCCACCGTCAGCGCTGCTGGCCTGTCCGCGCGTTTCCGCCGCACCTTGCCCGTCATCGCCTCCCCCTCCGCGTTCTTCGACGGACACGTGCCGCCGGAAGCCCTCCCTAGGTTGAAAAAAGGCCAGGCTGCGGGTGGCAGTGGCGGCTCGGGGGGATTGCAGAAAGGGCAGCAACAGCAGCAGATGCCTAAGCTAGCCAGCGGCGACAGCACCACTGCGACAGCTGGGGTTTCGGAGCGATGGTCCGGTGATGGCGCTGCCGAGGCGGCGGGACCTCGTTACGCCGCCGATGCCAATGCGGACGATGACGGGGCGGTGGCAGCGGGCACAAGGGAGGAAGGGGGGAAGCCCCAGAACCGGGATAAAGAGGGACGGGTGGAGGCTGCGGGCGATGGGGAGGTGAAGAAGAAGAAAAAGAAACGGAAGAAGAAGAAGAAGCGGCGGCGGGGTGCTCCCGGGGATAAGGACCTCGTGGAGGAGCTGAAAGGTGGGTTCGGGCGCTGCGGTGTTTGTGGCTTGGTGGTGACAGTTGTAGGGTGGTGGTTAAGGCAGGGAGAATGGCAGCGGGAAGTCGGGATGATGATACGCGTCCTCGTCCTCGTCCTCACATCTACTTAGTTCGCGGGTGGTGCCTAACACCCAGACAGCCTCATTCTATTAGGGCTGCCGTTCATACGTATGTCATGTTGCGTAAACGGCCGGTTCCTGCTCCTCCCATCCCCTACGCGCCCTTGATTTCAAACGATGTGATCTCGTGGCCCGATGTGCAGCTCGCCTTGACTACGAAATCCGCGCGGAGGTGAAGGCCTACGAGAAACACCAAACTGTGCAGCGCCTCGCCCGCTCCACATTCCTCCCACGCCTTGGCGGTCCCGCCGCCGCAGCGGCCGCCGCTGCCACCCGTGCGACGATGCTGGCTCCTGTGATGCCGGGGAGCCGCGGCGGCACGGAACACGGCTTCCTGGCCACCGCCCCTCCCCACGCCAACAGCGGTGGCGGTGGCGGTGGCGGTGGCGGTGGCGGTGGAAGCGGTCACCGCCCCCTCGACTACGACGGTGTGCCACCAGCGCTGCCGTCGCCTGGAGCGGGGACGGGGGGAGCGGGGGCGGCGCCGCCGCCGCCGATGTCTGCCGCCCCCTCCTTCAAGGCCATGCTCAAGGGCCTGGGGGTTCGCGGGGCCGTGGCGGATATTGCCCGTATTCTGCAGGACCCTGCGCGGTTTGTTGTGGCGCAGGAGCAAGGGCCAGGTGCTGGCTGTGATGGCAGCGGCGGTGACCAACCAACAAAGCGGCCACCACGCAATAAGGATGATCGTCGGGTGACGATGGCACCGCCGCCGCCGCAGCAGCAGCAGCCTCCACTACCGCCGCCGGAGTCAAGCGGGGGAACGGCACCGTTGGGGGGTGCGGGGACCCGGGCGCGGTCAACGACAGGGGCAGTGGTCGGGCGGGGAGATTATGGGTTCAAAGCCTTTATGGACGCGTACAGCAAATGAAGGCGGCACGGGTGAATAGGGACGACGAAGCGCCGTCTCGGTATGGCAGCTGCTAAGTCGTCAGCTTTGTTAGGACGCCATTGCACGTCCTGTGGGGTTCCGTGTTTAGGGGAAGGGGTCTATGCATGGGGGTTGGTTCTAAACATGCGCACGGGTAAGAGTGGTGTATATGCATGCGACATGTGTCTTGTGATGGTGTGAACTGGAATGTGTGTGTTTCGGTAAAAAGGTCGCTTAACTGTACGGCGAGATCTTACAAGTGTCCATGTGTTTGTGTGTTGATGTGTGTATATGTCTCAAGGACTGAGCGCGAATACTGCATGGCTTTTACCGAGATGTATACGTGCATCCGTACATAGGTGCACGTCCAGGGAAGGAGGAGGTGTGTCGGGGAGAGCAGCATACCAAGGAAGTTAAGTCGAAGTCCACAAACATGACACACCGAGCCGCAATGGTGTGCCTGTCTGTCTGTCTGTTGTCTGTCTGTGTATCTGTGTGTGGAATGCGGGATGTCGTGGAATGCCTCGTTTCTCGCCTCATGATCCTTACCGTTGTCATCGTCGTCATGTTGTCGACACGTCGAGAAGGCATGAAGGGGAATTGAGAGCAAGACACGAACGAACGAATGATGTTAGAAGGCAGGAGCAACGAATGAACGGGATGGGGGTCGCGCAGGCTTTGGGGTTCGGTTCAGGAATTGAAAGCATCGACATTGCCGTAAGTTGACCCCCTTTTTCCCCTTCCCCTTGCACCTGAGGGGAAACGTTGCGCCTCTCACCAGTGTAAGAGGCTGGGTTCAAAGGTCTGCACGAGCAAAAAGACGGTGTAAAGACGGAGCCGTGTGGGTGTGGCGGCTGGTGGGGAACGAAACGGGCGAAAATCTAACTGAAGGGAAATTGCAGCTGAAGGCCCGAGAGCTGTGATGTAACGTAATCTATCAAGTACGACGGGGTGTCATGCAAGCCAAGCGCGCCATGTACACGACCCCTCGACCTCGAAACACTGACCAGAAGTTAAGATTGCCACATAGCTGACCAGGGGCTTGGAAGAGCTGCCCTGGGTTGCCGGCATACGGCATCTGAATGGCGCCATGCTCTTCGATCCTGTGCGGATGCAGCAGAGATCACGTTAGGGTATGAGAGGGGCAGATAGTATGGTAGCTGAATTTGGGCCAGACGCTGAATGGCTGCGAGTCCTGGGGGCTGTGTGCAGGGTTGTCCCGTGGGTCGTCCTTGGAATCTGCTGCAGTTTGTCCCGACCCAACACATAAGGGTGGCCTCGCAGAAAAGGGGGGCCTCGTTGGCCCTTTACCTTAACCTGTTCCTTAAAAAAGTACGTGTATACGTATAAATGGCGGGTACATACCGAATCGGCACATACGGAAAGTTTGTTCCGGTCCTCCGCCACCTATCAGTGAATAAGAGTAAAGAATGAAGGGGCTCGCAGAGCCGGGTAGGAGATGCAGTCATAGACTCGTTTGCGATCGTCTTCCGGAATATCCCAGACTTTGGGACATTACGGCAGCTTGCCTCATGTCAGGTGTGTTTCAATGACGCGTGTGCGGCAGGCGGTCAAAGAAAAAAAGACGATGGCATAGATGGACAAGAAAGGGCGCTTTTGGTCACATCCT
This sequence comes from Volvox reticuliferus, assembly GCA_019650235.1. NCBI lineage: Eukaryota > Viridiplantae > Chlorophyta > Chlorophyceae > Chlamydomonadales > Volvocaceae > Volvox > Volvox reticuliferus. Next base: position 597,159 of record BNCP01000048.1, read on the forward strand.
TTCGGAAGGAGATACAGGCATGGAAGGGCAGAATTGATTCAGCTGAGGTTTTGTGGTTCTGTAAAATCAGATGCAAATTTTATTCTTGGCTCCCATAGGTTTACAGCCGGGCCGCGTGTCGGCTCCGTTGTAGTTCCTATCCGCCAAGAGTAGGCCCCCCGAGGGCCCGCGGGTCGATTCTTTGATCCTTCTTCCAATGCTTATCGTAGCAATTTACTTGAGATGCCATGAAAATTTACCATTAAAAATCTTTATGAACGTCCTTGTCACAGTCCTACCAGTCAGGCGCCAACGACTAAAACGTAACATGTCCATTTGCACGGCATCGCTAACCCAGCCGCAATTTCGCAATTGAGTATCCACATGTTCTTTGGTTTTATAAGCACTAAACAGACGATGGTATCTCCGTAGGGAACAATGCTCGTTGCGCGGGCGACTATTTGTGTGGACTGCAGGGTTCGGACAATGTTGAGGTGGCCAACCGCCCAACCCGGGATTAAGTCATAACTATAATGACTATATGTAGCTATTGAATACATTAAGCACGGCCGTAGGTCGCTCGTTTATGACTCGCACATCTGTCGTGGTCAAGGACAACCAAAATGGCCTAGAGTAGAAACCCACTCACGGACACTTTAAAGGTGCCATGTCCGTTACTACACGTCTTACCGACGACGATGCTGGCCGCCAGGGGACGGTGTTGCCGCTCGGCCTGTCGCCCAATGATGTGAATTGCCCGATATGTGTGGAGACTATCTCAGACCCATTTGTCACATCTTGCGGCCATACGTTCTGTTACCAATGTGTCTCAACGCAACTGAAACACAAAAACAGCTGTCCATCGTGCGGAGGCTACCTGACTACCGACAACATCTACCCCAATTTCCTGCTCAATAAGGCAGGTCTTCCTTCTGCGATGACCGAAAATATGCCTTAGAAAATGAAGAATAAGCTCGCTTGACGCATTGGGCAAGTGGTTTGGGATTACACGCGATTCCTTTTGGGAATTCACCATCGGACACCATCCTGGCCAAACCGAGCATAGACGCGCCGCCCTGCACCCATCATGCTCGGGTTATGGTGCTGTGTGCGTTCGTATTTGCGGTATGTTTTCTCTGTGCTGTTATAGGGGATCACCGGATTAAACTACTGCTAACATCACGGGCAGCAGTTTACGGCACGAAGTCCATTCCTAACGTCTGTTTATGAAAATTCGAGGAGATCATTCGGCAAACCCAATGCGCCGAAGCCCTACTGCGCCCAAACCTAATGCGCCTATTTTTGCTGCTGACCCACATCGTTTTCCGTTCTCCCCTGTCATGCCTCTCGAGTTGATCATCCTTACTTCCCATACCTCCTGCCTTCTAAAATCCCGTCTGCTGGAAAAACACATTCCTGCCCCCACCTCCGCCGTCCCTCCCTCCCTTTCTTTTGATCCAACCTCTTCAGATTCTCCGTAAGGCCGCCACCGCTCGGCCGCCCGGCCGCTGCTCCCTCGTGGACCAGGTCCAGCGCCTCCTGGCTGATAACATGGTCCCTGATCCCCCGGCTTCGAGGTCCCTTCTCCTTACCCACCCCGTTCACCACCACAACCTGCAATCCAACAGCAATCTGTATAGCCAAGGATTGGCACAGGCTCAGGGTCAGAGTCAGGGCGTCCATCCTGGCCACCACAACGCCGCTGCCGCCGCCAAGGGGACGCCCCCTTGGGCCTTGGCGGCACCGCAGAGCGGTGGAAACGGCAGCGGCAGGCTGCGGCTGCGGCTTCGGGATATTGACGCGGTGCTAGCGGCGTTGTACGAAGCGCGAGAGGAGCTGGAGAGGCGGGAGTCCTCAGATGCCCTGCATCTGCTGCTTTGTTTCCTTCAGGACGCCAGGTATGTCTGTTGTTGTTGGTTGATCGGTAGGGGCTACGTGAGGGTTACTGGTTGTTGGTTTGGGCGAGGCCGGGGCCTGCAGTGATCTTTGGGCTGCATCCTACCTGATGCCGTAATATGTGACTTGTAGGGAACATAAGGCCCGCCAGATGGCGGAGCTGCGGAAGCAGCTGGCCGTCCTGGAGGAGGACATCTTGGCGGCGACGGTAGCCGTTGGTTCCGCTGCCGCCCACGATGACGGCGGTGCAGGTGCTGCCAATGACGCCGGTGTCGTTGCTGGCGACGACGGCGATGGTGAGGCCGACTTGGGTGCAGTACCCCAGGCACTGCGAGGTGAGGAGGTGGAGGGAAGCATGGCGGCCGCGCCGCTGCCGCTGCTGCTGCAGCACCATGAAACGGGTCCCAGCAGCGCTATGGGTTCACCCCATCCGCAGCGCCCTTCTGCTGGGCCCTCTGGCACCTGGCTCCGTCGAGCTCTTCCTCACCTTCATCCGGATGGCGCCCGCCAAGGTAGTGGCGGTGCCGTCGATGGTGCCGTCGACGCGCTGGCGGCATCACCGCCTCCAGCGCCGGCGCCGCCGCTACTGCAAGACTCGGATCAACACCCAACACATCAGGAGGGTCGTGGTTCTGAACCGGAGGAGGATCTGGAGGAGCAGCAGCAACGGCGGCGGCAGCGGTTGGGACACCGGGTCCCGCCGAGGCGGGCTAGCTGGTACTTACACACCATCACGCCGGCTGGTGGAATTAGCAGCGTCACTATCGACACCAGCAGCTTGCATGAACCTGGGCAGCAGGCGGAGGCTTTCGGCGCGGCGATGCGGCATGCGCTGGCAGCAGCAACCGGGGCTGGCGGCGGCGGTGGCAGCGGCTCCGCAGCCTCCGCCGCAGCTGCAGCAGCTGCCACTGGTAGCGTCAGCGTCAGCGATGCTTTTGGCATCGGAGGTGGATTACGGCACTTACAG